>CM041778.1:318975364-319685237 GCA_023374045.1 Limonium bicolor | reverse complement strand
AACAATACTAAATATTAGAGGTAGGTAAAATAAAAGGAACTAAAGAAAACTAAAATAAATAAAACCGGTATACCGAAACTGGGGAAACTGATAGAGACTATCAATTTCCCCGGCAGCGGCGCCAAAAACTTGTCAGAGGAAATATATGTATATGCAGATCAATATCACAAAATATGGGCAAGTGGACCCAATCGAAGTAGTAGATAACGAGTGTCGTTCCACCAGGAAATTGATTATCTATTTCCCTAGTTTCGGTATTCGGTAACGGAATAATAAATGAGTAAAGGGGGGTTTAGCCGGCGGCAAGCTTAATGATTTTGTTCAAGAAAAACTGCAACTTAACTAGGAAACTAAAATTGGTTGTTAAGGGTTTTGGATGGAAAGCACCCTAGGATGGTTATTCTCACCTAAATACACCCCAACTTCACTCATAAACCCATTCACTCAAATTGTCTATTTGGACTATTGTAATGACCTTCCAAATCATGGAAGAGCCAACTCTTACCTAGATACTCTCAACTCTCAACTCTCAAATCAAGAGGAGTTCAAATCACTAGATAGCATTAATTACAAGTCCACATAAATAGCCCCAAATTTCACCAACTAATCAAGCTAGCACAATCTAGGGTTCCTCTTCTTCTAGGTCACAACCCCCAACTCAAAGTCTTGTGTTGTTGGGAATCACCATAAATGCCATAATTGATCAAGTTAAAGCATTAAATGAACAAGAGAGAGAAAACAATCATAATTAATGAAGCAAGGGTTTACAAGCTAGTTGAGGGATTCAAGTTCAAATCCCCATCCCATGTGCTAAATAGTTCTACTCAGCCATAGAGATACATAAAAGAGAGAGAGAGAGAGAGAGAAAAAGCCATTGTTGAAGGTGGTTGAGCTTGAGAGGTGAGCTCTCTTCTTCTTCTCCTTCTCTTCTTCTTCTTCTTCTTCTTTTCTCCCTCAAAATCGCCTCTCTCTCTCCTTGTTTAGGTCTTTTGATGTGTAGAAGTGTCAGATAGTGAAAAAGCCTTAAAACTGGCATTAGTATAGAAATTTCCATGTCCGACCGACCCACCGTGGGTCGGTCCCGCGGGTCGGTCGGCCTTCTGGAGACGAGGCACGTGACCATTTTTAAGTTCCGACCGACCCAGTGTGGGTCGGTCCAATGGGTCGGTCCGATGCAGAGACAAACTTCTGCTCCAGGAGCTTCCGACCGACCCAGAGTGGGTCGGTCCATGGGTCGGTCGACTGCAGAAAACATTTTTCTCTTACTTACGCGGGGCCTAGAATCTTCGTTACGGCTCGGAATTGCTCCCCGTTTGCGGCGTTGGAAAGCTTGAAGGATGGGGAAGCTGTTGGTGCATGCCACTAGCTCTAAAATGGTCAAAAGTGTGCTCAAGGTGAGCTTTTACTACCTATCAAAAGATCAAACTGTATAAGTTCACTATTAATCACAAAAACACTCTATTAAGTGGTGAAATAGGCTATGCACCAAATGAAATGAAGGTGTATAAAGGCATTGAAACATCATTATTTCACCACTTATCAGTGATCACCAGAGAGGATCCGAGTGTGGAACCTCTCGTTGTGGAATCCAATTGATCGTCTTAGATCGTTGGCGTTGGGTACTAATGTAGGTACACTTGGCTACGGCCTTATTGACGTCTCACTTGAGACACAGGGAAGTCCAGCAGTCTCTGATTGTTAGAAATGGGACTACTGTCCAATGGTAACTAAAACTTGCTGAGCTATTAATGGGGAATCGTCCATCTAAATGACACCCAAAAGATTATTGATGAGAGGGTTGGTAGGAGCGGGGCTCCAGATGATTGGGAAACAAACAAATGACTTCGACTTTGACTCGGTTAATTGATTGTTATTATATTATTATTACTTGTGGATATTGGTGGTTTATTGTGCATCGATGAGTGTTTACGTTTCTGCATTTACATGTTGATTATAGTTACTAAACCGGACCCAGCATGAAAAATGAATTGCATGTCCAGACGGCTAATTAACCTAAGTGGCCCATAAGGGTCTAGGACTACATAGTTTAACATACTCGGCCAAGTGTTGAGCGCTGCATGGGCAACGACATATTGCTTTATCTCAGGCGCTTGTTGATCGACGCAACTAAGCGGGATTCGGGATTCGGGTTTTGGACTTTGGCAATGCACTTAGTTCGACGATGCGCACCAAGTGACTACGACTCATGGTGCTTCAGTTATAATCTTGTGGACTAGGTCATGGTTTAGATGGTGAATTTGTTAAGCTACGAGTCATGGTTTCGGATCTAATTTGGTTGGTGGCATTGTATTAAATATGCCAAAGTATTAATGCAATTCTAATTCATACTAGCTGCTCACTAGTTCATAGGACGATGTTTGGAATCACTTTTGGGCGAATGGTGTGGAGAAATGTTGGTAAGCATTGTGGTTGGATTAGTCTCAATCATCACGGCGGATGGTTGGTTAAGTCTTTGGAATGGTGGTTGTGACACCCGCCTAGTTAGTGAGTGTTCCCGCTGCGTTTATAACGTTAATAATTTCTGTTGCGATTACCCGGTAATTTCGGTGAGAATTAGGATTAATAGAAGGGGGTTACATTCCTAATGTGATAAATTATAGTACACAAGTTGATTATGATGTATAAAATCCTAATTAACCATCCAAAGTCAATTTCTAGACACTTTTATAAAAATGTGTCTTAAGGAGTTTTAAGACTCTATTATGTGTTTTAACTCATTTTTGAGTTTGGTTTTGTTTGGTAATGGTTTTATCTTATTCTTACCTTAGATATAAGGTTTGAGAATCCATTTTGAACCCTAATGAGGTTACAAAATCCTATAGGTTTCTTAGAGCACATTTTTACCATAAGTGATCTTAAAGCATATTTTTGCTTATTTGTGATCTTAGATTGTTCCCCAATAATGTTAAGGCATATTTTAGCCTTATTATACCATTGTTATATGTTTTAATCATCATTTATTAGTTAGTGGTATTTCATTAGATGCTCGGCATAGTTTAGCTTTTATAGGTTCCCGACACCTTAGATGCTCGGTATAGTGTATTGTTTCTTAGTTCAAGGACATTCGAATGGAAGATGTTTTCAAAGTAGCTAATGGTAGTGGATTCAGTGCTGTCCCAATCTGAATGAAAAGTACCACTATAATCCTGAATGTCTTGGATCTCATTGCGTTTCATTCGAGAACTAGCTTTTGTGAAGAAGAACTTTGTATATTTATCCTTTCTCAAAGCCTTATATTTCTCTTTCAGAAGCAACACATCTATATCTTCAAGAATTTTTTTTTCCTAAAAGAGAGCTCCCATTGAGTAGGCGAGTTGTTAAGTTATGGTACTTTACTTGTAATCATTACGTTGTAGTTTAGACCAATCCATCATTCATGGATTGAATACAGAAAAGAGAAGATAACGAAGAGTTTAATGTCATTTGAAGCACGACAAATAGAACCACAAATCAGTCATGATCTTAATTGCCAAACAACAAATTAGGTGTTGCTTTCTTCTATAATATTTTTAAGATAAAAACAAGTGACAGATCAACTACACACAACCACGATAAGTTAGATTCCCTGTAACAATTATCAATCGATACATCTATAATCTCGTGGGATTACTTATACTGCCACGAGATTTTTCATTCATTATTACTATAATACTTGTTTCTTTTCAGATTTTTTAAATCATTAAACATGATAATTCGCAAACTTGACAATATTTGTTTTGGAGTGATAAAAAACGACAAACAAAGATGAATAATGATCTAACGAGCTGAATGATTCTAGGCGAGGCTTTCTTTTATTAGAGTATACCAGAGCGTCACATATTTATGATATTTATGTACTTTAGTTGAACGCTGCGTTTAGGTTAGGTCGCAGCGGGTATTTAAGTTGCTGGTCTGTAGTGAATCAGAGTGTCTTTCGGTACTGTTCATTATCCAGTTTCTGGTTCTAGGGTTTGTCTGGTTCGACGTTCTCCTTCCTTCCCGATTGCACCTTCTCTATTTCTTGTCAATTCTCTAAACGCATCTCACGTTTCTAAGATGGTATCAGAGCAGGCTTTTGCCTGGTGAGTTTTTCCTTTCTTTCTTTTTCGTGGGAGGAGAAAGAAGCAGACTGAGCGAAGGCGCACAGCTCGAAATCGGTTGATTCCTCAACGGTGATTTCAGGATGACAACAAACTCAGATAAAGAGAAGGAGATTATCGAGACCGTCGAGACTCAGCAAATTGGAATTCCTGTTGGAGATCCCTTGTATCTTGGAAGCTCAGAACAACCGGGACATCCTCTTGCTGCAAAGTTTGATGGCGTTTCTGGATTTCCCTGTTGGAAGCAACAGGTCGACATTGTGCTGGGGGCCAAAAGCAAGACTGACTTTATCGATGGTTCACTTTCAAGACCAGAAAATCCCACGAGTAAAAGGCAGGCATGGGATCGCTGTAATAAAATGGTGATTTCTTGGATCTTGTCAAGTTTGGAGAAATCAATCGCAGAGAGCGTAATGTTCAGGACCACAGCCGCAGAGATTTGGAATGACCTGTGCAGTCGGTTTGAACATAAAGACGCCACCAAGGTTTACGAATTGGAACAACAGTTAAGTTCCTTGACTCAAAGCGGCGAGTCCATCTGCTCGTACTACACCAAAATGAAGAAGTTGTGGGACGAGATAGATGCGACAGATAGTATCCCCTTCTGCGATTGTAACAACTCCGACAAGTTCAAGAAGTATATCACTAAGCGCCACCTGATAAAGTTTCTCATGGGTCTCGATGAAAGGTATACAATCATCAGGGGAAATGTCCTTATGATCTCGCCCTTACCTTCTATAAGCAGGTTTACTCGCTTCTAATTCAGGAGGAGCGACAAAAGTTCTTGGGTTCGGCAAGTCTTCCGGAAACCACCTCTTTATCCTTCGTCGTTGACCAATGAAGAAATCGACATACAAGGGTACATCCGCAAGCCAAAGCAGTACTTCCACAGGTCAAAGTAGACGTTCAAGTCTTCTCTACACTTTCTGTGGTAAATCTGGGCATGTCGAGGATAAATGTTTCCAAAAGAACGGATTTCCCCAAGGCTGGAGGTCAAATAGAAATAGAAGGTTTGGAGCGAATGCTTAGGTTGAAGAAAGAAGGGCAGATACACCTCAAGAACAACAGAAATCACCACTGCCACAAGACCCGTTTAGAGGAGTCCTCACCAATGAGCAAGTCAATCAACTCCTCTCCTTCGTCAGTAAACCTCAAGAAAAGGACAACCAATCTCATGAAACCAGTTGCGGCTTTGTTGGTACTATCCTTTCCCCCAACCTTGCTAACTTAAGTTTCAATCAAAATAATTGCATCAATAAAACTTATCAGAAACATGATTTTGGTAAAGAACTAAACAGAACTACCTGGATCTTAGACACAGGCACGACGGAACATATGTGCTGTGATTTAGCATTTTTTAGTTCTTACCATGTTTTAAATAATGCACTTAAGATTGTTATGCCTGATGGTCATTTACAAAAAGTTGACACTCTAGGAAGAGTGAAGATTAACTCACGGTAACTCTTGACGATGTGCTTTTTGTTCCCACCTTTAAATTTAATTTAATAGCTGTCAGTAAGTTAGCTAAGAACTTGAAAGGGAAATTTTGTTTTGATTCTAAACGTTGTGTGTACCAGGACTCTAGCACCAGGACTGAAATGCAACTAGGTGATCATTGCAAAGGCTTGTATCTGCTGAATGCTCTCTCTGATAGAAACCATTATAGGGAAATAGCTGGTAATGAAGTCAAGTTGGCTAATTCTGTTGATAGGGTTATAGTAGGTTTTGACTGTAAAGATGATGTCTCTCTCTGGCACCATAGGCTGGGCCATCTGCCCAGGAACAAGTTGTTCAGTTTGAATCTTTTTGATAATAGAAAGTGTAGTGCTCAATTTGTGTGCGAATCATGTCATAAGGCTAAGAGCCATAGATTACCATTTGCTAGCAGTAAAACTGGATCCAAAGATGTGTTTGACTTGTTGCATGTTGACTTGTGGGGACCTTACCCCCACAAGACCTATGATAATTGCCAATATTTTCTTACTGTGGTTGATGACAAGAGCAGAGCAACTTGGGTCCATTTATGTGCTAATAAATCAGACTCTTTCCAAATTATTACCAACTTTATAGAAATGATAGAAAGACAGTTTGGTAAAAAGGTAAAAACCTTTAGATCTGATAATGCTTATGAAATGGGAACTTCCAAATGGGATCTGCTTATTTTAAGAAAAAGGGCATTAAACACCAAACTAGTTGTCCCCACACTCCTCAGCAAAATGGAGTTGTGGAGAGAAAACATAGGCACATCATTGAAACAGCAAGAGCTCTTATGTTTCACTCTGGCTTACCAATTAAATTTTGGGGGGATAGTGTTCTTACTGCAGCATATCTTATTAATAGGATGCCATTAGCCTCAGTCAACAACCAAATTCCCTATGAAGTTATTTATGAACAGAAACCCGATTATAAACTTCTTCGATGTTTTGGATGTCTATGCTTTGCCAACATAAACTACAACCAGCATGATAAGTTTGCAACCAGATGTATTAAAGGGATTTTCATTGGCTACCCAAACGACAAAAGAGGATATAAAATATATGACATGGATAATGAGAAAATAGTTTACAACAGAGATGTATCATTTCATGAAAATATATATCCTTTCAAAGGTAAACCAGACAGCCATGAGATACCACAGGTAAACCCTCATATCAATTTTGATGAAGATTTTCCTTTAAATACTAATGATGGTTTTCAGTCTGTTGAGATAACTCCACAAGAATAGGAACAAGACAATATTGAGCTAGAACAAGAGCAAACCAACTCTGAACAGCAGTCAGAAGCAGTTTCACCAGAACAAGCAGAGCAAGTCCCACCAGAAGAGGCATTCCCGCAGTCACAAGAGGAACTTTTTCTGAGAAGATCACAAAGGGAAAGACGAACTCCCGCATACCTTGGAGATTATGAAGTCAATCAGACTGCACTTCACAAAGATAAGTCCATACATGATCCTTTCACCTCTGTACTGTTTGACAAAATAGGAATTAATGCCTCATCTGTTCATACTAACTGTACAACAGATCCTGATGTTGTTTATACTGATGGAAAAGATTCTCTGGTTTCATCCATTTTACCTGATCAATTTTTTGTCTCGTCACTGGTACTGACCCAAACAATGTTGCTAGGGAGATAGAACCTCTAGATTATCATCAAGCAGTAAAGGATATTAGGTGGAGAAAGGCAATGCAGGATGAGTTTCAGGCTTTAGACAGAAACAAAACCTGGATACTCACTGATTTACCTAAAGGAAAAAAGGCCATAAAGTGCAAGTGGGTCTACAAATTTAAATATAGGTCTGATGGGAATCTAGAGAGATGCAAGGCTAGGTTAGTAGCCAAGGGGTTTACACAGAAACACGGGATAGATTATCAGGAAACTTTTTCTCCTGTTGTTAAATTCACAACAATCAAAGCTTTAGTAATTATTGCCACTAAGAAAAACTGGAATGTGAGCCAATTAGAAGTTAATAACGCTTTTCTACATGGGGATCTACTAGAAGAGGTTTACATGGAGCAACCAGAGGGTTATAATTCAGAAAAACCCAACAAGGTTTGTCTTCTTAAGAAATCATTGTATGGTCTAAAGCAGGCCTCAAGACAATGGCACCAAAAGCTAAGTATTTTTCTGAAAAACCTTGGGTTTTCCCAATCTCTTAATAACTACTCTCTATTTTTTAGAAAGGTTGCTGGTAGAGTTTGTTTCTTAGCTGTGTATGTGGATGATATATTGTTAACTGGTGATGACATAGAATTCATTAAAGGGGTAAAGGACTCTCTTAATACTATGTTTCGAATTAAGGATTTGGGTCTGCTTAATACCTTTCTTGGAATGGAATTTGTACACTCTTCTCGTGGGCTGATTTTGGCTCAGAAAACTTATGCTGAACAGTTAGTAAGGAATTTGGTTGTCTGAATGCAAAGCCAGTGGCAGGACCTTTTGAGTTAAACTGTAAACTGATTAGAAATAAGGGCAAGGTCCTTGCTGAACCTTCTATTTATCGAAAATTGGTAGGAAAAATTGGTTTTCTAGTTCACAGTAGACCTGATCTCAGTTTTTCAGTTCAGGTATTAAGCCAATTCCTTGATAATCCAACAGACTTGCACTATTCTGCTGCTCTGCATACTTTAAAATACATTAGTGGAATTCTTTCTTATGGTTTATTTTTCAATCGCCTGAACACCTTTGATCTACTTGCTTACTGCGATGCAGATTGGGCTGCTTGCCCTAACACTCGAAGGTCAGTCAGTGGGTATTTTATCCAACTTGGAGGCAGTCCACTATCTTGGAAGTCCAAGAAGTAGACCACCGTGGCTCTTTCATCAGCAGAAGCCGAGTACCGGTCCATGAGACATGTGACAGCTGAGCTGAGTTGGATCACGAGGCTGTTGGCGGACCTTGGAGTAGACGGAATAGAGCCTATCCCTGTCAAGTCCGACAGCCAGTCAGCCATCTACATCGCCAGGAATCCTGTGATGCATGAACGGACAAAACATGTTGAGGTGGATTTCATTTTGTGCGGCAGAAGCTGCAGGAAGGCTTGATTTCGGTTGAATTTGTGCCTTCTCGGTCTCAGTTAGCGGATGTGCTCACCAAAGTCTTACCTGGTCGCGTTTATCCTGATATCTTGGACAGAATGGGAGCCTTGGGTCTTGCAAGTTCAAAACCCACATTCCATGTGGATTTTGCGGGGGCCTATTAGAGTATACCAGAGCGTCACATATTTATGATATTATGTACTTTAGTTGAACGCTGTGTTTAGGTTAGGTCGCAGTGGGTATTTAAGTTGCTGGTCTATAGTGAATCAGAGTGTCTTTCGGTACTGTTCATTATCCAGTTTCTGGTTCTAGGGTTTGTCTGGTTCGACGTTCTCCTTCCTTCCCGATTGCACCTTCTCTGTTTCTTGTCAATTCTCTAAACGCATCTCACATTTCTAAGATCTTTCGGTGTAACTTTTAATTTGTCCACTGAGCTAGGAGGGGACAACTTTTTTTATATATATATAAATGTTATGACGTTTTTTTATCTATTTTTTCTCTCTATTTTTTTAACCTTTATTCAGCTTCAACTTCAGCTTTAGCGCTGCATCATTTATCAGCTTCAACTTCATCTTTAGCGCTGCAAAAGAATGCACTGGCCCATTTCCGTTGGTTAAATTCCAGCACATTTTTTAAAAATAATAAAGCTAAACCTCGTGACAACATCTATTGAGTCTGATTGCACCCCAATTTTGGGTCTGCGTTTTCGGTCTACATTTTGGGTTTAAGGTTTCATTGCCTTGGCATTTTGTGGTAGATTTGATAGTATATTTACAATATAAAAATGTTGTCCCTACATGGGTCCCATCTTGCTCCCTTGTGGGTCTTGCGTTCTTCTTCAATAATATACTGCCACTTATAAAACAGTCTAAGGCGAATAGAGCCTTAAGTTGGGAATGTGTGTTTGTGAAACCCTACGTTTTCGTTCTGCCCAGACACTACACATCTCTTTCTTTGTGGCACTTTTCCTCCTTCCTATTACGCTGCTCTTTACAAGGTAATCCTCTCTTCTTGTCACGCCTATCCATTCGATTCTCCGTTCCGCCTTAAAAATATTAAACCTAGCAAGTGAATCTCTACTGTTGATGTAGAAGCTTCTCTGCATTTGTAGAGATTCTTCGTTGGTGCTTGTGTTTGTTTTTCTTTGAGGAGGCTAGATCCAGGCTGGCGATGCTTTCGCGTTGCCCATCTGCCTCCTTTCCCCATTGATGCGGTATAAATACAGTAAGTGAGGTGAGAAACCCTAACCTTCTCCTTTGTCTTTTTTGCCGTCTTTACCATGAGATTCTCCTACGACTTTCTGCGTTCTAGTTCCGCATGCGCATGCTTATTTTTAGTGATATTTTATGAATTAGACAAAATATAGTGGCATTTCATGAATTCCAATATTTTTTTAACATAAAACTTCATAAAATCTTATTGAATAAAAAAAGAGGCATATTGTGAATTTGAAATATGACCTGTAGTGTCACAGGCAATATAGTAATTGTTTAAGAGTATTTCATGAATGGGGGCATTTTGTGATTTTCAAAACTTTTTAAGGTATCTTGTGACTATGTTTTAAAAAGAGGTATCCTGTGAATTGCTAAAATTATAAGGGTATATTGTGAATTTTCCTTATATTTAAGCTTCCTTTTATTATCTCCACCAGCTTCATTTTTAGTTGCCACCGAGACAAATCATGGCTAAGCCAAGGATACCACCACCGTTGACATGGAAGAGAAAGATTGATCATGTGGATAATATCCCTGCACCATTCACTCTCAGTTTGAGAGAGTGTATTCATTGGGTATGTTGGATCTAAAAATTTCAATTAT
The DNA here is from genome assembly GCA_023374045.1 of Limonium bicolor. Classification (NCBI taxonomy): domain Eukaryota; kingdom Viridiplantae; phylum Streptophyta; class Magnoliopsida; order Caryophyllales; family Plumbaginaceae; genus Limonium; species Limonium bicolor. The sequence continues at coordinate 319,674,785 of CM041778.1, read as the reverse complement.
TCGCATGATATCGATTTTTATTGATGTTTCTTGGTTATTGCACTTAGTTTGCCAATGTAATCATCGTGTAAGGTGGCTGAAGATCCGTCATTTGCAAGGAATATATTTGTTGTATCAGCTTTAAGAATTTCATTCACCAACAGATGATACGTATATTTGTATATTCTAGGAAGTTTCCATTAGTTAAGAAAGAATGATGCGTGTTTTAGAGATTTCTGAACTCCCGAACTTTTAAGGGAAGAAAAAGACATGCGGAAATAATTGTCCATTTTTTAGAACAGAGGAATTAATTGTTCATATGCTTAGAAACATCCAAGGATGCCCAGCGGGTAGTCCAGTTGAGAATTCTCATCAAGCAATTCATTGATCAAAGTAGTGACCCTCCTAGGCCTACTTTATAAGCAGCGCCAAGGAGGCGCCTCCCCCTCAGTGAAGGTATCTGGATGTTCGCCTGATTCCACGGCTTTGATCACGTATTGGTTGGTGTATGCGAAGCTCGGTTGGAAGTTATCCCTCTCACGGAGGTTTGTAGAAATGAAGCAGGAGAAGGAAGTTGTCCATATGAGGACGGAGGAGTGAGACTCGGCTCCCTGTACAGTCTTCAACCGAGCCTGGAGCATGCCTGTGAAATCAGTCATGTGCAGTGGTCGGTGGGGAATTCCAGCTACAAATTACCACTCCCGAACGGGGAGCAAGGTCGTTGGTGGAAATCTAATTGCAGAATACCAAGTCGGGGATTGTCCAGGATTAGAGACTTTTAATTCAAACATATGTTAGGTGGAGATGGGGGAGAGGGAAGGATGAGAGGTCGGATTAATGTAGAGAAGGTGAAACTGGATCTAAGCAGAGGGAGTAGATGAAGACGATTCACTATCAGAGAACCTTCCCTCTGTCGTTTCTCTCTCTCCGTCCACTTGAGTTTGAAGGGTTTTAAACTTTAATTATTTACCTCCTTTGTTTCGTCTTCTGTGTGATTTTGTTTGTTCTTCTGGTAGTAGTAGTCACCTGCGTTGTCAAATGGTGTGGGACCGAAACGGCCTTCCACCATGCGTTTGAAGTCAGACCAGTCGGTGAAGGGGTGAGATTGATGCTGGACGGAAAACCAGATGAGTGCCGGCCCCTACATATACAAGGAGGCGATGTCGAGCCGTTGGTCCGCGCCGGTGTGGTGGTAGGCAAAGAAACGGTCGATCTGAAACAGCCAAGAGAGGACGTTCCCACCGGAAAACAGCGGTATCTCAAGCTTGGGAGTGCGGGGGTGGAGGGATGGACCGGCGGTGGAGGTGTGGTTCCCGGAGAGAAATTTGCTTCGTCAGCTCCGCGAGCTGGCTGGAAAGGGATGATTGGACCGTCTGGAATTGGGTGGCGAGGGCGGCAATTTGATCGGCAGCCTTGCGTTGCGCCTCCTCAAAAGTTCGAAGACGGGTACCGTCGGCCATGGAGTTCGAGATGTGGGAAGACAGGATGAAGAGATAAGAACTGGATTAATATTTGCTTAAAAACGATTACTACTAAAAGTCTCCCTATGAAAATAACTATAGAAATAAACTACCCACTGATTAACTAACTGCCCACCATACAAAAATATGCTAATTAACATAATCAGTCAAATATGCTGGTGTCTTCTTGTACGTGCTGGGCTGTTGGGGCTGGAACTTCCCACTACATCCGTAAGAGCAAGGTAGCAGTCTCTTGCATCTTTTTGCCCTCTCCTCTACGTTTTGGGCCATTTCATTGCAGTGATCAAGATCAATATGACCCATTTCAACTTTCTGCACAATTTCCTGTATCAATATATTCGCTTAATTGGGCATTACTCTTTTGTTCCTAGTTGATACTGTCACTGTTTTTGAGGAAAGGCAGTTGGTATTGTCAATATGATGTAATTCAGTTCTATCTTCTAACTTTGAAATTGAATGTTACAGGCTCCTATAGGCTTTCGGCTTTGGCGCCATATTGAGGAAGAAACTGCGAAAGGAAGGGTAACGTCCTTCCATAAGTCATCCCTGTATGGTTAACGTGTTGCAGTTCTTGAATTGGATTCAGTATTCCTAATGACCTATCACTATATAACTTGTTTATTATGTGTGCATGGCTATGCTATAATATACTTCAGGGGGTATTTATGAATCCGTTCTTGAAGAGATATGTTACATCTGACCATGGGGTTCCGCTTGGGGGAATTGGGTATGTGATTTGGTTCCTTTTCTTTTGAAAGGGGAAGAGAGTTTCACTCTAGTGTGCACATTGATTTCTTGCAATACTAATAAAAAGAGCAGTACTCATGCTAATTCTAAAAGTAGTAGTAAGTTTGTTGTTGTTATTGTACGTTTTGCGATTGGAATCTAGTTCAGGAAGCATTGGAAGGAGCTACAAGGGTGGATTCCAGCGTTGGCAGCTTTTTCCTGGAACATGTGAAGATAAGCCAGTGCTGGCAAACCAGTTTTCTGTAAGTCAAGCTCCGGCCAAGTAGCATCAAATGCTCCCCTTTTCATGACGTCACCTGTTCCATAAAGAACATTGATTGAATAGATAGTAAAGTCTCTTTTATTAAATGGAAATAACTCGTAAGATCATGCTTTTGCGGTTTCTATCTTGTTGCTAAAAACATTTAGGGGGTGGAGTTACTATTCTTTTTATCTTTCCAAATCATTTGGCTTCTGGTTTCATTTTGTGGTAGATCTTAATTTGGTTTATTTCTTTATGAAGTTTGCATGACCAAATAAACATAATCAAAGTCAAAATTTACTTGATTTCTTCCTGCCTGATTTTGTTTGCCTTAAACAACAGCACAGTTATTATAAAAACTAACAATAGATCTAGTTTAAGGAACCCCGAAGTATCATAATAATTGAGGATTGATGAATTTTTGCACACTGACCGTGCTCATCTCATGCCCAAGTGACTGAATATCTCAAAAGTTAGTTCTGTTAAATGTTTTTGTTGATATCAATTTGTACAATGCAATATTTTACACCATGAGATACAGGTTCTCTTTTCCTTTGGCCTGTTTTGTTGTGACACGAAGCTCTGAAACTATATTGGCATATCCATTCTATCCATTGGGATGTGTTTAACATTCTCATGCTTGAGAAAATTTTGCTTTAGGGTGCGTTCGGTGAGCGCTGTTATGTTTTGATAAGATTAATCTAGCCACTTGTCATTATTTTATTGGTGTTCCCTTCTGGAGGGTCCAACAGCAAATCTACTTTTTCTGAACGCAGGTTTAGGTAGCTTTATCTTACATCTGAGATTAATGTTATGATCGAACGGGCCCTTACTTGTCTGGGTTCTGAGTCTAATATCTTTGTGCAGGTTTTTGTTAATCGTCCTGGAGGTGCAAAGTATTCTAGTGTATTGTGTCCTAAAAAACCTGATTTGTTAAAGTAAGAATCTACTAGACTATTACAATTCTAAATATATCTCTTATAAGTGTGGATATCTATTCGGCTGGCTGGGGACAGGTTTAAATTCTTTCACTTTTTTATGCATTGGAAAACTCACATGCATGGTCCTCTTAAATAATCAGGGATTCTGAAGGGATCTCAGCTTGGGATTGGAACTTGAAGGGCCTCACTTCAACTTACCATGCTTTATATCCAAGGGCTTGGAGTGTATATGATGGTACTTCGCACTGGATCACGCTACATGAGTATTGTTTTTGCTCTACTTAATGCATTTTTTATTGGGTAAATGCAGGCGAGCCAGATCCAGATCTTAAAATCATCTGTTGTCAGATATCTCCTGTTATTGCCCATAACTATAAAGACAGCAGCTTACCTGTTGCAGTCTTCACTTTCACGGTAAAACATAATTGATAGCTGATTTAGCCAATGATTTTGTGTCTCTGATCCAATTAATGGTTTTCATTCACTCCAGCTAACTAATGATGGAAATACTGATGCCAACATAAGCCTGCTTTTCACATGGGCGGTAAGCTCCATTGTGTTATGTCTTCGAAAGCCAATAATTTGTAGCAGTGTTGATTAAGTGGCACTAGTTGCTTAGTGAGTGAAATGTTTTCATCCCATTCTTCAGAATTCTGTTGGTGGGGATTCAGGACTCTCTGGTAATCATTATAATTCGAAAACCAAGTAAGAGCAATTATTTGTGTACTTTTATCACCTAATTTCCATGAAATTCTTACCATTCCTCAAATGCTGCTTCCATTTGGCGCTTTTAATACTTCACTCTAACCTTGTGGGTCAACATTTTCATATCAGGATGGCAGAAGATGTCCGCGGTGTACTTCTACATCATAAGTAAGTCGATTTTCTTTTTCTTCACAATCTGGGTTTTGTGTGTGTATATATTTAATGAGAGTACCTACTGCTATTGCTCATTTCTTCATAGTAGCATGGGACAGAAAAGGGACATCATATGGACTACATACCCCTTAGTTTTGCAGTCTAAATGTTACATAGGAAGCCAAGTCACTTTTCATAACTGTTATAATGGGATGGAGACCATTTTGCAAACTAGTGTTTCCTCAAAGTCTAAAGGTGTAATTATTCCTTGGTTATCCTGAAAAATGTATGGTTGTATGGTTTGCGGTGAAAACTCAAACTGCAGAATAAGACTAATCCAAATGTACAAACAGAAAAGCCACTAAAAGAATTATCAAGTAAAAAAGGTTTAGATTAGCTAGGGATATTTGGCCTTATTGAGTTATGCTTGCCTTAATTTCTGTATTGGATGGGGTTGATGCAGGACTGCAAATGGACACCCTCCAATTACTTTTGCTATTGCGGCAGAGGAAAAGGATGGAGTTGAGGTCTCCGTATGTCCCTACTTTGTGATATCTGGAGACTTTGCTGGTATCAGTGCAAAGGAAATGTGGGAAGAAATGAGAGAGGTCAGTGGTTTTTACTAGATTCTATACTACTAATTGATTGGAAGTGTATGGGGGAGACTTAAAAACTTGCTTCGTGCTTGCTTCTATCTATGAGTGAATTCATGACAACTAGTTATTTACACTGGCATGTCTTCCGAATATCCTATGTTATATGTGTATTACATACTACTGCAATCACTTTAAGAGCTTAGACCATGCGTCTGCAACATTTATTAGTCTTTTCTGTGCAATTTCAATGATTTATGTAAACTTTAATCTAGTTGTGAATTGTGTTTTATGCAGTAGTAGTTTTCTACCATGTACTCCACGTTTTTTTTTTGTAATTCTGTAGCATGGCTCTTTGGATCACCTAAACGTCCAAGAAGAGCCAACAATGTCCATGCTGGGATCATGTGTCGGTGCAGCAGTTGCTGCTTCAGTGGTAGTGGCATCAGGGTCTACGCGTAAGGTTACATTTTCACTATCATGGGACTGTCCTGAAGTAAAGTTTTTGCAGGGGAGAAGTTATATGAGGTGTGATTTACGGATCTCTGGCAAAGATCCTCTACCATATGTGATCACCTCTTTGTACTACTCATCTTGCTTGTTTAATGAAAGATTTATGTTAACCAACATTGCAGGCGTTACACCAAGTTTTATGGTGCAAAAGGAGATGCTGCTGCAGTTATGGCATATGATGCTATCCGTGGTATATTCTGTTTATATGCTAATCAGTAATTCACTACAATCTTTTTTAATATGTGTGGGTTCAAGTCAAGTTCAGATTAAAATCTATTTTCCTTTCTGTTATTAATCCAGATCATGGGCGCTGGGAGTCCCAGATTGAAGAATGGCAAAGACCCATTGTTGAGGACAAGCGACTTCCTGAATGGTGAATCTAAGGCTCCAGATGAAGCAACCCTTACCCTTTTCCATTTTATATTTTCTCATGATCGTTGTGATGGATTTTTTCAGGTATACAACCACTTTATTTAATGAGCTATATTTTCTCAATGCTGGGGGAACAATCTGGACAGGTAAATGAGCTAGCTTGTTTATTTTTATCTGCAACTAGGTGAGCCTGACCAGACAATTTCAAACTGTGAACAGATGGTTCCCCTCCTATGCATAATAACCTGATGATGACTGTTGAGGATCAAAAGTTCTCAATTGACAGGCACACAAAAGACGTGAAAGCTTCATTTGACTTGGTTGTGAAAGAGAACAACACTGCTGCTGAAATTCTTCAGAAGACTTCTTCAATACTTGAGCTACAAACACCACTAGTTGCTTCAAAATCCGCTTTTGGACCAAATTTACTTCAAGAGGGTGAAGAAAACATTGGGCAGTTTCTTTACCTTGAAGGGAATGAATTTCATATATGGAACACATATGATGTCCATTTCTATTCGTCATTTGCCGTTCTCATGCTTTTCCCCAAACTTGAGCTAAGCATCCAACGAGACTTTGCAGCTGCAGTGCTAATGCATGACCCTACCAAGAAGAAACTAATACATGATGGGAAATGTGTTAGCAGAAGTGTTCTTGGTGCTGTACCGCATGATATTGGGGGGGATGATCCATGGTTTGAGGTGAATGTGTACAATATGTACAATACAGACCGGTGGAAGGATTTAAATCCAAAATATGTCCTACAAGTTTACCGAGATGTCATCGCTACAGGAGACAAGAAATTTGCACTATCTGTTTGGCCCTCTGTGTACATTGCAATGGCTTATATGGATCAGTTTGACAAGGATGGGGATGGGATGATTGAGAATGACGGGTTTCCTGACCAGACTTATGATGCTTGGTCAGTGTCTGGGGTCAGCGCTTATTGTGGAGGGCTGTGGGTGGCTGCGTTACAAGCAGCTTCTGCGTTGGCAAGAGTGGTGGGGGATAAAGGTGCAGAGGATTATTTTTGGTTTAAATTTCACAAAGCAAAGGCTGTCTATGATAAACTATGGAATGGTGAATATTTCAATTATGATAACAGTGGTAGTAGCACCAGTGCATCTATTCAAGCTGATCAGCTAGCTGGGCAGTGGTACGTTATTCTCTTTGCCTTGCTTTTCGTTTCTTTTCTTTTGTTACTCTGAATTCATCTGTCTTGGAATATCTATTACCATCTATTCCGATGGATGATATCCCTTTATATAAGTTGTCTCTGCAAACTGCTTAATTGTTCAGTAACCCTTCTGAAAGAGCAACATTTCGTCTGCTTCTTTCATAAAAGTAAGGAACGGTAGCTTGGAAAATGACTACTATCTATTGCTTCCACTACCGATGAATGGAAACATTAGTACATCCTTTGCTCAAATCTCTAAAATTTTATTTCTTTTGAGCTTTTAGAAGAACTATGTCTTTTGTTACCTAATCAACGATTGGGTGCCTGCTCATAGGTATGCGAGGGCATCTGGGTTGCTTCCTATTGTTGATGAGGACAAGGCCAAACTTGCTTTGCTGAAAGTATTTCAGTACAATGTGTCAATGGTGAAAGATGGACAAAGAGGGGCTGTCAACGGAATGCTTCCTGACGGAAATATTGACACGTCTTCAATGGAGTCCAGGGAAATATGGTCAGGGGTCACTTATGCTGTTGCAGCCTCAATGATCCAAGAAGGATTGCTTGATAAGGGATTCCAAACTGCACTTGGAGTATTTGAAGCTTCTTGGTCACATAAAGGACTGGGGTAAGTCTGCTTTCTCTTCAAAGGCAGCTTCATTCTCTTCTTTTTTCTTTTTAAAATAAGTGAGTCATACATTAAGATCACAGTAGGGATTACCAAAAAATGGAAACCTTACAACATGAATGACCATGTCCAAGTTCGTAAAATTATAAGGTTAATGCACCTATGTATAGAGCTAAAAAAAATTCTAATTCCTTTCCAGTCACACATAGTAGACAAATGTGGTGAAAGCAAAAGCATTCTCTCTATTCCCTTCACATCTTTTCTTTCCAGTATATGCTAATTCATCTTAATAGCCTATTCTAATCAAGGGTGCTCTAATACCAATGACATCCCAAACCTGCTTCCATACATTTGGAGCATATGAACATCTCAAGACAAAAAAGTGTTTGACCGTCTCCTTCTCTTTGCTACATAAAACGCAAATATCATTAGAGTTCACTCCCCACTTTAATCTATTTTTAGTAGCAAGTCTCCTCATAGCATGTCTTGGAAAGTTCCCACTACTCAAAATCACGGTCCCCCAGGAACCGTAGGCTTCTTGATATGCAGCCAGGATCTCATGTCAGCGGTAGCTTGACAGAGTAAGTGTTCCCTCAGCAAGGCCAACCAATCATTCCCCGCATTGTCAAACTTTGGGTTAGAACTCAATGGCTCAACTGAAGCAGAGTTTTCCAACCCTGGAGTTGTCTGCTGGAACATTTTATTTCCCGAAGGATCTGCTTTGTGTAGTATTCATGGATTCACTTCTGCCAGAGGAAGTCTGCCTTTTAAACAACCTGCCACAGGGGCCTGAGGATGGTTGCATTGTTCTAAGTGTCCATACCAAATTCTCAGACCACCACTCTTTGCATGTCGAGCTTACCTTTAGTCATGCCTGCCTGACCAAGGAAAATCCCTACAAACTCTGTGATATAAAGATTTGCATAAAGAGTACAACAGCTTTGCAAGTTGTAGTCTGCCAGTGTAGCTGAGCTATCTTGATGGCCAGCTTTTGACCTTACTTTCCAACTCATCCACGACTGATTTCCCTGCAGTGAAAGGCTGAGAGCTTGGTAGGAAGAAGGGGGATTCCTAAGTACTTAAAGAAGACCAAGAGTTTTCCCCCAAATATTAGGTAGTGAGCTTGGCAACTAGATCCGAGGTTCTAGAAAAAAAATGTTTATCTACTCCGTCATTGAGTCTTTAGATAGTTAACTGAAGAGCTTACGATTTTCTGCAAAACGAAAGCTGGGAAAGCTTTGATTTCCTGGAAATTATGTGAAAAGAAAAGCTTCTATTGGATCCAAGGTTAGGCACAAATCTACTCAAATAGGTAACAAGAGATGAGGTCTCCGTCTAAAACCTCTTTTCTCTTGGAAAAACCCTCTCAAGCTATCATTCACTACAAGAAGAAAAGAAGGTGTGGAGATAAATTCCATGGTCCAAGAAACAAACGACCTTAGGAAGTATAGATCTAACCTAGTAAGAGGTCCTGGATAAAATCGAAAATGACACTGTCAAACCCTTCCTAAATGTCCATCTTCAAGACGCATCTTGGAGAGATGGATTTCGTTTTAGTTGCCTTTAATCTAATGACGGAAGAGAATATTAAGAACATTGATCTGTCTCTAACATAAGCAGGCATGATTAGAGAGCTGATGAGATTCTCCAAAATGCGGGGTCCTTTGGATGCCACAATCCTGGTGATTTCTTTATAGATGAAATTGAAATAAGAGATGACAATTGTCACTTGAATTTAGAGGATTCTCTATCCATGAGGAGAGACATGGTTGTGCTTTTTTTTTTTTTAATATTATTTGGGTTCAACGGGCTATATTGCAACAAAGGAAACTTCGGATACGGAGTGCTTATATATTTAGCTTCCTTTTAAAGTTTAAAGACACATTCTTTTGTGAGATCGTAAAAAAGAGTTTATTTATCAACTTATTTTTACTTTCTATACATTACTTGTTATATCAACATTTTACATTTTCTTTTATCCATTTGTTTTCTCTACTTTTTCAAACTTCAGCTAATAGCTGACATCAGCTTCAAAATCATCCTGACAATAAAATGGGGCATGTGAAAATTTTCCAAAAAAAAATTGTAAGCTCTTCAATAATTGACAAGTAAGACAATGCTCATGCAAAAATCATAATTCGGTCAGCAAAGATTAAGATTTTCATAATCTTAGTCCATAAACAAGACAACCACATTCAATTGGAAAAAAATCAAATCCTAAATTTTTCTTCATGCACAAGTGCAACTTTATTTCCGCCATCACCTTCCCAGAAAGAGTTTATATTAAAGTTCAATTTGACATCAATGCATAACATACAAATTCATAGAAAACAAATGATATCTAAACTAACAACATAAAAAACTAGCTCATAAGATCTTCAGCTACCTGCTAGTGAAAGAATAAGCTACCAGAGATAAAATAGTTGTACTCACAAACAGTTAAAAAACCCTAATGTATGAAAATAGAAGGGTTACACCCATAAACCATTAACATTTTTATTGGTGTACCCACAAACAAAGTTCATTTGACTACTAGCTTGCAATGTCCATTCGATTAACTGAATTCTAGAAATTCAATTCAATAATCGAAATAACTGAAAACTGAATTACCCGACAACCAAACTAAAACCAAATTATTTGCGGTTTACCGTAATAGTTTTGGCTAACCGAAATTTCGAAAAGAAAAATTATGATTTTTTATTGATATTTATAGATTTTAATTAAAAATTCAATTGGAAAAATATTTCGGTTATTTTATTAGTTGAAATATTCTCTTTTGTAATAAAAAATTGAACTGAAATATAATTCGGTTAACTGAAACCGAAAAAATTGGTTATAAAAACGGTTAAAAACTGAATTTTTCTTCGTTTCTAACAGAATTAACCAAACCGTATGGATAGCCTAGAGCTGATCAAAATGTGTCCGGCCCGGCAGCCGGTCCGACCCGGCCCGTAAAAAAGCCCCGGGCCCGAGCCCGATTGGGCTTCCGGGCGGGCCTGGACATAAAATCAGGCCCGAATAAAAAACCGGGCCGGGCCGCGCACATTCTTTGAGCCCGTGGACAAGCCCGGCCCGGCCCGATTTTATATTATTTATTATTTTAAAAATATAATATATACATATTTAATTTTTATATAATATATACAAAAATTATATATAATATATAAATTTTAAATAAGTTATATATATAATATATAAATATATATTAAAATATATTAATTTTAATTTATTTTTTATTAATTTATATAAAAAATTAAAAACCGGGCCGGACGGGCCGGACTACGGCAAAGCCTGGAAAAAAACCGGGCCTAGCCCGGCCCGGCCCGAACATGTAAAAAACCGGGCTTGGTTTTTAAAAATAGGCCCGACGGGCCTAAAATTTCCTTTGGCCCGACCCGAACCCGGCCCGCCCGCCCGCCCGAATGATCACCTCTAGGATAGCCCTACCACCGACTATCTATGTTTTGTATAAAAACCCTATATAATAATAGTTTGTACAAAATACGTAATGGGCTAAAACAACATCTAAAGCCCTATAGCCTACTGCCTCTAGTATTTGTACAAGTCCAACACAGTACATGCGACAACCCTTTGAAGCGGTAGGAGCAATTTCAAAAGGAGTGGTAGGAGGATGCAACCCGCAAGGGCCGGAGCTTGGGCAAGCTCGAACATAGTCGGTCGAGGTAGAAGAGGATGGGGTGGACCTTAGGAGCCTTTTCCAAGATCCAGAGTACCCTCGAGTTTCGAGCCAATAGGAGTCATAGGAGAAAAGACAACAAACTGCAGGAAAAAACTAAGCATACGCTTTTATTAGCCAAGCAACTTGGATGCTCCGTGCCTGATCAAAGTTGAGCTCTTGTGAACGTTGAAAATATCATTCAAGAGTCGTGCAATAGGTCAAACCAGGAGACCTTTGTAGTTAAAGTAGGAGACAAGACTAGGACCGGTCCTCAAAAGACAAGTAAATTGAAAGCTCTCTCCATAAAGGAGCAGCGTATGAAGAAAGCCCCATTGAGGTTTGGTAGCTTTTCTCATGTTTGTAATAGGTCGCGTAGGGGAAAGAGCGTAGGAAGATCAAGGAGATAAGTAAGATTTTCTAAGCAGCTCATGCAAGGTAACCTTGGGTAAGCCGAAGGTAAGCGTTAAGGTTTTTGGTAGGTCTTAGATTATTAGTCATCCACCTTTGTGGTTTCACTTGGCCTTGTGCCTCCAATTATAACAAAAAAAAAAAAACATGCAACAACCCTTACTATAAATAGGAGAGTCTACACTCAATACAAGGGCACCAATTATTTTTATACAAAACCCAATTTTCTTTATGGTATCAGAGCTTTAGTACACCACTATAGCAACTGAAGGTGGCGTGAGTCTCACCAGAGCCTGGGATTAATTCTACAACATCAAATGGTAACACCAACAACTCCAGTGCTTCTGGTCCGACATTTCAACCCTTCAATGGTACATAATTTGTACTCTCTACTGATGGGAATTTAATTAAATTTTCCCAAGCTAACTTGAGTCTATGGAAGACCACCATAGTCTCTTTCATAGGGGGAAATGATTTATTCAAGTTCGTACGGAACTCACCTCTGTCATGCAATGTTCAATACAAACAGTGAGATAAATTAAAAACATCTTAAATGGATAAATCAAGACCAGTTGATCATTTCGGCCATATCACTTGTCTCTCACTTAACATATTATCATATTAGTAGTTGGCTTATGAAACATCTTAACAATTGTGGATCTTCTGCATAAAACATATGCTACTCAAACTGCAGTAAATTTAGGTCATTTGGACCTTCAGCTAGCTTGTAGCACCTCAAAACTAGTTGGTATTTTATTAAGGTTGAAATTTAAGTTAAAACCAATTTTAATCTATCATCCACTCATCAGCGGAAGTCGAAACCTAATGGGTGTTACCGCCACACTCACCAATCCAGTGAGTACCAAGGCTAAATTAAAAAAAACTTCAATCTTAACCTGATAATAAATAAATAAATAAATAACAACTCAAACCCCAATTTAAGTAAACTATTGAACCATCTAAGAATTACAATGAGTCGATGTGAAGCTATAAACCGTCTAAATATTTTAAATGAATTAAAGTTGAGTCTATGTCAATTTCCTAAACCCAACGATCACACTTTCATATCCAGATTAGTTTCATTACCAGGGACCGCGTAAATTAGGGAAACTGTGTAAACCATTGCTTCACCATGTAAAATTCATTTTATTTGTAAACGTTTGATAGATATACCACACAACAACGATACAATTAACCACAAAAAATCAACAACATTAGTCCATAATAGGAAAAAGAACACGATAAACCTTAATCACACATTCTACCAATACACAATGATAAGGGAGCTTTCGACTGGCAACCAGTGGACACCAACAAACTGGGGCCGTAAAATCCACCAATGGACACCCAAACAAGTGGGGTGGCAGCATATAATTCCACCAACAAACACCCAAACAAGTGGAGTCGCAAAATATCATTCCACCTTACTCCATGTCTTTAAGTGTGCACACCTCTCTAAGGGTACTCACGACCACATAAAAGTAGATCATTAGAGCTTAAACTGTGATATAGTGGTTGCAGCGCAATATGTTTAAGTCTCTGTTTACCAATGTGTACAATGAACATCTCAGTGAAAGCCTCCCAAATCAATGCCTTATAATCCAAACAATAACTCATCGAAACAATTCCAAATCCATGAACACTTTAATTTACCAAAGTTTATAAGACCGTGCAATTCCAAATAATCAACCAAATTCATCATCAAAGTCCAAGCACAACCACCAGAAAGCAATAATTCAAAGAGAAATAACTTAATGAACACAGTAGTTTACTTGGAGTCCCCGTTCAACCACAAGAGATAGCCACACACAATCAATAGCACCCACCGTCAATGTGCTTAGAATCTAGAATTCAATAATAATAATATAATAATAATAATAATAATAATATAATAATAATAATAATAATAATAATAATAAAATAATGATGCTATTAATAATCTACTGAAAACTTAACCCGAATTCATCACTCGTGATCATGATTCCAATAACTATTAATATACACCCGACTTATATACTCTATCAATCTCAACTATCATAAACATGCTCCCCTTGAGATTTAACCTGAGATAGCACAAGGAGAGAGTCAAAAGAATTCCTCGTCACCGATAGCAATTGATTGAAGGGAGAATTAAACTTCACTAAGAAAGATTTAATGTGGAAGGAAGAAGAAAGAGCTTGAAGAGAGGCACCAACCATAAGAGAATGAAGACAGTCGTGAATAAGGAAGGAAGAAGGAGAAAAGAGGAAAAAAAAGAGAATAAATTAGGTTAAGTTCTCCTTGTTTCTAATTTACTTCCCTACCCCTCAATTTCTAATATATCTCCCATAAATAAATAAAGTCCGCATCATCACTATTCTCAGTATCCACTAATAAAATATAAAACTAGAATAGAGTATTAACAATGTAGTTAATTTAACAATAAGAGCTCACTATAATAATACTAATATACCAATGTAAGTAGTAATTAAATAATGATCATATATTGTTAAATAATGCTATACTAAATTATAAGGGTATTTCATTTTGTAACACCCAAGATTCTACCAAAATATAAAATATAAAGGTTTAGAGAAATAATACCGCAAACGGGAGAAAAGCGGGAGCCAAACGGGCCTTAAAACGGGAATCAGGGTCTTGTCCGACCTTGTGTCCGAACTTGGGAGTTCGGACATAGGTTGAGAGTTCAAACGTATATGTCTGAACTTGTGTCCGGACTTGGAAGTTCGGATGCAAGTCGAAGGGTTGTCCAGACTATTGTCCGAACGCGAGCCCGATGAAATTTTTTCTTCCGTGGGTCCAAACATGTGTCTAAGCATAGAAGTTTGGACCAATCCCGAGACTTTCACTCAGACTTGTCCTCACATGCTGTCCGCACATGCAAGTTCGGACAGTGTTCGGACACAGCAGACTAAAGAAAACAGTGTATGCTCGGGACTTGTCTGGACTTACACATCCAGACAGATTTGGGACTATTCAATTCCTTAAAATCAACCTCAAAACTTCATTTTCAACACACACTCCTGTTTGATAGTATCAATTATAGTTCAAAAACGAAGTACTTTTAGTACTTACTCCTTAACAAAATCAACTCATCAACGATCACAGCGGAAAAAACAAATCAAATCCGAGGCATTAAGAAAAACAAGTCAATTGACCATGAACCAATATTTTAAATAGACCTTTTTTTTCCAGAAAACAATAATGTACACATTCTTGTTTATATCATATATATATAATATATATATGTATGAATCTTCAAAACGTTTGCATATTGATAAAATAGCTACTATAACAAAAAATAAGCTTATTAATACATTATTAAAATTAAAATTATCAAACAATAACAAATAAAGCAATCATTATAATCAATAACACTACAAGATGATACGTATAAATATTGAGTTAACAACTAAAATAAAGGGTAATTAATAATTACGACGTATATGAATAGTGTATATATATAGGGTATTTCATAGCCGATATAGTGAAAAGAGGAGATAAATCTATTACTGAATAATGTAACAGGGCTAGAACTCTTGTTCTCTCTCTAGCTGTAGTAGGTAATATTGTTCATACTTTTATATTGTGTGGTCTTTCCTCAGAGTACAATCCTATAATCACCATTATTATGTCTACTAAAGAGTAATTGGCTGCATTTGAAATTCTTAGTAGCTTGGTACAATTTGAAGTTACTTTTAAGTCACCAAGCTCAAAAGTTATCTCACAGTATCAGTGCTAATTCTACAATCACATTTTCTACCGATTTTCGTGGATAACACGTTAATCTTTCATTTTCTAGTGGAAGAGAAGGTAATAGAGGTACTTAGGCAATTCGACTTGAGGGAGAGGAAGATATAATATCTCAAGAGGAGGAAGTTCCAATCAGAGAATATTGTCTAGTAGTACTACTTTCTTTTTTGTACCACCTGATAATAGGTCTCAGTGCCAGATATGTTACAAAAGGGGTCATAAAGCTCGTGACTGCTACCATCTCTTTAATTACTCTTATGAGTCAGTTCCTCCATAGTCCTTTACAACAAATTCTACTACCTACAGTTATATAGCTACCTCTAGTAATGATTGGCTTTCAGATACAAAAACTAGTTATCATTTTACAAGGGACTTTTCTAGGCTCAATTTGGGAGTTTCTGATATAGTGGTGCTGAAGCTATTTCCCTAGGTGATGGTTCTATGTTACCTATCACTTATTATGGAATAGGTCTTCTCCCTACATCTATTAAGTCCTTTAAGCTTAATCATGTTTTTTATCGCCCCTCATTAACTAAACATTTGCTCTTTGTAAATAAGTTTTGTGTTGATAAAACACTTACTTTGAGGTTCATCCTATTCATTTTATTTTAAAGGACTATGAAACCCATCAAACCCTTCTTAGTGGCCCAGCTAAACAAGGAAATTATGTCTTCCTTAAGATGTTGTTCAGGCTTCAGATTTTGGCCAAAATGCATAAATCAATCTTAATGTCTAGACTTCTCCTACTATTTGGCATTGGAGGCTTGGTCATCCTTCCATAGCCACCACTAAACATACTATCAATAGTATTAAATTCCTAGTGCAAAGCAGTCATCCTTTGCAATAATGTTCAGCTTGTTGTTGCACTGGCAAAACACATGCTCTTCTTCATTATCTCTCTTCTAATTGATCCGAGGAACCTTTTGAATTATTGTTTTTAGATGTTTGGGTCCAACGTATGCGAATTCTGTTGATGGTTTCAAATACTATCTGTTAATAGTAAATGACTACTTGGTTACATGTGACTATTTCCCAACTGTTTAAAGTTCGAGGTACATCATGTATATCATACCTTCTGCAATTTTGTGGAAAATTTTCATCAATCTACTACCATCTTTGTTCGAACAAATGATGGTGGTGAATTCAAAGCTCTCTCTCTTCAATTTTTTTAGCAAAAGGGAATCGGGCATTGAATCGCATGCCATCACTCTCATCAACATAATGAATATGTTGAAACTTGGCACATACTTGTTGACAACGGAATGACTTTGCTGGCTCAAGCCTTTATGCCTATAACTTATTGGACCTATGCATTTCAAACTATGTTTCTTCTAAACAAAATTCTAACACATGTTCGGAATCATGTTGGGAATCAAATCCCTTTTTCAGCTCTTCTACAACAAAGTTTTTTATTAGACCTTTCTCAAGGTGTAAGGATGCAATTGATTTTGTTGATAATATAATAGTAGAAGAAATAAGTAAAGGAAGAACAATACGTAACTCTTGCATTCATACTGATAGTAATACATATCCTTTTATAGGCTAATATCCCTAAACTAAGTGTTAAAAAATATCTTAACCCCCTAACTTCTACAAAAAACTATTCAAAAGTAAATAATAATTAATTTAAATCATAAAACTAAAATTGGCGTCTGTGTAAGTGATGGATTTGATGGAAGAGGTGTAGGCTTAACATCGTTTCCACACGACTTCCTATAGATTGAAAGCTCGTATATGTGAATCCATTCGAATGACCCATGAATGATAATTATTGCCATTAAAAATCGGAATAGAAATATTGAAATTTGATGTCATCACTCAAACTCAAAGCTCTTTCACACTAGTTTAATCACCTTTGTAACTATTCACTCAATAAAAACAAAAAGAGCTTACAACAATGAAGAAAAAAGCATATGGGAACATTTTTTTTGATCTCAACTATTAGAAAGAAATTTACATTGATTTCTTCCCTTTATCTAGCTCTTGATACCAGGAAGAACAATGCGTAACTCTTGTATTCATACTGAGAGGAATACATGTCATTTTATAGGTTAATATCCTTAAACTAATTATTAAAAAATATTTTAACGAACCCTTAACTTACTTCTACAAAAACTATTATCCTAGATAAAATAAATAATAATTATTTCAAATCAAAAACTAACAGTTGTCTAATTTTAAACCGTACTAGAAGTATAAATAATCCAACCGGTCCGTTAGATGTATCTTTTTGGGATATTCAGCATATCAAAATGGTTATCTATACCTTGACTTAGCCAATCACAAACTCAACTTCTCAGAGATGTCGTTCTCAACGAAGTAGACTTTCCTTTTTCTTACAAAAACACCACTCAAAACTTGGGATCAAACCTTCAAACATACACTCTTCTAATTCCTAATCTTCAATCACCATACACATCTTCTGCTATCATTTCCCCTTCTCCAATAGTTACAAATGTTCCTCGATCCCAACATCAAAGTCCATGTTGTTCTTCTAGCATCACACCCACTAAATCCCCAACACCCCACTCTTCCATATAATTCTTTAACTGACAATATTGAAGCAATCACACCCTCATCAAGGTCTTTTAACTCCCCACTACTTGAAACTATCACCACTAGTCCATCAACCATTTTTCCTATGTATCATCATGTGATAACATGGTCCGAAACAAATTCCTTAACCCCTTACTATAATCGATGGTATAATGAATTACCAACTTCATCAAATTACCTAACCAATCCCGATGATCCTACTTTAACGCAAGCCCTTATGCATCAAGAGTGGGTGCAAACTATGAATCAAGAGATACTAGCATTGAAAGCAAATCATACTTGAGATTTGGTTCCACCTCACCCCCACAGTGAATCTGATTGAAGTGAGATGGATTTTTGAATCAATAGAACAACTCAAGGCAAAATTGAAAGAAAAAAAAGATCATCTTATTGCTCAGGGTTTTCTTAAACCCCAAGCTACGACTATACTAAAATGTTTAGTCCTGTTGTGAAACAGTCCATATCAGATTGGTAATATCTATTGATGTCTCTAATCGATGGCAATCAAGCAACTGAATGTTCAAAACACCTTTATACATGGAGAATTTAAGGAAAAGGTTTATACCAACCAGCCACCGAGGCTTATCAATTCCAAATTTCCTAATAATGTGAATAAGCTGTGCTGAACTTTCTATGGACCAAAGTAGTCCCCTGGAGCCTGCTATGCTAAGCTCAATTCTTTTTTAGTTGAAACTGGCTTTAACATTGCTAAGTCTGATCACTCTTTTTTTATATATATATACAAACAAGGGTCGTAAACTGTATACGTTCTGCTATTAGTTGATGACATCTTTATGACAGGATCCTCTCTTTCTCTCATATCGAAATTCATCAGCACCTTCTCTAGCCATTTTCCTATCACAGATATTGAAGACCTAAGTTTTTTCTTGGAGTCTCAGTTCACAGAAATAAGTTAGGGTTAACTCTTTCTCAAAACAATACATCAAAGATCTTGTACATCGCACAAACATGCTTCAATCAAAGTTCATTTCTACACCTATGAACCTTTATAATAATTTGGACACCATCGATTCTCCCCTTTGTGATAATCCTACTCTATATATGTCATTCACACACCTAGACATTAGTTTTGTTGTAAATCGAGAATATCAATATATGCATTCTTCCATAATCATTCATTGAAAAACAGTTAAAAGGATCTTAAGGTACCTTTATCATACCTGTGATCTTGGTATATACTTCGATGCTTCTCCATCTGGTTCTCTTTGAGTCTTTACAGATGTCGACTGGGCCGGTTCAATTAGCGATCATTGATCAACCTTGGGATGCTTGTGTTTCTTGGTTTTCATCTATTGTCGTGGGCCTTAAGAAACAGGTGACAGTGTCCAAATCATTGACAGAAGCAAAGTATAAGGATCCCGCAAGTAGAGCTGCTGAAGTTTTGTGGATTCAAAACATACCCTCAAAATTAGGGTTATTCTTAAATCTCCCTCAATTCTACATTGAGATAACCTAAGTGCGACTTTCTCGGCTTTGAATCATATTCTATATAGCTGGGTTAAACCTCTGGCTTTGGATTTTCATTTAGTTCGTGAATGGGTGCAAAATGGAGGGCTACAAATGCTCATCTCTCATCCACTCACCAGATTGTCAATTTACTCATAAAACCCTTGTACGGTCAAAGCTTCTTTGCTAGGACACTTTTACTCGTAGGAGGATATTAAGTGATGGACTACAACTACTACCAGCTACTTAAGTTTTGATTGAAATCACATATAGTGATAGTTTCTACAAGTATATAATGGGCTAAAATAACATCTAAAGCCCAATAGCCTATTTTCTTTAGTATGTGTATAAGTTCAACACAATACATGCGACAACCCTTACTATAAATTGGTTTGTCTGCACTAAATACAAGGCACCCAATGAATTATACAAAACCCTATACTCTTTATTGTCAATATTAACTTGATTTATTATTTCAAATATTTCTCGTAGTTTTCTTGACACATTTTTTGCCACATTGTTTGATAGATACGCTTTCCAGACTCCTGAAGGATGGAATACAAATGATCAATACAGATCTCTTTGTTACATGCGCCCGTTGGCGATCTGGGCTATGCAATGGGCACTTACCGATAAAACTCATACAAATCAGCAAATGGATAAGCCTGAAGTAATGGATAGCTCAGTGCTTCAACAACATATGAAGTTTTGTGAAATTTCTCACCTTCTTAAGCTTCCAGAGGAGGAAGATTCCATAAGCCGATGGCAAACTCTGTATGGCCGTACGCTGGAGAATATTGACAAACTGTTGAACCGTTGTTTCATTAATTTTGTTGAGGCAATAAATATGTGTGGGAAATGAGACTCCATGACAGTGCTGCCTATTGTGTCTAATTTGTTTTCAAGGTTGTGTCATTTGACGTTGGCAATAATTTGTTTTTGAGTTATCCTTCTTTTTATTTATCAATAATAATAATGGTTTCTGGTTCTCTCCTTGGCAAGAGTATGTTCTCTCTTTCTTGGTTTTCTCTCTTCTCTTAGTGACTTTTGCTCTTTCTCCGACCAAGTTATATGCCATGCAAGCTGTCGGTTGAAAGCTGATTCGCCTTTCACACTATATTATTGTTTTTTTCTTTTACCTGAAGTCAAAGCGAGGCAAATTATGATCGATGGTTATAGTTTACATCCCCATTTTCCAATGGGCTACAACTTTTTAATTACCTTGCTATGGTGGATTGCGAAGAAAGACATACCAAGGATAACTTTTTGATCGAGGTATGGGCATTACGAGGTTGGTGTTATGCCCTGCGGTTTGACTAATGCCGCAACAGTGATCGTGGACCTCATGATGACCCAAGTGTTCAACTTATATCTAGATAAGTTTGCATTGTTCTTTATTGGCGTTATCCGGAAAGATGAGAAGGAACATGAGAAGATTTAAGGATCGTATTGCAAACAGTAAAAGACAGTCAGATTAATCTAAGATTACGAGGCCATGCGCAACTTGATGCAGAACTCTGTGAATTTTCAGTGGAATAATGGTTGTGATATGTCTTTTCAAGAGTTGAAAGAAAGTTTGACATCAACACTAGTGTTGACTTTGCGATGTGGCTAGCCAACTTTAAGATTTATAGTCATGCTTCTAAGAATGGTTTGGGTTGTGTTCTAAAGCAACAAAAAATAGAAAGATAATTACTTTTGCTTTGAGACAATTAAAAAGTATGAAACAAGTATCCCACTTATTATATAGGGTTAGCACCCACTGTGTGTTTCAGTGACAATTTGAAAGCATTACTTATATGGCGTGAGTTGAAAGATCTCTACCGATCATAAGAGTTTAAAGTATATATATGTACTCAAATGGAGTTGAGCATGTTGAAAATAAGGTGGTGAAAATGTATTAAAGACTATGACTTGGAAATCAGCTACCATGGAAGGAAAGTAAACTGTAACACCCCAACCACTAATTCGCAATTAATGATAAATTATTAACGCCCAACACAAATGAAATCGCAGCAAAAAAATAAATTCATCTCCACGGGTGTTACCGTTGTTAGTCGCCCACGTGACTAACTAGGCCTTTCCAACTCCTCTGTAACGGTCTGACAAACTGAATGCGCTACCGACAACTGCAACAACAAATACGGATTCCAAAAATAAATACATACCGAGTTCCCAAAGTTATGGAACATACATAAGTTAGGATGGAAGTTCCCATATAAAAAACGGGTATAACCTATATAAGGTATAGTCAACACAAAAGTATACCCAGTATCCTATGTCTACCCCACCTACTCTCAGTCGGGTCTCCTCAGCATCCGGTACCTGAAATGGGGGTGCCCGAAGGCTCAGCAACAACGCTGGTATGAAAACATGCAGCCCACAAGCTACTGGGCCACACCAACTAATTGGTCGTTAACATGCAATCCATTTACATTATTATATATAAAACTGTAAACACACAACATGCAAGCATACAAGTCAATCAATCCACCATGGTAATAGTACACTGAACAGAGACAAGACATTAATAGGTCGGTCATGTTCGTTATAATATTGGCCCCGAGAATATTGAGGTCTCGTATAGGCTTCGTTTGCTTATTGAGGGCAATCCACACGGTGGGATTGTCAACTCCTGAATCCATATGATTGTACAACGCTTGTGTAGTCAACTGAATTAGGTGGGTATGTAAACCCTGTTAATTACCGTCTCGAAGAAGCTTAATGGGTCGGGTATGAATAAACCCTTCAGACGAGATTGGGACTCTCGCGGTTGTAAATGGGTAGTTAGCCCCGCAGAAGGATGTAGGTTCCTTCCGGTCACAATAATGTTGGGTAGTTAGCCCCGCAGGGGATAATAGACATCCACCTGGCCAAATTACTAATGGGTAGTAAACCCGTAGGAGATGGTCTTCTCCTGGCCTCCGTCGCGACGTATATATTTGGAAGTTGTCCTGATGTAGGTACGGCCCCAAATTTGCATGCATGGCCCGAACATCTGGGCCCCTCGTTTCCCCCGTATCTTGATCATGTTAGGAGTCTCGCATGGTCATTCATCCTAACTCTTGGGCGATTAGTCAAATACCACGTTACGGGTATCGACCTTGTGTTAGGGAAGTTAGCGAGGAACTTGAGTGCAAGTTCTCTTAACGCAAGCACCAACATTAATCCACTTGTTATCGTATGTACGTATGAGTAATTTGATTGTTCCCAAGACATAGAAAATCAATTAAAGGCAGTCACGAATAACACACAATCACATACACATATAGTCATTTTACATGCATTAATCTTGGTCATTATTCACAGAGCACATAGCACACAAGCCGGTATAATCCGTAGCAAACAGGCTGCAAGAATCCATACCTTTGCCTAATAGATGTCCTTCTAATCACGATTAGCACTCCCAACTATCCAATACGAATCCCGCCTATAATTATTATTCAAACGTGTAAATAATCCATTCCAGTCATTAGTTAATTATGAAGAACAGTTTCTTATGTTCTAATCCTTACGCGCATGTGCATGCGTTCTCATACATGTACGTACTAATTCCAAAACTGGATTACAAGCGATTGTGTTATCCTTGTTATCCTATGTGAGATGTGACTATCGTTCGTTAATATTTCTTTCATCACATAACCTTATTGTAGTCAAGGTATTGTTTATTTATCATGTAGTTTTTATTTATAAGTCTTATGTTAGTATGGTAGTTTTCTTTTAATTACCTTCATGATTTCATGCGTAACATGTTATTTTATTCCCTTTGATTTTAAATCCTTAAAGGTATGTACATGTAATATTTAGACCATATGTTTGTAATTGTCTAAATAGTTTAACAACCTTACTAACTCCTAAGTAATATTCCTAGTCACATATGGACACAAATATTTTATATCTTTCATATTCACAATCTAACTCCAAATAATACTTTATTTGTTTACACATCACCCCTTAACTTACATAACCTATAGTTTAAGTTTCATAATTCCTTAAATCAAGATTCTTTCCTAATCCTCCTTCAAATTCCACATAGGACTCTTGATAATTTTAATTCCTAATAAGAACAACCATATTTTTTGGTTATTTACCTTATAAAAAACCCAATAATTTTATAACTTTACATTCGGTACTATGGACTCTACGCTCTTCTATACGATCTGTTCAATCTGGGCTCAGAGAAACAAGCGAGATTGAGGGAGTCCGTCACAGCCTTGGACGAATTAGCTGATTCCATAAAACAGCGGTTCTCGAATGAACCGCCATGACGTCCACCTACGACACATGTTATTCTCTGAAATACCCCGGAATTTAAAACAGTGATTAATTAGGCTAATTAAATATTTAAAGCTTAAATAATCCTAAATAAATATGTAGGAACGATTCCCGAAGAAAACGGATTCGTAAAACGAGTTAAAAACGCAAACGAGCTTTAAAACGCGCTTTTCGAGAAACCGGGGAAAATATGATTTTAAACGGGTTAAAATTAACTCGTAATAATTATAGTTAGTTAAATATCTATAATTAGACCATAGTGTGGGTCTAGAGCTATTAAAATTAATTAAACGGCAAAATTCCGGAAAACGGACCCGGTAAATGAATAGTGTCAAAACCGGGAGATGAAACGCGTTTAATTCGAAAAGACGAAAAACGACCCGGGCTATTAATTCATGTGGGCCGGTTTTTAATTAATAAGTGTACACTCATTAATAGCTTGTTAGCTATTAAGTGATAACAAGACAAACAAATAATAAAGAAAGTAAATAGTATAAAGTTAAAAGTGAAATAGAACTCACCTTCTCATTTCTATTCTTCATTCGCGTTGTATTTGCCCAGTTCTCTATTCTTCTCCTTCTTCCCTCGCGACACCACAGCACACCCTCATCTTCTCTAGCCTCTATCTTGCTCATTCCTCCACCGAATCACACGAAATTGGTACCGTTGAACTCGTCTCGGTGAGAGCTTCGATCTTCACCCATCAAAGTTTCGTTTCCTCCGTTTTCATCTCCATCGACGTGGGAGCTTTTGAGCTTGAAGAGTAGATTTCAACTCTCCTTCTCTTCCTTAATGCCTTAAGGTATATATAAGTAAGTATATATACCATTTCAAGCTTATTTTACCATTGTGAGACTCTTCCCTCACGTGGAATTTTCCCCTCATTTCAGCCGAGCCGTGAGTTTTTGTGGGTGTTGGAGAACTTCTCCAATTGGTTTCCAACCCAACTATTTGGTTTTCAAGGTAAAATCTAGATCAAACTTTGTAAACTAGCACTTAATATATATATTAGGTTTTGTGGAGGAAAGTGAATTGATTGTGTATGTGTGATGGGTTGCGGTTGTAGTTGGCAATCCAAGGCCTTGTGTGGTGTGGAAAAACAAGAGGAGAAAGAGGGAACTAGATAAAGAGGAAGAAGGGGAGTGTAAACTGAAAGTGAAACAAGGTAAAAAGCTTACCTTGTATTGGTTTTATTCCCTTGAGAAATTGATGTTTTTGTTGAATAAATAACTTTGAGTTTGTGTAGTCTTGGTACTACGATATTGATAGTTTGAAGAGAATGTTTTAATGTGTGTGAGTGTGCAATTAAACTTAGAAGTTAAGTTGTTTTACATATGTGAGCAAATGGGATTTTGTTGTGTTATAAGTGTTTAAACAAAACAGGTGGGAGATGTGGGTTGTCAACTTTTGTAGTGTGGTGAAAATGATTAGAGAAGTAAATAGGTGCTGCCAAAATTCACCTAGGATGGATGGTTGAGTGTTCTGTTTTTAAAGGAAGAAATTAGGTTGTTTAGGAAGTTTTAGTTGAGTGGTTTAAGTTTGGGAACCTAACTAAGAAAGAAGAGTGTGCTTGATGGTTTTAGTGCCCTTGAGTGTGTATGGAGAAAACAGTATGCTTTGGTGTGACAAAATTCTAGGAGAACCTAGGTCAAATTTTGGAAATGAAAAAAAGGAGTTTTGGTTATAAAAAAAGGATGTTTGGATAATGATGTTTGTGTGGAGGAAATGTCTCGGTATAGTGGTTAGAATAGGCATGAAACATCACTTGGTAACCTAAGGAGAAGATGCTATAAGTGTCGGAAGTTTTGGAGAAATTTGGCTAAGTGTTAAAGGCTTGGGAAGTGAAGATTTTGCCTTGTCCGAACTTCCGTCCGGACATGGAAGTTCGGACAGGCTCTGTTGGTTAGGAATTTTTTTCACCCTCGAACTGTGTCCGAACTTGGAAGTCCGGACACAAGTTCGGACGTACCTACTTCGGCCTTAGAATCATCCTCGAACTGTGTCCGAACTTGGAAGTCCGGACACATGTTCGGACGTATGGATTTCTGTCTTAAATTCTCTCGACTCATGTCCGAACTTCCGAAGTCCGGACACAAGTTCGGACATGCGTCTGTTTTCAGTTTAAAGTCACGGCTTGTGTCCGAACTTGGAAGCTCGGACACAAGTTCGGACCAGACCAGAAATAAAAAAAAATAGCTTTAAATGGTTTAAAAGCTAGGGAATGGTTTGGTAATGATATTATAGGTTAATTAGCACGTGACTAATGACATGTGAAGGTCATTAAGAGCTTAAACAAGATTAAGAGGAAATGTGAAACATGAACTTGTGAGATTTAAGCTTGAAACTTAATGACTAAGTGAGTAAAGTACGGGAAACGTTAGTGGAGTAACGTGTTAGGTTAATTATGGTTAATTGACCTCCCGAATTAATGTATGTTATAGGACTTGATTAGTTGGACTCCGAGAGAGTAAGTCAACGGGCAAGATACGACGGTGAACGGTATGGTTTTCTCATGCCCTGTATCCTAACTTGGTTACTCTGATTTGTGTGTTGTGTGTGTTTATGTGCAATCACCTAATCAAGATTAAATGCATGAATGTGATTAAAAGTATTACCTTGTACATTGTGTGCTTGACCTTGCACCCAATGAACTATGTCTTGTAAGACTAGTTTGTATAATTCATGAAATGTTTGAATGGGAAGATTTCATGTGTTTGAGATGCTCTCACTAACACACTAACCTTCTGACTTACCTAACCTGGAGATGGTAACTAATGATGAGAGGAGACCGATAGAGTGTCGGCCACGCGTGAGAATGAGGAAGCAAGAGAGATTGCTTACCGAGTTCTGGCCTAACCTTCCCACCATGGTTCTGAACCGTAAGGTCACAGCCCGGGGAAGTAAGCCAAACCTGAAGCCCGGTGGTGAGTTGTGGTGTGTATGCTACTTCTCTGCCCGGAGGTCACCCGACTTAACTGAGTAATTATTTCATGAGATAAATAATGGTTAAGTGTGGATCATGCCTTGTGCGAGAAATATGATCAAGAGATAAGAGTTATGAGCATCCGTCTAACCCGGATGAGAATTTGGCTAACACGAGGTGAGGTGTGGATCTTGAGGGAGAACCTCAAGGCCTCAGTGACCAATATGTGGGGGACTTGTAATGTTTCCCATTGTTGTGATTTACCCTGTGTGTGGGTATTATTATATATGGATATTTTTGTTGTTGTTAATAGCATGCTTGTTTGAATAATAATGAACCGCATGTTGGCGACCAAGTAGTTAGCGTACCCTCGCTAGCACGCGGGGTATGCGATTACCATATGCAGCTTTAGCTGAGCCCCTTCGGGCACCATTTTTCCTATTTTTACAGGTACACGAGACGGTTGCTAGTTATGGAGTCCGAGACGTTATGCTTTTGGTTGTAATAGTAGATGGGGCGGTGTACCGAGTTGTACACGGGCTCGTAGCCCTAGTATAGTCGGTGTACGATGTGGTACACCTGTTACTTTTGTTAGGAGAGAACATGGAGTAGTTGTGTGTGACCATAAACTTGTATTCTTTTGGCGGGCTGTGAGCCCTGTTGTAAATACTCTTAGCACTCGGTAATCAGATGTTGTAAATTGTGTCAGTTATGTTGATATTTCTTTTATCAGACCGGGACTGTATTGTTGTAGTTTAGACCCGGTAACCATATGGGTGGTTATCGGTATTGTATCACCCTCGGTAGTTAAGTGTTTTTCCGCTGCGATTAGTTTTATGTCCGTGACGTTTAGACCGTGGTTAGAGGAATTATCGTATGGGGTGTTACAAAAATGGTATCAGAGCGAAGCCTCGCTCTGATAGAAAGAAATACGAGTGTAGTGATTACCGAGTTAGGAAACCTAACCCTGAATTACCGTTTAAGTTAACGAATACCCTTAACGTCTATAATGGCGATACAGATGCTTAAACTCTAGACCGTTT
This sequence comes from Limonium bicolor, assembly GCA_023374045.1. Classification (NCBI taxonomy): domain Eukaryota; kingdom Viridiplantae; phylum Streptophyta; class Magnoliopsida; order Caryophyllales; family Plumbaginaceae; genus Limonium; species Limonium bicolor. Next base: position 319,647,154 of record CM041778.1, on the reverse strand, counting down.
GGTCGCATCACCTGATGTAAATTGTTAATGGTTCAGATGTCCGGAAGAGGACGAGGTCGAACTCGAGGGGGGGCTGCTGAGGAGCCAGAACCGCAGACGATAGCCGAGATCGTCGCGGCTACGGTAGCACAGATGCTACCACAGGTTATTGCAGCTGTGCAGCAGACACACGCAGACTCAGCAGACACAGGCTGAGCCACCCCCACCCCCACCACCCAGAGAGACGAATTGGGTGAAAGCTGTAGCTGATCTACGACCCGCTTGCTTCCAGGGTGAGAGCGATCCAGCTAAGCTCGAGGCTTACATCTCCGAGATGGAGACGGCCTTCGAGACCCTCGAGACTCCTGCTGGAGTGAGGGTGAGAATAGCTGCCTATTATCTGAAGGGTGCCGCTATGGACTGGTGGAAGCTAGTCAAGGGCGAGCACGTCGCCGACCCTGCATTCGACTGGAATGCCTTCACTGCTCTTCTACGTTCCAAATACTACCCCGAGCATGTGAAGACAAAGAAGCGACTCGAATTAGATGCTCTGAAGATGACGGATAAGATGACCGTCGACGAGTATTATACCACCTTTACTTCTATCCTTCGACTTCTACCCGACCTCGGGTATACCGGTCAGGTTTTGGTCGACCGCTTCTATGGCGGCCTGAGCCATCGCCTCCGGTATGGCATGGGATACACCCGGTTCACCTCTCTGCAGGTAAACGACGGTTTGAGTTTTAATGCTATAGTCAATACAGTTAGTGCTCTTCTTGTGTAAGAATACCAACTAATGTCCTATTATCAGGAGTGTTACCATGCCGCATCGAGAGTTGAGATTACCGTCCAGCTAAGGGACGAGGAGAATGCGCAGAAGCGCAAGATCAGCAACAAGGGTTCTGGCTCTGGGGAGCAGACCCAAGAAAAGGATGGGGAAAGAAGAAAGGGAAGTACACCCACCCGACCCAAACCCAGAAGTCTACCACTGAGGAGAGCGGTGCCCATGCTGAGAAGGGCAAGGCAGCTGAGCCATTACGGCTCGCCTATTCCGCGCCGATAGCAGCGAAGCCGCTGAGGTCTCACCCACCTAAGGGTAAGCTTTTCAATAAGCAACACTTGTGTGTTCCTAAGCTTAGTGTACCGAACTTTGCTAACTCTCAATGCTTCAGGTTCTGGATCTGGCTCTGGCAAGGGCAACTCTGATGGACGGGCCTACAGTTGCAAGTATTGCAAGAACGACCACCCCGGCACTGATTGCCAGGGAAGAGAGGTCAGGTGTTATAGCTGCCACAAGATGGGGCACCGTGCCTATGAGTGCCCTACCAAGAAGGGCAACAGCCAGGAGTTCAAGCAGAGAGAGGGCAAAGAGGTAGCAACAGGTGATACTCAGACCCAGTATGGCCAGCAGGGGCAGGGACCTAGAGGTGCTCCGAAAGGTGCGCCGCAGAGACAGTCCGCCCTTCACATCATAGATCGCTCAGAGGGAGCTGGTCAGAAGACCGGTTCAGGTACTTTCACACACCCTTTAATCCTTGAGAGCATGACTACAGTCTTAATTACCTGCATCAGTGAATGACATAGAACTGACACATAGTTAGAGTGTGAATTGACTAACAAGATCAGAACTTATAAGTTGAACTCACCACTTAGGGACCTTCCACATCTGCTATCCTATACCGACTGAACCAACCCCGAAAGAGCCCGACCTCACCACACACCACTACACCATCGACAAGTGTCAGGTTATCCGCCCAGGTATGTTATTATTGAGGGGATACCTGACACCTGAAGCACAAATTGCCATCATCCGATGCTGCAACAAACTCGGAGCAAGCCCAGGAGGATTTTACACACCAGAATACCCCGGTGGAGCAACAATGAAACTAAAAATGATGTGCATGGGGAAGGAGTGGAATCCTTACACCCGCACCTACCACAAGCAACGAGCAGATGATGAAGCAATGCCACCTAAAATACCTGGAGAATTCCAAACGGTTGTTACACAAGCCGTAGGAATTGCACAACAGCTTGAAGCTGATCCCGTACCTGCACTTGAAGCAGATATTTGTATTGTTAACTTCTACCAAGAAGGAGGACGACTTGGTTTACACCAAGATAAGGACGAGACAGCGGAATCCCTTGAAAAGGGATTGCCCGTAGTGTCTTGGTCCATCGGTGACGACGCCGAATTCCTGTATGGCGAGCAGAAGCATGCAAATCGCGCGGAGAAAATTGTCCTTAGGTCAGGAGATGTCTTGGTCATGGGGGTGTGGTGATCGAGGATGCTGTATCACGGTATCAAGAGGATCAAGTTGAATACGGCACCATCGACTGTGATTAATGCCACGCACATGAAACCAGGGCGCCTGAACCTCACCTTTAGGAAATATTAGTTATGTAATTCCATGTAATATCTTAGTAATGTTGCAACCAAACACCATGTGTACCATGAATAGTTTTATAATAAAGCAGTGTTCTTTATCAATCTTTCCACTTGCTTTTACCATCGAACTCATAAAGCTTATAAATAATAGGACGTGGACTCGGTACGGAAGGTAGCCTGAGTATACTTACTGAGGCACAGGCCGGTGAAAGCGGCACGATCCTCACGGGGACCTTTCCGGTTAATGGCATTGATGCCTCCGTGCTATTCGACTCCGGCGCCACCCACACCTTTGTCTCGCCGTCATTCGCGAGAAGGTTGGGGCTAGATACGGTTGAGTTACCCGACTTTATGGTGACACTCCCGTCGAAGGAGCGAGTGCGTTGCACGAAGTACTACCGAGATGCCACCATCCGAATCAGGGGCGAGCAGTTCCCCATATCCTTCATCGAATTCAGTGGTCTTGGCTTCGACTTGATAGTTGGGATGAATTGGTTGGAGCGGCATAAGGGAGAATCCTTTGTGCCGAGCATAGATTGCTGCTCAGGAGTCCGTCTGGGGTTGCAGTTTCATACCGCCAGAGGCCTAGAGAGCCTTCGACTAGAGTCATCACCGCCATGGCCATGTACCGAGAGCTCAGAAAGGGGCACGAGGTATTCCTTTGTTATGTGCAAGATCTTGAGAGAGACCCTGATTTCAGCACCGATATTCCGGTAGTGTCGGAGTTCCCGGATGTATTTCCGAAGGAACTTCCCGCATGCCACCTCAGAGGGAGGTTGAGTTTGAGATTGAGCTTTTGCCTGGTACCGGACCCATAGCCAGAGCACCGTACCGATTAGCACCGGCAGAGATGGCCGAGTTGAGAGTGCAGCTTCGAGATCTGCTCGACAAGGGGTTTATACGCCCGAGCGTATCACCCTGGGGAGCACCGGTCCTCTTCGTGAAGAAGAAGGACGGTAGCCTCCGCCTCTGCATCGACTACCGCGAGCTCAATGCGGTCACCATCAAGAATAAGTACCCTTTACCACGTATAGATGATCTGTTTGATCAATTGAAGGGAGCCTCTATATTCTCTAAGATTGATCTCAGATCCGGATACCATCAGATAGCCATCCGAGAGCAGGACATTGAGAAGACTGCATTCCGTACGAGATATGGCCACTATGAGTTTACAGTGATGCCATTCGGACTGTCGAATGCGCCTGCGAAGTTCATGGATCTGATGAACCGACTGTTCAGCGATCAGCTAGACACATCGGTTGTGGTGTTCATTGATGATATTCTGGTATATTCGAAATCCAGAGAGGAGCATGAGAGCCACCTGAGGCAAGTACTCGAGACACTCCGTTTGAACCAACTATATGCGAAATTCTCTAAGTGTGAATTCTGGCTTGACCAAGTTTCATTCCTTGGTCATGTGATATCAAGCGCGGGTATCTCAGTCGACCCGGCTAAGATTGAAGCAGTTCGCTCTTGGCCTAGACCCAGGAACGTTTCCGACATCCGGAGCTTCCTTGGGCTAGCCGGTTATTATAGAAGGTTCGTGAAGGATTTCTCAAGGTCGCCAAGCCTATGACAGCTTTGATGAAGAAGGACGCACAGTTTGTGTGGACCGATGACTGCGAGATTTCCTTTCAGAGCCTGAAGGACTCGTTGACCTCTGCGCCCGTCCTTACCATTCCTGAGGGTTCAGAGGGATTCGAAGTCTACTGTGATGCATCAGGCAGAGGCCTTGGATGCGTACTCATGCAGCACGGCAAGGTAGTTGCTTACGCCTCCCGCCAGCTGAAGAAGCATGAGGAGAACTACCCCACTCACGACCTCGAGCTAGGAGCCATCGTCTTCGCATTGAAGATATGGCGGCATTATCTTTATGGGGTTAGTGTTACCATCTACTCCGACCACAAAAGCCTGCAGTATGTCTTCACGCAGAAAGAGTTGAACCTCAGGCAGAGGAGGTGGATGGAATTCCTTTCAGACTATGACATCGACCTTCAGTACAAAGAAGGGAAGGCGAATGTCGTGGCAGATGCACTGAGTCGTCGAGCACACTCGCTCCATTCGCTGCTCGCCTCTTCCAGCTTGGTTGATGAGGTGCGAGACGCTCAGATGAAAGACCCGTATATAGTGAGATCAGACAGAGTATCATCGACGGCACATTCGAGCACCGGAAGTACGACTTCAGGCTCCACGACGATGGTCTGATCCGACTGAACGGCAGATTATGCGTTCCCCGAAGCAATGCTGAGCTGAGGGATCGCATTCTGCGAGAAGCCCACTGTTCCTCATTATCTGTCCATCCAGGAGCCTCTAAGATGTACAAAGGTATGAAGAGGTATTTCTGGTGGTCGGGAATGAAATCGGATGTGAATGAGTTTGTCTTGAGGTGCCTCACTTGCCAGAGAGTGAAGTTTGAGCACCGTCGACCTGGAGGAATGGTACAACCTATGCCGATTCCTGAATGGAAGTTCCATGATATATCGATGGATTTTGTTGTTGGACTCCCATCTGCTAGGGGAGGACTCAACATGATCTGGGTGATTGTCGATCGCCTTACCAAGGTGGCCCGCTTCATACCTATGAGGGACACTTGGAAGGTAGCAAAGCTTGCTGAGATATTTGATCGAGAGATTATTCGACATCATGGAGTTCCTAAGACGATTGTGTCTGACCGCGACACCAGTTTCTCTCGAGATACTGGAGAGCCACACGTGAAGCGCTTGGTACTGAACTGAAGCTCAGTACAGCCTTCCACCACAGACTGACGGTCAGACAGAGCGGACCATCCAGACACTGGAGGACATGCTGAGAGCATGCGCCTTAGATTTCCAGGGGAATTGGGTGGACAAGTTACATCTGATCGAGTTCTCTTATAACAACAGCTACCACGCTTCGATCAAGATGTCACCCTTCCAAGCCTTGTATGGCAGACCGTGTCGTACTCCATTGTGTTGGGATGAGTCCAGTGAGGCGGTCATTGTTGGACCGGAATACCTTGAGCAGATGCAATCTGAAGTGCAACAAATTCGAGCGAATCTGAAAGCGGCCCAGGATCGACAAAAGTCTTATGCCGATGTACGCCGACGCGACCTCGAGTTCACTGTGGGCGATCAGGTGTTTCTACGCGTCTCACCGATGAAGGGCGTGTTCCGATTCGGTCAGAAAGGCAAGTTGAGCCCGAAATACGTTGGGCCTTATACGATCACGGAAAGGATCGGAGCTGTAGCTTACAGGTTAGCGTTACCTGCAGACTTGGGTCGTGTGCATGATGTCTTTCATGTTTCACAACTCAAGAAGTATATAGCCGATCCATCTCATGTCTTAGAGCCTGATCACATATCCCTTGAGCCGACGATGAGGTACGTTGAGACTCCCTTGCGCATCCTTGACACCAAGACGAGAGACACCCGCAACAAGTCAGTGCGGATGGTCAAGGTCTTGTGGTCGAACCACGACGTCGAGGAGGCAACTTGGGAAGTAGAGGACGCCATGAGGGCGAAGTACCCGACACTGTTTGTAGACTAGATTGTCTGGTGTCGTGAGGGTACGGGGCGTACCCCTTTTAAGGGGGGTAGGACCGTTTTGTTTTAGCATTGCTTCGGGATAGCTTTGCTTGTATGTATATGTTTACATTTTGTTTGACACGGTGTAACAACCAGAGTATTGGTTGTAGTGTTGTTAGTGCTCGCAGTGTGTTGCTTGCATGATGGTGCTTGTTTGCACAATGTGTGTATGGCACTTGTTGCACAGTGTATGTATGTGCATGTTGCTATGAATGTATGTGTGAGATTTGTTTGTGAACTTGTTGACAGATATGATATCTGCATGTGTACAACTTGTGTGTTGTGTTATGTATGATTTTGACAAGCGACTTGTCAAATAATTGAAGCTATTAATCCACTAACTTGGACCAACTTTGAGGGCAAAGTTCCTTAAGGGGGGTAGGTTGAAATACCCCGGAATTTAAAACAGTGATTAATTAGGCTAATTAAATATTTTAAAGCTTAAATAATCCTAAATAAATATGTAGGAACGATTCCCGAAGAAAACGGATTCGTAAAACGAGTTAAAAACGCAAACGAGCTTTAAAACGCGCTTTTCGAGAAACCGGGGAAAATATGATTTTAAACGGGTTAAAATTAACTCGTAATAATTATAGTTAGTTAAATATCTATAATTAGACCATAGTGTGGGTCTAGAGCTATTAAAATTAATTAAACGGCAAAATTCCGGAAAACGGACCCGGTAAATGAATAGTGTCAAAACCGGGATGAAACGCGTTTAATTCGAAAAGACGAAAAACGACCCGGGCTATTAATTCATGTGGGCCGGTTTTTAATTATAAGTGTACACTCATTAATAGCTTGTTAGCTATTAAGTGATAACAAGACAAACAAATAAATAAAGAAAGTAAATAGTATAAAGTTAAAAAGTGAAATAGGAACTCACCTTCTCATTTCTATTCTTCATTCGCGTTGTATTTTGCCCAGTTCTCTATTCTTCTTCTTCTCCTTCTTCCTCGCGACACAACAGCACAACCCTCATCTTCTCTAGCCTCTATCTTGCTCATTCTCCACCGAATCACACGAAATTGGTACCGTTGAACTCGTCTCGGTGAGAGCTTCGATCTTCACCCATCAAAGTTTCGTTTCCTCCGTTTTCATCTCCATCGACGTGGGAGCTTTTGGAGCTTGAAGAGTAGATTTCAACTCTCCTTCTCTTCCTTAATGCCTTAAGGTATATATAAGTAAGTATATATACCATTTCAAGCTTATTTTACCAATTGTGAGACTCTTCCCTCACGTGGAATTTTTCCCCCTCATTTCAGCCGAGCCGTGAGTTTTTGTGGGTGTTGGAGAACTTCTCCAATTGGTTTCCAACCCAACTATTTGGGTTCTTCAAGGTAAAATCTAGATCAAACTTTGTAAACTAGCACTTAATATATATATTAGGTTTTGTGGAGGAAAGTGAATTGATTGTGTATGTGTGATGGGTTGCGGTTGTAGTTGGCAATCCAAGGCCTTGTGTGGTGTGGAAAAACAAGAGGAGAAAGAGGGAACTAGATAAAGAGGAAGAAGGGGAGTGTAAACTGAAAGTGAAACAAGGTAAAAAGCTTACCTTGTATTGGTTTTATTCCCTTGAGAAATTGATGTTTTTGTTGAATAAATAACTTTGAGTTTGTGTAGTCTTGGTACTACGATATTGATAGTTTGAAGAGAATGTTTTAATGTGTGTGAGTGTGCAATTAACTTAGAAGTTAAGTTGTTTTACATATGTGAGCAAATGGGATTTTGTTGTGTTATAAGTGTTTAAACAAAACAGGTGGGAGATGTGGGTTGTCAACTTTTGTAGTGTGGTGAAAATGATTAGAGAAGTAAATAGGTGCTGCCAAAATTCACCTAGGATGGATGGTTGAGTGTTCTGTTTTTAAAGGAAGAAATTAGGTTGTTTAGGAAGTTTTAGTTGAGTGGTTTAAGTTTGGGAACCTAACTAAGAGAAGAGTGTGCTTGATGGTTTTAGTGCCCTTGAGTGTGTATTGGAGAAAACAGTATGCTTTGGTGTGACAAAATTCTAGGAGAACCTAGGTCAAATTTGGAAATGAAAAAAAAGGAGTTTTGGTTAAAAAAAAGGATGTTTGGATAATGATGTTTGTGTGGAGGAAATGTCTCGGTATAGTGGTTAGAATAGGCATGAAACATCACTTGGTAACCTAAGGAGAAGATGCTATAAGTGTCGGAAGTTTTGGAGAAATTTGGCTAAGTGTTAAAGGCTTGGGAAGTGAAGATTTTGCCTTGTCCGAACTTCCGTCCGGACATGGAAGTTCGGACAGGCTCTGTTGGTTAGGAATTTTTTTCACCCTCGAACTGTGTCCGAACTTGGAAGTCCGGACACAAGTTCGGACGTACCTACTTCGGCCTTAGAATCATCCTCGAACTGTGTCCGAACTTGGAAGTCCGGACACATGTTCGGACGTATGGATTTCTGTCTTAAATTCTCCTCGACTCATGTCCGAACTTCCGAAGTCCGGACACAAGTTCGGACATGCGTCTGTTTTCAGTTTAAAGTCACGGCTTGTGTCCGAACTTGGAAGCTCGGACACAAGTTCGGACCAGACCAGAAATAAAAAAAAATAGCTTTAAATGGTTTAAAAGCTAGGGAATGGTTTGGTAATGATATTATAGGTTAATTAGCACGTGACTAATGACATGTGAAGGTCATTAAGAGCTTAAACAAGATTAAGAGGAAATGTGAAACATGAACTTGTGAGATTTAAGCTTGAAACTTAATGACTAAGTGAGTAAAGTACGGGAAACGTTAGTGGAGTAACGTGTTAGGTTAATTATGGTTAATTGACCTCCCGAATTAATGTATGTTATAGGACTTGATTAGTTGGACTCCGAGAGAGTAAGTCAACGGGCAAGATACGACGGTGAACGGTATGGTTTTCTCATGCCCTGTATCCTAACTTGGTTACTCTGATTTGTGTGTTGTGTGTGTTTATGTGCAATCACCTAATCAAGATTAAATGCATGAATGTGATTAAAAGTATTACCTTGTACATTGTGTGCTTGACCTTGCACCCAATGAACTATGTCTTGTAAGACTAGTTTGTATAATTCATGAAATGTTTGAATGGGAAGAGTTCATGTGTTTGAGATGCTCTCACTAACACACTAACCTTCTGACTTACCTAACCTGGAGATGGTAACTAATGATGAGAGGAGACCGATAGAGTGTCGGCCACGCGTGAGAATGAGGAAGCAAGAGAGATTGCTTACCGAGTTCTGGCCTAACCTTCCCACCATGGTTCTGAACCGTAAGGTCACAGCCCGGGGAAGTAAGCCAAACCTGAAGCCGGTGGTGAGTTGTGGTGTGTATGCTACTTCTCTGCCCGGAGGTCACCCGACTTAACTGAGTAATTATTTCATGAGATAAATAATGGTTAAGTGTGGATCATGCCTTGTGCGAGAAATATGATCAAGAGATAAGAGTTATGAGCATCCGTCTAACCCGGATGAGAATTTGGCTAACACGAGGTGAGGTGTGGATCTTGAGGGAGAACCTCAAGGCCTCAGTGACCAATATGTGGGGGACTTGTAATGTTTCCATTGTTGTGATTTACCCTGTGTGTGGGTATTATTATATATGGATATTTTGTTGTTGTTAATAGCATGCTTGTTTGAATAATAATGAACCGCATGTTGGCGACCAAGTAGTTAGCGTACCCTCGCTAGCACGCGGGGTATGCGATTACCATATGCAGCTTTAGCTGAGCCCCTTCGGGCACCATTTTTCCTATTTTACAGGTACACGAGACGGTTGCTAGTTATGGAGTCCGAGACGTTATGCTTTTGGTTGTAATAGTAGATGGGGCGGTGTACCGAGTTGTACACGGGCTCGTAGCCCTAGTATAGTCGGTGTACGATGTGGTACACCTGTTACTTTTGTTAGGAGAGAACATGGAGTAGTTGTGTGACCATAAACTTGTATTCTTTTGGCGGGCTGTGAGCCCTGTTGTAAATACTCTTTAGCACTCGGTAATCAGATGTTGTAAATTGTGTCAGTTATGTTGATATTTCTTTTTCAGACCGGGACTGTAATTGTAGTAGTTTAGACCCGGTAACCATAGGGTGGTTATCGGTATTGTATCACCCTCGGTAGTTAAGTGTTTTCCGCTGCGATTAGTTTTATGTCCGTGACGTTTAGACCGTGGTTAGAGAATTATCGTATGGGGTGTTACATTCTCTTCTTCTAGAAACCTCTTTCAATTACTTTTGCTTACTTTCTTTTCCATGTGTATTGTACTCATGCGAGAAAGGCTTCGCGCCGTAGTATTGCCACGTAACTGGTTCGCCAGCACTTATAAACAAAATAGTCTTAATTACTTACTTTATTAAATTATAATCCTCTATAATTTCAGTAATTTATTATTTTGGACACAACAACTTTCCACAATTACCTTCAGCCACATTTATCCTCGGTTTTACCTAAACTTTTCTATATTTATCTTTCACCCCTTAACTCTCATAACATCTACATAATATTATTTAGCCTATAGTTTAAATATTCTTTCTAGCTAATTCTGGTTTTCCCCTATATTTTGGTTCTACACAACAGCCCTATATCTTTTCAGTTTTAAACACCTAAACTTTCCCAAATTACATTTTTCACCCCAAAACTTTTATAAACCTTATATTCTATGTTATTATTTATTTCTAACTCAAATTTTGGGTCAACACTTGACCAATACCTAATTTAATTCCTAATACATTAATATACCCAGAATGTTACCTAAATCTCGGCTGGGCACTATATTTTCCAGATTTTACAATTTAGCCCCAAAACTATGTAATTTGTCATTTTAACTCCTTAACACTTATCTAATTTACCCAAAAATTATAATATAACTTTATAATCATATTTAGCTCAATATTAGCTCTAAATTACAGTAGCTTTTCGAACTTTTACCAACCATACCCCAACTTTATAAAAATTACATTTTTTAACCACATAACTTAATAAACTTGTCATTTAAACCTTAAACACTTAGCTAAAATATCGAAGGCTTATAATGTAAGTTTATAATCATATTTGGGTCACTATAATCCTTCATATATTTAAATTACAACTCTCGGCCATTTATGAATTTGACACTTAACTTTATAAGAATCACATTTTAGCCACATAACTTAATAAACTTGTTATTTAAACACTTAACTTTATTTTAACTTATACAAAAATTATAGTATAAATTTATAAACATATATAGACCATTATGAATTACTTTATACAGCAAGTACACCATAGTTCCCTTACTTGACATTTAACCCCAAAATTTGACAAACTTGTCATTTAAGTGCTTAAACAACCTTATTTTAACTTACCCAAACTTATAATATAAGTTCATAAACATAATTATATTATTATAAACCATTTTATACAGAAATAATTCGGCCTTATACAGATTGGACACCTAGCTTTTATCAAAAAATTACATTTTAGCCCACATATCTTAATAAACTTGTTACTTAAGCACCTAAACTTGTTTTAATTTATCCAAAACTTATAATATAAGTTTATAATCATATTTAGGTCATTATGACCCATTTATACAGAACCTTTTCAGCCTTACACCAAACTAACCCCTTAGTTTCCAAAAATTGCATTTTAGCCCCTTATTCTTATTCCTTTGTACATATAAGTGTTTTTAAACTTAACTTAATGTTTTAAACTTGCTCTAAACACATTATAAACTTAAAATACAGAAGTAAGACAGTAGGCTCTCAGCCTTAATGGTTACAACACCAAAACATCATCAAAATGACATAAATCCCTAGTTTAAGGAGTTTACCTCCTAATGCTCCAAAGTTGATTTTCTAAAGAGACTGTAGGTTGGAGTTCTCTTTATTATCAGCCCTAAAATACAGAGGAGAACTCATTAATATTTGTACAAGTTAATGGCTTATTGAAACCTTTATCCACCAAGGATTAATCTAAAGTTTTACCTTTCCAAAATATGATTCCTCACACTTGTTTCTTCTTGGTTTCGGTTCAGTTTTGGATGTTTAGGGACTCCAAAATTTCGGCCATGTACGAGGAAGAAGAAATTTTAGGGGTTAGAACTTCCTATACTCCATAATCAAAGATAAAGCTTAAAGCACAAAAATGGGATTTAAGTTTGTTCTCACCTTAAGGAGTCAAAATGGAGACTTGGCTGCTCCAAAATTTCGGCCTTGCCTAGGGGGAACACTTAGAGGTGATTCTTTGGTAGATCCATGGAAGGAACATAGATTAAACACCAAAAATAGTTTTTGGGGAGATTTACCTTAGCAGAACTTTAGGAGATTTCGGCCCCTTCTTGAAGATGAAGAAGCTCCAAGTTTGAGCATGAAATAAGTGAGGAAAATGAGATAGAGAGGATGGAAATTTCGGCCATAATGAAGGAGGAAGGAAAATGGAGTTTTAGAGCACCTTTTTACCTTAGTTTGTGTTGAATCTTGACTCCTCCTTCTCTAGACTTGTTCACGGTTTCTACAGCCCTCTAGGCTTAATAATTCGTCCTCAAGGATGGGAGAAGACAAGGCTTGGTCTGGATGAAGAAAACAAGAGATTTAGAGCATAAAACTAGTGTTTTAGGAGTTAAAACCATAGTATCTTCAATGGAGTTTCAAAGGAAAAAGGAGAAGAGAGGGGGCTGCTTACCTTACGGCTGGAAGGGTGAGGAAGGAAGGAGGAAAAGTGGTAGCCCTAATGAGGAGAGAGAGAGAGGTGTGTTTGTTTATTTTACTAATGTGTTTCTTAAGTGAGGAAGGAGTCACTAGATTATGCCATGTCATCAATCCCTTACCACCTGCCACCACTTTTTAATCTCAGCCCTAGGATGGATCTTTGGCACTTATAATTTCCGCCCCCCATGTGTTACTAGGAGGGTATTGTGTCTTTGTTTGTATTTTCTAATATTAAGGCTTATAAGTTGTACATATGACTTGTTTTTGTTTTAGATTGTAACATATGTTGTTACCTTGTATTAATGTTGTGTTGTAAGTGATTATTAACCTTATAAATTGTTTTGAATATATAAAATATATTATATAATCTTTCCACATGATTTGTGTATTTAATTCATGTCTTAGTGTATTATGTGTTACATGTATCTTAGGAGTTGTTTCCTCCTTATAATAATCCCTTATTAGTCCATTAACTCTTGTGGAGTTTAATACTCATTAGGACTATAAATATTTATTTGTATGTATATTTAGGAATTATAGGATTCCTTAATAATTAGAGTTCTTTAATTTTGATTACCTCTTAATTAATTCATCCTTTCAATTAATTCATGATTAATTAATGTAATTAAGGTTTGGTGTATTTCAATCTTTCCCCCTTAAAATGGACTTCGTCCCGAAGTCTCATTTCCCAAATCAATTGGTCCTATAAGATCTAGTTCCATGACTAATGTCCATCCTAGGGATCAAGTCCCATATCACAATAATCTAGCTCAAAGTGCATATCTAGCACAAATAGTAGCATAATCAAGAAATGTGCAATAAGAGTATACAAGTAATCTCGTCATAGTGTAATGGAGTACACATAAACCAATCATAGTGCAACTAAGTGCACATAAATACAATCATACCATATACATACAACTCCCAATGATAGTGCAAAAACAGTGCACATGTAATCTCATCATAGTGCAGCACATGCACATAATCTCGCTCAAAGTATATTAACCGTACGCGCGAATACCACTTAATATTTATAATCGCCTAAGTTCATAATCTACTCATAGCTGTGTCCACTTGTAGGGAGTTTTGGGAATCATCCAACCCCAACGTGATCAGCGTCAGTGTTGAACTGTCCCTCCACCCCAATTTGTGTTCAGTCTCCCTTGATCTGATCAGGATCAAGTTCAACTTCCCACGTCAATATTTCAACCAATCAATTTATTCATCAAGTTCTAATCTTGTATTCTCATAATGTTTGCCACATTGTTCTGAGCCGATACCCAAGTCGAACTGGTATAATTAATCCAGTCATAAGGACAAGGATTGCATATATCCTAACCCATGGAACATAAGTTCCCTTAATTTCACGTTCATCCACTTCCTAGAGGGTTTAACCTCTACTAGGTTACCTATCGGTTTCATATTGAGTCACCCCTCATATATATATAACCATACTCGGTCTTTATACCAAGTCACAAATCACATTATGGAGTTCGTATTCCTCTTTACTTGTACTCTCGAATTTGGGGCTAACAAACTTGACATTTCTATGTCTAGTATTCACAATTTTCTGTGTACAATACTCATAGCTTAGGTAAGAACACTCTTTTTGTTCTCCCTTCCTATTCGCGTTCGTTGAAGCGAATTGGTACTTACATATATTTATGTGAATATACATACAACCAATACAATATCACTTCAGGTTATATACTATAGTAATATGACTCGTACTATGCATGCCAGACTATACGTATATTATACGTTAAGTGAGAGATCGCTCTACCCTCCTTAAAAAATAAATTACGCCTGCATAATCTATACTCATATCAATCTTGAACCACGGGTTCAAAATGCACTCGAGCTCCTCTTGTGCTCTTTTCCCCATTATGATCGATTTGAGGATCTTAATCATGTCGTGAGCTCTCGTTTGAGTTTACAATTATCCTTCTCTTGGATTTAGTTTAACTCCTCGGGTTATAATATCCGTAAATAGGTAATCTATGTCTATTCGGTTGGCCGATGCAAGATACATCTATTCCTTCCCAACTTGTTAGGTATTTGTACCTATGATGTATGGGCCCACATGCTCCAGTGAGCTGTACGACCCGACGACTTTGGAAGAAGTAGTTTGCCCTCTTCAGTTCTCTTGATGTTTTGTACAATATTTTGTAGCCATGTGCTAGCAGCAGCTCTTGCTGACCCTGTTGCAATGTGTTACGTTTACATATTCTTACGTGGTTCTAGAAGTGGGTCAAGGTATCTTAATCGAAGTGTGATATCTTTTAATATGCACATATTCAATTTGATATAGGCTATTGATCCATGTTCTCTGGCATCTAGTGCGCGTGCACTTAATACATCTTCAAGTGTTTGTATTATTCTTCCTGACTAACTTCGTTGAGTGTCAAAACATGACATTGGGTTATATGCTTAGCACTTGTTGCACTTGTTACGTAAATCTTATGACGATCTCATCTTACATTTTCACTGAGATGATCCTTGGTAACTCTTGGCTCTAGTTTCTATACTTACTTGATATCCCTTCTTTAACATCCATCTTGCACCCTGTAAACCCCAACCGTAATCTCCACACTTAACCAACAATCGCAGCAGAAAATATAACTTAACCATTTACCAAAAAGGGCAGTGTTACACGCCGTTAGCCACCCACGTGGCTAACAAGGCTGTTACATACAATGTATCGGTCTGATTACAAGAATCCCGAGCATAATTACAACCTTAAAAATTACTTACCCAAAAAGAATCACAATATACCGAGTGTTAATGTACAAAAATCACCAATCTAATCCTACATTCACCATATATACGACCTCGAGTGTACAAGCACTACTCGGGTTCAATATCCAAAATAACAAAAGTATTCAACTTCCTAGGATCTAAAGCCAATCTGCTTCCTCGATCCTCATCCTGCAAATAAAAATGGAGCCCCAAAGGGGGTCAGCAACCTTGGCTGGCATGGTTAACGTGCAGCCCGCTGACTACCAGGATACACGCAACTATTTGTCATGATAACACGGCGTTAATTTTTCACATACAACATACATATTACATAGCAAGAAACATTGCATAGTAATAACGAAACATACACAATGATAACATTTCGCTTTAGGAAACAACCAACATAGCAACATAGTGAGCCTAGAGAATGACTCCATCCTCATGTTAAGCTCGTCACATAACTCGTTACCGTTCTGTTAGTCGAACGAGTAACTTAACTAAAAAGATGAGTCGGATATAGTGACCCGAGCACACCGTACATATTCTCCCTAGCCCGAGTGGAAGTCAGGTAGGTAAGCTTTGGCTAAGCTAGTGGGAGGTTGAAGTCCAAAAAGGAGAACAACCCTAACATAAGGAGAGAGCCGAATCTGATTCAGATATCGACCCCCGTACATACATGCGTGACCGGAACGACCGGATTCCTCAATGCCCAGTTAGCACTTGTTAGAAGTCCCATTGTGGGAACTTAACACAATAAGTCACACCTAAGAATTTAGGTCCGGTTAGACACACAAGGGAAACATGATACACATTAACAACACACACCACAACTAGCTCATACATAGCCGGGGTTAGAACGTTCCTTAAGTTGAAACGTTAAAACCGGGTACCGCTCTTTACGTATCCTAGTTTGGTCATCTAACGGGTTAGTACGTATTTGAGGTTAACGGTACCAGCACACATTCATCACAATAATAATAATTGCTGTAAACTCATTTCCTGATTCAATCTTACAAGGTCATAAACACACAAAAAACAAACAACACACAAGCCGGTGTAAACCGGTAGGCAACATACTTCAAGAAAACCATACCTTGGTCCCTGCTGTGATTGTTTTCCACCGTTGGAGAATCCTATACACATTTAGTAACGTCGGTTAATTAATGTACTAAACCTTTATTAACTTATTACTTTACATTTCTAGTTTATTTTGCTTTCACTCTTTATTATAACTTTTCACCCTTTTAATTGTCATTATAACCCACCTAACATGTCTTAACCAACCTTATAACATCATTACTAACTAATCACCATCATTTGACATCATTTTCTAACCTTAAACAAAGTTTTTAAAGTGGTCCGGGACTAGGTCCTTATCTAAGGTCCCGGACCTATCCATGGCAAACTCTCGGGTGGTTTTTATGTGGTGGTCCGGGACTTCATACGGGACTTAAGTCCTGGACCAATATAGGCTTGCAATTCTCGACCTGTTTAATAGGAGTGGTCCGGGACTTAATACTCACCCCAAGTCCCGGACCAATGTGCCTGAATACTCTAGACCAATTTTTACATTATGGTCCGGGACTTGACATGGAACCTAAGTCCCGGACCACTGCTACAGACCTTCAAAAATGGCATTTTCAGTTCTTGTTCTACTTGTTCTCTTCACCCCTTGTTGCCCCAAGCTTCCTACATGTATTAAGGTATTTTATAACACTAATATACCCTTTTAAACTTGTCTAAATCATCATCTAAACTTGTTACCCAATTCTTAATCAAATTCACCCAAATTTCCACTCTCCTCTTACAAGAACTAAAGCTTAGTTTGTTAAGTGTTATGCTACAGATTTTTCTCACCACTCTCACCCACTTACTAGTCCACTAATAATGTAACCTTTCCACTTTAAAGTTCACTCATCTACCCATCTCCATCTACCTAGTTTCCAACCGATTTTTATACTAAATTTTCCTCTCAAAATACCTTGTAGTTCTCTAGTTTGTTCCCACCTAGAAATGCACCTAAACCATTAAATTTCTACACAAATTTTGACATGATCTCCTCATAGTTTTAACATGTTCCCACACATTACTTAGCCCACCAAAGCACTCTAACCACAACTCATCCAAGGCACTCACCCACACTTAAATTCCATCATTTCCACAACAATAGCACCCAATATACATAAACCTTAAAAGCTTGGCTCTTAGGCCCTTAAACAACATCAAATTAAACACTGAATTTCCTCATATTATTAGCAACACCTGCATTATACTCAACATTTATATTGCTCAAACATAAACACATTCATAGATCACACTTAAGTTTAAGGTAAGTTAATTACCTTAGGTTTTCTTTTCAAAAACTCTTTCTCTTAACTTCTTGTTCCTCAACCGGTATTCAACGGGATTAATTGCTACACTAATGACCAAATACCATAAATGCTTATGAGCATTAAGGAATCAAATGAAGTTCTTGCAATAACCCTAAAACAAGAGGGTGTTTAAGCATGAAGATGAAGAGATTTTACCTTCTACTTCACAATGGGCTGTTTAGGAATAAGGATGGGCAAGCTCCAGCACTTAATGAGGCTTCAATAAGCTAAAATGAAGAGTAAAGATGGAGCTCAAAACAGAGCAAAAAACGGCCAAGAAGATGGAGAAATTGAGGGATTTTTTAGTTGTTTCTTACCTTAAACCATCAAATGGTTGATTGGCTTCAAGAATAAGTGATTTCCTCTTCAAAATGAGCTACACCCATGGAAGTCAAATGTGGAGTTTGCATATTTTGAAAGGTGCAAAATGATCTCCAAAGCAAGGTGAGTATTTTGGTGTATTTTGTTTTTGATTTGGACTTGATTTAGTGGAGGAACATGGAAGGAGAAGAGTGGAGTTTGGAGAGCTTAGCAAATCGCCATGGAGGAGCAAAATGAAGAAGAAGATGCTGGGAGTTGGAGAGAGAATCGGTAGAGAGTAGAACAGGGAGAGAGAAATGTGGGAAAGTGAGTATGTGTGTGTGAGAGGGAAATAAAGTAACATTGTACTTTATTATTTTTGTCCTTTAGCTAATAGAGCGGAGTAATATAGCAAGAGAGGGGGGCCAAATCGTGAGGCACCCTCACACAAGGGGGAAGTCAATTTTTTTTTGTAAAAGTAGAGATGAGGTGGCACATGGTCATTTAGCAGATAACACCCGTAAATTTCCGAACTATCAGTTCTAACAGTCCGGGTCCGGTTTCCGGAATATATTTTTTTTATTCTAAAAATTCTTAGACTTTAATTAGTATATAATTATAGTTACAAGACCAACTATAATTTATACAATTCCGATTAAACTGTTTAAAGTCACGTTTTTCGGTTTTCTCGAAAAATGTGCTTTAAAGCCTCGTTTGTGCTTTTAATCCACTATTTGGATCCGTTGCAGACATAAATCGTGAGTGGTTAGAACTGGTGTAATTAACATAAAAGAAAAGAAATTAAAACTCAAAATAAACGTCGGGCTGCAAACAAATCCCGGTCGTGGTAGTATAGTAAAAATGTAAGCGACCGGATATCGAACCGTGGGACTAATGTGCATATTATAGTACCTAAGCGTGTCACAAAAAGGGGGGATTAATTGACTTGTTTTATAAATAAAAAGGGAAGATAAAATAAACTAAGTTAACAGATAAACTAAATGGGACTCTGGTTCACGTTAATATAATATCTGCTCTTTCATGCTAGGTTTACTGGTTTAATATAATTGTTTGGCAAGATTCCTGTTTTTATCTTAAGGTCCGATGAAAACTCATAAGAACTCGTTCCAGATATGCAAGGTCCGATGAAAACTCAAGCACCCACTGGTGGACGGCAGAGGAGTATGAGGAATTTTATTCTTGCAACTTGTACTAACTTAAACGATGAAAATAAGTTCCTACAGTTTTACGACTTAATTAACCTATCTGTTTGTCACCGATCAGATTAGAAACAGACTTAGTAAAGCATTTTAATAAATTCATGAGGTTTATTAAAAAGATGCGAGAAAACCTTTAAGCGTAACAAACTTCATTAAAATTAAAACCAGTAAAACATATCGCATAATTAATACAGATACATAATAATTATTCCCAGAGTATACGTAAACTAGCCTAACATATTAAATAGAGATCTGCTATTTAAATACGTGAGACTAGAGGTGAAACTAATGAAATGAAAAGAAAACAAATGAAGAAGCGGGAGATTAGAAATGGAATGAACGAGTGAGTGAAGGTGTAGTGGTACGAAGATGGATCGATGGGGTGAATTGGAACTCCAGAAGGAACCACGGAAGGAACCTCTGGAAGGACACTGGAGAAGATGAATGGAGCGTGGTTTTTATAGAGGAAGGAAAAGGAAGAAGAGGAAGAGCATTTATTGCCGATTGATTGCAGCTCATTGATTGCAGGGGACAGAGCTACAACGCGTGAGTGATTTAAGGTGGGCGCCGACTGGTAATGGATATGGCAGCAACTTGCAGACAGTCGGCGAAGAAGATAACGCGTTATGTTAATTTCCAGATCTGGATATTTACACGCGTAGATGTCCGCCTTTAATGCCTTGTCTCTTGTCCGCCTTGCATCAGGCGGTTGCAGGGGCGGTTGCATGTCTCACGTCCGCCTAATATGGAGCGGTTGCATGGGCGGTTGCATGCATGGTCTCACGTCCGCATGTGTTTAATGCGGTTGCATGGGCGGTTACATCTCACGTCCGCCTAATATTAGGCGGTTGCAGGGGCGGACACGCCTCTGATGCGTGCTTCACGCGTGACCTTGTTTAATCCTTTATAATATATGTGTTTATTTGGCATTATTCCTACATTTTAACACATATAATACATCAGTTAATATAACAACATAATTATAGGAAAAACACAAGATAAGTGAGAAACATTACTAAAAATGCTACAAATTATAAGGTGATTAAACCTTAATAAGTCTATATGTTTTGCACTTATCAAACTTCCTCACACTTGACTTTTGCTTGTCCTCAAGCAAATAAGGAATATAATTATCTCTAAGCCATAAAAATAAAACAAGATTAAATAAGTGTAGAAGGGAATTTAGACAAAGTGACAATTGAAAGAATAATTCTGCTCTTAGAAGTAGGTTTTTGCAAACAGTGAAGAAGAACAATTTAATAAAAGCATAGAAAAACTAGACTGTAGAAAACAAGTTAGATCAACCTGGGATTTCCAACCAATTTCATTTCTCTAACCCGGGATGACAAGGGGTGTGAAGTAATGCCTTATTCCGCAATACCTTTCAACACCACGTACTCATGTTTATAAATATAAATTGCAATTTATTATTTACATCTCTTTTTTTTGATGCGAAGATTGTATAAACAAAACACACATTTTTTTTAATTGCATTATTTTTCTGTACCCCAGACTTTTCTCTCTATCCTTGTAGCGGTGTTGGGTCTTCTATCCCAGGTCACGAGACCTTAGGTAGATAGGTGTTAAAGCACCCCAAAGAACTTAATAACCGGATAGACGAGGCCTGTTTTTGGTTAGAAAAATTCATAAACAGTGGAGTACCTTGTCTTTATCCTTTTCTTTCCTTAACTTTCCACATATTTCCATAATCCCAAGCTAAACTAAATTGGTTTTAACAATTAGCAGATCTATCATATTTTGAGTGAAAATAGAGTATTTTGATGGAAAATAATTTTATTCAAACTCCTTAAAATAAAACTATCTTTCAGTTGTCACTTGACATAATTTCAGACACTTCTACAATTATTTTATCTCATTTTTTCATCATTTTTTTATTTAGGCAATTTAGAGTAGCAAAAAGCGAGTGTGGCATTATCGAACAACTGTCATATTTTCAGGGAAAGGTCTCTCCTTCCTCACACTTAAGAGGAGCAATGTCCTCATTGTTCAGAATTAATTTCAAGAAAAGGAACTTTCAAAATATGACAGATTCATAAAGGATTAAACTCATATAGGTTGAACATGAATATAATAAAGGAAGAACTGAAACTCCCCTTATATCGTAGATTGAGGAAGATACCCTTCCTCACGCTTAAAGCTTTGGTAGGGGTGAGACGTTCCTCACACTTAAGTTCGCGCAAGTGTTCAACCGAAGATATCGAAATTCCTAGAGCAACTGAGGTTGCTTCCATAGACGAGTTCAGCTATATGTTCGAATATAGAATTTATTCTGAAAAGAAAATCATATATAGCCAGCAGAACTCAAGTGGCACCAAAAGAAAATAATAATATGAAAAAAAAAAAATAAAGCATAAATAATAAAGCACTGCATAAAACAAAAACATAAAGTAAACTGAACTGTTACCTTCCTGTATGTAACAAAAGTTTGACAAGGTTAAAACAGTATTAGTCTACAAAAAGTTAGTAAACAAGAGAGAAAGAGAAAATATAAAATAAAAATAAAGATAACAATAAAATAAAAATCACTGCGGTGGTGGTGGAGGCTGCACTGATCCCTGGCCTGTCTGAGCGAGGAGATGCTTGCGTGATTCGGTGGAGAATTGAAGAAGATGTGGTAATTTGAGGGGAGGGCGAACTCGCGAGCTGCGTCGTCTTCTCTTTGGTTCGTCGGGTAGAATTGAGGAATTGGGGAAGTTTGGGGAAGAACAGAGATAATGAAATGCAGCGCTTCTTTTTTTTTCTGAATGGAGTGACGTCCGCTTGGACGTCCGCGCGGAATGAGGCGGACAGGGGTGTGGCGTCCGTGTGGACGTCCGCGTAGACTGGGGCGGACAGGTTGGCGGACAGGTGGAGTTGGCTTACCTCACAAGCGTCCGCTTGGACGTCCGCTTGGAGTGGGCGGACAGCTGGGCGGACATCCGCTGCTTGCGTTTTTTTTTTGATTTTGATTATACGTATTAAACAACAAAATAAAAATGTCATTAAATTATAAGTTAGTAATAAAAATGTCATAAAATTATAAGTCAGTAGTTAGATGACAAAATTATAAGTTAGTAATTAGATTTACAGAAAATTAAATGTTAGAAGTTAATTTACAGAAAATTATAAGTTAGTAATTAGTAGACAAAATATTAAACGTTAGGAGTTAGTATACACAAAATTAAAATGTTAGAAGTTAGAATTAGATGTTAGGAGTTAGATTAAACAATAAATATGATAATATAAACAAATATAGTAGATAATTAATATTAACAATAAACAAAATATTATGGACATAATATTAACAGAATAAAGAGAACAGAATATTTATAATTAAACAGGTGAATAATCCGGGCTTAGGAACTAGAATAAATCTAGTCCCCGGCAACGGCGCCA
The DNA here is from genome assembly GCA_023374045.1 of Limonium bicolor. Lineage (NCBI taxonomy): Eukaryota > Viridiplantae > Streptophyta > Magnoliopsida > Caryophyllales > Plumbaginaceae > Limonium > Limonium bicolor. The sequence continues at coordinate 319,624,533 of CM041778.1, read as the reverse complement.
TTTTGCAGACGTAAAATCGTGAGTGGTTAGAACTGGTGTAATTAACATAAAAGAAAAAAAATTAAAACTCAAAATAAACGTCGGGCTGCAAACAAATCCCGGTCGTGGTAGTATAGTAAAAATGTAAGCGACCGGATATCGAACCGTGGGACTAATGTGCATATTATAGTACCTAAGCGTGTCACAAAAAGGGGGATTATTATTGACTTGTTTTTATAAATAAAAAGGAAGATAAAATAAACTAAGTTAACAGATAAACTAAATGGGACTCTGGTTCACGTTAATATAATATCTGCTCTTTCATGCTAGGTTTACTGGTTTAATTATAATTGTTTGGCAAGATTCCTGTTTTTATCTTAAGGTCCGATGAAAACTCATAATAACTCGTTCCAGATATGCAAGGTCCGATGAAAACTCAAGCACCCACTGGTGGACGGCAGAGAAGTATGAGGAATTTTATTCTTGCAACTTGTACTAACTTAAACGATGAAAATAAGTTCCTACAGTTTTACGGCTTAATTAACCTATCTGTTTGTCACCGATCAGATTAGAAACAGACTTAGTAAAGCATTTTAATAAATTCATGAGGTTTATTAAAAAGATGCAAGAAAACCTTTAAGCGTAACAAACTTCATTAAAATTAAAACCAGTAAAACATATCACATAATTAATACAGATACATAATAATTATTCCCAGAGTATACGTAAACTAGCCTAACATATTAAATAGAGATCTGCTATTTAAATACGTGAGACTAGAGGTGAAACTAATGAAATGAAAAGAAAACAAATGAAGAAGCGGGAGATTAGAAATGGAATGAACGAGTGAGTGAAGGTGTAGTGGTACGAAGATGGATCGATGGGGTGAATTGGAACTCCAGAAGGAACCACGGAAGGAACCTCTGGAAGGACACTAGAGAAGATGAATGGAGCGTGGTTTTTATAGAGGAAGGAAAAGGAAGAAGAGGAAGAGCATTTATTGCCGATTGATTGCAGCTCATTGATTGCAGGGGACAGAGCTGCAACGCGTGAGTGATTTAAGGTGGGCGCCGACTGGTAATGGATATGGCAGCAACTTGCAGACAGTCGGCGAAGAAGATAACGCGTTACGTTAATTTCCAGATCTGGATATTTACACGCGTAGATGTCCGCCTTTAATGCCTTGTCTCTTGTCCGCCTTGCATCAGGCGGTTGCAGGGGCGGTTGCATGTCTCACGTCCGCCTAATATGGAGCGGTTGCATGGGCGGTTGCATGCATGGTCTCACGTCCGCATGTGTTTAATGCGGTTGCATGGGCGGTTACATCTCACGTCCGCCTAATATTAGGCGGTTGCAGGGGCGGACACGCCTCTGATGCGTGCTTCACGCGTGACCTTGTTTAATCCTTTATAATATATGTGTTTATTTGGCATTTTCCTACATTTTAACACATAATACATCAGTTAATATAACAACATATTATAGGAAAAACACAAGATAAGTGAGAAACATTACTAAAAATGCTACAAATTATAAGGTGATTAAACCTTAATAAGTCTATATGTTTTGCACTTATCATCCGTTTCCTTCGGTAATTTTCCCATGTGTTCTTAGTGACTAAATAAGTACTAGGAATCCATTTAGGACCCTAGATAAGTTATATACTTACTATAATTATTAACACGCGTTTTTGCGTTTTGTGACTTTTATGCGTTTTCATTTTCTTTTGGGTTTTTATTTCTTTACCAATATTCTTAAGGACTTAATTAGCCTTAAAATATCATAATTACATAATTAATTAATATATTAAGGCTTGGGGTATTTCAATCTACCCCCCTTAAAAGAACTTTGTCCCCAAAGTTCACACTTCCCACACATCTTAAATATTAGAACATGGGGATTATTTCTAAAACAACACTTCCATAACAAACATACTTTACATAACATCGGACTCAAGGTCCCGGTAACATAACATCACTTAGACACAAAGTTCTATAACATAACAACATAGACATGTATTTCAATACATGCCCTACATACATAACCGAAACGGCTCTACCCCCTTAAAATAGGGGTACGCCCCGTACCCTATACATACAAATACTAAGAAGTAAACAACGACGGGTACTTCGCCCTCATCCTATCTTCTAGCTCCTAAGTGGCCTCCTCGACTTCCTGGTTAGACCAGAGAACCTTCACCAGTCTTACAGACTTATGGCGAGTGTCTCGAGTCTTAGTGTCCAGAATCCGTACAGGAGTCTCCACTGATCGCATGGTCGGCTCTAAGGTTAGCCTTTCGGGCTGAAGCACATGAGACGGATGAGACATATATTTCTTCAACTGGGACACATGAAATATATCATGTACCTTGCCCAGCTCAGCAGGTAGATCAAGCCTGTAAGCTACCGGGCCTATCCGCTCTGTCACACATAAGGCCCCACATATTTCGGGCTCAACTTGCCTTTCTGGCCAAAACGAAACATACCCTTCATGGGGGATACTCTAAGAAATACCTGATCGCCCACGGCGAACTCCAGGTCACGTCTGCGCACATCGGCGTATGCTTTCTGCCTATTCTGAGCTGCCTTCATGTTAGCCCAGATCTGGCGTACTTCTGCTTGTACTTGCTCTAAATATTCAGGTCCTATAATGACCGTCTCACTCGACTCATCCCAGCATAATGGCGTGCGGCATGGTCTACCGTACAAATGGAAGGGAGACATCTTGATCGAAGCATGGTAACTGTTGTTGTAGCTAAACTCGATCAGATGTAACTTATCAATCCAGCTGGTCTGAAAGTCAAGTGCACATGCACGTAACATATCCTCAAGCGTCTGTATGGTGCGCTCACTCTGACCATCTGTCTGTGGGTGGAACGCCGTACTCAACTTCAATTCTGTACCAAGCGCTTCCCGTGTAGTTCTCCAGTACCTCGAGAGGAATCTGATATCCCTATCAGACACGATAGTCTTCGGTACCCCATGATGCCGTATAATCTCACGGTCGAAGAGCTCTGCTAGCTTCGCCACTTTCCAAGTGTCCTTCATCAGAATGAATCGGGCCATCTTGGTCAGTCGGTCAACAACGACCCATATCATATTCAAGCCTCCCCGAGTAGGCGGAAGCCCAACAACGAAGTCCATGGAAATATCATGGAACTTCCACTCAGGAACGGGCATCGGGCTGTACCATACCACCAGGACGACGATGCTCAAACTTGACCTTCTGACAAGTGAGACACCTAACAACATAGTCTGTCACATCTTTCTTCATACCGGTCCACCAAAAATACCTCTTCATACTCTTGTACATCTTTGAAGCTCCAGGGTGAATAGAAGTAGAAGAACAATGTGATTCACTCAGTATGCGCTCCTTCAGCTCAGCGCTACTTCGTGGGATACAAAGTCGGTCATTCAGCCTGATCAAGTCATCATCATGAAGTCGGAAATCATACTTCTGACTTTCGAATGTGCCGTCAATAAGCTTCTGTCTGATCTCTTGCATGTACTGATCGGACATCTGAGCACTCCGCACCTCATCAACCAAGCTAGAGTGAGAGATTAGCGAATGGAGAGAGTGTGCTCGGCGACTCAATGCATCAGCTACAACGTTCGCTTTACCTTCCTTGTACTGAAGGTTGATGTCATAGTCATTTAGGAATTCAACCCACCTTCTTTGCCTCATGTTCAACTCCTTCTGAGTGAACATGTATCTCAAACTCTTGTGATCTGAATAGATTGTCACATTCACTCCATACAAATGGTGTCGCCATATCTTCAAGGCAAAGACGATGGCACCCAATTCCAAATCATGTGTAGGATAGTTTTCTTCATGTCGTTTCAACTGTCGGGAGGCGTAAGCCACGACCTTCCCGTGTTGCATCAAAACACAGCCCATACCCTTGCCTGACGCGTCGCAGTACACCTCAAAACCCTCAGTACCATCTGGTATAGTCAGAACTGGTGCAGAAGTCAAAGCATCCTTGAGACTCTGAAATGAACTCTCACAGTCAATTGTCCACTCAAATGGTGCATCCTTTTTCATCAAGGATGTCAACGGTTTCAAAACACTAGAAAAGTTCTTTACAAACCTCCGATAATACCCCGCTAGACGAGGAAGCTCCGGATGTCGGTAACCGTCTTCGGTCTAGGCCAGGTGTGCACAACATCAATCTTGGCCGGATCCATAGCGATCCCGGCCTCAGAAATGACATGACCAAGAAAAGAGACTTGGTCAAGCCAAAATTCACACTTCGAGAACTTTGCATATAGTTGGTTCTCTCTCAATGTCTGCAATACACTCCTCAAGTGATCTTCATGCTCAACCTTGGACTTAGAATAAATAAGAATATCATCGATGAAGGCAACCACTGATTTATCCAACTGATCTCGAAACAAACGATTCATCAAGTCCATAAACTTTGCCGGTGCATTAGATAAACCAAACGGCATGACCGTGAATTCATAGTGTCCATATCTGGTTCGGAATGCGGTCTTCTCAATGTCACTGTCCCTGATAGCAATCTGATGGTAACTGTAGGATCAAGTGGCTAACTCAAACCAATCAAAGGTGTGAGTCTAAGGATTGGTTTGACTCAATCGGCCTTCGTAAATGAGAAACACTCTTTGATGTAGAGGCACTCAATCAAATTAACTAAACTAAGGGTGCGGAAGGCTTTTGCGGTAATTATAGCGAAACGATGAAAAGAGAGAAGGACCCTGTGGAACTCATCAAGATACACAAATAAGCTATTTCATTTCCTGGTCAAATAAAACAACTTACAAATGCCCACTAAGTAGAAAGGATCTACTTAGCGGTTTTTCACTCACTCACCCAACACACTTTCTAATCAGAACAATGGTAAGCGTAGTGAAACTAGGATCTTCCTAGGTAGAGTCTATCTAGAGGTGCTAACTAACTAGGTACGTATTCTCTCTCTCTTTCTGGCTTACAATGCGATTCTCTTTCTCTCTCTAAGCTCTGAAATAATCCTCAATGAAAGCACACTGAAAACTGACTATTACATATCTTATTTATACTCTAAGTACAACAGCAGGTCGAAGGAGTTAGTTCCGAAAATACCGGAACTAACTTAGTGGGCAACTTCCAACGGCTCTGAAGTGGTCTTCTTACTTGGGCTGCGATCTTCGGATGTTGAGGAAGAACTTCATGACCGTTGTGGCACTTAAGGTGTTCCGAGTTGACTCCTGATTTTCCGCAACAGCACGAGAGAGTCTATGAAGTCTTCTTTGTTGCGCGGGACTCTATTGGAGAGGCTCACTCTTTGTATCTGTCAAGTGATGATTGACTCTGTTGCGGTGAAGGGCTATCTCTGCAACACTCCGATGTCCCAACAGTTTCCCCTTTGTTGCTGATGATAGCAAACCTTCGTGAATCCCGATGGAGTCAATCCTGAAATAAAAAACACAAGAACTAGGGGAACCGACCCTGTCAAAGTTCCCCCTTAATAGCAGCAGTAGCAACTAAATTCAAGGACTCTATTTAGGTTCCCCCTTGATCGGAGAAGGACTCTAGGCAAGCAAACGATAAATAAGCAGTGTAATAGGCAGGATAGTATATAAGGCAGTCAAAAGCACTAGACCACATGGTCCAGCAGCGCAATCCGAAAACGCAGTTTAAACAAGCAGCAGAATAACCCGTATACCAGACGGGATTCACCGCTTCCCCCTTTTGCTTTCATCAGAGGGGAAGCCCACAGTATCACAAAGTCAGTCAAAGTATTCACACAAAAACCATTAAAAAGTGTTTAGAACTTAAAAGCAGCCTAAGTTCTAACACTACACACACACGTCATTCTAAGGGTTTAGGGTTAAGGTGGATTGGATGTCAAGGAGTTGGTCTTGCAAGGCCGTCACTGTCGTCTCTATCCCGGCGAGTCGGTCCATCATCCGCTTCTGGCCCTGAATCAGCTCGGCTGCATGTGCAATGAGGCGCTCCACTTTCTCCAGAAGGGGTTGGAGTGAAGCTTGAGGGACTGCCTCTTGAGAAGTGGATGTCCCCGCCGTCGTTGGAGTAGATGGTGGGGGCAGCAGCTTTGATTTGTCGATAGAAGTCAGCCGATTCAGATACCGCAGGTTGATGGTGTCTGCCTCTTCGATGGACTCTGGCGTCGAAGTCGCCAAGGGTACCTGAAAGAATTTGAATACGCGAGGCAACCAGAACACGTACCCCAAGGAGTGTTTCGGGGTGTCGACCGACTGGGCTAGGTGATAGAGAATTATGTGTGCCAGATTGATAGAGTGACGATTAATGATACAGTACATAATGGTGAGGTCCAAGCAGTTGACCATGAGGTTTCCTTCCTTCCTTGGGACAATATTTTTGATGACCAGAATGTGGAGGAGTTGGTGTAAGATGGAGAGATCGCCACGGGGTATGGGGGAGCCAATCTTTTTCTTGGAGGAGAAAAAGCGATAGATTTTATTTTGTGGGACCCCGGGGATCTCAGGAAGGATTCCTTTTTCATAGAATGACAGGCCAGTGGCAGGGACACCAAGAATTTCGGACAATTTTGCAAGATCAAAGAATATTGGGTGGGAATTAACAACAGACTGTGCAACACCGTTTCGGATGACAAGGTTTTGGAAGAAGTCGACAGACTCTATGGGATACCACTCCGTAATATCACAGAAGAGGTGTTTCCACCCCTGAACTTCTAGCATAGTAACCAACTCCCCTAGGTTGGAGGATAGAGCCCAAGAAAAGTCGAGGAACTTACCCCTGACGATATTACGTTCCGAGGCAGGGTCCCCGAGCATGTACCGTTGAGTGAATGGGTCGACCTTCACACTCCGTCGGTGCGGCTTTGGTGGTTTTTTATCTTTGGCGGAGGTAGCACCAGTAGAGGCGTCGTGACTGGCTGTGGGCAGTTCTTGGACTAGAGACGATTCACCGAAACCGGAGGAGACAGGTTGGGCCTTGACAGAGGAACGGAGGATTCTTTTTGCTGTGGGTCGGGTAGAGGTTTGGCCTTTTCTCTTGCGGGTTTTGGGTGGAGGTTGTTGCGGTGGTGTTGCGGATTTAGCGGGTGATGCTGGTGGGGTTGGTGTAGGGGATTTGGTGGGTGATTTGTTGGTATGGGCTTGTGGCTGATCAGTAGGATGGGTTTCGGCGGGAGGGTTGTTAGCTTGTGTGTTGGGGATGGTGGTAGGGTTTGGATTGGGGTGACCTCCTCAATGTCGGTTTCAAGAATTTCTGTTCTTGCACGCGGATGGCTGTGTTTGATGGGTGGATGGGTCGCGGGTTAGGTGGGGAGTGGAGGAGTGTGGGAGACGAGAAGTAGCGGTGGTTTTAGTGGGAGTGAGTGGTGGTGGTGAGTGGGAGAGTGGATTAGGGTTGCCATCGATTGGAGGTACGCCTGAAGGCGAATGGGATCGGCGAAAATATCGGCTGGGATGTTGATTCCGTTGAAGTTGATGCCGGCCATTTGGAAATTGAAGGAGCTTGGGTGTAAAGGGAGTGGAAGTGAGAGAGATGGAGTGGACGGGTGATAGATAGATAAAGGCTGGAAGTTGCAGAGATGGCGTGTGTCAGGCGAGATAAATGCGGCGACGTCAGGGTAGGGCGAGATAAGGGCGACGATTTAGGCGGGTTGGGTTGGATAGATGACGTGGATAGTAGCGCTAGAGTAATAGGCGTGCTAAGTAATAAAACACATTTCACTGATTCAAGTGCAAACAAAGACAGACTCTATGAGACATGAGGGAGTACCTGCTGAAGATTGCGGTAGGGGCAAGGAGATGCGACCGTCTAGGTAGACGGAGTCAATCCGATTGCTGATCGCAGTGCTTCGAATCTTGCTGTAGACAAGGGTTTAGTAAAAATATCTGCAAGTTGATCTTCTGTGGGCACAAAGTCAAGTTGGATAAGCTTTTTCTCGACACAGTCTTTCAAGAAGTGAAAGCGAATTTCGATGTGTTTGGTTCTTGAGTGTTGGACTGGGTTTTCTGATATTTTGATTGTGCTTTTGTTGTCACAAAAGATTGGGATCTGTTCTTGGGTGACATGATAGTCTTGAAGTTGTTGTTTCATCCAAAGGAGTTGGGAGCAACAGGCTGCAGCAGAAACATACTCTGCCTCTGCTGTAGAGAGTGCTACAGAATTTGTTTTTTGGAGGACCATGAAACAAGGCAAAGACCCAAGAACTGTGCATTACCTGAAGTACTCTTTCGATCTTGGAGAGAACCAGCCCATCAGAGTCACTATATCCAGATAAAGTAAAAGTAGGAGATCGTGGATACCATAGATAGAGTGTACTTGTACCTTTAAGATAGCGAAGATACGCTTGACTGCTTTGAGGTGAGACTGTTTTGGTGCTGCTTGGAAGCGAGCACAAAGACAGACTGCGTGAAGAATGTCTGGGCGACTGGCAGTCAGGTACAAGAGGGACCCTATCATTCCTCTATATTCGGTGGCATTGACGCCGACTCCGTCATCATCAGGATGCAGTTTGGCAGATGTACAGCTTGGTGTGGACATACTCTTGGCATTTTTCAGGTTGTACTTATCAAGGAGTTCCTTGATGTACTTTTGTTGATGGATCTTGATCCCTTCCCTTTCCTGTTGAATTTGTAATCCTAAGAAGAACTTGAGCTCACCTAACTCATTCATGGAAAACTCTTGCTTCATAAGGTTAGCAAAATGGTCACAGAGGGTGTTACTTGTAGAACCATAAATGATATCATCAACATAGATCTGTACTAGAAGTAAGTCATGTGATGAGTGTAGAATGAAGAGCGTTTTATCTACGTTACCTCGAGAGAAACCATTTTGCAATAGATATGTAGACAGTCTTTCATACCAGGCACGTGGAGCCTGTTTCAGTCCGTAAAGGGCCTTACACAGTTTGTAGACGTAGTCGGGATGGACGGAGTCTGTGAACCCTGGTGGTTGCTCGACGTAGACTTCTCTATCAATGTAGCCGTGGAGGAAGGCTGTCTTAACATCCATTTGATATAATTGGAAACCTTTGAAAGCAGCAAACGCAATTAGCATGCGAATTGCTTCAAGACGAGCTACGGGAGCGAAGGTTTCATCATAATCAATCCCTTCTTCTTGATTGTAGCCCTGACGACCAATCGAGCTTTATTCCTGAAAACTTGTCCTGCATCATCAAGTTTATTACGAAAGACCCAACGTGTACCAATTGTTTGTTGATGCGTGGGGCGAGGAACTAACTCCCAGACAGCATGTCGCTGGAGAGAATTGAGTTCCTCCTGCATAGCAGTAACCCAATCACTATCAAGGAGTGCTTCTTTGACGTTTCTTGGTTCAGTGCTAGACAGAAAAGCACCAAAGGCACAGAGGTTTTGCATAGCTTGTAGGCGTGTTTGAACACCGGAGTTTGGGTCTGTAATGATGTTTTCAGGAGGGTGAGCAGATTTTTGCTGGAACTGTCGACGTGAAGCAGGAGGGGGTGTGTCTTTGTCAGAGGAGTCAAAATTCAAGTTTTGTGGTAAGGGTGTCTCCGGGTTATGGTCAGAGTCAGTAGATTCTGATGAATTGTTTTTGTTTGCTGGAGAATCATGAGGAGTGATGGAGTGGGACTCAGGGAGTCTTCCTATTGGTACAGTGATGAAGTGTGGATCGGTGAGAAAATCATCAGGGGCAAAGTCAAGTTGATCAGAAGATGAGCCAACGTTGTGGGACTCATCGAACTTGACATGTGGGCTTTCTTCTAAACATTGAGTTCTCAGATTGATAACACGATAAGCTTTGCTTTTAGAAGAATAGCCAAGAAAGATACCTTCATCACTTTTAGGAGAGAACTTACCCAAGTTGTCCTTACCATTATTGTGGATAAAGCACTTACATCCGAAACGCCTGAGATGTATAAGACTTGGTTTCGTTGACGGAGTAGTTCATAGGGTGTCTTGTGAAGGAATGGATGAATCAACGCACGGTTTAACACATAGCATGCTGTGTTAACAGCTTCTGCCCAGTAAGATGGAGTGAGTTGACTGTCAATGAGCATGGTGCGAGCCATTTCTACCAAAGTTCTATTTTGCGTTCAACTACTCCGTTTTGTTCTGGAGTACGTGCGGATGATATTTGGTGATCAACTCCGTTGTCCCTGCAAAACTCATCAAACGACTTGTTGCAAAATTCAGTACCCTGGTCCGTTCTCAGGGTTTTTAGAGTAAATGAAAATTTGTTGACAAGCATTTTATGGAGTTTGACGAACTCCGTAAAAGTTTCATCCTTAGTAGATAAAAAAATGACCCAGGTCCACCTGGAATAGTCATCGACTATGACCAGGATGTACCTCTTACCACTTCTACTTTGTGTGCGCATGGGCCAACAAGATCCATGTGTAGCAGTTCTAGCGGAGAGCTAGTAGAGAGAGTAGGCTTACTTTTGAAGGAGGACCGGGTGTGTTTACCTTTTACACATGCTTCACAGGAGTCTGTGTCAAAGGTTGTGTCGGGTAAACCAATCACCAAGTCCTTGCTTTTGAGTTTGTTCAACAGCCTATGATTTGCGTGACCAAGTCTGGAGTGCCACAGCAGTGAGTTTTTGGAATGCACGTTGAGACAGACTTGATCGTCTGGATTAATGGAGTTTAAGCACATTTTGTAGAGATTTCCTTCTCTACGTCCCACAGCTTTTAATGAACCTGTACGCTCATCATAAACCTTACAATCCGAAGAGGAGAAAAGTACCAAATTGAATCTATCACAAATTTGAGAAATACTTAGAACTGTGTTGGAGTCCAGTGACCAGATGGACTCCATCAATTTTAAATTTTGAGGGGTTACCTACGGATCCAACTCCCACGATTTCACCCTGGTTGTTGTTTCCAAAAGTAACCTTACCTCCTTGGTAGGATGAAAGCGAATGGAATTGAATTGATTTGGATCTCCAGTCATGTGACGAGAGCATCCACTATCCAAGTACCAGCTGTCTCCATTCGCCTTCACCTACAAAAGAACAGATCATTTGTTAGATTTGGGAACCCAGATGTACTTGGGTTCCCTTTTCGAGCCAGACTTTTCAATTTTTCTCGTGCTTCAAGTATCAATTTAACACGTTTAACAAAATGAGAGATCTCTATTAATTTATCACATGCACTGTCTCGATGTCCAAGACTCCCGCAATAGCCACAAATTTTGGTTGGTGGAAGATTGACGTATTTCTGTTGTCCTTTCCACCAGGAGTCGAATTTTTCTTTTTCTTGATATCGTTTGGCTTGTTGTCGGATTTGGACATATTCTTTGGAATGTCGAACTTACCTTTGTGCCACTTGGGGTGGATTGAGTGGATCGAACTCCGGATTGTAGATTCACAATTGTTGAGAGAGTTGTTCTACTTTAGAGCGAAGAGCATCTCGATCTTGGCTAATTTCTTCGATTTTGGAGTTGGCCCACTCAGGTAGTTCGGAGGAGGTGACTTGTTTGATAAACTTGACTGGCTTAAGAGAAAGAGTGTGTTCCTTTTCTTTCAGTTTTTGAGTGAGGTTTTTGATAGTGGTGTTCAGGGATATGTTTTTGGATTCAGAAGCATTAAGATCATTTTGAAGAGAACCACTTATCAGTAAAGATGGTGAGGTCTTGTTTGAGAGAGTCGATCAGGGTGAGAGACTCTTTCTGGTCACCCTGTCTAAATTGAGTTTGTTCTAAGGTATCATGAAGTTCCTTTTGAAGGGAATCAACATGACGCCTTGAATCTTGTAGATCTAACCTGAGAGAACAAGAGATGGTTTTGTGTTCCTCAGCTTCATCTCTTAGGGCATACATAAGACCTTTTGAGATTTCGAGTTCCTCAGATAGCTCGGTTATCTTGCTGGTAAGACTTGCTTTGAGGAGTTGTTCTCGGAGACAATTTTAGCAATTAAAGTCATAAATCCCATAGGAGAAATACGGTAAAGGTCTGTTTCAAGGTGAGAACGAGTTACCTCATTATCAGGAATCATGGACTCCGTCGTGTCATGTGCCATTAGACATACCATCCGCTGGACTCTATGTCTGGATCGTCGGAGTCTGAATCGCCCCATCCAACAGCTGCCATCAGCGATCTCCCTTGAGATTTTCCATACTCTGGTTCTTGAGTAAAGGACAGTCCTTCTTGAAGTGACCGGGTTTATTGCAGTTGAAACAAGTGACAGAATTGAAAACTTGTTTAGAGGTGTTCGAGAACGACCGACTCTGTCGATTAGGTTGGTTACGCATGAATTTTCGGAAGTTCTTGACTATGAAGACAAAGTCCTCCATAGTCTCAGCCTCACTTTCCTCAACAATAATGTCCAGCTCAGCCTTAGCTTGTCTGATTTGAGTATCAGCAACATAGGCTCCTTCTTGAGTTAACTGAGTCGAATTAACCTGCAAGGCTTGGTCATTCAAAGTAGTAGTCTTACTAGAAGAGGGAGAAGAAGTATTACCACACTTCTTTCGAACATTCTTCTTATATTTATCTACGGATTGTAGATAGGAACCTAGGTCTTGACAGCTCCATTTGGATAAGTCCTTGCATGCTTTGGTGGAGATTACTGTCTCTGCCCATTCTTCTCTGAGACTGTCCAGCAATTTATGCAAGACACTCTCTCTATCTGGTAAGATGCTAACTTCCTGCATAGTAGTAGTTAGTAAGTAGAAACGATCAAGTACTTCTTCCAGTGACTCACCGGGTTTTTGTAGAAAATTTTCATAGTCCATTCGGAGTTCTTGAGCTTTGCATTTCTTGAGTTCAGTGACTCCTTCGTGGGTAGCTTGAAGGAGTGTCCATATCTCATTTGCGGACTTACAGTGATTGACTCTCCTTTGTTCTGGGATGGACAGGCAAGTATATCGCACGTGATGCTTGTCGATTCAGCTCGTACCTTTTGCGATCTGCAGCAGTCCATGTTGATCGGTCTGGATTAACTGCAAGATCTCCTCCAGTGACTATCTCCCAAAGCTCAGAGTTGACGGACTCAATGTGTTGCTCGATCTCGTTTTTCCAATGGTCGTAGTTGGTGGAGGTGAGTCTGGGGTGCTCGAAGTGCATTTTGTTGTTTTGGTTGGCAAAGAGATCTGCCATTGCTTAGTTGATTGACCGTTAGCCTAAGCGAGGCTCTGATACCACGTGTAGGATCGGGTGGCTAACTCAAACCAATCAAAGGTGTGAGTCTAAGGATTGGTTTGACTCAATCAGCCTTCGTAAATGAGAAACACTCTTGATGTAGAGGCACTCAATCGAATTAACTAAACTAAGGGTGCGGAAGACTTTTGCGGTAATTAGCGAAACGATGAAAGAAAAGAGAAGGACTCTGTGGAACTCAGCAAGATACACAAATAAGCTATTTCATTTCCTGGTCAAATAAAACAACTTACAAATGCCCACTAAGTAGAAAGGATCTACTTAGCGGTTTTTCACTCACTCACCCAACACACTTTCTAATCAGAACAATGGTAAGCGTAGTGAAACTAGGATCTTCCTAGGTAGAGTCTATCTAGAGGTGCTAACTAACTGGTACGTATCTCTCTCTCTCTTTCTGGCTTACAATGCGATTCTCTTTCTCTCTCTAAGCTCTGAAATAATCCTCAATGAAAGCACACTAAAACTGACTATTACATATCTTATTTATACTCTAAGTACAACAGCAGGTCGAAGGAGTTAGTTCTGAAAATACCGGAACTAACTTAGTGGGCAACTTCCAACGGCTCTGAAGTGGTCTTCTTACTTGGGCCGTGATCTTCGGATGTTGAGGAAGAACTTCATGACCGTTGTGGCACTTAAGGTGTTCCGAGTTGACTCCTGATTTTCCACAACAGCACGAGAGAGTCTATGAAGTCTTCTTTGTTGCGGGACTCTATTGGAGAGGCTCACTCTTTGTATCTGTCAAGTGATGATTGACTCTGTTGCGGTGAAGGGCTATCTCTGCAACACTCGGATGTCCCAACACACACACACACACACAAACAAAAGTTCCAGATTTTTATTTACACATAGAGAGGAGTAGTTTGCTCTTATTACAATTAACACCCCACAATTTTCTCATTTTTGCACTATTCACTAACCGGAACCTGTTTTCCGGAATTTTCTCATTTAATTAATTTTAACGGCTATAGACCTTCACTAATGTTTAATTATAGACATTTTATTGACTATAATTTTTACGAGTCTTTTAAACCTGCTTAAAGTCACATTTTCCCGGTTTCCTCGAAAAACATGCGTTAAGGCTCATTTGTGGTTTTAATCCATTTTATGGATCTGTTTTCTTAGAAAATTGTTTCTACATATTATTTAGGCATAATTAAGGCTTAGGAACCCATCTAGGATCCTATTCGAGGTCACATACCTCCTATGGTTATGTAACACTCTTTTTACATTTTTCGCTTTTTAAGCGTTTCTTCTTTCCTTTTGGTTTTATTTTTATTTTCTTCACCAATATTATTTAGGCACTATTAGGCCCTTATCTACTTTATTATAATGATTTAATCACCATAGTTAAGTTCGGGGTTTCAATCTACCCCCCTTAAGGAACTTTACCCTCAAAGTTGTTCAAAGTTGAAGGATTACTATATTTACTCATTCGACATTTCAATTGTCAAATTCATACATTACTACTCCTTATGGATTCTCAGATCCGTTACCCAAGGTATTTACATACAATACCATGCAAGCACAATACACCCCGTGCTAGCACTCCATAATACAATTGCAAGCAATACAATGCAAGCATTACGATCACTACAATCCGCATTGCAACCACCCATCTGGTTTTACAATACACGAAATATGCATACATACAATGAAAAGCTATCCCAAAGCGATGCAAAAGTACTCTTTCGTATGATCCCGATGTTCTTAGAAAAATACACAACACACACTGCCACCGTCCTATCGGTCAACTCAAGACCGTTGCTTGTCCGGTGCAGTGGTTTCAAAACTAATCTTCATTCTCAGGTTTGAAGGAAAATTGTTTTTGTAAATATTAGTTAGAAATCTTTTTTGAAAACTAATCAGCTCCAAGTCCAATTTATGCCCATTACATTTATTCTATGCGTGTTTAATTGTGACTACTTGAAGTGAGCTTCAAGAATCATTCGACCCTGATGTGATCAGCATCAGTGCTGAACTATCTTTCCACCCCAATTTGTGTTTCGTTTCCCTTGATCTGATCAGGATCAAGTTCGACTTCCCACATCAGTTTCAAACAATTAAGTAATTCAATTATTTCCATTTCTATCTTTTTACTCTTCCTAGTCATAATCACAAATCAATATATCTCCAAAGGATGGAATTCAGTCCATCAATAATCCTCAAATTTAGTTCCAAATAGTTTACCTGGGAATTCACTGCTTATGGGACTCATTTCATAAATGATTCTCAATCACCTCAATTGATTCTTCTAAGGAAAACAATACTTGTGGAGTTCAGTCCACAACTCATTCTCAATTGCCTCAAAATAATCACCTAGGGAACTCAATTCATCTAGGTTCTACATCAGTTTCATACCGACTCATGCATCACAATGCCATGTCTAACCTCAAATAGGCGTATACTATAGGGATTCTCATTCCCGCAGGAGTTCCTCTACTCCTTTTAAATCATACTCTCACACCGGAGTTACAAGGTATGTATATTTACGCTATGGATGAATACATATGTCACGTATTTAATACGTGAAACATACACTAAGTGATTTTTCACTCTACCCCCCTTAAAAGGGATTACGCCCACGTAATCTGCTATATATCATTGAACATCGGTTCACTCAATTCGGGCATCCTGAAGCGTTTTAGCTTCCATACGGTCTATTACACAATGTATTCTAGTCAAAGGGTTTTAACCATATTGGTGGTTTACTCCCTGCACCAAGAATTCTCATTGGAGTTTATTTAACTCATAACCGGTTCGGTTCTAGCCTATCAGGCTTCAAGGCATTGATGATTAGTCATTCTCTTCTGCTCACTGGGTACATTAAACTTCTGAGCTAGGGCCCACCAGCTTCTACTGCGCGACTCTGATAACTTAGAGCTTAATTTGCCCTTTTTGTTATTCCTAATGTATTACACATTTACTTTTTGTCCCTTTTATCTTGGGATATTCAGTTTCTCAACCGGCGTGTGGTATCTCTTACCGTGGGCGAAAGCGTTGTGTTATAGATATTTTATCCAGTTTTCTAGAAATCTATTATGCATGCTGCTATACACTTCTGTGATTACTCACTTAGTTTTTCCGACTTGTTGTCGGTTGAGGTTTAGCTACTACCTACTGCGTAGTGCTTCCTCTGATCATTGGTTTCTAGCTATTCATTCATGTAGTGTTATGCCAATTTTCTTTTATTGCACGATATTGTATTTTATAAGCATTGTTCCTCATAGCGCTCATGATTTCGTTTCTGCTTTTATTTCAGTGGAATTCACAGGTTGTGATTGTTGGCATCTCCAACGTTCCTGGTGTATCTTTGGCCGAAGGTCCGCACGGATTGTTAGATTTACGTTTTTAAACTGGTTTGTGCCATATTCGTTGTTGCATTTGAAGTCTTCCGTACCTAATATGGTTTGTTTGGCAATTGGGTACTCTTGCCCCAAGCTATTACTCCTCTTATCAAATTGATCCACTAAGAATATGCTTTCAGTTCCTTATGCAGTCGTAGTAGGAATGAACAATGCGTTCCCTGTGAGATCCTTGTCATGTGACTATAGGCAACATGCCCAGTCTATCTAGCAATTCTTGCTTTTCCTCTATACTGAGTCTTTCTCATGGGTCATTTGTCTTCCATATCATTATCCAATTATATCCACATAATGGTCGCTTGCTGCGCACCATGTTATTTATTATACATGTAACACCCCTACCGGTGATCACACAATTATCTCCTAACCCGTCACAATTACCAACAACAAAGCAGCGAAATTCAAACTACAACCGGTGGGTGATACATGCCGTTAGTCACCCACGTAACTAACAAGGCCAACCAATCTCAATACAACCAACCAATTACAATATCGGTCTGATGATGAATATACTCATATACTATACCAAACAATACATTCCAATTCCTTAATCAAATCTCAATTCAATACAAACTTCAATCCCATATTATACAATACAACCTCAATTATGTTCTATACCGAGGGTCTACATTTCACAAGTCTGCTGATAACAATTCAGACTCACAATTCAATATTTCAAAATAAATACATCATTCCAACCGCTACCCATGCTTATACAGCAACCCCGTCTTCACTCTCGGAAGGTGATCAGCTTCCATGTACCTGGAAAATAAAAACGGTGCCCCCTAGGGGCTCAGAAAATTACTGCATGAATTCACATACCCCGCGAGCTAACAGGGGTACGCCGACTACTTTGGTCGAGACATGTGGTTCATTTTAATTCAAACAGCATGAAAGGGAACAATACATTATATATGTATATTGGCACAATCAAGGTTCAACATTGAATACAAACACTACACACACATCAAGAGGTTAGTTTAATAAATCCTATACTTAGGCTTTGAGGTTCTACCTCACTGCCTTAGTCCATTCTTCATTGTCTTACCCACTCTCTGGGTTACACTTACTCAAGCCCTCATTTACTCAATGTCAATTCAAGTCCTACAATACTCAAACTTAATCCTCAACTCTGAAGCTCTCAAGTTTCAACTCAATACTCAAATTCTCAAATCTCAACTCAAGTTCTCAATTCAAATTCTCAATACTCAAAGGCATCTTTTAAGTCTTTGCCCACGAACTCCGGCAGAGTCATACACAAGACTCACCACCGGGCTTACAAATACAAATGGAGCTATACAATTAGCTCCTCAAATTCTCAAATGTCCAGTTCTCTATCGGACTACTCAAATTCCCAAAACTCCTCTCTCGGAGTCATTTCACAATCTCATGGATTAGCCTAGAGGTATCTCTCTCGATAACATCTATTAGCTTAGGGAATTTCTCAATGTCTATTCTCAAATTTAAGGGTTTTACCCAACTTATAGAATACTCTCATGTACGGGACATTGTTTTTATTAGTCGGATCCTCTCATTGGGGTTTGACTATCTTTACTCCTCTCAAGGTTCATGTCTTGAGCATTCATTAAATCCTCTAAACAGAGGTTCCTTATATACTTCCACTATTAATTGTTTTGTGGATTAAGTCAATTCGGTTCTCTAACCGTTATCGGGAGTATACTGATTCCCGTACAATTCTCTCACGTTCTAGTGAGTTCATAGGTTTACGTTATCGTTCCTTGGTTCGATAGTTTTAGTGTGTTTCCACGTTTTTATTAATTCGTAACTTGACTCTTTCTACGAGTCACTACTCAAACAAGACTCAACTATGAGTCGAACTATAGTGCTCATTCACACTCAAGCAATTAACCTCAATCACACATTTCATGAATTATACAAACTTTAAATTCAAAATACAATCCAACAATAAGCAATACAATACAAGCACAAGAGGGCACAAAACAAACCAATTTGTGCATTTATCTTGTTAGGTGATCACACAAACACACAAGCACACAAATCAGAGTAGCCAAGGTAGCATACGGGGCATGAGAAAATCATAGCTTGCACCTTGGTTTAACTTTTACCGTGTCTTCTCACACTGCTCGGTCGATCCTCTGATATTGTTTCAAACATTGCTATTAATACCAAGTTCGTACGGTACGTAAATAATTACTACTCTCATACTTACCCTGTTATCCCGTTAACTCGGTTTTACTCTTGTCAATTTAAACTCCTACTTCTCACTCATTTCCAACACTTGTTTATGCTTCTTAGGACCTTAAAAAGTCACCAAACAACTCCTAAACAACTCCCAAAACCAATACCAATCAAACCCACATCATTTAGACCCTTTAAAACTCATACGGTGCATTTCTGGGGGTGGTCCGGGACTTGGTCCGGACCCAAAGTCCCGGACCAATGTGTTTCCTAACTCTCGGCCTATTTTTCTACCTGGTCCAGGACTTGTTCCTGGACCTAGGTCACGGACCACTTGCAGTCTCAACTCTTTGGGCATTTTTAAGGGCGGTCCGGGACTTGGTCCGCCCCCTAAGTCCCGGACCTTGCTAAAAAGCCGCTAAAATTGTATTTGTCAGCCCCTAAACTAACCTTAATCCACACCTAATCATTCCATAATCTTTCTACATGTTTCCTACATGTTTAAATACCTTAAAACACCCCTTAATCATGCACTAATCCTCCTCAACTCATTGGTCAAATCCTTGCCCAACTCTTTGCTTAATTCCTACAAACTTTCATTCTCACATTTATATTTTGCACACTTGTGCATTTCTAAAGTACCTCTTGACATTTTACACTTCTCCTCTCAACCATTTTATAATTCCCATTCTTCCAAGACAATGCACTTCTAACACCCAAGTTCATGCCTCATTTTTAGGGCCTTAAATCCTTATTCCTTTCTCAACTTCCAAGGCACTTAAACCACCCCTTTGCTACAGATTTTTGTCTCTCTCCAATTCACTCTCCATTTAACATTCCAAGGCTATTCATCAACTCAACTCAACCTAACGAACCCCTAGGTTCTCCCATCCACCTAGTCACCTTAACCACTCAATTTCTACTCAAATTTTGCCATAGTTTGCCTACAATCCTAACATATCCAAATCCATCAATCTTCACCTAATTCAATCCTAAACTAGCCACACCCTTGAAGGGTCCTACCATCACATAAGTTCAACCAAAAATTCACCAAAATCTCCTCAAACAACAATATAGCTCAAATCTAAAATACAATGGCACTTAGGCCTTTAAATCAACACAATTTCACAATTCTCTCTCAAATCACCCAAATGCATTTCTAGCACATATTTGGTTCATTTATTAGACTTACCCATCCCATAATTTCTAAAGTATTCAAAATAACATTAGGGTAGCTTAATTACCTTAATTCTCCATTCTTTGTTTCCAAGCTTCTCCTCTCCTCTTTCTTGGTCAAAATCGGCCATGTTGGCCAACCATTTTCCAACCTCAAACTCAACACCCAAATGGGGAATTAAGCACTAATTAATACACATATGCTTACTAACCAAGCTAGGAGGCAAGAGAAAGTGTTTAGAGCACAAAAATGAAGATTTACTTTGAAACCCTAAAATGGGCTTTTGGTCATGAATCAAAGAGAAGCTCTAACCCACCATTGGAGGCTGGGAGAATAGCTCAAAACAAGAAAAGGAACAAGGCATAAGAGTGAAATACCCCGAATAATTATCATTTTAAATTAGTGAAGTCTAAATTAAATTATGTGCAACAATTACCATAAAACCTTATGGTATTAATATAGATCCAAACGGATACTTATACCGCATATACATATCGGTACGTGATACGCAAATATAAGCTCATAAGAATGCACACTTCTAAACCGGAAACGCGAATATAGTCGCACATGTATATATATAAATATACACGTATATATACACGACCAATGTTATATGTAAGTAACAACATGGCATATTAATACCGTCACATACACGTATATATACGTACAGGTATATACATATACATAACGTTACAAAAATTACAACGTGGCATAATAACATAGTCGTATGTATATATACATATAACTAAAACGCGCCAAATAAAATAGTCGTACATATATATAGGTATAATCAAGAATGTGACAAGATAAAATAGTCGCATATATGTATATGTATGTAACAATGTTAAAAATAAGCATGAATATACACTTAAAAAAAAGAGCAGACATGCTCTAGCCGGGATTCGAACCCAAAACCTCTCGTACCTTCCCGAATGCCTTAACCGGTTGAGCTGTGCTCGTATTCAGTAATAGATAATAACAAATTAAAACTAGTACTTAGGCTACTAAGGTAACTTAAAAAAAAGAGGAAGAATCAAACCCGCCTCTGTAGCACAACTTCTTCCTTGGTATTGCACCTGATCGAACAAAAAAAAAACGGTGCAGAAAATGGAATTTGAAAGTCAGTCAAGGCCACTCCATTACTGGTATATTCCCACCCATCAACAGATAGACAGATCTGTGCAACAACCCCGTATGGAGGATGATTAATACTCAGTCACACCATGCTCCCATGCCGTTCTGATTTCCACACAAGCAGCAGTCAAGGGAACATTCACCTGGGAGACCACGAGCATAACCAGTGTCATCCTTGACTTTAGTAAAAACAATCAAAAACCACAACATGCACATCAGTTCAGCTCTGTCGTAAACTTTCACGCATCAGGTAGTTCTTTTTCAAACTCCCACAATTCTTCGTTGGAACTTTCACCCACCAGTAGTTCATTAGACTCCTGCATTCAGTCTTCTCTTCCCCATTCCTGAATGCACATATTACTCCTCAGCTCCCTCTTCATTTATTTGCTAGCACCTGGCGTGTCTTGACCAAGGCTGTTAATCTCTGCCACAACCACATGCGTCAACCCCTCTGAATACTGCTTCAAAGAGTGCACCGAAGTCACACTTGCAGTCAGCTACATTCTACTCGAAAACAATTATAGATTTCTGTATTCACCTCGCAAAGAATCCAACAAGCCAAGAAACAACCGAGGGAAAACGGCTGAGACACTTAAGAGGGCCGTAACGAACACCACCGGGAGCCCGTGCGTGAGACATCTCTTGCTTCTGAATAAGGTATGGATATGTGTGGTCCATATGTTGCCGTGTTACACGGCTTGTGTGCTGTGTGCCTTGTTTGACAATGACCATAAGATTAAAGCATGAAATTGGATTGCTTGTTGTGGCTTGCTTATATGCTTGTTATATCATTGTTGCTTATTACTTACGCGCACACAGTAGTATAGTCCCTTGGCGTTGATGAAACCCTGAGATGAAACACAACGAACTACGTAAATAAAACAAAGGAACTATATAAAGGGAACATTCCTCTTAAACTATAGAGGACATCTAATGGCACCCACTATGGTGTCGAACCTATAAGGATAATGAAAAGTAAAATACCAGTTGGTGGAACACATTCTGGGGTCTAGAGATGACCTTTCTTTCTCGCCGCATTACACCGGGAATGGAGGATTAACTATGGAGAAGACGTTCTTCAACTTGTGGCGATAAGAGAATTCATAAACAACCCTTAAAGAATCAAGGAAGGATTGGCACCTCCATGATACGGTCATGGGATCTAAACTATATCCCTAGACTTGGTGCAAGGGAAGAGAAAGAATATTCACATTATGGGAACAAGGGAAAAGTAATGAAAACATACAACGCTCGAATGATCTCATAGCGAGGATCATTGGTATAACATACCTATGCACACGTTTTATTAGTTACACGATTGCTGTTACTATGCTAGCATCTTGTTGTGCTTGGTTACGGGTTTGATGTTGCTATGATGCCAGCATGTTATGCTTGGTTGCTTGTTGCTAATGCTTTGCTACCTTTAAATGCGTATGATGTCATGATGTGTTGTGGTGTGCTTTACTGCTTTATTATAGCATGTAAATTGGACTAAATAATATTCGACCAAGTAGTCGTGTAGCCCGACAACATACGGGCTACACATATTCATACTCAGCATAGTTTGCTGAGTCCTTTACAACCCAATTTTTACAGGTATTGAGCCGGATGATAACGGAGCGTAGGCAGAATGGCTACCATGGGGGTAGTCCATCAAGGCACAACTTTTGAGTTTGGAATAGTATGTTTAATGTATGGGTTGATACTAAACCTGGGTTGTACTTTTCGGTTTATGATTTAGTAACTATGTTGTAGATACTCGGTAGTTGGAATTGTATTTCATGTTGTATATGAGTTTTGGTTGAGGGATGTTTCTAGTCATGCAGACAGTAACTTGGTGTTGGTAATGTGGTCTGTCAACCACGTGGGTGGTTGGCATCTGTAGCACCCGGATGAAGTTGAGAATCCGCTGCATAGTTATCTTGTAATGTGGCTAGGAGCTTTGTTCGTTTTATTGGATGTTTATTCGGGGGTGTTACAGAAAGTGGTATCAGAGCGTAGTTACGCTCTGATGACTGGAACAGGAAATACCGAGATTAGGAATTCTGACAGTGAGTTAAGGGTTATGGTAGTACGTGAGGCGCGTTAGTTAGGGTTTTCACCAGTGTTTACTGGATACCTACAGACACCTACACCCGACCTCCACATCCCTAGTTAAATTCAGGGAAGGAACGCCAGAGAGGTAGAACCTCCTCTTACTCGGGGAAACCCGATCTGGCATCTACTTAATGTTATATAATTAACCCGTGAAGAAAAACTATACTCTACAATAGCCCAAGACTCGAAGCTCTGACTTGAGCGTGAAGTTCAAAGACGTCGCCAAAAGAATAATACCCATTGATGGACCAATTTTAGAGGCAACTTGGGTTGACATGCTTAGCAGTTGATAGGACCCTACCTCACAAGCGAAGAGGACCGAGACACCCTTAAATTTATGAAATAAATAAAGCTTACATAAGCAATTAAGTAAGCCAAGGATGGGATTGAGATAAACTCTTCAATTCGTACACTTGAGAGGTTAATTTTAGCAAACCCCTCGTAAAACCATGAAATGAGAGGATATAGTTCGAGACGAAATTACACCATAAAATTGGTACAATCTATAATGCTTAATGAAGCATGACACAATTTTACACACTAAAGTATAATATCATGGAATTCAATAAATTCCCTGCTCCCTCTCACGTTTCTCTTCATTCTTGGACATAACGAATTTTCTTAGACAATAATTGCAGTTCCCTAAGAAAAACACATTGGTATAGGGATCATAAAAAAAAGAACTCTCGAACCTAGCAAATAATCATTACCATGAGGCACTGGTTACCTACCCCAACTCAAATCAAACAGATAGGAAAATGGCAGTGAATTCGCCACTATGTTCAAACATCTATCGAGTATTTTGTTAAAGGAGACCAAATAAAAGGAGTTGTGTATAATAGAGAACTAAGTTCCAATCATGGAGGAACAAATTCCGAAAGAGGAACTGTTAAAACACCCGCAAGCAATGCCACGGGTAACTGTGGAATTCAATTTTATAAAAAGATAAACCCTTTGGGTCATGTGTATATCATTAACTATGGTTATGAAGGAAATGATATGGAAACCTCATGTTTACATAACAACCAACTAATGCCTAAACTACTTAAATCCAGACCAAGTTAGGCGAGATACCTCCCAACACAGACCAACGACAGACTCCTCGAGCAGAGTTCCCAAATATAAGATATTTATTTCGTACATATTAGAATCTGTGTACCAGCTGCTCTAATACACGGTATTACCGTACTCTCCAACATCACCCCAGAAATGTGATCTCCCTTGTAAGTATCTAAATAGCAATGTGTAATGCCGCTATTACGAGATTATCCTTCCAAACGCACTCCATTCAAAGGGCAAAAGTTCCTAAATAGATTCTGAAGAGTGGCCTCATAAATTTAGGAGAAGCTATAACAGTCACAATTATAATCAAAAGACCAAAGAGGAACACCTAGTAAGACTACTGGGTCTTTGACTAGGAAGTAAGTCTTGAACAAATAAGCACGAGGAGCTCTAAACAGAATTTATCAGATTATATATATACAAATGTATACATACATACATACCAAGAAAGGCAAGATATCAATTGAACGTAAGGGGAAAATGAGGTGCAATTAAAGAAGGTCAAGTGACACTGAACAAATTGGGTTTCGAGAATCAGATACTTTTGCTAACAGACTTATGAGTAGTTTTTGAAAAACGCTAACCGAGCTAAAGGGAATTTCAAAAAGGAAAACTACTTGTGTGACTAACTGAGCCTTGGGCGAACAACTTACACGGTTATTCGCTCCTCCTATCTGGTTGTTTCATTAGATATTACCTGCCTAGGGTTTACGCCTCTGCACTCTGTAGGACTGGGTGTTTTGGTATCACTCTGGTGCAATAAATGATCTAGTGGGAATATGAGAAATGTCCATCTTATTAAATTCTTCCTATGACTCTAGATGTCGCTTCATCCATGAGCTGAATCTTTGTTGTGACGTGCGAGCGTCTTAATCGATAACAGCGAGGGGCTGTATATCCCCTGTCCAGAGAGGATATTGTGAACAGTGAGGGGCTGTATATCCCCTGTCCAGAGAGGACATTGTCAACAGTGAGGGGCTGTATATCCCCTGTCCAGAGAGGACATTGTGAACAGTGAGGGGCTGTATATCCCCTGTCCAGAGAGGACATTGTGAACAGTGAGGGGCTGTATATCCCTTGTCTAGAGAGGACATTGTGAACAGTGAGGGGCTGTATATCCCCTGTCCAGAGGGGACATTGTGAACATTGAGGGGCTGTATATCCCCTGTCCAGAGGGGACGTTATGAACAGGGAGGGGCTGTATATCCCCTGTCCAGAGAGGACGTTATGAACAGTGAGGGGCTGAATATCCCTTGTTCTAAAAGGACGTTACTGGCCGGTGGGAGCCGTCTCTCCCAATTGGTTTGTCTACTCTTGAGTTGTTGATTCTTGGATTTCTCTCATTCATTCCTAGTCCTTGTGACTACTCGAGTCTTTCTACTCCTAATTGGAACTGAATCTAACTTAAGCTTTGGATGATTCTCGAAACCCCCTACAAGTGGACACATAAACTACAAATAGATGTAACATTTTATGAGCTTGAATTAGTAAAGGGTGAAGGAAGCGGTGTTGATACTAGATGATACGATCATATGAACACATTGGTACATGATTCGAAAATTAGAGATTTCCAATATGGGAAGACTGGAAATGATGTGATGTTACTAGCAACCTAATGGTTACTACCTAAAATATATACTATCGCAATCAAATTCAATATGTAACCGGTAGTAGTCAATTACTTTAGTTCCTGGCGGAACATAAGAACAATGATGATGATAAGGAAACTAAATATCCTATGTTACACATAATTATGAACGGTAATACAAACTAAACATGTCGTTGTAACAATGACACGTTTGTAAATCATTACTACAGAGCATACATGAATTAAAGCCAAAAGGTCAGCCAGAAAGAACAATTCAGACGCTCAAAACCGCATTAAAGGCATGAACTTCCGACCTCCAGAGTAAATGGATAGACAAGATACAACCCACCGAGATTGGGTATGAATTAGAATACCCCTTGTCAGTCAAGAGACTTTTACTCCTATACAATTAAACCATGCACTGCCTTGAAAGGCATAGTGAGAAAAACCTAACCTAAACGAAATCAGAGTCGCACAGCAGAAGCTGGTGGACCGTATCCCAAACTTTCCAGTTGATAGATCGGTATGGATACTGATAAGAATCCTTGAGACATAAGCTGAGCCATTAACATAGTCAAGACATTTGATAGGATTATAAGGAGAGCTACATTGCATAGGAACAAGAAAGCCCCATGAGACTTAAACATCGTGAACCAAGGTTCAAGGATGATATAATAAGGATTACGTGGGCGTAATCCATTTTTAAGGGGGGTAGGCGCGTTGCGTTTCATTGGGTTATTACCCGTTTGTGGTGTTGTTTTGGATGCTATGTGTGTGAATTGGGTGTGTATTGTATTGGATGTACACTGTGCGATGAATGAATGTTGTATGTTGTTTTTTTATGGTGTGACATGTTGATTGTTGCATTGGTGTGTTTTAAACACTTGAGATGTATTTGGTGATGTGTACGTGAACTGTTGTGCATGTATGTCCCTTGGGACTTGTGATATATACATGTATGTGTGATTGGTTTAGATTGGAAAACTAGTGGTAGAAAGGAAGGTTAGGAAAATGTTGGAACTTTAGAATTGATAGGATTGGATGGATTAGAACCTTGAGATTCGTGAGTGGTTAGATACATATTCGATTGAGACAACTTCGGGACGAAGTTCTTTTAAGGGGGGTAGACTGAAATACCCCGAATAATTATCATTTTAAATTAGTGAAGTCTAAATTAAATTATGTGCAACAATTACCATAAAACCTTATGGTATTTAAAATATAGATCCAAACGGATACTTATACCGCATATACATATCGGTACGTGATACGCAAATATAAGCTCATAAGAATGCACACTTCTAAACCGGAAACGTGAATATAGTCGCACATGTATATATATATATGTATATATATAAATATACAAATATACACGTATATATACACGACCAATGTTATATGTAAGTAACAACATGGCATATTAATACCGTCACATACACGTATATATACGTACAGGTATATACATATACATAACGTTACAAAAATTACAACGTGGCATAATAACATAGTCGTATGTATATATACATATAACTAAAACGCGACAAATAAAATAGTCGTATATATATATATATATATTTATATAGGTATAATCAAGAACGTGACATGATAAAATAGTTGCATATATGATTATGTATGTAACAATGTTAAAAATAAGCATGAATATACACTAAAAAAAAAATAGAGCAGACATGCTCTAGCTGGGATTCAAACCCGGAACCTCTTGTACCTACCCGAATGCCTTAACCAGTTGAGCTGTGCTCGAATTCAGTAATAGATACTAACAAATTAAAACTAGTACTTAGGCTACTAATGTAACTAAAAAAAGAGGAAGAATCAAACCCGCCTCTGTAGCATCGACTTCTTCCTTGGCATTGCATCTGATCGAACAAAAAAAATGGTGCAGAAAATGGAATTTGAAAGTCAGTCAAGGCCACTCCATTACTGGTATAATCCCACCCATCAACAGATAGACAGATCTGTCCAACAGCTCCGTATGGAGGATGATTAATACTCAGTCACACCATGCTCCCATGCGGTTTTGATTTCCACACAAGCAGCAGTCAAGGGAACATTCACCTGGGAGACCACGAGCATAACCAATGTCATCCTTGACTTCAGTAAAAACAATCAAAAACCACAACATGCACATCAGTTCTGCTCTGTCGCAAACTTTCACGCATCAGGTAGTTCTTTTTCAAACTCCCACAATTCTTCGTTGGAACTTTCACCCACCAGTAGTTCATTAGACTCCTGCATTCAGTCTTCTCTTCCCCATTCCCGAATGCACATATTACTCCTCAGCTCCCTCTTCATTTATTTGCTAGCGCCTGGTGTGTCTTGACCCAGGCTGTTAATGAAATACCCCAAATTATTAAAGCATGGATTAAATATTTAATCACATTAATTAAGGCCTAAACATGCCTTAAAAGTCAACTGAGAACAACAGTGGTCAACACAAAACAAGATGTTGCACCCTTTGACTGTTAAGGGTAAATAAATACCCAAATGAACTTCTTAGGACCTAAAAATTTGTCCTAAGTTTATTAACATAATATTAAACATATTATAACCGTTGTACAACACTCCAACACAAAGAACAAGCACTTTCATGCTTCAAGGTCAAAAAGGGCAAAGATGTACTCTAAGAAACCTTAAAGGTCTAATGACCTTTAAATGATATAAAATTGAGTTACATGATCAAATATCATGTAAGGTACACAACAAGACCGTTGTCAAAGAAAACCAAGCTCAGAAACACCACGCAACACAAAATGTGCGCTAAAACTCCTTAAAGCACGTTTTTGTGAAATTGTCTTTTAAATTGGTTTTAAATGAGCTAAAAGGTTATAAATACCTTTAAATATAATAAAATATCATATTATATGATATTAGGAATTTAATTCCAGAAATTTACGAATTTTTACAAAATTAATATTAAAATATTAATAAAACCCTAATGTGGGGCCCGTTTGGGTCAACATTGACTAAGTTGGTCAATGTTGACCATTGACCACGAAATGGACTACATAAAATCAGATAAATAAGTCTCTTAACAGACCAAGAGACAAGTCCCATGTGACAATTAAATATAGTCCTTTACTTTAGCATAAAATAACAAAAAAAGACATACTTTACCTTATAAAACAAAAAAGGTGGGCTCCACTTACCTTTCCCATGTGAGCCAGCTGATTTGGAGCCTCCAATTGCTCCTCTTTTCCCTTGCATTTCGTGGCTCCATGTAGGAACAAGACAAGGAGAGTGACTCACCTTACATTAAATGAATTAAAGTAACATATTTACTCCATTTTCAATCAAAATTTGAATCAATCAAGCCCTACCTTTCTCTTATCTTCAACGGCTGCCCCCTCCTCTTGTCTCCACTGATTGAGCTTCAATTATCCAACTCCAATCAGCATTGATGAGTCATCAAACCAATAATGACCTAAAATATTCAAAAAAGTGCTTTAAGGCAATAATAGGTCTTTCCCCTTCATTCCTTCCTCTTCAGCCGAGATGGCTCACCCCTTGAGCTCTCTTTGGCTCCCCTCCACCGTAGGTAAGGTTCCCAAGCACCATTGATGAGATCTCAAGCTCTAGGTAAGCTCTTAAGGCATAAAAATGCCCATTTTCTTCATCTTTCTTTCCTTTTTCGATTGATCTACACTCCAACCTTTTCTATACATCTATGTAGAGTGTTTTGGAGGTTAAAGGAAGGTTCAATCTCGTTCATAACCAGATCTAAGGAGGAAAGTTCAAGTCTTGACCATTTAAGGTAAAAATGTGCTTTAAGCTCATAACTTTTGATTCCCTTCAAGTTCGGCTGTGAAACTTTGGTCATAGCCTCATCTTCTTCTCCTTTTCATGTAGAATCTGTTGGTTAGCCATTTGGAGCAAGGGTGGCCGAGATCCAAAGGAAATACCCTCTTTTAAGGCATTTTTTCCAAGGTAAAACCTAATAACAAGGTAGCTTGTTGAGATCTAGCTATTTCCTATGTCAATATGGTGGATCTAACACCTTGTGGTGTTTGATTCAGGTCGAAACCATCTTGAACTCTCCTTGCACTCTTAAGGTAATTTTTGCCTTAAATCTTACATTAAATTACTTCTTATGGTTAGATCTTGCTTGGAGACTAACTAGGCCTTGTTTTCTGTTTGAAAACATGTAAAACAAGCTGTGGAGAATTTCTACTTAAGGTGGCCGAACCAAACAAGGATTACCTAAGCTAAATCAAGGTATAAATCACTTAAACATTAACTTTGCTAAGTTAATGTGTTCTTAAACTACTCCTAATTAAATTGCCGTGAGTGAAGGGTAAAATAAGGTCTTGATTGACCTTAAAATGTTTAAGGAATGGTTTAATAAATTTTATAACTAATTAAACAAGCATAATTGTCAAATTTAAGACATTATGTGGAAGTTTGGTAATTAAATGGAAAGTGTGTGGTGAGGCCGAGAATTAAGGGTATATTTTGGGACATTTATGTGTAATTTATTTTGTGAGCAAATGTTTGTAATAAGGCCATGTATTTTAGGCCATTTTATTTATGCATTTACAAGCTTTTATTTAAGTTTAAGTAGTAAAAATGCATTACCGAATTGAAAAGGGGTTTTAGGTGTAATTAAAGTAAATTTGGGGGCTATATAATAATTAAGCCGAAAATTAGAGGTTAAAAGGAGTTAAAATAAAGTTTATAAGATTTTATAAAGTTTTGGGGTTAAATGGTGAATTTTAGAAAGTTTGGGTACTAAACCGTAATTATAAGGAATTGGTGGTCAAGGAAATATTAAGGTGGTCAACCTTGACCATATGCTAGGTTTTGACCAAACTAGATAAGTTAAATAACTTATTTAAGATTTTATAATAAGAGTATTTTATGGTAATATTTTTTAACATATGTGGTAAATATGTTATTACCAAAAATAAAGGGTGTACAATGGTATTTTAAACACCCATGGGCTATTAGGAATTTTTAGGAATTTATTGAGTTGTTTTTGGAATTAAAATAAACTATATATGTATAATATATAGTTATTATGTCATTATGACACTTTGGAGAAAAATAGATGGTGGAATGGTAAATACCAAGAGTATATGGGTTAATAAGGATATTTATAACCCTTTGGTAAAATTTGGAGATTTTTAGAATTGTATAAGAGTATTTAATAAGATATGTGTATAATATATGGTTTAAGGATATTATAAAACTATATGTTATAAATAGGGCCAAATGGCAATTATAAAACAGCACAAGGGCTGTTCGGAATTTACAAAAATAACCATAGGTTATGCTCTTTTATAAGTTAGAAATGTTATATTAAATGGAATATATAACATGTTATGATTTAAGGGGTGATTTTGTAAATTAAGGAAACTATGGTTTATGGAAAAGAATAAGATTTTCTTATGGTGCCTAAGAGGCAATAATAAATAGTTTTGTATAAAAACTATAGGTTATGAGTTAAAGGAAATAAAAATATCATATCAAATGATATTAGCATTTTTGTATAACATTACATAATGTCATGTGGTCAAAAAGGGAATTTAAATAAATTCAGGGGCTATACGAATTAATAAGAGTTGGGAAATGAATTTTAGACTAAGGTCTACAATGTCATAAATGTTATGACAATTATATGGTATTAAGGTGGTTTAATGGAATTAGTGTAAGGAAGGGTACTCACATAAAATAATGTGACAAACTATAAATAAATGGGATTTATAAGCTAAGGTGTTTATGGAATAAACCTTAGGAGTTGTAATTATACAACATAAAATGTTACATGTTAGGATAATAATCTTAATATAAGTTGTATAATGTAATACAACTAATGGGAATAATCATCTAATAAAGATGATAAAATGTAACATAAAATATAAGAGTTTATGAAACTCATGAGAATTACCTACGTGGTAAAAATATACATACACAAGAATAATGTATATAAGGTGGATAAATATATTTTGGTTGAAAACCATATGATTTAATGGTGGTGGTTATTTAAAAAAAAAATATAGTTACGAACTATAAGTTATGAATTTTAGAATGCAATTTAATACAAGAATGCATGCATACATGCAACTATAGGTTACGTACCTAAACTAGATGTGGATAAGATTAAAAGAAATATAAGGAATCAAACTTAACAGTTGAAATAGTTTTGACGTACGCGTTTTAAGTAACGAAGCCGACTGTTTTAGAGAAACCCGTAACAAACGACTGTAGAAAACAGGGGTGAACTGTCGGGGTTACTTATAATTCGGAAATACCGGATGTAGTTAGTCATGGAGACTGACTTATAGTTTTATTACCGTTTAGAGTATACTGCTGACAAGGACGCTTGACGAGCTAACGGACTACACGGAGCGTAGGATCTTGCTGATTCATACTCCACCGTAATACAGTCAGGGTGAACGGTATGTAAAGGGGTTTGCCGAGTTGACCTAAGGTTGCTCCTTGGACTCGGATTTGGTTGATATAACTTGTATGTTGTTATGTGTCTCTGATTGTCACTGAGGGCTTCCTCAGTTCAGACATCTGTGTGATCTGTGATAAGATTGTTTGTCTGAATGTGATAATTAATATGCATGAACTGTATATTTATAGCTGCTTATTATTTACTGTTGTTGAGTTAACAGTATTGGTTCGTATATATGAACCTATATATATAAAACGAACTAGCGGCTATGGTGCTATCTTATATGAAATATAAGGAACGTAAGTAAAACGTTGTAGCACTATGATAATAACATATACATATTATCTGAGACTTTTGTACGGAGCATTGGCCTTTTCTATACGCCGCTCTCGTATCTAGCACTGGATCCCGAGTTTACAGACTCCGGATTGGACTAATGACCTTAGTCTGCTGTGTTAGAAAAATTTGGTAATGCGATGCGATGGTATAATTAATTAATTAATGGAATGGAAGTAAAGCCAAGAGGATGTGGCTCTTGGTGCGCGCTGTGATCACAAGAACGATACCAGGATGTCCGCGTACGGGTCCGTAAGTATCAAGAAAATTTCCCGTGAGCTAGAATGGCTCGTTGGTCGGAGACTCTACCGTTGGAGTGGCTACTGCCGTGGGTGACCCGCCATAATATATGGGTAACTAGAGACATGTCGTTTTAACGAGACATTGTCACTAGGTATAACTGAACAACTAAAACAATTGAGACTTATACAGTGGCGAACAATACTATGGACGAGACTTGATACTTGTTTATTAATCTCGTTATTTCGCTTTGTTGTTCATTGGTTATACTTGTGGTTATTTCATTGTGTGTTGATGGTTGGATGGAGCCTACAAGGCTAAGGTGAATTAAATAAGAAAACTGTACGCTACGGCGAATGTACATTGTACATTACATTGTTATTACTCGATACGTTCGATATATAAATGTTGTATGGAATATTAAATGAATGTTTGGATATTTGGACGGATGGTTGAATGTTTATGGATATTTGGATGGATGGTTGGATTTATTATGCATGTTTATTACAGTATTGAATATATCTGTAAAATGGTAAAGCATGTAACCAATCTAATAACAAGATGGTTAAAATGACAAGTGACCATTAGGGTCCAGGCCCGGCATACTCAGCGTCTATCGCTGATACTACACTCATGCAGGTTGTTGATCATTGTCGGAGCTGAAGAGCAGGAACAGGGTAATTGGAGATGTGGTATTGTAATGAAGATGGTGTATGGTCTTATGGTAAGGTTAAGTATTTTTCAGGATTGGGTAGACGCTCACTTGTCGATGTTTATGGTTGATGGACTTAGTGTGATGTATAGGAGTTTCTCGTTATCACTGCGGTTAGCAGTTTATTTGTATTGGAAGTTGGATGTAGTTTGGCTGCGTTGCTCGCATGGGCGAGTAACGGCCGGTGACACCCGAGTGAGTTTTGTAATGGTTATTTGTTTTTCCGCTGCGAGACGTTTTATTTATTGCTACGTGAGAGATTATATCGTGATTATGGAGAGGGGTGTTACAAAAGTGGTATCAGAGCGGAGTACCGCTCTGATGACGAGACAATAGGTTAAGACAGTGAGCTTAGGACTTGGGAAATTATGGGAAACATTTGGAGGAACGAGACGATTCGTCTTAAAAGGGTACTGTGTCTAGTAACGCAAATTGCGTGACAGGTTAGCCTTAAGGCAACTTAATATCTATTGGTTGTGTACGGTAAATTACCGAGTATTTATGTGACATACTGTACTACAGATGTCTGGTGGAACTAGAGGGCGTGGTACTGATAGAGGTGGAGGCGGTGACCCCGGCATTCCAGGAGTTGCTGAGACGGTTGCAGCCGTTCTTGCACAGCTGGGTACCCAAATAGGAGGAGCACCAGCCCACCCGCCACAGCCCAGGGAAACGAACTGGCTGAAGTCAGTTGGCGAGACCCGACCACCTACATATTCAGGGGAACCAGACCCCGTAGCTTTGGAGCGTTACATTGTCGAACATGAGAAGGCCTATGAAGCTTTGCAAGTACCTGACGACAAGAAGGTCGCCATTGCTGCTTCCACCTGAAGGACAAAGCCAGCACCTGGTGGAGGTTGGTCAAGGACCAGCACCTGGCTACGCCCGACTTTTCGTGGGCTGCCTTTGTCGAGTTACTGAGAGGGAAGTACTACCCAGCTCATCTTAAACAGAAGAAGCGCCATGAGTTTGAAACATTGACCCAAGGAGGTCTGACCGTGGATGAGTATTACGCTCGATTCATTGGTCTGTTGGACTTCATCCCCGGTGTGGACTACTCAGAGACCGTGAAGGTCGAGAAGTTCCGGGGAGGACTATGGTTTCGCATCCAGATGGCGATGGGTGCTACCCCCTACACTACCATTCAGGTACTAACATGAAAGCCAGAGGAAAAAAAATTCTTTACTTACCACACTACCAATTGACCTTGTGAGAACTTACCAATGAGATTCCAGGAGTGTTATGAGGCTGCCTCGAGGACGGAGCTAATGCTCCAGACTCGGGAAGAGACTCTCGGGATAAAGAAAAGGAAGAACCCTGAGGGAGAGTCTGAGGGTGGAGGAGCATCTCCAGGCGAAAGCCAAAAGAAGGGAAAGTAAGGACTTATCCCATTTCAGATTATTTATCATATTAAATACCTTATGAATGCTGACCCGAAACCTTAGACCGGAAATTCTTTCCAAAGAAAGGGCAACAGGGTCACCAGGGAGCAAAGGGAAAAGAGCCCATCCTTCGGTTGACCGGCCCAGCACCTCCTAAGGGTGAGAACACCTACCTCTTAAATTTAACTGTGACCTTAACCTTTATACCACCAGATTTTAACCTAAACTTAATTACTACCATTAGGCACCGGACAGCCCCAGCGCCACTTCTATTGTAAGCGTTGTGGGAAAGACCATCCAGGGGTCGATTGCGAAGGCCGCAAAGTTGTCTGTCGGTGCTGCAAGAAAGAG
Organism: Limonium bicolor; assembly: GCA_023374045.1. Lineage (NCBI taxonomy): Eukaryota > Viridiplantae > Streptophyta > Magnoliopsida > Caryophyllales > Plumbaginaceae > Limonium > Limonium bicolor. Next base: position 319,589,437 of record CM041778.1, on the reverse strand, counting down.
GGCCACAGGGAATTCCAATGTTGGATGAACCCTGAGAGCCGAAATTACAGGCCACCAAAGAATACTCAGAAGACCTCAGCTGGAGGATCTGGAGTACCACGAGGCGGTCAGGATGGCCAGACATCTACTGATGCTGGAGCCCAGAGAGGCTAGGGAGTAGATAGGGCATGAATACCCTGAACTCCGTGAGACCGCTGGTGGAAGACTTTTTACTTACTATGTTGAGTACTTACTTTGGATGTTAGAAGGAGCTATGTTATAAGAATGTGGGAGTGTGTCATTGACCACTTGCCTCTTTGTGTATGACTTTTGGGATTAGTTGTGTGTACTCAGTACCAATAAGCTTTAAACCTTGACGGATAAAATATATGAACAGGATGTTAATGCTTACATTATCATGTAGCAATACTCAAATGACGAAGAGTCAATGAGACCGGGAATTACTGAACCAGAATTTCCACCTGCATGGCGCACTTGCTATTGCAAGCGCTATGACAATAAACTACTGAAATTTCCATCTGCCTTGCGCACTTGCTACAGCAAGTGCAGCAACAGCAACGACAACAGTAACAACAACTGCAAATGCAACTGCAACAACTACTACTTTTAAACCTTTTATAAAAAAAAACTGTTTTTCAAACCTTTTCATACAAACCTTGAGATTAGAAACCCATGCAACGTTGGAAGGACCGTTAGTCCAACCACTACAACTGGGGAAACTATACAGCCACTATGACTGTAAACCACACCAGTTTAAATTGTTGGGAATTTTTAGACAGGGCTTATTAGCCAAATACCATCAGTGTATACCCGCATTTGATGCTAGTCACTACTAGTGATGAATGTTTAGTCCTCATGGACAAGCATACCCTTTGTAGATGCACCACCGTCAGTGAGGATGGTTGGAAAGTAAAGAGCCAAGTTGCTCAAGCTATTGTGCAATCTGCAATGCATCCAATTACATGGATGAGGGGACATATATGAACTATGGATGAGATATGATCAGAAAAAAAACAGGGAGAAAAAGGAAATGTGTTGTACTCAACGAGATCAAAAAAAAAAGGGAGAAACAAGTTTGCTAATATAGCACGGATTTTACTTACACCGAGTTGAATAATACCAGTCTATGGCACAAATTACCACGGATGCCACAAAGGCAATAGCACTTATTACAGGATAACTGATAACATGAACTATTACACAAAAAAAAAAGCAAGCAAAAAGAAGACAAAAAAAAAAAGAAGAAGAAGAAGAAGAAGAAAAAAAAAGGGGGATATCCATCAAAGGGAGATTGACAAAAGAATACTTCACAACAACCGTGTGACAGACATTACCAGTTTACTAAACGAGACATGGGACGACCGCACTCCGTTAGGAGCATGTGGGCCTGACAGACTTATTTAGGAGTTAGTCGGGTAAGTAGTAATGTATCAGTACGGTACCCCATGCAAGTAGACAAGTAGTGTTAGGAACACGAGAAGTAGTCAACTCCATTCTACGGACAGTAAGACGGATTACCTCGAAGATGGACGAGAAGAGCCGCAGTTAAACCAACGGGCTAGAAAAAAAAAGAGAGAGGAACCTTCAACAGAGAACAGTAGACAATATACATTGAAGACAGGGAAACAATTCAAGGACAGGAACCCAAAAAAAAAGAAACAGGAAAACCCATTATGGACGAAAAATATGTAGAACCCTCATAAGGATCAAGCAAATGCTTGCAATCCAGAGGAAATCTACCGGATGATAAGATATAACACGTGACTACGCAAGGAGAAAAGATAAAGCTATATGATAGAAGATACCTTGCTTAAGGAAAGTGGATTTGGAATGTACCACTCACAGGATATTCATCATCTTATCTGGACTCATGAGATATTAGCTGCTAAGAGTTTACGCCTCTGCACTCTGTAGGACTGAGTGTTTCGGTATTGCACTTGTGCAGTTATTAATCTAGTGGGAATACGGAAAGATGTAATGGATATCAACACGAGTGTGTAAAAAAAAAAGAACTACAACAGTGTGTTACTCCGGAACAAAACCACCAGGAGACATGGATGACAAACATCATCTGTGGACATATAGGCTGGTACGTCTTAGTATTACAAAGACAAGTGCAAAGAGCACTAAGTACTAACAGTAGCCAATGTCATATTACATCTCAAACTGAATGTCAGTGAGAGAAGACACACGTATTATGCTAGTGATCCAAACCAGTGGATTCACAGCAATGAAAAAAAGAGGCAAATTGAGCCTATGTTCATGGGTCTACACCTCATACGGAGCGAGTGGGCCCATAAGAATGAACTTGGGAGAGAGCACAAAAGATCAGTGCCTCACCTTTATTATTGTGGAGCCCAGAAGGGCTAGAGTCATACCCGTCTCTCTGATATGAGGATAACCACGAGTTGGTGAACTCTTTGAGAGCCAAGTATCCAGCGCTCCTTGTTGAGCGGCTGTTGTATACTTGTGGGGTACGGGGGCGTAACCCTTTTTAAGGGGGGTAGAGCCTCTTGCTGTGCACATGTGTGCACTAAATTTTGTTGTTTTCGTATGCATTGCATACAAAGAATTGGTGGTGTGCGGGGCACACGAGGTTTGTTTGTTAGTATGCATGGCATGAATTGTTTCGTATGCATGGCATACAGTGAATTGGTTTTGTTGGTTATGGTTGGTACGCGGGGCGTGCGTTGTTTGGTTTGTTTGTGTGTGATGTACACTTGTATGTATCTTATGAGATATTGTTGAATGTTGTATGTACACCATGTGTAGTACTTTTCTTATGCTATTTGTGATATGTATTCATATTGCTTTATAGAATGATTACATATGGTATCGCCTAGATACGAAATGAATCATTAGATATGGAATGTGGAACAATGGAATGTTATGGACACCTCAGGGAGGTTGTCAGGTTGGTAGAACTGATAGGAAATGATGGTGCTGATGGATCACCTATATCCATATATGATTGAACTAACGCCACAACGTGATGGCTATGTGCTGTATAAGCGCAATACGATGTGCGTAAATGATATATCACATAGATATACATTATGGGAACAATGGGTAGTTATACATTTAATATACTTACCTATTTGATTAAGAGACTTCGGGACGAAGTCTTTTTAAGGGGGGTAGACTGAAATACCCCAAATTATTAAAACATGGATTAAATATTTAATCACATTAATTAAGGCCTAAACATGCCTTAAAAGTCAACTGAGAACAACAGTGGTCAACACAAAACAAGATGTTGCACCCTTTGACTGTTAAGGGTAAATAAATACCCAAATGAACTTCTTAGGACCTAAAAATTTGTCCTAAGTTTATTAACATAATATTAAACATATTATAACCGTTGGACAACACTCCAACACAAAGAACAAGCACTTTCATGCTTCAAGGTCAAAAAGGGCAAAGATGTACTCTAAGAAACCTTAAAGGTCTAATGACCTTTAAATGATAAAATTGAGTTACATGATCAAATATCATGTAAGGTACACAACAAGACCGTTGTCAAAGAAAACCAAGCTCAGAAACACCACGCAACACAAAATGTGCGCTAAAACTCCTTAAAGCACGTTTTTGTGAAATTGTCTTTTAAATTGGTTTTAAATGAGCTAAAAGGTTATAAATACCTTTAAATATAATAAAATATCATATTATATGATATTAGGAATTTAATTCCAGAAATTTACGAATTTTTACAAAATTAATATTAAAATATTAATAAAACCCTAATGTGGGGCCCGTTTGGGTCAACATTGACTAAGTTGGTCAATGTTGACCATTGACCACGAAATGGACTACATAAAATCAGATAAATAAGTCTCTTAACAGACCAAGAGACAAGTCCCATGTGACAATTAAATATAGTCCTTTACTTTAGCATAAAATAACAAAAAAAGACATACTTTACCTTATAAAACAAAAAAGGTGGGCTCCACTTACCTTTCCCATGTGAGCCAGCTGATTTGGAGCCTCCAATTGCTCCTCTTTTCCCTTGCATTTCGTGGCTCCATGTAGGAACAAGACAAGGAGAGTGACTCACCTTACATTAAATGAATTAAAGTAACATATTTACTCCATTTTCAATCAAAATTTGAATCAATCAAGCCCTACCTTTCTCTTATCTTCAACGGCTGCCCCCTCCTCTTGTCTCCACTGATTGAGCTTCAATTATCCAACTCCAATCAGCATTGATGAGTCATCAAACCAATAATGACCTAAAATATTCAAAAAAGTGCTTTAAGGCAATAATAGGTCTTTCCCCTTCATTCTTCCTCTTCAGCCGAGATGGCTCACCCCTTGAGCTCTCTTGGCTCCCCTCCACCGTAGGTAAGGTTCCCAAGCACCATTGATGAGATCTCAAGCTCTAGGTAAGCTCTTAAGGCATAAAAATGCCCATTTTCTTCATCTTTCTTTCCTTTTTCGATTGATCTACACTCCAACCTTTTCTATACATCTATGTAGAGTGTTTTGGAGGTTAAAGGAAGGTTCAATCTCGTTCATAACCAGATCTAAGGAGGAAAGTTCAAGTCTTGACCATTTAAGGTAAAAATGTGCTTTAAGCTCATAACTTTTGATTCCCTTCAAGTTCGGCTGTGAAACTTTGGTCATAGCCTCATCTTCTTCTCCTTTTCATGTAGAATCTGTTGGTTAGCCATTTGGAGCAAGGGTGGCCGAGATCCAAAGGAAATACCCTCTTTTAAGGCATTTTTCCAAGGTAAAACCTAATAACAAGGTAGCTTGTTGAGATCTAGCTATTTCCTATGTCAATATGGTGGATCTAACACCTTGTGGTGTGTTTGATTCAGGTCGAAACCATCTTGAACTCTCCTTGCACTCTTAAGGTAATTTTTGCCTTAAATCTTACATTAAATTACTTCTTATGGTTAGATCTTGCTTGGAGACTAACTAGGCCTTGTTTTCTGTTTGAAAACATGTAAAACAAGCTGTGGAGAATTTCTACTTAAGGTGGCCGAACCAAACAAGGATTACCTAAGCTAAATCAAGGTATAAATCACTTAAACATTAACTTTGCTAAGTTAATGTGTTCTTAAACTACTCCTAATTAAATTGCCGTGAGTGAAGGGTAAAATAAGGTCTTGATTGACCTTAAAATGTTTAAGGAATGGTTTAATAAATTTTATAACTAATTAAACAAGCATAATTGTCAAATTTAAGACATTATGTGGAAGTTTGGTAATTAAATGGAAAGTGGTGGTGAGGCCGAGAATTAAGGGTATATTTTGGGACATTTATGTGTAATTTATTTTGTGAGCAAATGTTTGTAATAAGGCCATGTATTTTAGGCCATTTTATTTATGCATTTACAAGCTTTTATTTAAGTTTAAGTAGTAAAATGCATTACCGAATGAAAAGGGGTTTAGGTGTAATTAAAGTAAATTTGGGGGCTAGAATAATAAGCCGAAAATTAGAGTTAAAAGGAGTTAAAATAAAGTTTATAAGATTTTATAAAGTTTTGGGGTTAAATGGTGAATTTTAGAAAGTTTGGGTACTAAACCGTAATTATAAGGAATTGGTGGTCAAGGAAATATTAAGGTGGTCAACCTTGACCATATGCTAGGTTTTGACCAAATAATAAGTTAATAACTTATTTAAGGTTTTATAATAAGATAAGTATTTTATGGTAATATTTTTATAACATATGTGGTAATATGTTATTACCAAAAATAAAGGGTGTACAATGGTATTTTAAACACCCATGGGCTATTAGGAATTTTTAGGAATTTATTGAGTTGTTTTTGGAATTAAAATAAACTATATATGTATAATATATAGTTATTATGTCATTATGACACTTTGGAGAAAAATAGATGGTGGAATGGTAAATACCAAGAGTATATGGGTTAATAAGGATATTTATAACCCTTTGGTAAATTTGGAGATTTTTAGAATTGTATAAGAGTATTTAATAAGATATGTGTATAATATATGGTTTAATATATAAACTATATGTTATAAATAGGGCCAAATGGCAATTATAAACAGCACAAGGGCTGTTCGGAATTTACAAAAAATAACCATAGGTTATGCTCTTTTATAAGTTAGAAATGTTATATTAAATGGAATATATAACATGTATGAAAGGGGTGATTTTGTAAATTAAGGAAACTATGGTTTAGGAAAAGAATAAGATTTTCTTATGGTGCCTAAGAGGCAATAATAAATAGTTTTGTATAAAACTATAGGTTATGAGTTAAAGGAAATAAAAATATCATACAAATGATATTAGCATTTTTGTATAACATTACATAATGTCATGTGGTCAAAAAGGGAATTTAAATAAATTCAGGGGCTATACGAATTAATAAGAGTTGGAAATGAATTTTAGACTAAGGTCTACAATGTCATAAATGTTATGACAATTATATGGTATTAAGGTGGTTTAATGGAATTGTAAGGAAGGGTACTCACATAAAATAATGTGACAAACTATAAATAAATGGGATTTATAAGCTAAGGTGTTTATGGAATAAACCTTAGGAGTTGTAATTATACAACATAAAATGTTACATGTTAGGATAATAATCTTAATATAAGTTGTATAATGTAATACAACTAATGGGAATAATCATCTAAAAAGATGATAAAATGTAACATAAAATATAAGAGTTTATGAAACTCATGAGAATTACCTACGTGGTAAAAATATATACATACACAAGAATAATGTATATAAGGTGGATAAATATATTTTGGTTGAAAACCATATGATTTAATGGTGGTGGTTATTTAAAAAAAATAAATATAGTTACGAACTATAAGTTATGAATTTTAGAATGCAATTTAATACAAGAATGCATGCATACATGCAACTATAGGTTACGTACCTAAACTAGATGTGGATAAGATTAAAAGAAATATAAGGAATTAAACTTAACAGTTGAAATAGTTTTGACGTACGCGTTTTAAGTAACAAAGCCGACTGTTTTAGAGAAACCCGTAACAACAACTGTAGAAAACAGGGGTGAACTGTCGGGGTTACTTATAATTCGGAAATACCGGATGTAGTTAGTCATGGAGACTGACTTATAGTTTTATTACCGTTTAGAGTATACTTCTGACAAGGACGCTTGACGAGCTAACGGACTACACGGAGCGTAGGATCTTGCTGATTCATACTCCACCGTAATACAGTCAGGGTGAACGGTATGTAAAGGGGTTTGCCGAGTTGACCTAAGGTTGCTCCTTGGCTCGGATTTGGTTGATATAACTTGTATGTTGTTATGTGTCTCTGATTGTCTGAGGGCTTCCTCAGTTCAGACATCTGTGTGATCTGTGATAAGATTGTTTGTCTGAATGTGATAATTAATATGCATGAACTGTATATTTATAGCTGCTTATTATTTACTGTTGTTGAGTTAACAGTATTGGTTCGTATATATGAACCTATATATAAAACGAACTAGCGGCTATGGTGCTATCTTATATGAAATATAAGGAACGTAAGTAAAACGTTGTAGCACTATGATAATAACATATACATATTATCTGAGACTTTTGTACGGAGCATTGGCCTTTTCTATACGCCGCTCTCGTATCTACACTGGATCCCGAGTTTACAGACTCCGGATTGGACTAATGACCTTAGTCTGCTGTGTTAGAAAATTTGGTAATGCGATGCGATGGTATAATTAATTAATTAATGGAATGGAAGTAAAGCCAAGAGGATGTGGCTCTTGGTGCGCGCTGTGATCACAAAACGATACCAGGATGTCCGCGTACGGGTCCGTAAGTATCAAGAAAATTTCCCGTGAGCTAGAATGGCTCGTTGGTCGGAGACTCTACCGTTGGAGTGGCTACTGCCGTGGGTGACCCGCCATAATATATGGGTAACTAGAGACATGTCGTTTTAACGAGACATTGTCACTAGGTATAACTGAACAACTAAAACAATTGAGACTTATACAGTGGCGAACAATACTATGGACGAGACTTGATACTTGTTTATTAATCTCGTTATTTCGCTTTGTTGTTCATTGGTTATACTTGTGGTTATTTATTGTGTGTTGATGGTTGGATGGAGCCTACAAGGCTAAGGTGAATTAAATAAGAAAACTGTACGCTACGGCGAATGTACATTGTACATTACATTGTTATTACTCGATACGTTCGATATATAAATGTTGTATGGAATATTAAATGAATGTTTGGATATTTGGACGGATGGTTGAATGTTTATGGATATTTGGATGGATGGTTGGATTTATTATGCATGTTTATTACAGTATTGAATATATCTGTAAAATGGTAAAGCATGTAACCAATCTAATAACAAGATGGTTAAAATGACAAGTGACCATTAGGGTCCAGGCCCGGCATACTCAGCGTCTATCGCTGATACTACACTCATGCAGGTTGTTGATCATTGTCGGAGCTGAAGAGCAGGAACAGGGTAATTGGAGATGTGGTATTGTAATGAAGATGGTGTATGGTCTTATGGTAAGGTTAAGTATTTTTCAGGATTGGGTAGACGCTCACTTGTCGATGTTTATGGTTGATGGACTTAGTGTGATGTATAGGAGTTTCTCGTTATCACTGCGGTTAGCAGTTTATTTGTATTGGAAGTTGGATGTAGTTTGGCTGCGTTGCTCGCATGGGCGAGTAACGGCCGGTGACACCCGAGTGAGTTTTGTAATGGTTATTTGTTTTTCCGCTGCGAGACGTTTTATTTATTGTTGCTACGTGAGAGATTATATCGTGATTATGGAGAGGGGTGTTACAGATTGTGTGTGTTTGCATATTACCATTGTTTATGAGACTACCCGATCTACGGTTTTTAGTCAATCAATACTCACTATGAGCGGTCTATGCACTATGTTAGACCACACCGGCATACAAGTATGTTAGCTCCATACAACATACAACAAGGGCATACATAATCAAACAAGGGATATTTCATGCTTTAATCTTGATTAAGCCGGCACTCAAACCACACAAATCCGAGTACTCGGTTAGCATACGGGGCATGAGAAAATCATACCTTTCAACCATGGATTTACTTTAAGGGTCACCACTCGTTCCTCGGATCTCACTCCGGAATCACTAATCACAGAACAAGTGATTCTATTACAACTCATTGCTTTACGTAGGTAAACAAATAGACTCTTGTTTCCTTAGTTTTACTCTTTGTCAATTTAGGCTCTTAATCCTCACCTTCCAACACTTGTTTATACTTATTAGGACCTTTATTAGTCCCAAAACAAGGCCTAAACATCATCTAAACCATTACCATTCACTTCCTATCATTAGGACACTTAAAAACACATTCTGTTACATTTTTAGCCTGGTCCGGTTTTGTGTCCGGGTTTACAAACCCGGACCAAAAACTGAAGTCCTTTCTGGCTAATTTTACATGTGGCCGGGTTGTTTCGGGTTACAAACCCGACCACCCCCTGGCATGGGTTTCTACCTATTTTTTTGCTATGATCCGGGTTTGCGTACCGATTTGCAAACCCGGACCACCCCTGGAACTGTCAAAATTTACAGTTTTTCACCAGTTTTCAACTCCTAATTCACCCCTAATCATTCCTTAACCTTTCAACATGTTATCCAACATATTTTAGCACCTTAATCATGCTCTTAACCTCCTTAAATCATAGGTTCAACCCTCACTCAATTTCTTGCCCATTTCTACAATTTTTTCCTTCTCTGTTACATTATGCACAGCAGTGCATTTCAAAACTTCTTTTGATGTTTCATAGCCTTCCACCAACTTACCCAATCATTCCTATAATGTCATCTCTAGCACTTCATACTTGCATTATTTTCATTTCAAGCTCTACCGCAAATACATATCTCTTCCTAGTAAAATTCTCAAGTGACTAACCCTTAATTTTCATCTCTGTAACATGTCTAGCTTCTTCCATCAAATGGGACACTCAAGTCCATACTCTCCTAGGCAATTTTTGACAGCACTTGCCTACTTCCCAAGCATTTTCACCACAATTAAATCAGCTCATAAACACTTCTTCACCCCTGTTTGGTTTAGGCATCATAAACCACATCAAACTCCCATTTGTTCATGCATATAAACTAGCTTATCTCCTGGGTTTATTTTGCACACTCAAACCCATTACACACTCTCATTCAACAAACAACCTTGTAGTCTCATCACTACACAAGTTCAAGGTTACTTAATTCAACCTAACATATGTTTTACAAGTCAAATAAAATCAATACAAGGTGAGCTCTTTACCTTGTTTATTTTCAGTTTTTCCTTCTCTTCTTCCTCTTTCTCTTGTTCCACCTTTCTCTTCTTGTTTCCACACCACACAAAGGAATATGGATTGCTAGCTACAACCATATTCCATTACACACATAACAACCAATCAATTCAAATTTTCCACACAAAACTAGTATTTTAAGGAGCTAGTTTTTAAGACCCTAACTTAGGTATTACCTTAGAATGTCCAAAAGGAGAGCTTGGCAATCAATGATGGAATTTCCAACACTCCACAAGAGCATGGAAGGACCGGCTGAAATGGGGGAAAAATTCAACGTGGAGAAATTTTCCAAGTTTGCAAGAACTAGCTAGAAATGAGCAAAACTCTTGCTTATTATTACCTTAAGGCATCAAGGAGGTGAAGGAGAGTCAAAATCACCCCCTTCAAGCTTCAAAAGGCCCAACACCCATGGTAGTGAAGATGGAGATATCAAGTTTTTGTTGGGTGGAAAACGAAGCTCTCACCGAGAGGAATCTAACGGTACTATTTTTGGGTGATTTGGTGAAGAATGGAGCAAGATAAGGGAGATTGAAGATGGGGGCTGCTTGCTCTTTCTCAAATCGGTAATGGAAGCTCTCTGGGGAAGAAGAGAATACAGAGAGGGGGCTGGGAAGTCGTGAAAGAAGAAAGAAAAGAGGTGAGAGGGTAAGCAAAGTCTCTTTTTACTATTCCCCTTTTTACTTTACTTATTTGTCATCTTGTGACTTAATAAGCTAACAAGCTAATTAAATGTGTGTGTGTACTAATTAAAACCGGCCACATACTGTTAGTAGCCCGGGTCATTTTTTTGTCTTTTCGAATTAAACGCGTTTTGTCTCCCGGTTTCGACACTATTCACTTACCGGGTCCATTTTCCGGAATTTTCTCGTTTCTTTATTTTTAATGGTTATTAAACTTCCGTTAATACTTAATTATAGTTATTTAATCAACTATAATTTTTACGGGTCCGTTTGACCACTTAAAGTTGCGTTTTCGGGTTTTCTCGAAAAGCGTGCTTTAAAACTCTGTTAGCATTTTTAATCTATTATTTGGATCCGTTTTCTTCGGGAATTATTCCCACATATTAATTAGGCATAATTAAGCCTTAGGAGTCCATCTCGGACCCTAACGAGATCATATATCTCTTATACTCATTTAATGCGCGTTTTAGCGGTTTTCGCTTTTCAAGCGTTTTCTCTTACTTTTAGTTTAATTCTCTTTACCAATACTCCTTAGGCACCATTAGGCCTTTAATAATCATATTAGAGTAATTTAATCACCATTTTTAGATTCGGGGTATTAAAATATAAGCGTTCTTTTAAACTCTCCCGCCAACCATCATAAGAAACGCTTATATGTGATAAGCGTTGTTTTTTACTGAGCATAAAGAACGCTTCTAAGGATAAAGCATTTTTTATGTTCCCATCATTCTCGCATTATAAAGAACGCTTTGCAAATAAGCGTTCTTTAAAGATAGTATAAGGAACGCTTTGAAAGCGTCATTTAAAACGTTTTAGCATTTGCGTCGCTCGAATAAACAACGCTAAATAAACATTCTTAAATGCCAAATTTAAGTGTTGTTTATTCTTTTTTTCCAGCAGTGTGATGCAACCGTGGATGGTGAATGATGATGGTGGAACGAGTGTGGTGGTGGAGGTGTGCGAAAGAAAGAATGATTTGAGAGACGTACGTCTCTGTCACGATGCTCTATGCTTCCGGTTGTATAATAGAATTTACCATCTTTCTCTTTGTGGTTGACCAACTGTTCCCCTTACTCAAATAGATATTTGGTATACTAAATATCCTTTAATCTCGCATTGGAATGATTTTCTTGCTTCACTTGATTATTATTTTTTGGTCAGAAAAAACGGAGGACAAGCCTCATCTTATTAAGATATTATCCATGGTTTGTTCCTCATCAATTAGAAGAATGATACAAGGAGGAGGATCAAGGAGTGGGTACAAACCAAAATTCCTAAGTATTCCCATCTTAGCGATGGCATCAGCTATCTTATTTTTATGTCTAGGTATGTACACAACTTACACATCCCATCCGGTCTTGGTTAGATCAATACATTCTCTTACAATGGGACGAATAAGGCAACTGTTGGGACAGCTATGAAAATACTCCACTAGAATGACAGAGTCCGAATAGATAAGCACCCGTTTCATTTCTTTTTCTCGAGCAACTTTGATGGCGAACAGCAGAGCCATTGCTTCAGCATGTAGAGCATCCTGTTTGCCAAAGGAAGCTATAAAACCAACAATCCATTTACCTTGGTGATCTCTAAATATCCCACCAGCTGCATCATTACCTATATTTAAATTAAAAGCTCCATCAATATTGATTCAGACAAAATCAGTAGGGACAGAATAATCGCTTCTCCCTTTGGGCTGGATATGTCCAGTATACAGCTCTATCTCTGAGGATAAACTTTGCTCAAGGTGTCTGGCTCGATGATGATTAAGACATGTTAGAATCACCTGTCTAAAAGGAAGAAACATACAAACTTCATTATCAAACACTTTCCTGTTTCGCCACTTCCATAATAAATAACATACAATCGAAAAAAATACATTGCTTTTGCCTCTTATAAGAAAATTTCTCGAGTGAGATATATGATATGAAAACCAGTTCCACATGTTATTTTGATCGGCTAACTCAGCTCCATACTGATGAGAATAAACAGACAATACCGGGAGCTGCGCGCCAGTCCTAAACCGAGGAAATAAAGAAAGAAGATAGAATATCTTAAATAGGATTTTATATATCTGTTAAAGATAAATAAAATCTATGTTTATGAGCTGTAATCTGAAGTCTCGGTATCTATATATGAGACGGTAACTCTAGGGTTAGAGTAAGGGTTTTTGAGCGAGAAAAATAGAAAACAAAAGGAGGCTCTACGCCGCAAAGGGTTTGAGCCGTAGAGATTCACATGAGTGAGATTAGTTTCATACTGAAACGTTGTTAGTGATGCGAAGCATATTCTAAGTGTGAGGAAAGTGGTAGGTGTTAAGAGTGGATTGTACTCTTAACGTGTTGAGAGTTTAGAACTCGTGTATAGGTTGTGTGGTGAACACACTACGTGCCCATTGTGTATCGAGTGCGATACGTGTTTCTGAGTTATAGTCTGAGTTTTCATTTTCTTCTATTGTCGCTGTATTATCTCAGTTCAAGTCTCTCACACAGTAGGTTTCTTCAATTGGTATCAGAGCGAGGTTACCCTAAATTAAGAGGAAACTTTCTCAGGGTAGGTCGAGATGAATACTTACTGTGTCAAACCGCCAAAGTTGACAAAATTCAACTATACTAGTTGGTGTGAATAGATGAAGGATCAACTAATTTCCATTGATCTTCAACTTTGGGATGTGGTGACTGAAGGAGATTTGAAGCCGAAATACGTTGAAGAAGGAGTCACCAAGGATAAGCCAAAGTCAAGCTGGGGCGAGAATGACAACAAACTGATAAGCAAGAATCGACAAGCTCGGAGAGTTATAATGTCTTCGCTGTCAGACTCAGGCCAACAGAAAGTCTTGGGTTTACGCAATGCAAAAGAGGTTTGGGAATTCCTTGAGACGGCTTACGCAGGGACAGTGCAGCAAGGGAAAGCAACTCAAGAGACAGCTTGATAATTTTAAGATGAATGAAGGCGAAACGATTTCGGAGGCAATAGAAAAATTTGATAAGATTTTATGTGAGCTCAAGGCTGTTGGAGTAACTCTGGATAATGCTCAAATAAACGAGAGGTTTCTGGATAGTTTGTGCAAAGAATGGCTGAACTTCACTACCGTTTTGGAGTCTACGAAGGATCTGTCGAAATTATCCTTTGAAGATGGGGTCTGAACTAACAGTGTACGAAGGCAAGATGAAAGGTGGTCTAGTCGGTCTGAGTGTTAATAAGGATTTGGCACTAAAGGCGAAGAAGACATCAAGTGATAAAGAAGATGATGACGCAAATGAGGATGAAGAGATTACGATGATAGCTAACGGCATCAGGAAGATCTTTGGCGGAAGAAGAGGGTCTGGGTCCAGAACTGACAGATTCAAGTCCAAGAAGGAACAAATCATTTGTTTCCGTTGCAACAAGCCTGGACATGTGGTGAAGGATTGTATGTTAAAATCAAAGGACGATTTTCGTGATAAAGTTAAGAAGTTTACAGAGGCGGCAACGGCAGCATGGGGACAGGAGGAGTCAGATGCGGACTCAGAGGCAGAAGAAACAACACAGGTGTGCATGACTGCTGTGGTTGAAGATGATGAAAGAATCAGTATGACGTCAGATAGGAACTTCTGCATGATGGCTAAAGACGGATGGCAAGAGATCCTAGAAGCAGACGAGGTAAGTCCTGAACTCATAGAAAGTGCTTTCAATTCCTTGTCGAAGAAAGAAATTTTTAGCTTATTAACAACTGTTGTTGCTAAGATTAAACTGCTTGAGTCTAGACTGTCAAGAATAGATATTCCTATAGAGTCTAATACTGAATCTCAGGCTAAAGAAAAATCTACTATTAAGTTTGTCAAACCGATAAAAGAGAGAGTTGCATGTTTACCTGCTTGGGTTCAATCTGAATTCAGAACTACAAGAGAGGCATGAGAACTTAAGAAAGCAAAATGAGGTGTTAGAGGATAACCTGTCTAAAGCTAAGAGAGAAAAAGAAATAGCAATGCCACGGAATCCCGTTTGGTACACTGGAAAGGCAGATTTAACTCAGATGCTAACCGGGAAGAAGAAAAGTGCCACACCTGTTTATACACCAGTGAGAAAGGTCTCGAATGCTAAATATACCAAGTCGACATATTTCTGTCAAACTGCCATAGACACGGTCATAGTATTGGTTTTTGTAGGAGTTTATACTATAGAAAATCTTTCGTTAACAATTTACGTCAGTCTAGAGCTTATACAAACAACAACCATTCGCACTTTAACCATAAAATAGGACCTAGGCTAGTTTGGGTACCTAAAGCTAAACAGTGATTGGGTGTGTTTAGGCATTGGCTACTTCGTTATGTGAGAACTGGTGGCTGATGGACAGTGGGTGCTCAAGACATATGAGTGGAGACAAGAAGAAGTTCAATACTTTGGTTGAACATCGAGGAGGAAAAGTAACATTTGGAAACAATGGCAAAGGGAGAATAATAGGAATAGGAACGATTGGCAAAGAGAACTGCATTGATCAAGTTAGTTTGGTAGAGGGTCTCAGTCATGATCTGTTAAGCGTGTCACAAGTGTGTGACAAGGGTCCCTCGGAGGTTGTCTTTGATTCAAATGGATTTCAAATACGTAACAAGGTTACACAGGAGGTACTGTTACAAGGTTGCAGAGTAGGAAATCTCTACATGGTAGATGTGAATGACCAGGAAGATCTGACTTGTCTTACGGTTAAAGATGATGAAGAAATATTGTGGCATCGAAGGTTAGGGCATGCTATCATAGATTGATTAACAAATTGAGACTAAAGGAGTTAGTCAACGGGTTACACAAAGGAGAATAGGTCATGATATTATCTGTGCGATTGTGCTCTGAACAAACAAACAAACAAGGATTTCACAAGCTCCAACTCATGCGGTCAGTAGCACCAAGACTTTAGAATTGATTCATATGGATTTAATGGGACCGATGAGGATTCAGAGCAGGTCAGGCAAGAGATATATACTGGTGGTTGTTGATGATTTCTCAAGGTACACATGGGTGATTCTACTTCATAGTAAGGATCAAACATTTGGTGAGATTGTGGGTCTGTTTGCTAAGATTTAAACTCAAACAGAGAATAAGGTCAAGACCATTCGAACTGATCAGGGGACGGAATTTATCAATCAGAAGATGTCTCAGTTCTGTACTGAAAATGGAATCACTCATACTTATTCTGCAGCCAGAACCCCAGCAAAATGGAGTGGTGGAACGTAAAATAGGACACTCCAAGAAATGGCTCGTACAATGTTGAATGGTAGTGGTCTTGCACCAAGTTTCTGGGGGGAGGCTATAAACACAGCATGTTATATTCTCAATAGAGCCTTGATTCGCCCAATTCTAATCAAGACTCCCTATGAACTGTACAAAGGGCGCAAGCCATCTATATCACATTTCAGGGTGTTTGGGTGTACATGTTATATCCTCAATCACGGAAAGGATCAACTAGGGAAGTTTGATAAAAGAAGTGATGAAGGTGTATTTCTCGGTTATGCAATGAGCAGCAAAGCTTATCGGGTTTTTAACAAACGCACCTTGGTTGTTGAAGAATCCGCAAATGTCAAGTTTGACGAGAATAACTTTGGTGGACGAGTAAGTCATCAGGAGATAGAAGATCTCTTTCGGTATAAGGCTGATAATGTAACCATGGATAATGATTCCGGAGCCGAATCAGAAGTAGAAGTAGTGAGAACTGAAGTTCTCCCATTATCAGTTCAGAACTCAGAAGCTACACCACCAGAACACACCGATTTGCCACCAGCAGTGAACCAGGAAGCCGGGGTCACGCATCGTCTGACATCTCGGAATGCCCCAGGTATAGAGATTAACAATATCTTGTCAGATTTAAACTCAGGAGTCCAAACCCGGTCGAATGCACAAACGTTTTGTGCTTTCTTTGGTTTTGTGTCGACAGTAGAGCCAAAGACTGTGAAGGAAGCGTTAGAACATGAAAGTTGGATAAATGCTATGCATGAGGAGTTGAATGAATTTGTAAGAAATGAGGTATGGGAACTTGTTGAGAAACCCGAAAATCAGAATGTCATAGGAACAAAGTGGGTTTATCGTAATAAGCTGGACTCAAATGGTCAGATATCCAGGAATAAAGCTCGTCTAGTTGCCAAAGGGTATAATCAACAGGAGGGATTGGACTTTGATGAAACCTATGCTCCAGTAGCACGACTTGAAGCTATTCGATTGCTTATAGCCTTTGCAACCTTACATAGGTTCACACTCTACCAGATGGACGTCAAGTGTGCCTTCCTAAATGGACATCTCATGGAAGAGGTATATGTTTCTCAGCCACCGGGCTTTGAAGATCCCACCTATCCTACTCATGTCTATCGGTTGAAAAAAGCTTTATATGGTCTTAAGCAAGCACCAAGGGCGTGGTATGAAAGATTGACCTCATTTCTTGTTAGTCAACAGTTTGTACGGGGACATGTTGATCGCACATTGTTTATCAAACAGTGTGGAATGGATAAACTTCTGGTTCAGATATATGTTGATGACATTGTCTTCGGGTCCACTAGTCCACAACTGACAACGGAATTTGAGTCCATGATGACAAAAGAGTTCCAAATGAGTAACATGGGTGAGTTAACATTCTTTCTTGGTTTGCAGATTCGCCAAACAGTTGATGGCACATTTGTCAGCCAAACTAAATACACCTTGGAGCTTTTGACCAAGTATAAGTTCAATGAGTGTAAACCAATGTCCACTCCGATGTCAACTACTCTCAGACTCGGACTGGAATCCACTGCAGAGTCTACAGATCCAACTATTTATAGGGGGTGATAGGGTCTCTTCTCTATCTTACCGCGAGTCGTCCTGATATTATGCAAAGTGTGTGTTTCTGTGCTCGATTCCAATCTAATCCCAAAACACCCCATGTAAAGGCTGTCAAACGAATTTTCCGGTATCTACAAGGGACATCGTCACTTGGACTTCTATACACGGCTACTTCTTTACCTACACTTGCTGGATATACTGATGCAGATTTTGGTGGTTCCCTTACTGATCGGAAGAGTACAACGGGCACGGCTCAATTCTTGGGTTCTAATCTAATAGCTTGGTCTTCTAGGAAACAAGCTTCGGTTGCTCTGTCTACGACTGAAGCTGAGTATGTGGCTGCGGCGGCGTGTTGTGCCCAGATATTATGGCTTCATCAGCAGCTTGAGGATTATGGTCTATTCTTCATTCCAATTCCTATCTATTGTGACAATACTAGTGCAATTGAGCTAACCAAAAATCCAGTTCATCACTCACGTTCCAAACACATTGATATCGTCATCATTTCATTCGTGATCATGTTGAACATGGTAGTGTTATTCTTATTCATTGTCCCACAGAAAAATAGTTGGCTGACATATTTACCAAGCCATTACCAGAGAAGCCTTTGAGAAACTTCGTTTTGAGATTGGCATGGTAGATACCAAGTGAGGGACGGATAAGATTTTTCTTAAGTTTTTTTTTCTTTACATTTTCTTAAACAAGTTTGACTCCTAACATTTTGTACTCATCGGTTCTGAACTGAATATTTTTTTATTTATTTTATTTTATCCTTTGTCATTTCAATTAAAATGTCTCCGATTGCTGTACATGGTTGATAGTGTCCTATACTAAGTCTCTCCATGAATAAAATGTTACGGAGGTTATTAAGATAAGTCTATTGTTTACTTGAGCATGTCTTCCTAATATAACTAAGTTAGGTGGATGCACTTCTTATCTCCCTTCGTATAAATTTCCTTGATGTGTATCACAAGCACCATGTCTGGATTTGAAATAAAAATTAACGATATAACATTCAATTGGGTATTTGATATAAAGGAATGAACAAGGCAAGGGATTCCACTGCTCACAGCACAAACAACACGTATTTGGCCTCTTTCATTCGACAATTAAGTCTTACAGGATGCTTCATCATCTAACTTCCTAAGGGTAACTACTCTGGGCAAGTTGACCCAACGTCGCTACATGGATGGAGAGAAAAAGTCAAGGTGTTGTTTCATAAATACAGAAAATGTTATCTTTATAAGTGTGAGTATGAGTCTGTGGTGATGAAAGGTATAATGGAATATGATTGTACTTCTCACCTCTTGTCGTTTCAAAGGAAAGTTGCGGTTGTGCATAAGATTTAATAAAATAAAACAATCCACATGTACTGCTTGTTGTATGTCCATTTTAGGAGATTTAACAATGAAAGGAGACTGAAGACAACGTCTACTTAAGAATATTGGTTGATATCTCTGTGGACAATAGTGCTTGACTTCCTAATTTCTTGAATGTTCTATTCTGACAGACTCAGTCTAGACCTATCACTGTGATTTGCAAACGGGAAGTCTTTTCTTTTATTTATCTTGGAATTTTTTTTAAAAAAAAAGAGAAAACAACTCAACACTGATTCATTTTCTAATTCTTACCATATTTATGAAATTTCCCGTTTACTCACTTGGTTACGCCTTGTCCCGACGTTTCTCAGCAGAGCCAACTCTTCTTCTTTTCTAGCTTTCTTCTTGATTTTCTTCACTCCCTTCGAATTCGGCCATGGATTCGTTCGAACAACTCATCTACGAAGATGTTGTTCCTCTTGCTACTGAGAAACCCGTTGATTTCAGCCAACAAACCATAGTTCCTGACTCAATTTCCAAACCCTCACCTGACGTCAAATCACCAACTCCAAAAGAAACCACCATTGTAAGCGACGAAGATTCCTCTGTTCCAACAGAGGACGACATTCCACTGGCTAAATCTTGCCGCCGACTGCGCACACCCGCCAAGAAAGCCGCTCAGGGGGTCGAAGATGCTTCATCGACGAACCCAAAGCGCAAAGAGGGTGATTCTCCGGTTACGCATCAGCGATCGTCGAAAAGGCTGAAGTCGTGGCACGCCGTCCGTCGGCATTAAAGGCAAAGGAGTTTCATCAAGAACGGTCGCAAAACCTAGGTCGTACGTTTCCACAGAAACCCATTTTTAATCGTGCAATGCTTGAATCCGACATTATTCCTGGCAAGTTGGTAGATTGTGAATGGCTAGGAAAGAACTCCTTGGAATCTTTAATGGAGATTGTGAAATTTCAAGGTTAGGAAAAATTATTTAACTCTGAAACCACTTACTACCCGAGCTACTATTTCTGTTTGTTCTGAACTTAGAAATTGTCTCTCCATACGAGTTTAAGACTGAGGTTGCTGGAATCAAGATGATAATCTCTCCGGCATGGCTTGCTATGATTCTTGATGTACCTATTGAAGGGTTAGCTGAGTTCAATGCTTAGAAAGTGGATGTCGCACCGCACTCTGACGTGGTGCAACATTTTGGTTTGACCCGTGCTAGTTCTAGACTGAAGCACTATCCACAAAGGGACCTGGGTGTGTTACCAAGACTATTACATTTGCTTGCCTATCAAACAATATTTCCACGTTCTGATATGCGTGATAAGGTTACACCCGTTGATTTAGGATTAATGTGGTGCTTAGATAAGAAGATTCATCTTTCCTTGCCCAGAATTATTATCTCTCACTTGCGGTCCATCGTGAATAGCTCCAAGCCTTTCATTCCTTACCCTTTCTGGATTACAAAGGTTCTTCGTCACTTTAAACTTGTTCAAGATGATGCTTATTTCATTGCTGCTCAACCGACTAATCATCTGGCTGTCGTGACTCTCTTCAAGATGGGTTTGGCACTGACAGCAGCAGGCTGGCAATTCAAACAAGCAGGGCAACATGAGGAGAAGACTGACCATGCTACTACTTCCACTTCCTCTCTGTTGCAGTCAGTCCTAGACTCAATGGTGGCGATGGAAAGGCGATTAATGGATAGGCTGCAGGTTCTGGAGGACAAGATCAATTTTATGATGTCCGCGACTAACTCTTCATCTGAACAATCAGAGAAATTCTAGTGTTTTAGTTGGATTGTATCCTACCCCTCCCCCACTTGATACTTACTATTTCTGCTACATTTTGTCTCTTTTTGATGTGGCAAAAGGGGGAAGTGTATTTGGAAGTCTTTGAAGTTCTTGCGTTCTGGTTTTAGACAAATGGGTTGGTGCACGAACAGTTGCTGCATGTTTAGACTAGTGATTCGCTTATGGATAGCGTGTGATGTTTTGGGTTTGAGCTACATTTTTATTATCCTTTCTGCTAATACTCTGGTTCAGGTTGGTTTATGATGCAAATTGCTTATGTAGAGATTCTGGTCCATTATTTTTTCTTAACACTTTTACTTGCTGTCATATCACACCAATGCACAAAAGGTTGTGAGTTTTACACTGAGTACAGGATGAGCAGAAGGGGATGTGAGATTGAGGGGGAACAGCCGACAGTTGATTGAAACATCATGCCAAGTTACCGTAATATAAGATTCAGGGGGAATCAATACAAAGTGTTCAAGACTTCAACAGTTTGCCGCATCAAAAAAGGGAAACTGTTGATGTTATTTTGATCGGAAACTCAGCTCCATACTGATGAGAATAAACAGACAATACCGGGAGCTGCGCGCCAGTCCTAAACCGAGGAAATAAAGAAAGAACATAGAATATCTTAAATAGGATTTTATATATCTGTTAAAGATAAATAAAATCTATGTTTATGAGCTGTAATCTGAAGTCTCGGTATCTATATATGAGACGGTAACTCTAGGGTTAGAGTAAGGGTTTTTGAGCAAGAAAAATAGAAAAGAGAAGGAGGCTCTACGCCGCAAAGGGTTTGAGTCGTAGAGATTCACATGAGTGAGATTAGTTTCATACTGAAACGTTGTTACTGATGCGAAGCATATTCTGAGTGCTGAGGAAAGTGGTAGGTGTTAAGAGTGGATTGTATTCTTAACGTGTTGAGAGTTTAGAACCCGTGTATAGGTTGTGTGGTGAACACACTACGTGCCCATTGTGTATCGATGCGATACGTGTTTCTGAGTTATAGTCTGAGTTTTCGTTTTCATTTTCTTCTATTGTCACTGTATTATCTCAGTTCAAGTCTCTCACACAGTAGGTTTCTTCACTATGCCATACTCTCATAGCAATAATAAAGTCCCGCAAGATATGGATAGAAGTTTCTGTATTTGTAACACCCCAACTACAAACTCCAAACTTAACAACACTTAGCAGCGGAATTACAACTCAACACTTGACTTAATCTATGGGTGTTACACGCCGTTAGCCACCCACGTGGCTAACAAGGCTAATACATACACAACGTACCAGTCTGATGGACAAGATTACCGAGCACCACACTTTACATTTACAAGCCCATTTCATTCTGAACACAATTACAATTACAAACCAAACCGTACCAAGTTTATTACATTCCTTTATTGATATCACGCTTGAAATACCCGAACTTAAATATGGTGATTATTATTCTAATATAGTATTTAAAGGCCTAATAGTGCCTAAGTAATTTTTGGTAAAGAAAATAAATCCAAAGAAATGAGAAAACGCTTAGAAAGCGGAAAACGCTAGAATGAGCGTTAAATAACCATAGGAGGTACGAGACCTCGGTTATAGTATTGTAAGTATTCCTAAGGCTCATCCATGCCTAATCAGTATACGGGAATGATTCCCGAAGAAAACGGAACCAAGAAATGTATCAAAACGCTAAAAGAGCTCTAGCGCACGTTTTTCGAGGAAACCCGAAAACGTGATTTTAAGTGGTCAAACAGACCCGTAAAAATTATAAATCATTGAATAATAATTATTAAGTGTTTATGGAAGCTTAATAACCAGTAAAAATAAAGAAACGAGAAAATTCCGGAAAACGGGCCCGGTTATTGAATAGTATCAAAACCGGGTAAAATAACGAGCGCTTTCTGTAAAAGACGAAAAACGCTCCAGCTAGTATAACAGTGTGGGGGCCGGTTTTTATTAGTGTAAACAGCTCTCTCTCACACACACATGTAACTAGCTAAATTAATGTAGAGTCAAAAAGCAAAGTAGAACAAAAGGACAAAAAGGCACTTACCTTTCTCTCTCCCCCTCATTTCTCTCTCTCTCCTTCCCTCCTTCCTTCTCCATCGGCTCCTCCCTCCTCTCTCTGCTGGTGGCGATTTTGAAGCCCAAAGGAAACAACAATGGCTTCCTCTTCTTTCTCCCCTTGCTCCATCCACATGTGAGCTCCAAATCAAAAATAAATTACATATTTGTAATCCCCTCATCCTCCTCTACATTTCTATCTTTTCAAAATTCGAAAAGGATGAGTTTCATCTCCATGGGTTTTCCCCATTTGAAGAGAAAAGCACACCATTGGGAAGCTTGGGGTCTCCTCTTTCCAACAAGGTAAAAATCTCTACAAAAGGTTTAAGTTTCCTCCACCCTCCTTGGAAACCGATTTTTAGCCCCTTTGTAATGCCTTGTTTTTCTCTCTTCTTTTGAGCATCAACTTCACCTAGCAATGGTGGTGGATTCTTCTTCTTGAACCAAGGGCTAAAACCCCTCCTAAAGCACTCTAAAGGTAAACCCTAGAAATTGTATTTTGAACACTTCAATGAACTAGCATAAATCTAAGGGTTAGTGAATTAATTATGCTTGTTTTATGTGCTTGGGGTGATGGGAATGGAGTTTGGCAACTCCATTCCCCATGTGATCGGTTTGAACAAGAAAGAGAGAAGAAGGATTGGAAAGGAAAGAAGGAAAATAAAAGCTCAAGGTAAGAGCTCCTTCCTAATGTAAATTTTATTGCATTAGTGTAATGGGAATGGGCAAAACATTTAAAGAACCCAAAACCTTGTACTAGTATTGAGAATTGTGAAATTTGTGTATTTAGGAGTAAGTATGTGGATGGTAGGCCTTAGAGCCAAGTATAATTGTATATGTGTATTGGTATTGTGATTGAAGGAGTATTGTTGTATTGGGATTGTATATGTGTGCTGGTAGAACCCTTGTGGTTTGGCTAGAATAGGTATGAATTTGATGAGAAAGGATGTGTGTGAATAAGTAAGGAAGGTAGATGAGTTATGGCAAAATTTCGGTAGGAATTGTGCATTAAGGAATGACTTGGTGAGTGGGAAAAACCAAGGTATGTATTGGGGATAGTAAGGATGTTTAGAAGCCATGGAAAGGTGATAGTAGTATGTGGAGTTAAGCTACAAATCTGGCAAGGGAGGCATCAAAATGTATTGTGAAACTAGGAAGAATTTAATGTGCAGAATTTGGTAAAGGAGTGTTGGAACTTGGGTATAGAAAGTGTATTGACTTGGGGATGAATTGGTATAGTAAGTAGAGGTATGTAGAATGCTAGGAATGACATTGGTTGAGGAAGTATTGGATGGAGAATTGAGTTGTAAAAATCTGTAGCATAAGAGTAACGAAAACTGTTACAAGTGTTGGAAAGGAAGTGAGGAAATTGAGTAAGTTGTTGATGGATTTGGTAATGGATTGGGTGGACGAAGTAAGGTATTTTAGGAAGCCTAACTAGTGCTAAATCATGTGGGATTACATGTAGGAAGATTGGGGAAGAAATGAGTAAGGAAAGAAGTGAAAAACAAAAGCTGTAGGTAGGTTCTGGACCGGACCGACCCAGAGGTTGGGTCGGACGGTGGGTCGGTCGGATACAGACCACAGAACCAAACCATTCGGGAACGGACCGACCCAGGAGCCGTGGGTCGGACATGGGTCGGTCGGAGCTCAGACAACGGACTGAAACTTTCGGTAATGGACCGACCCAGAAGTGCATGGGTCGGTCAGAACAGTTCTGGGTCGGTCGGGACAATTTCAGAAGACGGAAAACTTACTGGAATGGACCGACCCAAAGGGTTGGGTCGGTCGGTGGGTCGGTCGGCCCTAACTTATAAAAAAAAAAAAAAATAGTAACATAGTAATCATATGTATGATATATAAGGATATGTACATATTAAAGGACTTTGGTAATACACCATTAGTGTAACATTAATGGTAAAGCAATAAGTATGTAAATGGGAAACAAGTAAGAGGATTAGTAAGGAAGCGGTAAGTATAAGAACGTTAGGTACACCGGGATAAACGGGGTGGGTTAACACGGGAGAATACGGGAAGTAAGCGATTTTGGGATTGTAAGAATATAGTATTAATAATGTTGGAACATTAGAGGAACAAGTGTGAACCGGACGGGACGATGGGAACACACGGTTAGAGCTAACCCCGGTGAAAGGTATGATTTCTCATGCCCCAGTGCTAACCGAGTTACATTGATTTGTGTGCTGTATGCGGCTAATCAAGACTAAGCATGAAAACGGTTTATTGCCTTTCTTGCATGTCTTGCTGTATGTTGCATGAGCTAACCTTTTTGAATGATTGTGTGCTTACTTGGTGCGTTTAGATCGACTCATAGATGAGTCTTGATGTACTGACTCGTAGTAAGAGTCATTGTGAGAACAATGGAACAATAACAACGCACTAAACTATCGAATCACAACGATAACGCAACCAATAAATCACTAGAATGTGAGAGGTGTACGGGAGTAACAACCCTCCCGATAACGATCGAAGAATCGAAAGGAATAATCCACACACATAGTAGTGGAAAGTAAGTAAGTAACCTCTGGTAGAGGGAAACTAATCTTGGTACAAATATGAACCATGAGAGTAGTGAAGAAGAATGATGCGGGATCTCCAAACCCCTAGAATTGGTCGACCCATTATGAGAGGACCGATAATGTAAGTATGCCCGTATATGAGAGTATCGATATGTTGGGGAAACCCTTAAACCTGAGGATACTAGACAGTAGTAATTCCTAAGCCATGGAGGTTATCGAGAGAGATACTTCTAGGCTATCTGTAAGATTGTTATACTTGAGAGAAGAGTTGTGGGAATAGAGTAGTCGGTGTACGGACATTGAGTATTGAGGGATGATCGTACAGCCTCGTATTGTAGGTCCGGTGGCGAGTCTCAGTATGACTCAGCCAGCGACCAAAGTATGAGTACGAGTATTGAGTATGTATGAGAAGTAAAGAGTACTGAAGTAAGAAGTGAGTATGAGTATGTGATGAGTACCGAGTATCGAGTATGTATGAGTAAGCAGTAAGTATTGAGTACGTATAAGTAAGTAAGGAGTACGAGTAGCGAGATGCACAAGCATTAGTAACGAGTATGGAGTAAAGAGCATGTACGAGAGGATATGAGCATGGAGTGAGGAGTATGTAAGAGTAAGTAGCGAAACAAGTGAGAGTAGTTAGAAGTAGTGTAATGAATATCGAGCAACCCCGAAGTAGCAACGTAAGTAACTAGTACGAATGGGTGACTATCGAACGGTCTCCCTGGTAAGTATTGGAATTGTATTGTATGTATGTATGTATTGTTGTAGTATGAGTATGTATGTATGTATGCAATGAACTCCATGTAATTCGCCCAAAAGTCGTATCGATGTACCGCGGTAGCACGCGGTATATGCGAATTCATGCGCAGCGTAAGCTGACCCCCTCGGGGGACCATTTTAGTGTGCAGGTACCGAAGCTGATCACGTTCGAGAGAGTGGTAGGACGGGGACTGCTAAGTAAGCATGGTAGTTGTCTAGTAGGGATTGGTTGTATTGTAATGCGAATTGGAAGTTTAAATGTATCAGTAATTTAAGGATTGTAGTATACTCGGTATATCGTAATGGAGTTGTAATTGGAATAGGGATGAGAATACATGGGAGGTTGTATTGTATTGTGTAGAGTACTCGGTATGTTCATATTCTCGACCGATAGTCTTAGTATGTAACTCGCCTTGTAGTCACGTGGGTGACTAACGGCATTGTACACCCACCGTTGAGTAAGTAGTATCCGCTGCGAAGGTAAGTATTGTACAGTAATGACGGTATTAGCGGTAGGGTGTTACAACGCTAAAACTAAAATAACTACCCATACATAAATAGTTACCCCGTCCTACGCTCAAACGGCTGCCAGCTCCATTGTACCTGAAAAGTATGGGGGCCCCTAAAGGGGGTCAGCACCTTTGCTGGTATGGTAATCCCGCAGCCCGCATGCTACCGGGCCACGCACAACTAATTGTCGTCTTAGCATGCGGTTGATTTTATTTAAAACATGCACACATTACACACATACATCATGCTTGAGAGCATACATCCATTAAAAGAACACAAACACAAGGTTAGAACATACAACA
Organism: Limonium bicolor; assembly: GCA_023374045.1. NCBI lineage: Eukaryota > Viridiplantae > Streptophyta > Magnoliopsida > Caryophyllales > Plumbaginaceae > Limonium > Limonium bicolor. The sequence continues at coordinate 319,562,443 of CM041778.1, read as the reverse complement.
TAACCACACATTTCACGTAATAACATACACAACTTAGTTCCATTCTTCTTAGGGAACATAAACTTTACTTAGGGAGTGTGGGGTGATATAAGCCCGAGCACAACGCACATACATTTTCTTTACTTAGGTGTGGCGGCCTCATATAGGACCGATCACACCGAACACAATTTCCCCCTAGCTCCAATAATGATGAGGTAGGTAAGCCTTGGTTAAGCTTGTGGGTGGTTGTAACTCAAGTAAGAGGAACAATCGTAACATAACAAAGAGGGAGTCGAAGCAAACTTAGGCAACGACACCCTACCAACATTACACATAATTTCCCTCCTAGCCCGATATGGAGGTCGGGTAGGTAAGCTTTGGCTAAGCTAATGGGAGGTCGAAATCCAATGAAGGATCAACCCTTAACATAACAGGATGGGAGTTAATTCACATATATATATTAACTCCCAAACAATACGCGCGACCGGAACGACCGGATTCCTCACCATACATAACATATACTTATTAGTTAGATGTTCCTTTATGGAACTATTCACATACACACATCACATTATGTTACTAACTCGGTTAATCACATAAGGGAATCGCATCCCATTTCAACAACACGGATAACAGTATCCAATAACAACAACATACAAAACAACTCACATACATCACACTTAATCACAACATACACTAACACACGGATAGCCGTAGTTAGAACGTTCCCGTGGGTTGGGACGTTTATTCCGAATACCGATCTCTTATGTGAACCTAAGGTCGGTTAACTATTATATAACACATAACTAGGGTTAAGCGGTATCGGAATTAATTACGCCACAATAATGAATTACTATAAACTCATTTCATGCTTTATCTTGCAAGGTGGCAAACACACAGAAAAACACATTGGCATACAAGCCGGTGTAATCCGGTAGGACACAGGTTGCAAGAAAACCATACCTTACACCATGGGTTACTCTACCGTGTTCCCGAGGGTTCATTCCAACGCGTCATCTCACGCTCCCCGGGTAGTTTTTGAACAACTGATAACATTATAATTATCTTTATTAACATCGGGGTATCACAATTATTTAACGACTAATGCGCCCATGATTAACCCCGTTCAGTAGTTTTATAACTTACATTTATAACTTGTTTTGCTTTCACATTTTTCTACAACTTTTCACCACTCAATGGCCATTATAACTCACTTAACATATCCTTAACAACCTCATAACTTCATTACTTATCAATCCCCATCATTGGGTATCATTTCCTAACCTTAAACAAAGTTTTTGCTCAAGATTACACTATGTCCGAACTTGTGTCCGAGCTTCCGAAGTTTGGACGCAAGTCGAGACTCAAATGGGTGTAAACTGACGAATGTCCGAACTTGTGTCCGAGCTTTGAAGTTCGAACACAAGCCGAGGCAAAATCCAAAGAAAACTTCTACCTGTCCGAACTTGTGTCCGAGCGTCCAAGTTCGGACACAAGTCGAGGCCAAATCTGAGGAAAACTTACAGGCGTCCGAACTTGTGTCCGGACATCGAAGGTCGGACACAAGTCGAAGCAAAAATAGCCTGGGAAAATTTTTGAGTGTCCGAACTTCCAAGTTCGGACGGAAGTTCGGACACAACTTAAACTCATAAAAATTTTAACGCGACGGGGCATGTCCGAACTTCCAAGTCCGGACGGAAGTTCGGACGTGCCCAAAAATTCAGCTAACAGAGGCAAATTCTACTCAGAATTGCACTTCTAAAAATTCTACACTCACCCCCTTGTTTCACAAGTTACAAACATCCATTCTTTTCCTTGAATTCCCAAATTATCAAGCACCATTTTGCTATCATTCTTGCACTCACTTAACTCCATTATTCATCCACCATTACAAAGTCAACACTCCTCTCTACTCAACATTAAACATCCCATTGGAATACCTAAGTTCTCTCATCCATCAAACCATCATCACACACTCATTTTCCATTAAAATTTTGTCATAACCTCCCCACAAACTTTACACATCCAAATCACCAATTTTCATCAATACACATCCTTCTCATTCCTAATCTAACACCCTTTCCAAGGGTCCTATCAGCACATAACAATTCCTCAAATCCCATCAATAACAACATAATCACCAAAATCTCCATATCCACAATATCAATCACAAACTCAAAACATTTGGCTCTTAAGGCCCTCAACTCAACCATTAATTCACAAACTTCTCTAAAATCAATTAAACACATTTTCAACATAGTTTTAAATCCTTAATTTGGGTTCATTTATTTGTTCACCCATCCCAAACACTTAAACAATTATACACAAGGTTTAGGGTGAATTCCTTACCTTAATTTCACAAGTCTCCTTAATTCTCCTCTTGCTCCATTTCTTCACCAAAATCGGTTAAGAGGGCATGGAGTTTCCAAACTCCATCCCAACACCCAAGAACACAAAAACATACTTAATTAATTATCTAAACCCTTGAAATATTTCAATTCAATCAAAGGGCTAGAACACAAGTTAGGGTTTACCTTTTTGAAGTTTGTAAGAGGGATTCTCACCCTTGAATCAAGAAGGAAATTACTCCACCATTGAAGGGTCAATTTGGAGCTCAAGAACAAGAAGAAAAACAAGGTATTAAAAATGGTGAAAAATCGATTACACCATGAGATGAAGAAAAGATGACTTTTTCTTGGAAATTTTTACCTTAGAAGGAAGAGGAGACTCCAAGCTCCACATTGGTGTCATTTTCTCTTCAAATGGGGAAAACCCATGGAGGTCAACTTCATCCTTTTGGAATTTCGAAAAGAGAGGATGATAGAGGAGGATGAGAGGAAGAAGAATATGTGATTTGTTTTTGATTTGGAGCTCAAATGGAGCTTGGGCATGGCATTGAAGTGGAGTAGCCATTGGAGGAAAGGGAGAAAAATCGGTGGAGTGGGGAAGAAGAAGGAGCCGGCTGGGAGAAAGAGAGAGAGGAAAGAGAGGAAAGAGAGAGAGGAAAAAGAAAATAAGGGAAGGAGAGAGAGTGTGGGGGTATATGTACCCCTTTGTTATTTTAGCTCTTTGACTTAATTAATTAGTTAACTAGTCTTGTGTGAGTGGGCTGTCTACATTAATAAAACCGGCCCACTAATATAAACACGCTGGAGCGTTTTTCGTTTTTAACAGAAAACGCTCGTTTATTTACCCGGTTTAGCACTATTCACTAACCGGGGCCGTTTTCCGGAATTCTCTCATTCCTTTAATTTTAATGGTTATTAAACTCCCATTAATGTTTAATTATCGTTACATAATCAACTGTGATTTATACGGGGTCATTAAATACGTTTTCGGGTTTTCTCGAAAAACGCGCTTTAAGACTCCGTTAGCGTTTTTAACGCATTGTTTGGATCCGTTTTTTTTCCGGAATTTTTCCCACATGTTCTTAGTTTGTAATTAAGGTATAAAAATATATTTATAACTCTTATGAAGGTTATGTACCCTCTAAATTAATTAAATACGTATTTTCACGTTTTGTGACTTTTACGCATTTTCTTTTCTTTTTGGTTTTCATTTCTTCACCAATGATCTTAAGGACTTAATTAGCCTTAGAAAATCATAATTACATAATTAATTAACATATTAAGGTTTGGGGTAGTTCAATCTACCCCCCTTAAAAGAACTTCGTCCCCGAAGTTCACACTTCCTACACATCATTGGTTAGGATACGGGGATTACTTGCAACATAAACTTCCATAACAACATATTTTACTTCATGTCCTCGGACTTAATGGTCGGGTACATATACACATCCATACATAACATAACATACTTATGATAACCTCGAACTCAATGGTCCGGGTACCTTATCAACATTGTACTTACATAACAACCCTTAGACTCTTAGGTCCGGGTAACATAACAACATTTAGACTCGTAGGTCTTGATAACAACAACATCCTTTAGACACATAGGTCTTGATAATATAACACTTCCGGAACTTAACCACATTGGGACTCAAGGTCAAAATAATAATTATTACACATACCACACAACATGTCATAGCATGTATATCAACCAGAAATTCCTTTTCCATCTCTTCATGGGTTCGAGACCCATGTTGAGTACATATACACTGTGATCCCGCAGAATCGGTCGCGATGGACTCTCTGGTCCCCGTTCCTTTGGGAGATCAAAACAATTGCACACATCTTTAAAATATACTTCTCATGTCACCAGTCCGAAGACAAAGGCTCATACGTCCTCAGCTCGTGAGCAAGTAATACAAAAATACTCTATATGAGGTTAAGTATAACGAAATCCTTTATTGGAAGGACACTACTTGAAAATCCCTTACCAGGTCACATAAAGGTAGCCCTTCCTTTGAAAATACCACTTAAGAATCTTAAAAGTATTAATTGAAGTCTTGAAAATACCAATCGAGAATTTGAAACCAATTTAAAATTCTTTTGAAAAACTCAATACAACTCCAAGTCCAATTATTGATAACTTCCTCTTATTCTTAAGGTGCTCATTTGTGACCACTTATAGGGAGTTTCAAGAATCATCCAACACTAATGTGATCAGCATCAGTGTTGAACTATCTTTCCACCCCAATTTGTGTTCGGCTTCCCTTGATCTCATGATAATCAAGTTTCACCTCCCACTTCATTTTCAAACAACAACTAATTCAAACATGTACCATTTTCTATCTTTTAATCCATCTAGTTATAATCACACATCTCCAAGGGATAGAACTCCGTCTATCAATCGTCATCCAAATTCAACTTTCTCTAAGTTACCTAGGGAATTCAATTCTCACTAGGTTCTATGTTGGTTTCATACCTCTTCATGAATCACAACACCGTATACATATATACTTTTATCAAAATACGATATACTATTTACAATCATTTTTTTTAAGAACATATACTGTCGGGGTTTTATTTCCCTAGGAGTTTCTCTACTCCCTTATACTTGTACTCTTACACACATTTGTTAACAAAATAAACACACTTATCACAATGGTATTCGCATCTTCTGTGCGCAATTACCACGATTAACCATGAATGAATGCGTATGTTTATGTAACACACACACCAATCATCAAACAAATCATTTTGTGCTATGCACACCGTAATTCACGTACACTTGTACAGTAAAAACACTAAGTGGTTTTGCGCTCTACCCCCCTTAAAAGGGATTACGCCCACGTAATCAATCACTTAACCACTGGTTTATAACGTCCTATTGTCGTGAAGTGTTGTATCTCCACACGGTTATTATACAATATGTTCTGGTTTGAGGATCTTAGCCATATTGGCAGTTTAGTCCCTAACCAAGCATTCTCCTTAGAGTTTATTTAATTCATAACCAGTTTCGATTCTGGCCTGTGAAACTTCTAGGCGTTGATAATTGCCATTCACTCATGCCCACTATTCACATTCAACACTTGAATTGCTGGCTCACTAGTTTCTGCTGCGCAACTCGTGGTAACTTTAGAGCTTAATTTGCCCCATACGTTATTCTTACTATATTACACATCTCCGATTATCACCTTTATTTAGGTAATAACGGTTTCTCAACCGACGCGTGGTTTCACTTACCATGAGCGAACTCGGTGAGTTACATACTTCCGATCCACTTCCATGATAATTTACTATGTTCCACAATGACTTACTTGATTTCTTCCGACTTATTGTCGGTTACGTTTGAGCTACCGCTCAATGAGTAGTACTTTCGGTTATTTCCAACACTTGAGGTATATTCCATACCGATATTTAATAATCGTGTTACTGTAGTCACTTATTCTCAATCAAGTATTCTTTGATTGGTACGACCGTGCTTCTCTTATGCATCGGTTTTATCACACCATAAGTTTTGTCCTTCCATCACATTTAACATTTCTCAAACTTCCTAGCTATCCCACTCAATCATTACCGCGCAAGTGCAATACCAAAACACTCAGTCATACAGAGTGTAGAGGCGTAAACTCTGACAGTAAATCTCTTATGTGATTGTAATAGGAATTCACACTGTGTTCCTTATCACATAGTACCGACCATTGGCTTATTGCACAGTGGGTTTGTTGTCACTTACCTTGTATGCCCATTGAGTTTCACTCATAACTAGTCTTATTTGCCACATTATTATTTAACAATACTTATGCAACGGTCGCTTACTGCGCACCGTGCGGTTACTCATTATATAACATTAACTTGCACTGCAGCCGTTATTATATTAGCTTCCGCTGTTACACGGTGTTTCGCCACTTATTCGGCTGACTGCTGAATACTCTATTTTTCGAATCTCTATGCTCCTTGAGCGTTGTTCATCACATCTAGCATCCCACACCTATGGTGGTTGCCATTTGGCTTATCACCCTTTCCGTCTGCACAACTGGTACGAATACTTCTTTTCGTAGTAACAACATGGTCAACTCTTAACACATTCTCTGAATTTAGTTCACATAACCACCGTTGTTGCGGTCTCACAATATCAAGAGGTGTCCCCACTCTTAAGCAGTGGTTCGTTATCCGCTTACTTACTTATATAACATAAACTTCGTGATTAATGACATTTTCTTAACACATTCCACTTGTGGCTTATAAGCCTTATTGTCTCGAGCTCTACTCATTGTAGGCTGTTCACACACATTTACTTCTCCGTACATTTTACACGGTTTATAGGTTGTATTGGGCTCCATGACAAGGTCGTTGTTCCTTTCATGGGGTGCTCTTTCAAGGATGTCAGACTTCTTCCTGACGACTTCTGCTTAAACCGGGTGTTAGTTTCAACCCTTGCGGTTCTGCCACGTATCTTGTCCAACCATTGTTGGCCCAAACGCCCCTTTTAAGGATAACTCCTGGGCGTTATTAGGTTATGCCTTTCATCTGGCTTGCACTCATTGGTATGTTTAATTTCTACTTTGCCCCGCGTTCTTTGCTGGGTTGAATATTCTCCTTAGTGAGATTGGTATCTCTAGTGATCATCTCAGGAGTCTCATCCCGATCATTGCACATTAACATATCCATAGTAGGCATCTGCCTCACCATATATAGGCTGGGTACTTACTCCAGCTATTATGTTCATCCTTCAGGATTCTTAAGACATGTGTGACGCCTTTACTTACTAACCAGTGCATTTCGCACTTGTTCACCTTTAAACGTTTCCTTAAAATAAACTTACTAATTTCTAGTCTTCCTTAACTCAATTGAGTTCCTTTATTACAACCATTCGATGGTACTCCATTGCTCTTGCTTGACTTTTACTTCGGACCGTAGTATGGAGTCGACTACTTCCCGTGTTCCAGACTCCACTCGTATACATATGTGGGGTACCCTACTGATACATTGCTACTTACCCGACTACCCCATAAGAAGGTTTGTCAGGCCCACAAGCTCCTATCGGAGTGCGGTCGTCCTACATTACTGTTGGTACACTCGTAGTGTCCGTCACACGCCTAGGTGAAGTATTCTGTTGTCAACTCCTCTTATATTATCCTGTGATAATATGCATTCCATGCTTCCCGAACTTAATCAAGGGAAATGTATCCACTGTTGTATTATTATGAACTCAATCCGTTCCTCGGGTTGTTACCCTTGGGTTTACCGGTTTCCATCCGGTTATTTAAAAGTAACTGGGTAAAACTTACCTACCATGTGGCACTGAGGCCCGTGTAGGTCTTCTGGTTTGGTTTAAGAAAAGATGAATTGAAATAAAATGGGATTGAAAGAAAATTGGTTTTGAAAACGGTTTTGAAAATGATTTTAGGTTGAAAGAAAAATTCTTGTGGTTTTACAACGTTTCCTTGCCTTAACCAAGTCTAGCTTCTTGCTGACCGGTGTATTCCCAAGTACAGAGGTCAGGCTATTAAGCCCTTCCACGGTTATGATGATTCTCACTTAACTTCATGGTACTTTACTAATTACCGGTAGTTGTTAAAAATCTCCCACACAACTTTGTTGTAGCAGCACTTGCCATGGCAAGTGCGCCATGCTGGCTGGCTTTCGGTTCAATACACACTGGTTGTGGTATTGTTTTCTTTCGCACTAACATCAATGGCCTTGCTGGCCCTTACTTGATCTTATAGTCTTAACAATGAATCCTCTGGGTACTTCTCACTGTCATCGCACGACATCCATTAACTAGGGTGTTTCCCGTTCTGGGAGACCCCTTTTTTCTTAGCATCGTATCCTCTTGTACTACATTGTAGTTCCTTAACCAGTTGGTATACCGTTGCTATATTAGTTAACATTCACGATCCCGTAGACACTCGTCTCGGGTTTCATTACTCCACTTCTCCACTGTTGCACGATGGGTGCGTTGTAAGCTGGTCGTTCTCGACTGCTCCGCATGTCAACCCAAGTTGCCGGAAATTCTATTCCTTTAAGCATAAGATCCGCCATATTTCGCTATTAAATGCGGCAAACATTGTTCAGACGGAAACCGTCTTCGGGATTCACATCTTTCAGAATCTACCGTATGATAGGTTCTCCGTGCTTATTAGGGCACTTAATAACAGCCAAATCGGGTATTCCCGAGTAAGAGAGGACTTCATCTCTCTGGCATTCATTCTGAGTTATAACATAGGGTTTGTGGAGGGCGGGATGGATATTGTAGGTATCCAATGCATACTGGCATTTCCTAACTAGCGTACTTCTCACGCTATCACTCACCCCTTAACCCAAGGTACTAAACTCTTAACTCGGTACTTACTAAGCTCGGTAATTCAGTCATCAGAGCGATACTTCGCTCTGATACCACTTTTTGTAACACCCCAACTACAAACTCCAAACTCAACAACACTTAGCAGCGGAATTACAACTCAACACTTGACTTAATCTATGGGTGTTACACGCCGTTAGCCACCCACGTGGCTAACAAGGCTAATACATACACAACGTACCGGTCTGATGGACAAGATTACCGAGCACCACACTTTACATTTACAAGCCCATTTCATTCTGAACACAATTACAATTACAAACCAAACCGTACCGAGTTTATTACATTCCTTTATTGATATCACGCTAAACTAAAATAACTACCCATACATAAATAGTTACCCGTCCTACGCTCGAACGGCTGCCAGCTCCATTGTACCTGAAAAGTATGGGGGCCCCCAAAGGGGGTCAGCACCTTTGCTGGTATGGTAATCCCGCAGCCCGCATGCTACCGGGCCACGCACAACTAATTGTCGTCTTAGCATGCGGTTGATTTTATTTAAAACATGCACACATTACACACATACATCATGCTTGAGAGCATACATCCATTAAAAGAACACAAACACAAGGTTAGAACATACAACATAACCACACATTTCACGTAATAACATACACAACTTAGTTCCATTCTTCTTAGGGAACATAAACTTTACTTAGGGAGTGTCGGGGTGATATAAGCCCGAGCACAATGTACATACATTTTCTTTACTTAGGTGTGGCGGCCTCATATAGGACCGATCACACCTAACACAATTTCCCCTAGCTCCAATAATGATGAGGTAGGTAAGCCTTGGTTAAGCTTGTGGGTGGTTGTAACTCAAGTAAGAGGAACAACCGTAACATAACAAAGAGGGAGTCGAAGCAAACTTAGGCAACGACACCCTACCAACATTACACATAATTTCCCTCCTAGCCCGATATGGAGGTCGGTAGGTAAGCTTTGGCTAAGCTAATGGGAGGTCGAAATCCAATGAAGGAAATCAACCCTTAACATAACAGGATGGGAGTTAATTCACATATATATATTAACTCCCAAACAATACGCGCGACCGGAACGACCGGATTCCTCACCATACATAACATATACTTATTAGTTAGATGTTCCTTTATGGAACTATTCACATACACACATCACATTGTGTTACTAACTCGGTTAATCACATAAGGGAATCGCATCCCATTTCAACAACACGGATAACAGTATCCAATAACAACAACATACAAAACAACTCACATACATCACACTTAATCATAACATACACTAACACACGGATAGCCGTAGTTAGAATGTTCCCGTGGGTTGGGACGTTTATTCCGAATACCGATCTCTTATGTGAACCTAAGGTCGGTTAACTATTATATAACACATAACTAGGGTTAAGCGGGGGTATCGGAATTAATTACGCCACAATAATGAATTACTATAAACTCATTTCATGCTTTATCTTGCAAGGTGGCAAACACACAGAAAAACACATTGGCATACAAGCCGGTGTAATCCGGTAGGACACAGGTTGCAAGAAAACCATACCTTACACCATGGGTTACTCTACCGTGTTCCCGAGGGTTCATTCCAACGCGTCATCTCACGCTCCCCGGGTAGTTTTTGAACAACTGATAACATTATAATTATCTTTATTAACATCGGGGTATCACAATTATTTAACGACTAATGCGCCCATGATTAACCCCGTTCAGTAGTTTTATAACTTACATTTTAACTTGTTTTGCTTTCACATTTTTCTACAACTTTTCACCACTCAATGGCCATTATAACTCACTTAACATATCCTTAACAACCTCATAACTTCATTACTTATCAATCCCCATCATTGGGTATCATTTCCTAACCTTAAACAAAGTTTTTGCTCAAGATTACACTATGTCCGAACTTGTGTCCAAGCTTCCGAAGTTCGGACACAAGTCGAGACTCAAATGGGTGTAAACTGACGAATGTCCGAACTTGTGTCCGAGCTTTGAAGTTCGAACACAAGCCGAGGCAAAATCCAAAGAAAACTTCTACCTGTCCGAACTTGTGTCCGAGCGTCCAAGTTCGGACACAAGTCGAGGCCAAATCTGAGGAAAACTTACAGGCGTCCGAACTTGTGTCCGGACATCGAAGGTCGGACACAAGTCGAAGCAAAAATAGCCTGGGAAAATTTTTGAGTGTCCGAACTTCCAAGTTCGGACGGAAGTTCGGACACAACTTAAACTCATAAAAAATTTTAACGCGACGGGGCATGTCCGAACTTCCAAGTCTGGACGGAAGTTCGGACGTGCCCAAAAATTCAGCTAACAGAGGCAAATTCTACTCAGAATTGCACTTCTAAAAATTCTACACTCACCCCCTTGTTTCACAAGTTACAAACATCCATTCTTTTCCTTGAATTCCCAAATTATCAAGCACCATTTTGCTATCATTCTTGCACTCACTTAACTCCATTATTCATCCACCATTACAAAGTCAACACTCCTCTCTACTCAACATTAAACATCCCATTGGAATACCTAAGTTCTCTCATCCATCAAACCATCATCACACACTCATTTTCCATTAAAATTTTGTCATAACCTCCCCACAAACTTTACACATCCAAATCACCAATTTTCATCAATACACATCCTTCTCATTCCTAATCTAGCCACACCCTTTCCAAGGGTCCTATCAGCACATAACAATTCCTCAAATCCCATCAATAACAACATAATCACCAAAATCTCCATATCCACAATATCAATCACAAACTCAAAACATTTGGCTCTTAAGGCCCTCAACTCAACCATTAATTCACAAACTTCTCTAAAATCAATTAAACACATTTTCAACATAGTTTTAAATCCTTAATTTGGGTTCATTTATTTGTTCACCCATCCCAAACACTTAAACAATTATACACAAGGTTTAGGGTGAATTCCTTACCTTAATTTCACAAGTCTCCTTAATTCTCCTCTTGCTCCATTTCTTCACCAAAATCGGTTAAGAGGGCATGGAGTTTCCAAACTCCATCCCAACACCCAAGAACACAAAAACATACTTAATTAATTATCTAAACCCTTGAAATATTTCAATTCAATCAAAGGGCTAGAACACAAGTTAGGGTTTACCTTTTTGAAGTTTGTAAGAGGGATTCTCACCCTTGAATCAAGAAGGAAATTACTCCACCATTGAAGGGTCAATTTGGAGCTCAAGAACAAGAAGAAAACAAGGTATTAAAAATGGTGAAAAATTGATTACACCATGAGATGAAGAAAAGATGACTTTTTCTTGGATATTTTTACCTTAGAAGGAAGAGGAGACTCCAAGCTCCACATTCGTGTCATTTTCTCTTCAAATGGGGAAAACCCATGGAGGTCAACTTCATCCTTTTGGAATTTCGAAAAGAGAGGATGATAGAGGAGGATGAGAGAAGAAGAATATGTGATTTGTTTTTTATTTGGAGCTCAAATGGAGCTTGGGCATGGCATTGAAGTGGAGTAGCCATTGGAGGAAAGGGAGAAAAATCGGTGGAGTGGGGAAGAAGAAGGAGCCGGTTGGGAAAGAGAGAGAGGAAAGAGAGGAAAGAGAGAGAGGAAAAAGAAAATAAGGGAAGGAGAGAGAGTGTGGGGGTATATGTACCCCTTTGTTATTTTAGCTCTTTGACTTAATTAATTAGTTAACTAGTCTTGTGTGAGTGGGCTGTCTACATTAATAAAACCGGCCCACTAATATAAACATGTTGGAGCGTTTTTCGTTTTTACAGAAAACACTCGTTTATTTACCCGGTTTAGCACTATTCACTAACCGGGGCCGTTTTCCGGAATTCTCTCATTCCTTTAATTTTAATGGTTATTAAACTCCCATTAATGTTTAATTATCGTTACATAATCAACTGTGATTTATACGGGGTCATTAAATACGTTTTAGGGTTTTCTCGAAAAACGCGCTTTAAGACTCCGTTAGCGTTTTTAACGCATTGTTTGGGTCCGTTTTTTTTCCAGAATTTTTCCCACATGTTCTTAGTGTGTAATTAAGGTATAAAAATATATTTATAACTCTTATGAAGGTTATGTACCCTCTAAATTAATTAAATACGTATTTTCACGTTTTGTGACTTTTACGCATTTTCTTTTTTTGGTTTTCATTTCTTCACCAATGATCTTAAGGACTTAATTAGCCTTAGAAAATCATAATTACATAATTAATTAACATATTAAGGTTTGGGGTATTTCAGTATTACCGCAATAATGACAAGAATCGTCTGATGTAAGGCTCATCCCAGCACACCTAAAATTTGTCATATGCTTGTCATGACTTACCTTCCACAGAAAGATTTTAATGCTTTCCTGCACAGGAACCCGCCACACAGCTTTAAAGATCTTCGCACCATGTGTGGCAGCCCCAACTGCATTTAAACTAATTAGCTTGTTCTCTCCAGTAAGGAAAACATATGCAGATTTTACACTGTAAAACTCACTGGGCTCAAATATCCAATGGATAAAACATCTTCTGAATTCAGAAATACTCTAAAACTGCTTAAAGTAGTTAGAATATCAGAAGGTAAGAAATGCTTCAGTTTATCCCATTGCCATCCATTTATATCAGACCAGTAGTCCGCCATTGAACTATCCAACATATGATCTGGGACTGTATTAATCGCACGAGACAGAAGGTCCTGGTTATCAATCCAACAATCCAACCAAAAATTAATGCGCTTACCATTACTTACCGTCCAACTGAAACCATCTTGTACCAACATAGCACACTTCTGCACATTCTTCCAATTGACAGAGCATTGGGTAGAGCCAGGCTTAGGATATTTAAGTAGCAGTACATCCTTACAGAAACTTTGATGCTGGCTAGCAATGTTCCATACAAATTTACCAAAGCAAGCAAAATTCATTAGACGCATTTTCCTAATACCCAGCCCCCCATTTTCTTTTGGTCTGCAAATAACATCCCACCCGATGTCATGAAATTTCCTACTACCTGGATCATGGCCCCATAGGAAATCTCAAAAACGTTTGTCAATTTTATCACATATATTCACAGGGAGAATATGACACTGCATTATGTAAATAGGGATTGAGGCTAAGCAACTTTTAATCAGATAGAGGCACCCTGCCATAGAGAGAGATTTACATTTCCAGCCAGCTAATCTCTCCCTTATTCTGGAAACAAGGGTGTCATGGTTGAAATCACTAGTTTTCTCATGCTTTAGATATACACCTAGATATTTACCAAAGTTGCTGGTAACAGACATACCTGACTCTAAACTGATAATCCTAGCCCTCTCAGTGCTCAAATTCTTTGAAAGTAAAATGAAAGATTTTTCTAGACTAATTGTTTGACCAGACACAACACAAAATTCAGACACATAGTCACACATAATCTTTACCTGCCTAGGAGTAGCCACACCAAAGAGAACAAGATCATCAGCAAAAAAATAGTGCGAAATGGAAATACCTCTTTTACCTAGGGATATAGTTTTCCAATCACCTCTAGAGACACTTTTATATATGGTTTGAGAGAACCTTTCCATGCAGAGGACAAAAATGAACGGGGAGAGAGGATCCCCTTGTCTAATCCCTCTCCCAGTTGAAAAGGAACCAGATAAGGAACCAAACCAAGAAATATGAAACGATACAAAGGTAATACAACTCATAATTAAACTTCGGAGATTCTCAGGGATCCCAATACATACCAACGTATCATAAATAAAAGCCCAAGATAATCTATCATAAGCTTTTGCTAGATCGATTTTCATGGCTAAACACCCCTCCTTAGCCTTTGTTTTCTACATTAAGTGGATTACTTACTGAACCAATATGATATTTTCAAAAATATTCCTACCTAGGACAAAACTACTCTGGCATTCAGATACCCAAGTAGACATGAAAGGTTTCAACCTATTGGTTATAGTCTTGGAATGAATTTTATATTGCACCTGGCAAAGTGCAATGGGACGGAACTAGGAAACAGAAGTGGGATGCTCAATCTTTGGGATAAGGGTAATAATGGTCCGGTTGAGACTCGGATCTATAGCTCTATTTCTGAGGCACTCCTGAACAAACCCAATAACACTTGGCCCAACTAAGTTCTAAAACTTTTGAAAAAATCCAGCAGGAAAACCATCCACACCTGGAGCTTTATACTCCCCCATACTTCTTACAGCTTTCCTAACCTCTTCAAGTTCTACTGGTTTGGATAGATAATCAATACTATCCTGATCAAGAGGCTTAAAGTCATGATCAAGTTTATAACTGGGAACATTGTGATCAACACTAAAAAGGTTTTGGAAATAATTAACAAACATCAGCTTAAGACTCTCATCATCAGAAATCCAAACACCACTAGAATCCATAAGCTGAGAGATACGGTTATGGTTCCTCCTAATTCTAGTTTTCGTGTGGAAGTAGTGGTATTCCTATCCCCCATGCGCACCCATTGATCCCTAGATTTTTGCTTCCATAAACTCTCCTCCCTAAGTAGCCAAACATCTAATTCTTTAGAGAGCTTATATTCCAGGCCAACTAAGTGACTTCCCCGACCAAGGTCAATGGCCTTTTGAATACCCCTGATTCTCGCAAGTAACCTCTTTTATTCCTAGTGATATGGCCAAATATGTTCCTATTCCACTCATCTAAATGGTCACTAAGGGATTTTAAGGAGTTACTAAGGAGGTGTCATTATTCCACTTGGATCTAACGGTATTTGAAAAGTCAGGATGTGTGCACCAGGCCGCCAAGAATTTAAAGGGCTTGGGGGAAGAGAAACATCGATGAAATGATTCAGAGTAAGTAAAAGAGGATTGTGGTCCGAGGCAAATCTAGGCAAAACATTGAATGTAGCTTTAGGAAATAGATCAAACCATTCTACCGAACTCACAAATCTATCAACACGGGCACTAGCCCTACCATTTAACCAGGTATAGTGACTACCAACAGAACTAACTTCAAGCAAGCCCCTCTCATGGAACCAAGACAAAAAATTCTTATCAATCCATTATTCCTAGCAAAACACTTGCTTCTATCAGAACATGTTAATGTAGCATTAAAGTCACCCCTTATAAGCCAAGCTATATTATGTACAGGTTGCAGCTGATTCATACTATCCCAAAGTAAATTACGAAAACTAAAGAGGGTCGAGCATACACAATAGTAAAAAGAAAACACAAAGTCCCATCTCTAACCTCACAATGAATGCATTGGGAATTACTACCTAAGATCTTGATCTGGACCTGCTTCTCCAGAGGAGCCACAAACCCTCCACTAAAACCATTGGCATCAACACGATAAACACCCTCAAACTAAGCCTTCACAGACAGATTCAGCAACACTACCACTGATTCGTGGTTCTAAAATGGCAAAGATATCAGGCCTGTGATTACGAACTAATTCTCTAAAAGCTCTATGAACGCAAGGTTTTAACGCTCCTCTAACGTTCCACACAATAATCTTATTAAGCATATTACTAAAAGATTAATCAGGAAAAGATTACGTACCTTCACCTCCACCTGAGGTTTCTGAAGGATTACGCAAGTCATCACCCACATCTGGTCTCGATTCTAGGGTTTGGATCACGTCTAGGAGAGGGTCAAGAAACCACATCTTTTGGGTACTTAGGGTTAGGGATGTGCGAGATAGCAACGCTTGCCCGATTCACACTAATCTGCTCACAGCGCCCGCCTGAAGAATCGTATCACCATCTGCATCAAGATTCGTCTTCTCTGGGGTTGTCGTTCGCTAGGGAGAGGTATCTCCTCTTCCGCCAAGATTTTAAAGTGAGAGTCCCTATTTCCTCATGCGTCTTTGATTTACTTTCACAGATCTGGCTTTTGGGGGATTCTTAACCATTTTTACGCTTCGGGACCATCCAATCCAGTAATTCTTCCAACATGAGTTAATTGATCTATATTACGTCCTTGACCAACTTAACCCCAGCTTCCTGAATGATTTCATCCTTACCCTCCCAGAAAGGACATGACTTATCCTTATGCCCATAACACCCGCAAATGAAACAGACTATATGAGGCCCTCATACTCAATCTTCATGACCCTTCGACAAAAACTTGTACTTAGCAAGAAGCGGCTTAGTCAGGTCTACCTCAATTGCCACCCTAGCCAGGCGTGACTTACCGAAAAGAGAAGCAGATAGGTCGACCTTCTTCACTTTTCCAACTCTCGAACCGACCAACGTAAGAAATTCCTCGTTGTAATACTCATTGGGCAAATCCGGGAATCTAACTAAAACTTCAAGAGAGGACAAAACTTCCGTGTTTGGATCAAAATTCGGGCGCCATCTTCGAATGGACAGATAATGGTCCATTATGGGCCAGGGACCCTCTGTCAAGACAAACTGGATATCCGCTTGATTGCTGAACGTTACTTTGAAGAAGCCATTAGAAAGATCATCGAAAGAAAACTCTCCATGAAGTTTCCATCTAGCCTTAAGCCTATCTTTAAGGATATGCATTGGAAGATTCTTCCCTAGAAGTTTGACAATCAACGCGTTTCTCCAAGGAGCCCGAAACTTCAGTTTCTATTCTTTAGTAAGGAAAATAGATGGGCATTTCGGATCCTCATCATCCATAAATTCGTCTTCGTCATCAGAAACATCGTCAAGAATTCCGTTATTGTCATACAGCCGCGAATCAAAATGACCGCCCATCGCTACCTTCTTGAAGTTCATACCTAGACTTCCGTCCGCTAAATGGTTGCGACAGTCCATATCCTCTCGGACATCTCCGTCATTTTGCGGCTTCTTAGCTACTTGGTGGTCGCCCTTCACCATTTCCTTAGTCAGTTTCCTATTTCGACTGAATAATAGGACTGGAGATACAAATTAGGGAAAAGAAAACAACAGAACCGGAAAATGGTAAACAAAAACGCGAAACAGGAAGAAGAAAATGAACAGACACAAGAGGTCTCCTAAAGTTTCAGTTCACCCACTGCTATGTCGGAATTAGCCAAACGGATGAGTCAAGAAAATGCAAGACAGGCGACTCTCATTTTCTTGGAGCACTTCAAGTTAATTAAGAAAGTCACCTGAATATTTTTAAGGTGAATTCTTGGGTACCCACTCTAAATTCAGAGGGTGTGGTACCCTTCCTACATCTACCAATTATGTATTGACACCTGTATAATTTTATAATTATAATTTTATCTATTTATTGTTTAAAACTACATTCTTAAATTAATTTTTAATTGTTATTTCCTTGAGTTAAGTCAAACTAACTAGAGTGACTCTCCCACGTTTTTTGTTTGAAATAAAAGTCTCCCACGTTTTCACCTATCCCATAACAATATTTTTCAATCATTATCTAAATTTTCTTTCTAAATTGAATTAGTTGATAAATTCGTACAATTTATATTTGAATATTTGCTTATGAAATTCACTTTATTATTGAATGTATAGTAATATATATACTTTATTTAAAATAAATTTTACATTCATTATTACATGAAAGTATTCATAAAGAAATTTAGGCATCAATTCCCAAATTTTGGTTTCAATAAAATATTCCATTGAGTGGGGCAATAAAGAAAAAAAATATAAAAAGTTATATACTTATTACGTTAATCTTAGAGTCTTTGCTCACCAAAAACTTATAGAGTGTTGAAGAAAAATATATAAGTATGTAATATTTAAGTTATAGTTTACATTGCAATACTATTTAAGTTATATTGGTTCGTTTCTTTAATAATTTTTCCTATTAAAAAGTGAAATAGGAAAAATGTTCAAAAAATTGTATAATAGAGTAACTTAATGTATTTGTCTTGATTTTACTCTTAACAACTTAGAGTTTGTTGAAGAAAAATATGCTTAGTATTTTTCGCAATTTATATGAAAATACTAACACATCCACACACTTTACAACTCTTTATTTAGAAAGCATTTAGGGGTTGGTTTTGAGAAAATAAGATAATTTGGCATTGAAATTTGCTTGACCAAATTAGTTATTTAGATTTTATTAAAATTTCATTACTAATTTAGAACGAGAATTGCCTTCTGACATGCTTGAACTTCGGGTCTATCGCTGATCATTCGGGGGCGGGTCGGGTGGTGCCTGCTCGGTCTATTTCTAGTGTCCAGGTCTTTGTTTTCTATTATCTTGTGGCGCCGGGGTTGGGCCACGACGCCGGTTTATCGGCTTGTTCTACCAATAGCAACCGTGTTTTTTTATTAATGATTAATAAAATTTTATAAACTTATTTAAAAAAGTATAAAATTTAATTAATATATATAAAAATATTATAAACTTTTAAAAGATATATTTATAAATTGGGGTGGGGCTTACCCACGGGCTCGAAAATGTGTTGAATCTTGTTTTTTTTGGCCTGTGTATTGTCAGGCACGTCCAGAGCAGTTGATCAGCCTGAGCGCGTTGCACTTTTTAATGGACCCCGGTCAGGGGGCCATACGACTCTTGATCAGCTCATCCGGGTCACAATAATGTTTGTTAGGTCAAGATGTTTGGCTCTATGAAGGTCGATGATGATGAAAGATAGTGACAATTATAAACAATTAATCGAGTGTGTCTCCGAACTCAATGAGTCATGTCATTTTATGCCACATCAAACAACAATATTGATTGTTTTTTTGGTGTCGAACTATTGGCTTTGAGCCTAACCCAAAGCAGGGACATTGGAACTAAGTTGTTAGTTTTCACTTTCAATGTTAGTCATAGTCTGGGTTTGGGGGTAGGTGAGATTATTAGATTGTTACAGTATCCTTTTCAATTTGGGGATGAAAAGTGGCTGCAATTTCACATTATTGTTAATTTAAGGGATATTTCATAGTATATTATTGATGTTTCCAAAAGTGTTACAGTATCGCAATGGACTGTATGCAATGAACACTTTTTTTGGTTAATAATTATATCTTCAAAATCGTAAATCCTTAACTATATTACTTAAACTTTAAACCCAAAAAGTTGAACTTTCAATCATATATTCTTAAAATTCTAACCATCAAAATCCGAACCCTTGACGGAAAGCTCAACCCTTAATTATATACCTTAAACTTTAAAGATTGAAGACAAACTTGAACCTTAAACCTTTGTAGCAATATCTAGATAGCTATGAAGGACCGAAACAATGTATAAGGTTGATATATATATATATATATTATATGTTGGTAAATCTTAGTGACATACAGTGAAATTTTGTAAATATCTATGGTATCTTGTGCAATATGCTTTATTAAATTGAATGTGCTTACAAAAGTTAAAGTATATTACACAACTCAAGGGCAATTGAAAACAAAATTGCTCAAGACGAGCAATAGAACGCAAGAAGCAATGAGAGCCACTTGGAATAGAAACATAGAAACTAAAATCCGCCAAACTGATTGACAAAAAAAATCATTGTACTTGAGACCATGGTTATTAAGGGACTTTTGATATGCTTTTATATGATTTGAAGAGTTTGGACAACCTAGATTTAATTGTTTTCATATATCACCAATTCTTATACATTTGTCTTGTCACATCATCAACCTGGTTATGAAATAAATATGGTTTAGTGGAAATATATGAACATTCCAATCACATCATATATGTTATCTAGGGATGAAAAATCGGGTTGATGGGTCGGGTTAAGGTTAACTCATACCTAAAGCAACCAAAAAATAATCGAGTTACAAATTTTCAACCCTAACCCGACAAGTATAAAACCATTCAACCGAAACCCAACCCGTTTATATTAAGATTTTGGGATGAAAAACAAATGATTCTTGTATTGAGAATTGCTCTATCGAAGAACAGAGATTGAAGAATGAGTTTACAGAGAATTGGGAGTATCGGATTAAAGAAAGGGATAGGAAGAATGCGGGTAAGTAGACGGGGGCAACCGGTTCTGAATAGAACCGGGTTAGCTCAAAATACAACAATATTAAACCTAATACACTCTAAAAACGTACAAGGTAAATCCTAAGATACAAACTATGTGTAACCGGACTTAGAGAAAATATAGAGAATGTAGAAGGAAGTGTATAAGTGTATACGGTCTAATACCCCCCCCCCCCCCCCCAAAAGGTGCAGGGGTTGCATTGCTGAAGTTGTACCTTTTGATTCTGTCATCGAACTGTGCTATCCATAATCATTTTGTTCCTGCAAGCCCAGAGTGTTAAATGCATTGTAATAATTCTTACCTGGTAGCGACTTTGTCATGACATCAGCAAGTTGATGTCTGCTGGGTACATATTGTACATGTATCAGACCTTCCTGCAATTTCTCACGGACAAAATGACAATCTAATTCAATGTGTTTTTTCGTTCGTGGGAAACATGGTTCTTTGCTATATGTATAGCTGCTAAATTGTCACATTTCAGGGGTATCGAGGTGATGTTTTGAACCCCCATTTCAGCTAGTAGCCTACTTAACCAACTCAGCTCACTAGTTACTTGTCTCATTGCTCTATATTCTGCCTCGGCAGAAGACAGAGCAATCAAGACTTGTTTCTTAGATTTCCAACTAAGAGGGCAACCTCCTAGTAAGATATAGTATCCTGATATTGATTTCTCGTGATTGGGCACGATACCCAATCCGAGTCACAATAAGCTACGAGATCAAGATCCTTTTTATCATTAAACAGCAGACCGAAACCTAGAGTACCCTTTATGTAGGACAAGGTATGGTAAGCTGCCTTTAGATGATCCGTTGTTGGGGATTGAATAAATTGACTACGGAACTGGACTGCGAAAGAAATGTCGAGTCTAGTGTTTGTTAGGAAGTTTAATTTTCCAACTAGACATCTATACATGGTGGGATTTTCCAGCTTAGTGCCTGAGTCTTTGGTGAGTTTTAGGTTCAATGGGAGTGGCGAAACAGATGCTTTGCATTGTTCCATCCTGAATTCCTTGATTATTTGTTTGGTATATTTTTGTTGTGACATGATTAACCCATGATCAGTTTGAAGAAACTCCATTCCAAGGAAATAGCTTAGTCTACCCAAGTCCTTTATTTTAAATTCCTTGTCAAGTTGCCTTTTCAAGAAATTTATCTCCTTCTGATTGTTGCTCACCATGAGAATATCATCTACATAAATGCCTAAGAAAATGGTGCTATTTCCTTTCTGCTTAACAAAAAGAGAGTAATCATTTTGAGAATGGTGGAAGCCTAGATTCTTTAGGAAATTGGTAAGTTTTTCGTACCATTATCGAGAGGCTTGTTTGAGTCCATAGAGAGACTTGTGTAATTTTCATACCTTATTCTCCCCCATGAACTTTAAGCCCCTCAGGTATAGTCATAGACATCCTCATGGAGATCTCCATGAAGGAAAGCATTATTTACGTCTAGTTGATCTAGAATCCACCCCTTTTTGATAGCAATTATGATAAGGGCACGGATGGTGGTGAGTTTAACAAAAGGAGAGAAGGTCTCTTCATAGTCAAGACCATGTTTTTGACTGAAACCTCTAACCACAAGCCTAGCTTTGAATCTCTCAAGGCTACCGTCAGCTTTTAGCTTTGTCTTATAGACCCATTTGCAACTTGGTCTCTTTCCTTTTGGGAGGTCAACTATTGACCATGTGTTATTGTCCTTAAGGGCTTCAAATTCCTGGGTCATAGCTTCTACCCATCTTGGGTCCTTACTAGCATATTTGTAATTGGGTGGTTCTTCTAAGTTGTGGATTCGGTCAAGGAAAATGCTGGTGTTTTGGCCAAGGGAGCAAGAGAGGATAGAATGTTTTAGGATATGATCTATGAGGCTATTGAGAATACCCTTGGCAGAATCGCTTGGATTTCCTTGATCAAGTCTAGCACTTAGAATAGCTGAAAAGGTGTCCTGGTGGTTTAAGGAAGTAGAACAGATGTAGTCATCATACCTTGAGGGGGCTTGTGAGTTCGTGTGGACCTTCTAAGTTCAGGAAAATCTCCTCCAGAGGATTGGTCTTGAGTTTGGGTCTGGTCTGAAGTGTCTATAATGGTTGTGTTAAGGTCTGAAGATTCAATAAGAGGAAATTCATTTTGAACAGGGAGTTGTTCTGAAACTATGCCTCTTACTGTTTCTGGAACATTGTTAGTATTTTCTATGATCTCTATATCCGGAGTTGTGTGGTGATTGGTAGGATAAAGATCTAGATCTTGCCTGTCTTGGTTTAGGGTGTGTTTCCACTCACTATTTCTTAATGGGAAGATGTCCTCAAAGAAGGTTATATCACGGCTGACCCTAACTGTGTTATCCTCTAGAGACAACACCTTATATCCCTTTGTATTTTTACAGTCCCCAAGGTAAATGCTTGCATAGGCTCTAGAGTCTAATTTTCCTTTGTTTGGGTTTATGTTTGTGATGTAGCACAAGCAACCGAAAGTTTTCATGTCATTGTAGGAAGGTTTGATGCCATATAATTTCTCGAATGGAGAAATTTTTAATGGCTTTGCTTGGAATTCATTTATGATGTAGGCTGCGTGCTCAGCACAATAGCTCCAGAATTTTGAATCAAGGCCTGACTGAAAAAGAAGAGCCCGAGTTACTTCCATGATGTGACGTTGTTTCCTCTCTACAACCCCATTCTGTTGGGGAGTGTGAGGACAACTTGTCTGAAGAATGATCCCTTTTTTCTTAAAGAATTCAAACCCTTCTAAAGACTTCCCAAGTTCTTTTGTGTTATCACTTCTTAAAGTTTTAACTGATTTATCTGTTTGTCTTTCCATAAGTGTGATAAAGTCTTTTATCTGTTGTAAACCCTCAGATTTTAACTTAAGAAGTTTAATCCAAACGGCCCTAGTGAAATCATCAACTAGAGTTAGGAAGTATTTTTGTCCATCTGTGGTTTTAGTCCTCATAGGCCCACAGATGTCCACATGTAGCATTTCAAAGGGTTGAGTTGTTTTAATAGCCGAAGAAGGAACTTTTGTCTTTTTCCTTTAGCTTTAAAACAAATAGAACAAGGGAGAACTGTAGAACTGGAATGAGTAAGGTTTTTGGTAGCAATTTCGATAATCTTACACATTTTTGAAATGGGGATATGCCCCAGTCTATTATGCCACAAGGCTAGAAGTTTGTTTCGATCTACAGCCATGCTACAATTACTCATACAATTCACAGAAACAACTCTTTTCTCAGAAACATAGGCACTCAAAGCAAAAACATCCAAGAAGTATAAACCAGCAACTTGCTTTCCAATTTTCTGGGAGACATTTCTCTCAGAATCCTGCAGAAAACAAGAATTCCCACAAAAAACAATCTCAACCTTCAGAGACTCTATCAACCTAGTCAGAGAGACAATATTAAACTTAAAAACAGGCACATACATTATATTTTCCTAGCATTTAACTTCATTAACAAATAAATCAGCAGTAGATTCAACTCTTTCCTTGTGACCATCCGGAAGAGTTATTTCCTTCTTCCCATTCAGAGACTCAAAATTTGACAGTAAAGAGCAGTTCCCACTAATATGCTCTGTCGCACCCGAATCAATTATCCAAGATTTTTCCAATTGCATAAAAATCCCATTTCGGTTTAAGTTTAAACAAGGAAGAAAGCTAATAGTTGGAGGAGATTTACCTGAGAAATCACCGAAAGTTTTGTGACTGCTATCACCTTTGTGTTGTTGGAGATAGTTGACAAGTTGACTTAATTGATCGGTAGTGAAACCTCTTACAGGAGATTGAGTGATTTCTTCGGTGATTGCGGATTTTTTCTCCTCATCGATTGCTGATCCGGCATGAATTTCTCGGTTCCGTCTACTGTCTTGTACAGGAAAGCCTATAAGCCACTAGCATTCTTGTTCAGTGTGCCCAATCTTGCCGCAATTTGTACACTTCGTCGATTCTTTCTTTCCCCCGGTTGTCGGTTTGGTGAAATTCCTTCTCGCCGTGGATTTAGGGTTTCCTGGGTTCAGTGAGGCTTTTTGTTTTGTTGAAGCGGAGAAATTGTTGCCTTTAGCGAGTAAAGATACGGTCTGCTCTTCTGTATCCTTAGAATCTGGACCTTCTCTTTGCTCCTCCTCTTGGATAATCAGACTGTAAGCCTCCTCAAGCGTTGGAATGTCCTTGGTCGCGAGAATTTGGCCACGAATATGGGTATATGACTTATTTAAGCCCATGAGAAAGTGGATAAGTTCCTCCTTCTCTCTTTGCTTCCTCTGTGTTTCTGTTGACTTGCAGTTCGAATAGCACGTACAGTTCTTGATTAGGAGTGCCAGATCGAATTCAGCCCACGTCTCCTTCATCTTCATGAAGTAATCGGTAACACTGTCTTGACCTTGCTTCAAATTGGAGATCTGAGCTTTGATATTATGTAACGTAGTCAGATTCTTTTTCTCAAATCTGCGGCAAAGCCAGTCCCAAAGATCCTTAGGGTTTTCTGTAAACATGACACTTCTGCCGATATTCGGAGCCAAAGAGGAAATAATCCACGAAGCGACCAAAGAACTTGCTCTCTCCCAAGCCGCAAGCTGCGTCGGATCTTGATCATTCGGGCGCTTAAGGGTTCCATCGATAAACCCTAGTTTATTCTTTGCCTTGAGAGCACGACGGACATTCCATTTCCAGGAGAGAAAACCTTCTCCAGAAAACTTCGGCCCCAAAGCTTGTCCAGGTTGCTCCGTTGCATGGACGTATAATGGATCCGTCTGGTTGATCGCCGTCGAAGCATTCGCCGGCCCTTTCTGCATTTTTCTCACTCATGATTCTCTTAGTGCAGCGCTTTGTGCTCTAATACCATATTAAGATTTTGGGATGAAAACAAATGATTCTTGTATTGAGAATTGCTCTGTCGAAGAACAAAGAATGAAGAATGAGTTTACAGATAATTGAGAGTATCGGATTAAAGAAAGGGATAGGAAGAATGCGGGTAAGTAGACGGGGGCAACCGGTTCTGAATAGAACCGGGTTAGCTCAAAATACAACAATATTAAACCTAATACACTCTAAAAACGTACAAGGTAAAATCCTAAGATACAAACTATGTGTAACCGGACTTAGAGAAATATGTAGAGAATGTAGAAGGAATGTATAAGTGTATACGGTCTAATAGTTTAACCCAACATTTGTTAAGTATATCTTTTTTTAACACTTTCACATTTTTAAATCCATAAAATTATCATTTTATCAATATATGTTATCTAGGGATGACAAATCGGGTTGATGGGTCGGGTTGAGGTTAACCCATACCCAACCCGTATAAAAATCTATTGGCCTAAAGCAACCAAAAAATAATCGAGTTGCAAATTTTCAACCCTAACCCGACAAGTATAAAACCATTCAACCCAAACCCAACCCGTTTAACCCAAAATTTGTTTAAGTATATCTTTTTTAACACTTTCACATTTTTTAATCCATAAAATTATCATTTTTATCAGATCGATGTTCATTAAATTTCTTGAGAGTTACAAGTGATTGCATGGTCTTCGTTCACTCTAATACGATCCATATACAAAAAGAATGTTGACGCTTTTGAAAAAAATATTTATCAAATTGTTGTATTGGTTGATAAAAGTGTTGATAATCTTTGTTGTATTTATTAACTAATAGTTATTGTAACACCCCAACTACAACAACATACTTAAACAATACTTTGCAGTGGAAATCATAACTCACAACATAACTTAACTCCTTGGTGTTACACGCCGTTAGCCACCCACGTGGCTAACAAGCTAACATACATACATTGTACGTCTGATGGACTAAACTTCCGAGCAACTACACATTATTCTCGTTCCAGTTCAACATTCATTATACACTTACATTACAACTGTACCGAGTAATACCAACTAACGCCGATACAATTTCGGTCTTACTACACACCTACCTACATACACAATTCTCGTGACTACCCACATACAATTCGACTACCCCGTCCTACTCTCGAACGGCTTCCAGTTCCTTGTACCTGAAACAGGAAAGAGAAGAAAGGGTGGCCCCCAAGGGGCTCAGCACCTTTGCTGGTATGGTAATCCTGCAGCCCGCATGCTACCGGGCCACGCACAACTAATTGTCGTCTTAGCACGCGATTGATTTTATTTAAACATACACACATTACACACATACATCATGCTTAAAAGCAAACATCCATTAGTAGGACACAAACACAAGATTAGCACACACAACATAACCATACACTTCACTTGATACATACACACACTTAGTTCCATTCTTCTTAGAGAACTTAAACTTTTCTTCGGGAGTGTCGGGGTGATATAAGCCCGAGCACAACATACATACATTTTCTTTACTTAGGTGTGGCGGCCTCATATAGGACGATCACACCTTGCACAATTTCCCCCTAGCTCCAATAATGATGAGGTAGGTAAGCCTTGGTTAAGCTTGTGGTGGTTGTTGTAACTCAAGTAGGAGGAACAACCGTAACATAACAAAGAGGGAGTCGAAGTGAACTTAGGCATCGACCCTACCAACATTAAACATGATTTCCCCCTACCCGAGATTGGAAGTTGGGTAGGTAAGCTTTGGCTAAGCTAATGGAGGTCGAAATCCAATGAAGGAAATCAACCCTTAAACATAACAGGATGGGAGTTAATTCACATATATATATTAACTCCCAAACAATACGCGCGACCGGAACGACCGGATTCCTCACCATACATAATATATACATATTAGTTAAAGGTTCCTTTATGGAACTATTCACATACACACATCACATAGCGTTAGTAACTCTGTTAGGTCAGAGGGGGAGTAACATCCCCTTTTAACAAACATGGATAACTGTATCCGATAGCAACAACACACAAAACAATGTCACATACATCACACATGGTCTCAACATACACAAACGCACGGATAGCCGTAGTTAGAACGTTCCCGTGGGTTGGGACGTTTATTCCGAATACCGATCTCTTATGTGAACCTAAGGTCGGTTAACTATTATTTAACACATAATTAAGGTTAAGCGGTATCGGAATACTTACGCCACAATAATGAATTACTATAAACTCATTTCATGCTTTATCTTGCAAGGTGGCAAACACACAGAAAAACACATTGGCATACAAGCCGGTGTAATCCGGTAGGACACAGGTTGCAAGAAAACCATACCTGTCACCGAAGGTGCACTCTAATGTGCCATCACATGTTCCTTGAAAATCTTTGAACAACTGGTAACATTATAATTATCTTATTAACATCGGGGTAATATGATTATTTAACGACTAACGCGCCCATGATTAACCCCGTTCAGTAGTTTTATAACTTACATTTTTAACTTGTTTTGCTTTCACATTTTTCTATAACTTTCACCACTCAATGGCCATTATAACTCACTTAACATATCCTTAAAAACCTTATAACTTCATTACTTATCAATCCCCATCATTGGGTATCATTTCCTAACCTTAAACAAAGTTTTGCTCAAGATTACACTATGTCCGAACTTGTGTCCGAGCTTCCGAAGTTCGGACGCAAGTCGAGACTCAAATGGGTGTAAACTGACGAATGTCCGAACTTGTGTCCGAGCTTTGAAGTTCGGACACAAGCCGAGGCAAAATCCAAAGAAACTTCTACCTGTCCGAACTTGTGTCCGAGCTTCCAAGTTCGGACACAAGTCGAGGCCAAATCTGAGGAAAACTTACAGGCGTCCGAACTTGTGTCCGGACATCGAAGGTCGACACAAGTCGAAGCAAAAATAGCCTGGGAAAATTTCGAGTGTCCGAACTTCCAAGTTTGGACGGAAGTTCGGACACAACTTAAACTCAGAAAAATTTTAACGCGACGGGGCATGTCCGAACTTCCAAGTTCGGACGGAAGTTCGGACGTACCCAAAAATTCAGCTAACAGAGGCAAATTCTACCCAGAATTGCACTACTAAAAATTCTACACTCACCCCTTGTTTCATAAGTTACAAACATCCATTCTTTCCTTGAATTCCCAAATTATCAAGCACCATTTTGCTATCATTTTGCACTCACTTAACTCCATTATTCATTCACCATTACAAGGCCAAAACTCCTCTCTACTCAACATTAAACATCCCAACTTAACACCTAAACTCTCTCATCCATAAAGCCATCCTCAACACTCCTTTCCTTAAAATTTTGCCATAATCTCCCCATAAACTTAACATCTCCCAAACCATCAATTCACATCAATTTACATTCCTAATCTAGCCACACCCATAAGGGTCCTACCAGCACATAATATCCATTCAAAAAATCATCAAACAACACTATAATCACCATAAACTCCACAACCACAATATCAACACAACCTCAAAACATTTCGCTCTTAAGGTTCACAATTCAACCATCAATTCACAAACCTTCCTAAAATCAATTTAACACATCTCCAACATAGATCTCATTCCACAAATTTTGGGTTCATTAATTGTTTACCCATCCCAAACACTTAAACAATTATACACAAGGTTTAAGGTGAATTCCTTACCTTAATTTCACAAGTCTCCTTTATTCACCTCTTGCTCCTCATCACTTCCAAATCGGCTAAGAGGGCATGGAGTTTCCAAACTCCATCCCAACATTCAAGAACACAAAACACACTCAATTAATTATCCAAACCCTTAGAAAACTCAATTAATTCAAGGGCTTAGAACACAAGTTAGGGTTTACCTTTTTGAAGCTTTTAAGAGGGATTCTCACCTTGAATCGAAGGGGTTACTCCACCATTGAAGGGTTAATTTGGAGCTCAAGAACAAGGAGAAAAACAAGGTATTAAAAATGGTGGAAAAATCGATTGCACCAAGAGATGAAGAGGAAATGACTTTTTCTTGGAAATTTTTACCTTAGAAGGAGAGGAGACTCCAAGCTTCTCATTGGTGCCATTTTTCTCTTCAAATGGGGAAAACCCATGGAGGTCAACTTCATCCTTTTGGAATTTTGAAAAGAGAGGATGATAGGAAGATGAGAGGAAGAATATGTGATTTGTTTTGATTTGGAGCTCAAATGGAGCTTGGGCATGGCATTGTAGTTGGAGTAGCCATTGGAGGAAAGGGAGAAAAATCGGTGGCTTTAGGAAGAAGAGGGAGCCGGCTGGGAAGAAAGAGAGAGAGAAAAGAGAGGAAAGAGAGGGGAAACGGAAAATAAGAGGAGGAGAGAGAGGGAAAGGGGTATTTGTACCCTTTTGTTATTTTGGCTCTCTGACTTAACTAATTAGTTAACTAGTCTCGTGTGAGTGGGCTGTCTACATTAATAAAACCGGCCCACTAATATTCACGCTGGAGCGTTTTTCATTTTTAACAGGAAACGCTCGTTTATTTACCCGGTTTAGCACTATTCACTAACCGGGACCGTTTTCCAGAATTTTCTCATTCCTTTAATTTTAATGGTTATTAAACTCCCATTAATTATATTTATATAATCAACTATTATTTTTACGGGGTCATTTAACTGTTTAAAGTCACGTTTTCGGGTTTCCTCGAAAAACGTGCTCCAGGACTCCGTTAGCGTTTTAAACGCATTGTTTGGATCCGTTTTTCTTCCGGGATTTTTCCCACATGTTCTTAGTGTGTAATTAAGGTATAAAAATATATTTATAACCCTAATGAAGGTTATGTACCCTCTAAAATAATTAATACGTATTTTCACGTTTTGTGACTTTTACGCATTTTCTTTTCTTTTTGGTTTTCATTTCTTCACCAATGATCTTAAGGACTTAATTAGCCTTAGAAAATTATAATTACATATTTAAAACATATTAAGGTTTGGGGTATTTCAGTTATAAAAGAGCCAAAGTGACATTCTAATATATGTGTATTTTATTGTAATTTTTATAGTAAAATAAAGATAATGGGTCGAGCTAAGTTTGGGCTATAACTTTAAACCCATACCTAACCCAAAAAATGAGTAACCTAAACCCGGCCTAAAAATTAAACAGGTCAAAAATCTCAATCCAAACCCGTGATTTGCGGGTCGGTTTTGGGTCGGGGTTTTGGGTCGAGGTCTTGGGTTAGGTCATAATTGTCACGCCATAGTTATCACTTACATTAATGTTGTAGGTAAGTGCAAACGGGAAAATTTAACCTACTAAAGGCTAAGAAATTAATCCTAGAAATTAATAAATTAAATCCCTACGGGTTGCAAAATACCCGGTCGTAATAATAATTAAGCAAGTTACCGAGGTCGAATCCACAGGGACTTTGTGAGTAAATCTAATCCTAGAAAAACACAAATGGAAGGGTTGTCGGTTGTTTTGGTTTCGTGAATTAAAATAAGAGAAAACTAGTAAATAAATGAGCAAATAAATTCGATGATACTATGTGTGAAATGGAACTCCGGTCAGGTTATCTTTTTCGACTGTCAGATTATGCAATTTCTGCTGGTTAGTTTGAGATGTCGATTGGCAAAATTCCTAAACTTTACAGAGACTAAATCCTAGCCTCAGCACTCGCCTCGCAGAACACACTAAAACTAATCCAGACCTAGCACAACCACGAATAGACGAAATGAGCACAAGGAATTATTTTTTTGCACTTGAGGGAAAATCTAACCTATCCGGTGTAATTTTCCACAAGTTTACAAGTTAATCGACCATTCCGTTTTATCACAAACTCGCTCAAAACGGTTTTTGTAAAACAATCAAAAATTAGCTATTTTATTGAAAGCGCATAGATAACTTAACCTGCAAATCGACAGAAAATCTCAAACTGACTAGTAGTAGAATTTACCAAATCATTTCAGTCAGATAACCATCCCCGGAGTCTAACCCTCCTAGCCAAGCATAATCAAAGAACAAATACAAGAAGAGAGAGTAGAAATCATTGATATTAGTTCTGAAATTTGCTAGATGAAGGTTGCTCAGATGAGTGAATCTGGAGTAGAAATCTTCTTCCCCCGATGTAGAAATCGTCGCGGCAGGGCAAAGATAATGAAAGAGGTGTGGCATATGTTCGTGAAAAATTAGTTCCCCCTTTGTTTTTCTTGTCTCGCATCACTTAAATATACTGGAAAACAATACACGCGTCCGGCTGGGGCGTCCGGGTGAGCTCAGCCGGACAAGAGATAGCACGCCATGCGAGGTTTTTACCATTTGTGAGACGTCTGGCTCTACGTCCGGGTCAGTTTGCCGGACAACCTGGCTGGACGAAAATATAAAAGAAATCCCGCGGTGCTGCACTCGTGGTCATAAATATTTCTGTCCTTCTGAGCACGTCCGGTCACAGGGTCAGATACATCATCCGACACGTGATAGATTCAAAAAGCAGCATTCTGGTTGTGTTCGGGTCTCCGTCTGGGTCAGTTAGCCGGACAGGAACAACGCGTTCGGGTCACTTAGCCGGACGAAGACCCGGACCTGTGTAAAAATTCAATTTTGAGGTGTCTGGACCACCCATCAGACCATAGGATCGGACGTAGATCCAGACATGTGTATATTTGTGTTTCTTTCTCCGCAAACTTCGACGGGTCCAGATTCTTCGTTTGAGCTCCGATTTGTTCCCCGTTTGCGGCGTTGGAAAGCTCTTGAGGAGAACTATGCATTTTCACCATAATTTTCTGATTTAAATATATAATTTGGCATCAGTTCTTGCCCAAATTATGAATCATGAAAGCATAGGATAAGTGTGAGAAAGCGCCATAACAATGCATAAAATAAGAATTTAGCACCTATAAATCATATCAACTTCACACTTATCAGTAAGTATTTATATTTTTTCTTCCATGCATAGCCAATATACCATATTCATTTAAACATAATGTTAAATTAGTGAGGAAAATGTTGAAGTATATTCACCCTGAAAGAATCTCCCTTCCTGGTTAGACAAATAGTAAGTGTGAACTTATGATCTAGACATTTACAATTACTGTGGTTTCAAATTCATGATAAATAACAAATGATATAATAATAGGAATATGAAATATTACAAAGAAAATCACGACATTAGGTAAACAAAAAAATTAGTGGTGGAGCAAGTTTATGTACTTGGCATACTATGAATATAACAATAGGGTTTGAACAGAAAATATATATTGGAAATGTGTATAATAGTTTTCGACTAGCTGATACTATGAAATTTTATAAATATTTATGGTATCTTGTGCAATATGCTTATTAAATTGAATGTGATTACAACAATAAAGTATGACAAGGCTCAAGGGCAATTGAAAACGAAAGTGCACAAGATGAGCAATGGAACCCGAGAAGCAATGGGAGTCACTTGTAAAAGAAATATATAAACTAAAATCCGCTAGACTATTGACAGAAAAATATCTTTCGATGTACTTGGGACCAGGTTATTGATGGACTTTTGATATGCTTTCATATAATTCAAAGAGTTTGGATAACCTAGATTTAATTATTTTAATATATCACCAACTCTTTTACATTTTTAGTCTTGTCACACCATCTACCTGATTATGAAATATAAATTGGTTTAGTGAAACTATATAAACATTCCAAATTCACATCATACACTATTATCTAGGGATAACCATTCAGGTTAATGGGTCAATTTGAGGTTAGTTCTTTACCCAACCCATTTATAAATCTATTGACCCAGACACAACCAAACAAATAATCGGGTTACAAATGCTCAACCCTAACTGGACCCATATAAACCATTCAACCCAAATCCAACTCGTTTAAAAACCCAAAAAACTCTAAGGGGGTGTTTGTTTATGAACGTGGGAAACAGAATGGAATCAAGAAAGGGATTGAAGGGATGTAAAAGTATTTCCTATGTTTTTTTAACTATTTGTTTGAGTTGGGGGAATAAAATCAATAACCGGTCAATGGTTGCTGGCTACCGTCAACGACTATTAATTACTGGTTAATATTCACTATTGTTGGAGCATGAAGGTGTCGCTGAGATAGTCAATCGTCTCGACGAAGTCACTCGTCTACGACAAAACACAAAGAACGAGATTTGTGCCAAAATACAACAGAGTCTGCACAAAACTAAAGAAGCACGAAGAACTCGATCATGTCGTTGCGACAATTAAGGAATGAATGCGTCAATGCACTAACCCCCAAATCACACGACTCTTCAGCTGACTCGAAGTTTGCGGCCTAAGAACTGATGCAAATTACTCCGCACCGCGTCCACTAAGTTAGTTGTGAATTGGAAAACGACTAACCTCTAGCCGTTGTACCTAGAGATAGTATAAATAAGCTGTAAGTTAGTTTTCATTTGCGCTTTTGACATAGAAATTGAAAGAGATTGAAGAGATTAGAGAGCTGCTTCCGACAGAGAGAGAATTAGTACCACATTCTGTTAAGCTTTATAATAGACTCCCCCTAGGAAGATCCTTGTCACTACATTGTCATCGAGCTGATTAATATTGTATAGGGAAGTGGTGAGAAACCACGAAGGAGAGTTTATCTACGGAGTGGGCATTTGTAAGGTTGTTTTGTTTGGCCAAAAAATAAAATAACTTATTTTGTGTATTTCGCCGAGTTTCCCTTAGTACTTCAAGCTTTTAAGTGTTGTCCCAATTAAGTTCTACTAAGTCCGTGTTACGCTTTAACTTCTAGAGAATCTCTTCCGTACATTAAAGTTCAACTAAGTGTTTCTACATTACAAGCACTTTTGTCTTCTCACTTTGATTGAGTCAAACCATCTCACAGACTCACACCTTGAGTAGGTTTGAGTCAGCCGTCCGATCCTACACTGGTCAATGATCATTAGTCGGTCAATGGAAATATATCACCTGGTCAAAGTGTACTAGAACAATGATCTCATTCCCTAGTATACTACTACAAAAAATGCTATAGACAACTGTTAAAAAATCCTAAGACAACGGTTATTAACAGTTGTAACAGAACCAATTGTCTTAGGTAGATTTTGCATTAGACAACTGTTATTTAACAGTTGTCTTATGGCACCAAACAACTACTGTTAATGGACCTACTACAACTGTTAATAACAATTGTAGTAGATATACATAAGAGGACTGTTAATAATAATAGGTCTTATTTATTTCTCACTTTCGACACCAATCATAACTGTTTTTAACAGTTGTCTATAATACTATCTTTTTTTCCAGACTTTCAATTTTTCACAACTGTTAGAGGACAGTTGTCTTTGACACACTTTAAAACAAATTTTCCTATCTTTCAACAACTGTTCTTTAACAGTTGTCTTTGGTCTTTTTAGTAAAAAGAATTTACCATACACAACTGTTAAAACGTCTTAAACAACAGCTATGATATTCATTTATTTTTTTCACCTGTTAATAAATGCATTCATATGTTCACAATAACATTCACAAACCCACATAACAACACTTATAATTCCAAATCAGCATAACAACATTCCTTGTTCCAAATCTGTTTAGCAACATTCATAGTATCAACTATGTTTAGCAACATCCATAGATCTTCAACCCACATAGAAAATGATTCAGTACATCCTCATTCTACTCAAGTCATGGAAAACAACACCATGTGTAGCAAAATCTACTCAAAGTCTGAATCTAATTGCATTTGAACATATGATGCCCACTTCTCTCAAATAACATCTACCTCGTCTTGCTTGTATGCTCAGCCGTTGTACCCGCAAAAGTACTACAAAACACAATACCAAATTCTATTATTTCATTAGCATATACATGTATTAGATGCTTCAACTTATAATGAACTTGTGAAAAACAAAATAATGTATTTTTCTAATCTAAAAACTTCAAGCACATAGCTAAGGGGTCGGGTGAGCAAGTGTAGCAGCAGCGACAAAAAATAGTTCCAATGATTTATCTATACATAGGTGCAAACACACAAGAAGAGAATGAGCATACATCTATTGCAACAAAGAGAAGTAAGTTCCAGTATATTACCAATTCCTGAATGAAATGGTTTTAGTCCCGTTTCAATCAGTTTGAGTGAGATACAACAGCAACAGACATCAGATTTATCTCTACAGAGGTGCAGACACAAAGGAGAAGTAAGTTCCAGTGAGTTATCTATTGCAGCAGAGACTATAAGTAAGTTGAGTATATTATTGATTCCTTAATGATTTCGTTTCAGTCCCATTTTCAATCAATTGAGCGAGATGCAACAACAAACAAAAAATCTGGTGATTTATCTATGCATAGGAGAGATACACAACAAGAGATTGAGTATATATATTGCAGCTGACAAAGAAGTTCCAGTATATTACCAAGTCATGAATGAACTGGTTTCAGTCCAGTTTTCAATCAATTGAGCGAGCAGATTTATCTTTGCAGAGGCGCAGACACACAAGAATAAGCAAGTTCCAGTGATTTATCTATGGCTGCAGAGAGAAGAAGTTGATTATATTACCGAATCCTGAATAAATAGGTTTCAGTTCAGTTTTCAATCAGTTGAACGAGATGCAACAGCAACAAACAACAGTTCCAGTGATTCATTTAATGCAACAGAGAGCTGGTTATCTCTTCCTTAAAATGCTAGTCTAGTAGGAGTTTCATAATACTGACAAATTTAATTTCAATGAGAAAATAAACCACATCATCTATTAATTCATCCAATTAGAAAGACTATGCTAAAACCACATTCATTACATATTAAACTGAAAAGGCAGTTGAGAATCATAAATCTACATAGAGGTATCAAAGATAAATTTCAATGTGCACCCCTAAGATGTATAGCAATAAGAATCAATGTCCTTACAACAAAATCGCAAGGGCCAAAACTTATGAAACTCAAGCATAGAAGTTAGCAACATGGTCATTATTTTTGTATGAAATGTTTGTATGAGCCAAAAGTTTCCTAAGTGATTGTCTGCCTACATCAACATAGTTAGAAAGACTATGTAAAAACCACAAGTTCCCTAAACTACATCTAATAGGACCTTGAAAATGTAACAAACAAAAAAGAGAAAGAAGTGGTGCGAAATAATAGTATTCAACGAGAAGAAGTAAACTTAATTTACTATGTTAATCAGATAACAAGAAGGATATAAGTAATTCATAACCTCTTGAGCATTACTGTCAACCGACAAAGGAGAGAAAAAAAACATATACAAACGAACTATGAAACTAAACCAGTAGAGTAGAAACAACCTCCAACTGATTACAAGCTGAAAACTGGAGCTGAATAGAACAAAATAAGCTGACAAGTATCATGGGAATTAGACAAGTAAAGAATCATAAATCATATTTACTATCTCAACCATCCAGATTATATATAACAAACATAAAACATTCAATAGCTTTTGAAAGCTTTTCTGTTTTATCTGTAGAGCAGTTCATAGATAAAAGCAGGGATAAAGCTTACTGAGATATATGTATATCAATAGAAAATACAAGTTCATATCATTGTAACATAGAGAAGGTAAAACACATATAGACTGCATTAGTGTTTTATGTTCAGGAATGTTAAAAGTAGTTTACAGTTTGAAACAAAACACACCCTAATCTACTGCATTCTACTAGGCTTCATAGAAAGCCAACAATATAGAGTTCGATGCAGGTTACAAAATGTAGTAGTGCTGCTTAGTGATGCAAAACATATAATTACACAATGAAAATAGTGTTTCACCATGGGAATAGCCACTGAAAACCCCAAATTATTTTTCTTTACTAAAAAATAACAAATCTCAAATCCTATGTTCATTTTTTTACTCCACCAAGCAAAGAGATGAAAGAAAATCTCACCATTATGTATGCAATCGAAGAAAGCAATGGAGTGTTTCTTGTGTGTCAACTATAGACTCCCAAGCCATTCGAACCATAGAGAGATAGCTTTTTTTTCTGGGAGCAAAAAATAACGCAAGTTAGGGTTAGAAATAAATTAGGGATTAACAATTGGGAAACTGAAAAACTCAACTTAGCAAGAAAATGAAAACAAGTCTCACCCGTTGCGTTTCTAGTAGATAAGTGAGATGAATTTTCTCTGAGCACCCACAAAAGATTTGCAAGACATTATAGGCTACAACTTTTTTTTCTGATATCTTTAAGAACACAAGTTAGGGTTGAGAAAATATTAGGCGAATAGCAAGTGGAAAGTTACCAACTAGCAAGAAAATGAAACTAGGTCTTACCATCGTTTCAGTAGAATAATGAGATGGAGTCTCTCGCATTCCCAACAGTTGAAACTAGGTCTTACCATGGTTCACCAAGAGAAAAAAATTAGAAACACTAGGCCACCACCTCATCTAGAGTAAAAGAAAGACAATTTGTTGACCTCCTTACCATTTAAACAAGCCGAAGCACAATGATAACAAAGCTGGAATGCTAAGTAATGGAAGCAGAGCAGCAAGGAAATCAGAATTTGTTGGGATGTGATCAACATGGGAACTTACGACCTTTATATAGGATAGGCCACAAAATGACACCAGGACAACTTACATTAAGCCAAGAGATGAGTGAGGATAGAGAGGTAGAGAAAGAAATCAAAGCTGTAACACTAGCCAAGGGAAAGAAGCATAATACAAAAAAAACAAATGAAATATAATGATTTAGCTTCCTTTAAAAAGTTCATTAAAGGACCCACGTATATGCAATTTTTAACCCAGAAAATAAACTGAAATAATAAAACTCTTCTAGAAACATATTTGTATAGTGACCCAAATATACAAAAAATTTAAGTTTAAATGTAAGACAACTTAAGACTATCACTTGAGAGTTTGGAAATGCTAAAGTAAACAACGAAACAAGAAAACACAAAAACAGTGGAAAGAGGAAAGTTCAGTCTATGTCAAAAAGTTTTTCTCATGGATGAATAGCATCCCTCCATGGAAGAAGCATTCACAGAGTACAACAATTTTTGTATACTGGAAGGAAACGATTACTATTTAAACAGAGATAAAATGCTACAAGAAGTTAAAATCATACAAACAGACAATATGCAGAAAAAAGTCATCAGAGCAATGACCAAAAATGGCGCATAACCAGACGCATACCTCAAGAAGGACATAAGCAGACCAACACAGGTACTCAGCAACCAAGCAACAAAACCGTACTGGAACATAGAAAACTCAGGATTAATATATCATTATGTATAACAATATAAAAATAAGCAGGCATGTCCACAATTTACTTCAAAGCAATTAGTTAATGAATTGGTATATATCTTCATTGGTGAGTCAGTAGGCCATGTACCAATCATAATATATACCTGGTTGAACCAGCACACAAGCCACTCAATTATAGCCAAACGGGAACTAAACTGGGTATAATTCTCGCACTTCAGAAAGCATTAGTCTATCGACAACTTCAAGATGGAAAGCTTTAACACCAGGTACCAAGAGTGTGATTAACTAACAGAGTTCTAATGAAAATATAAAGAAATAACAATCTAACCCAAAACTTATAATCTATATATACACTCACCAATATTCTAATTCTAACCGCATATCACGACAAGCAGCAACATAAAAGCCTTGCCACCAGTTACAACATAGGGTGTAATTGAAGTCCCCTTGTTTAACAACAACTAAGAATAATAACTTTTCTCATCTGTAAGCTTATAGTACAGACATCCAATGGATAAATAAAGTAAACCTGCTGCACACACCAGCAATAATGAGTATAAAAAAGCAATAGAAAAAAATGAATACAAAACTTTTTATTTTTTTGTCAAGCGTTTGTACTCTATACTCTAACTTGCCCAACAGACCATAAAAAGCTTGACCTTTTCTCACCTAAAAGTTGTAAATTAATTGGGTATATAGGTCGGTAATTGATAGCTCCTATGGTAATGATCATCATCAGGATGTATTT
This sequence comes from Limonium bicolor, assembly GCA_023374045.1. Classification (NCBI taxonomy): domain Eukaryota; kingdom Viridiplantae; phylum Streptophyta; class Magnoliopsida; order Caryophyllales; family Plumbaginaceae; genus Limonium; species Limonium bicolor. The sequence continues at coordinate 319,523,222 of CM041778.1, read as the reverse complement.
AAACAAAAGGGTATGTGTCTTTGTTTATTTCCTTCCACACCTACCTCTCTCTCCCTCCATTATTCTACCTTGGAACTATGATCTCTGCCACACAGTAGATTCACTCACCGCATTGTTACAAAGTGCCAAGCTTTGATCAACAACCTCTATCTAATAGTACGTATTAAAAATTTCATGAAAACAATCTCATTATAAAGGATGAAACCACTACAAAAGAAATCATAAACAGCTATGGCCGGTTGTTATCCGATACCCACCGCTGGGTGAAAGAAATCATAAACAGAATAATCCATTAAGAACCCCAATTTTGATTAATTGAAAGCCATATCTAACAACCAGCACATACGCACATACAAAGGAAATAAAAAGAAGTATATCCAATAGAAGATTATATATGACTATTGTAGTGTCAATGAGAATGAAAATAAGTCTTGCCTATTACGGTAGAAGCGGAAGCACAAGTGTACACTTAGTTAACAATGGCCAGCATAATCACTGCTAATTCACACCAGCGACCAGCATTTAAAAGGAACATTAACGCTGGTGGACCCTTGCCCCGGCTGACTGCGTCGGAAGTGTTTGAGCGACGAGAGTAGAACACGAAGATGGTGATGGGATGAAATGCACATGAAACAGATAATATTTCTCACCTTAACAAGTGATCAACCCATATCTGTAATACTTTCATTCATTAAGAGGGACTGAATTTGATGTGAACAACGACGTGAGAGGGAAAGCTCAAAACCTAGCATTTGGGGTCGGGGGAAAGCAGGTATGGGGCAACTCTTCCTGAATATTCTGTCAATGCTCCAATATAATTAAGAAGGATATGAAAGAAATCTTACAGATGACAAACACCAGCAAAAGGGGAAGTCTTATCCATTCAGTTAATCCCCTCTCGAGTCGTCATTACCGGGCTCACAATTCATGTAAGAAGAAACTAGAGGTGACAAATTCTGGTTTTGGTTACTCTGCTTCTCAACCGAGAAGTTGAGCACGACCAACAGGGAAGGAATTGGGAGGAGAATCGCCATGAGAGGAGCAATGTAGCGCCGTGAGAGGAGCAACACAAGTTAGGTTGGGAGTGAGCGTGAGAACGGGGAGAGAACTGGCGAGGTTAATTTAGAGAGAAGGTTTTACATTTGTTTTTTTGGAAAATTACATCCCGCACCCATGTAGTTTAGCGTATTTTAAAAAAACACCCACGTAGTTTAGATATTTACTTTGCGCACCCTTGAACTCTTCTCCGTTTTATGTCCGTCACCAACAAACCCATTTCCGTCCATGCTCTCCACGTGTGTGTTTGTGAGTGGCTGGTAGCATGAGCCGGTTTTATGTTAGTGAAAACCGGTTCTTCCCCTCAATCAACATCCTAATTCACTCACTCACCTACTCTCGTCACTCTGCTCTTCTTCATTCTCCCGACTGTCGACTTTCTTCCCGATTTTCAACCCATTTCTCTTGTTCGACAGTGGAGGGAATCGCCATCTTCTTCTTCGCGCCTCATCCCTGCTCTACTGTCTTCTCATACCCTAGGCTTGTGGTACACTCTGTTCCCGACATTTTAGGGTTTCGTTCTCTTCTGTCGCTTGGTTTACAATTTTAGGGTTTTGTTGATATTCATTCTCTCGTCTCGGTTGCATGTCGATTTTTACTGATGACTCATTCTCCTCTATACTATGGGTGGCATTTCGATTTTTTGCTGGTGTACACTCATTCTCCTCTATAGTATGGGTGGCATTTCGATTTTTTGCTGGTGTACACTCATTCTCCTCTATAGTATGGGTGGCATTTCGATTTTTGATTGGTATACACTGACTTCCTGTACATTCTTATGTACCACTCCTTTGTTGGTTTTGCTGATATCATGCTCTCGTCTGGGTTACATGTCGATTTTTGCTTGGTCTACACTGGTTTCATGTACACTGTTCTGTAATACAGTTTCGATTTCATTCATTATGTTGATCTCTTTGTTGTTTACATTATTTGTGTTTGGTTGAATGAACAAGTGTTGTTATGTGTTTATGAATTCAAAATGGAGATAAACCTAGAGGTAGAGTATAAGGGTTGCAGATATAGACATGAAATGCCATTCGATCCTGATAGATATTCAGTCATCGAACTGGTTGATGACTGCCTTAATGTTATCATACACCAAAGCAAGTCTAGCATACCCAAGTGCCTAGTTTTTAAGTATCAGCACCCCAAAAGCATAAAGAAGATAGAAATAGTGTGTGATAGGCAGTTGTTGAACATGTTAAGTTTGTTGTGAAGGGAAGGATTTGATTGTGATTAGTGTTGAGGATGGATCAAAGGAAAGTGAGTTAATGCTCCTTTACAATCGCTGGTTGGTTGATGCGGACCAAAGGGGTAAGGAAAATGATATTGAAAATGAGGATGTACCTGAGGATAGGGTTGATTATGATGATGATGAACTAATGGAGGTGGATCCTGATGTCATATACCCAAACTCACCACCTCAACACAACCCGCTCGCACCCACAACATCATACACAATCACCCATAACTCAACCTTCCCAAGAGCCTCTGTTATCTATACCTCCACAATCACCACACCAACATGCTCAAGAACTCCACAAATACCTCCTGCTCCACTAGCCATTGGTAACCAAAACATTGGGGAAACCAGAAAAAGGAAAAAAAGGCCAAGAGGGCTTAATCTTGTCTCTTCTTCACGCCCCCAAGTGTTTCAATTCAAACAAATGCCAGCTACATCATCTGCCATACCTACCGAAAGAAACCAACCTTTACCATTGCCTCCCACATCACAACTCCAATCTCGAAGGTCTTCAAATGTGCAAATGCAAGACCATCTGCTGACTCAACAGGGCCAATTGGGTCATCCACCCCTTCTTTGTGCAGTCCAACAGTAGGCTCAAACCACAACAGTGCTACTAACAATGCTTTAGTTCCTATCATTAATCCTTCTGTACCAACTGTTGAGAAAGCCCCTACAGTGTCTAATGAGAGAAATGATTTAGATGAAAATGTGGAGTTAAACCCCACATTCTCTGATGATTAATGGGACAACAACTCTGAGAATGACATTAGTATCAGTTTGTCATATGAGAGTGAAACAGATGGTGGTGGTAATGTTGATGTTGAGGATGATGATGTGGATGTTGATGCAACCGAGAAAATAAGGGAAGGTGGTTACTATTCTGGGGATGAGGAGGAGGGGGTTACTGGAGATGATAGTTGGCTGAAGCACATGCAACGCAAGAGACTACAGAAGGGGTTGTAGGGGGTATAAAGCCAAGGAAAAAGAGAGTGGTGACTGCACCAGTTAGATCATCTTCAAGAAAGAAGAACTAGTAGTTTGTACAACAATGTAAGCCTTTCTTGAATAAGTTAAATAATCTGTAATTGTGTACTATTTCATGTTGACTCATGTATTTATGTTGCATGTGTACTAATATGAATTTTTTGTTTGTTTAGTGTGATGAAGGGAGCTGAAGGAAGGAAGCTGATTTGTACTTGTAGTTGCTGCGCGCAAAGTTGTGTTTCTAGAATTTTGTTGTAGTAGTTACTAGTTTTTTGATGGGGACACTTGTCTGCAATGTGAAGCAAACTTGGTTGTACTCTACAGAAGCGCTTTAGTATGTTATTTCCTTCTCATGAAGATACAATGATGTACCCTGAATATTTTGTGATGTTAACGAATGTTATGCTGCCAGTGAGCAGTTTCTGTCTATGAAAAAGCTTAGCAATTTATGTCTGTCTGCCAAAGTACACTTCTTCTATTTGTCAAAGAGCAGTTTCTGTCTGACAAATGACAAGTAATATATTGCCTGTGTATTACTTTCCCCGTTTGTTATTATGCCTGTGTATTATTTTGCCAAAGAGCATATTTTCTGTATATTGTAATCTGCAAAAGTGTTACTTTACAACACCAACTTTGACTCAATGGTCAAGGCAACGAATATGAAATGAAATTGCATTAATAAGGAACTTTACACACTGTTTTTGAATTGCATTAACATCAAGACACAGCCATTGATCTTCAGACACACAAGATGTAGTACACAAGTCTGCTACACTTGCAATTTTCCACCCAAGACCATTACCTAAACAACTCTAATAATCAGAAAAGTAATCACAAATACAATGACATACACACCCATAAAAGTGCTACAAGCGTTAGCCTTACAACCCTCCCTTTGCCTCAGTACAAAAACCTTCAAATCATTCAACTCTTGTTTCATATCTCTAATTTCTCTCTAAAACCTTCAACAGATCCACACTGGGGCTATCTACCTCTTCTCCGTACCACTTCTCTCTCAACAGATGCCTGTTCAATTCCTTTTCGTTCCACCACTTGAATAGCCCATGAGGACAGTCACACCTGATAGAACAACTTCAACGGGTTGTCACTAGTATCTGCAACGTAAAGCTTTGCATTCTTTTTGCATTTGCACTTCACATTAGCGAACGTGAAGCGACTCTCACTATTCCTGTGCTTGATGAAGACATACTAGTAAAAACAAGTGGAAAGGATGAGAAAAAGAACCACAAACTCACTGAGCTCAGACCAAAGAGTTGTCATCATTGCTCTTGCAAATGGTGAGCTCAGATTTGGCACAATGCCCATCATCACAGCTAATGCAAACTAATATTAGCATACTAACGTAATGAATGAACTGTAAATTGAAGCATGCCTAGCTTCTAATCTCCTTTTCAGAAATCAGGAGCAACAGTGGGTTATACCCAATGCCGCTTCAACTGAACAAAAAGGGATTACGAAAGCATCATGCTCATAACCAGTTCAATTCACAAAGCAGTTCACTAATATAAGCATTAAAGGGCTTCATCCATGCCATATTGGCCATCATCAAAGGGCTTCACCAATGCCACAGTTCAGTAGTTATCATATAACAAAAAAAACTCCACATATCATCTCACGACTGGGAAGGAGCAAAAAGGGTCCCATCAATGGCCGCTTCAACTGATACAAAGAATGTGAACATTCTACTACGTTTGGTCAGGAGCAACATTGAGCAACCCATATTCGCTTCAGCAACCCAGGGAAATGAACAAAGGAGTGGATTACAGAACAATGTACACGAAGCCAGTGTACACAAGCAAAAAATCGAAATGCCACCCATAGTATAGAGGAGAATGAATCATCAGTAAAAATCGACATGCAACCGAGACGAGAGAATGAATATCAACAAAACCCTAAAATTGTAAACCAAGCGACAGAAGAGAACGAAACCCTAAAATGTCGGGAACAGAGTGTACCACCCACCTAGGGTATGAGAAGACAGTAGAGCAGGGATGAGGCGCAAAGAAGAAGATGGCGATTCCCTCCACTGTCGAACAAGAGAAATGGGTGGAAAATCGGGAAGAAAGTCGACAGTCGGGAGAATGAAGAAGAGCAGAGTGACGAGAGTAGGTGAGTGAGTGAATTAGGATGTTGATTGAGGGGAAGAACCGGTTTTCACTAACATAAAACCGGCTCATGCTACCAGCCACTCACAAACACACACGTGGAGAGCATGGACGGAAATGGGTTTGTTGGTGACGGACATAAAACGGAGAAGAGTTCGTGGGTGCGCAAAGTAAATATCTAAACCACGTGGGTGTTTTTTTAAAATACGCCAAACCACATGGGTGCGGGATGTAATTTTCCCTTGTTTTTTTTGCACGATTCAGGAATCGAACTCAAGCTCTCCATTTTTTTTTTAATTCCTTCTGTTCCAGTTTTAGTGAGGTGATAGCTAATACAACTACATATAAGCAACAATTGTCTTACCCAACCTAAAAAATCAAAACCTTATCAATAACTACTGTATTTTATAACAGTTGTCTTTAGTTAGTAGCAGGTGGGGAATCAGGTCAGAGAGTTTTTGGGTAATTTCATTCTCTTTCTTTTTTTCTGAAAATAAGAAAAACAGACTAAACAAACACTAGGAAACATATTCTGATTCCCTTTTCTAATTACCCAAAAACAAACGCCAACTAAGTATATCTTTTTTATATAGTTTCATATTTTTTAATCCAAAAAAGTATCATATTTATCAGATTGATGTTCATTAAATTCCTTTAGAGTTACAAGTGACTGCATGGTTTCATTCACTTGATCCATATACAAAAAGAATGTTGACACTTTTGTAAAAAATTATTTATCAGGTTAAGAAAATTGTTGATAATATTATAGTTATAGAGTTATAAAAGAGTTGAAGTGACATTCTAATATATGTGTACTAATTTGTATTTTTTCTTCAATAAAACAAAGATAATGGGTCCGGTTTTGGGTTATAACTTTAAACTCATACCCAACCCAAAAAATATAATGGGTAACCCAAACTCGACCTGTAAATTAATCGGGTGAAAAATCTCAAACCAAACTCGAGATTTGCGGGTCAGGTCCACAGGTTGGGTCAAAATGGTCACCCCACTATTGTCACTTACTTCAATGTTGTAGATAAGTATTTCATTTTTTTTTCATATCATAGCCTACATATACCATATTCATTTCCACATAATGTAAAATTATAAGGAAAATATTGAAAAATATTCACCTCAAAATAATCTCTCATTCTCGTTATACAAATAGTAAACATGAACTTATGAGCTAGACTTTTACAATATTTGTAGTTTGGGCACAGAAATCTCACATGATATGGTCAAAGCTTTATATTTGTATTATAAGATCCATCAAAGACGTCAAAGATGGAATCCAAAAACAATTCTTCTGAATGAGAATGGCCTGAAACAATCTATCCCGAATCCTCACGTTTGACCTAAACTTACTTGTTTCACCTAAACTTACCCATTTGACTCGAATTGTCAATATAACATTAGGGTTTGAACTGAAACAATATTGCAAATGTGTATACTAATTTTCCACAAGCCGATAGGTCAAAAACTGCGCCTACGAACTTGTACTTATATCCAATGTTAATAAAGTATTTAAAGAAACTTCAATGACATTCACTTCACATTTCATTGTTTTAAATGTAACTCAAATGGTAAAGTAAACATGTTATAGATTCAAAATTATATTTAAATTCAGTTTCCAAATTCATGATATATAACAAATGATATAATAATATGGAATATAAAATATTATAAAGAAAAAGATGACATTAGGTATAAAAAAACAAAAATGAGATGGTGGAGCAAGTTAATGTAGTTGTCACCAAGAATTGAAGTTACTCGACAAAATTTATAGATTTCTTGGAGAAAAATCTGATTTAAATTTTCTTTTAATAAGAGATATGTTATTTTACTTATATTTTACATTAAAATATACCTTTTAAAAGTAATGTAAAGTACTCTATATATTTTGATTTAAAACAAACTTTTCCTTCTATAAAACAAGGCTACAATTATGGAATTGTAAATGTTTCTTTATTTATCAAAATTTACATTTAACCAAATACTTCTAGTAAAAAGATGAAAGACCAGAAAAAATAGTATAACATAGCAGGTTAATTTTGCTGTGTCAATTTTACTCACCAGCTATTTATTGTTTGTTAAAGAAATATCTGTTTAGTTTTTTCTTTATTTAAATGAAGATATTTATGTATCCATATTTTACCACAAAAATAATATAATTTCTTTTGACAAAATTGAAATATTTCATTACTATTAAGCTCTAATAGAACATTTCAAAATATGTAGGAGTTGGTTATGATTAAAAATTTATTTTAACGTTCAAATTTATTGAACTAAATTTTGTATTTAGATTTACTAAAATTTAAATACTAATTTTACCGTTTGAACGTGTTTAATACACGATCTTACAAGGTAGTTAAGTTTTTGCAAATTTAATAAGTTTATTTCTTTATAATTAAGTCCTTTAAATTAAGTTAACTCATGTCTAGTTAACAATCTAAATAAATAAGAAAAAGAGTTCTTTAAAATCAAAAAATATATAAACATGATATGCCACATATCAACTTTTAATTGGTTTAAACAAAAAGGGTACAATAACCTCTCAAAGAAGGGGTACTCAAGCACACACCTATTTTTAAACCCCATGCCACCCATATTTTTGCTTCACTTGATTATGGTTTCCTTCTATGCTCATGTTTTGTTTGTAGTCTCTCATTAATACTTTAGACTGTTTTCCACGGAACTTCTCCACTGAGAGTTTTCTATGAGGTGACTCCTGGGATAGTGAAAGGAACAAATTAAACAACCTTAACTTTACTAAATTATAACATAAAAGAAAATTTTATGGTAAGTTTTAATATGACACTGTTTAATTATATGTTTTTTATTAATATCCTTAAATTACAATTGCCGGCTCCGCCATATATTCCCCACATGACATGAAGGTGGAAGGTGGAGTTTTCTCAGTAACCATACCCAAAGAGAAAGCTAAATCCAAAGAAAGAGATGGTGGCAAAATCGAAAGAAAGAGATATACTTTCCTAATAATTCTTAAGAATAATTATTAAGTGTTAGTGTAGAAGTTGAAAAAACCTTCCACTTGTGGTTCAAGTGTATTTGTTATTTATGATAAACAAATCTTTTATTATAGCTATCTTATCCATTTTGAATAATATTAGTATATTATCGTAAAGGTTGGAAAACTTACTGCTTGTGTAGTTGTATAAATTTATTTAATTCCAGTAATCAAGTGAGTTATTAATATTGTGAGATATAATTTTTCATATTATTTTGTATTGAAGGATTAGAGGATGAATGGCTATATCTGCATTGTCTCAAATATATAAATTAGATTTTATGTCTGTCACATGCATATAGATATGAGTTACATACTATAATTGTTAAGAGATTGTCTATATCTAACTAAACATTTGCTTTAATTTAAAACCATAAATCATATAATAAGAAACGTATAACAATGGGTCGATATCTATTGGAGAGTTAAGCTATTGGAGAGTTAAGCCCAATCTGTTATAGGCCCAAGTGTGAGATTAGTGTTTATTATAGTTTTACTTTCTCTTATTTTCAGTTTGTTTAGATATGCTAGATTCTCAGAGATATAGTTAAGATTTTATCTTGTTATTTTTTTTATCTTTGCTCTGTTATAAAAAGAGCAGTAGTATTGTAATTAGACTTACTCGATTGAATACAATCTGAATATTCAGTTTACATACGCTAAGGGTTACAAACACACAAAGCTAACACCTTTACATAACACCTTTACATTACAATTCCAACATGGTATCAAGAGCGCAGGAGAAGATATCCAGTTCCTAGGGTTTGTCTTCATCAGCAAGCATGGCAGAAGGTGACGACAAGGGAAAGAAGGATGCAGAGACGCCACCGTCTACTTCTTCAGCAAGCAGCAGCATCGATGTTAATGATCCAATATATGTCCATGCTGCGGAGAACCCAGGTCTGAATTTAGTAACTAAATTTAATGGAAAGGGATTCCTAGGTTGGAAGTTTGATATAACTACTGCACTCAAATCTAAAAACAAGTATGGATTTGTTGTGGGTAGAATTAAAAAACCTAAGGAAGAAGATACCATTCGTTACTCAGCTTGGGAGAGGTCTTGCTCTCTGGTTGTTTCCTGGATAAAGAATTCGCTAGGTCCCAATGTTATTGGCAGCGTTCGATATCAAGATGATCCAAAAGAAATATGGGACATCTTGTGTGAGCGTTATCAGCATAGCAATCTTGCAGTCATTCATAACTTGAAGCGTGAGCTTGTTGAAATCAAACAAGGCAGTGATTCAGTAGCAGAATACTACAACAAATTGAAGGAAATTTGGGGGGAGCTCGAACAAGCTCAACCACCACAGAGATGCGATTGTAATGGATGCAAATGCGGTATCAACAAATCTATCAAAAGGCACTAGATGCGGATAGATTGGTGCATTTTTTGATGGGGCTTAACCGGGATTACCTCTCAATTCGGGGGCAGATTCTGGCCTTGGAAAAGCCCCTCAGCCTTGAGAAAGCCTTCGCACTTGTTATCCAGAAGGAAGAACAGCGAGGAGGCAAAGTTTCGACAGATGATGCTGTAGGTTCTTACAATGGTAGTTCTAGGTGATGTTGTTCACTCACGATGAACAGTGCACTGAGTAACAATCTGATAATGAATTTCTCTACTGAACGGTAAACAATTTAAAGTGAAAGATAGATATACACGTGAACCTTCACTTTATTAGCACGTATCCAACAGGATACAATCAAGCACTCATGGAGAACAGACTCTCCATCAATGAACACGTAAAAACCTAGGCAACTCACTTTCTAGTGTTTTTACAAACGCTCCCAGCAATATCTGTTTCTTTCAGTATCTTTTCTCTCCTCGTAAAAGCCTAACTCGTCATTTGCCTGACTACTGCTTATATAGAATAAAAATGTAAAATCTATCTAAAAAGATCCTATGCACATGATAAAATTCTTGACGTTAACAACACATAAAATCTGTTTAGATTTTATGCTGGTTAAAAGATAAAACTCTGACACAATAATATCCCACAAAAATCTCCAAGGTGCCAGTCTTTATCCTTCTCTCTGTTCTGTCTTCAGATATCTCTGTTTGGTACACAACACAGTATGGAACACAGAGTTTCCAAACAAAAACACTAACAATTTCCCCCGTTTTTGATTGGGGCAAACTCTGAATGTGTGTCTGTGTTATTCCCCCTGAACACATACAATAATCACAATGTATTGCATTGACCACTTCCCCCTCAATAGGTTAACGCATAAGCATGTGAAATATCCATAACCAAAAAAACATATACGGCACCGTAGATTTGGATATAGACTGATTATCAAGCCAAAAGCATAGCAGAAATCCATAAAGCACAGTCTCTTACACACATATTACTTTCCCCCTTTTGCCAAATCAAAAAGGAGGATCAAAAGTCAGAGAAAAACATAGCCATAATCCAAAATAGCAAGTCTAATACACAGCAAAACACACAACGATCCAGCAGCACAAAAGGAAGAAAAAAAAAACTAAAAGGTTTCCTCAGATTCAGAAGCGGGTGTAGCATTGAGGGTGGATATGTAGGTTTCAAGGGAGAGGATGCGCTTCTCAAGAGCATGCTCGTTTGTGATCAGAGTGTTAATCATGGCAAGCAGTATGGACTCATGAGATGTAGGTGGAGGAGATGGTACTGATACATCTTGACGAGCAGGAGGGTTCTTGAGTTGCCAGCCAGAATCAGTGCGCTCAATGGACATCTTCGCAAAAGTATGAGTGCCCAAGTAGTGTGAGCCCTTCATTTGAACAGCAGTCATTGTCTCCAGAGGGAAATGATAGAATTGAAAAACCTTCGTCATCCACAGCGGATAAGGAATCACAGGTTTCTGGCTGTTGATAACACGCTTCCAATGGTCAATCATTAAGCAGGGCAAGGACACTTCTAACTTATGTTCCATGCACCACATGAGGGCTAAATCAATGGGAGTGACACGTTCCCTCATGTCATTTTGTGGAGTTAGCATCTGGTATGCAAACAGATGAAGAAGCCGAGGAATTGTACCAAAATCACGCTGCAAGTAATTTCTCAGACGCGAACTAGTATTCGTAAGCCCATAGTGATGCTGAACATCCTTCAATGGTACAATATCAATTTTCTGAGGGTTAAACTCAGAAAAGCCAGCCAAGGGAATACCTAAAATATTCGATAGCAAGCCCGGAGATAATGTAATGCATATCCCTGCTACCGTAGACTGCAGTTCCGTCTCAGTAATAAGCGTTATATTAGTTATAAACAGAATCAGCGCCTCAGGATAATAAACAGTCTCCTGACTAAACAAAGAATCCCATTTTTGAAACTCAATGGACTCAGCAACGTCCAACAGATCATGAGCCCGAAGCCAGTTACAGTCAACAATCTTGCCCATGATGATATCAGCCAATTTAACATCACGAATAAAAAGAGGTTGCTGTGGAAATTGCCTGGTACCTTTCGAAGCTTGAAGCGAAACACAAGACCGAGAAGCAAGCTTGCGCTTGTTTGGAGTTTTAGAGCCAACAGCGGTAAGTGTTGCAGGCGTCGGCTTCGCGACAGCAGGAGAAGAAGCTGGAGATGATGGCGCAATTCTTTTGCGCTGATTCCGTGTCCGCGGGTGAACCGAAGCCTCAGCCGGAGGGGTTGAAGTGAGGCGGTCAGCAGAAGCACAACCAGCCGGCGCCCCAGAAACAGCATTCTCAGATGATTTTGAGACGGAATCCGCTGCTTGAGTAGACATAGTGTCGGCCGCTGTTTGCAGTGAATTTGTGGCAGATTGTTGTGGCAAGAGAGAGGCAGGAGGGTTAGCCTGTGAAACAGTGGTATGAGGGTGCGGGGAAGATGGCGGAGCACCGGTGTCGGACAGAGGAGTAGAGTGTGGCGGAACAGAAGCCATAAGGAAGACCAAGGGACGCCGTGAGAGAGAGAGAGGAAGAAAGGCAGAAGAAAGGCTACGATTCTTGAAGGAAGCGGAGAACAGGGAAAAGAAACGCGAGAACGACTCATATACTCCTTTTCTTTTTCTTTCTTTTTTTCTTTTTTTCTTTTTTTTTTCTATTCTTTTTTTATTCTTTTTTTTAGGTATGACTAAATGGTAGGAAAAGGAAATGAAAAAACTGGCATGAAAAATGCTAGATCGTTACAAAATTACCAGTAACAGACTCACAATTTCAAACTAAAAGCTAGCACAAAATGACCAATGAAATCACACTTTTGAAAAAACAAAAAAGAAAAGAAATAATAGGCAGAGACCATACCTTACGGAACGTTGATCATCCCAAGCTCAAAGCGTAGATAACAAAATTGATCACGACTCAGCGGTTTAGTGAATATATCAGCAATTTGTGTGTTTGTGGGACAATGAAGCAACTGGACAGTGCCTTTTTCAACTTGATCACGTAGAAAATGATGGCGAATCTCTATGTGTTTGGACCAAGAATGATGAACCGGATTCTTCGCGAGCTCGATTGTACTGGTGTTATCACAATAAATAGGTACCGGTCCATAAGCAATCCCAAAATCATGAAGTTGATGACGTAACCATAAAGTTTGAGCGCAACATGCAGCAGCTGCTACATACTCTACTTCAGTTGTAGACAGAGCAACAACCGCTTGTTTACGTGAAGACCATGAAATGAGGCTGTTACCCAGAAATTGTGCAAAACCAGAGGTACTTTTACGATCAGTCAGGGACCCACCAAAGTCAGCATCAGTATAAGCCATCAAAGTCGGGATGGAACCAACGGAGTAAAATAGACCAAGTGGTAAGGTGCCCCCAAGGTAACGGCAAATTCGCTTAACAACCTTTACATGGGGAATCCGTGGAGACGATTGAAACCGTGCACAGAAACAAACACTATGCATGATATCGGGACGACTAGCGGTGAGATATAATAGAGAACCAATCATTCCTCGGTAAGTCTTGTCATCTGCCAGCTCTACTGAGGACTCATCCCCAAGCCGTAAGGTTGTAGACATTGGTGTGGGTAAAGACTTAGCATCCTGAAACTGATACTTAGCAAGAAGTTCTGTTGTATACTTTGTTTGACTAATATGAGTGCCATCCGGAGTCTGACGAATCTGTAAGCCAAGAAAGTAGGTGAGCTCACCCATATTGCTCATTTGAAATTCTTTAGACATCAGCGATTCAAACTCTTTTGTTAAGGCCATGTTGGTAGAGCCGAAGATAATGTCATCAACATATATCTGGATGAGTAACATCTCAGAATTATGATGCTTTAAGAATAAAGTGATCCACTGTCCCACGACTAAAACCTTGAAAAATTAGAAAGTTGGTAAGTCTATCAGACCAAGCTCGAGGAGCTTGTTTAAGACCATAGAGAGCCTTCTTGAGTCTGAAAACATCATTTGGACGATCAAAGCTCTCAAAGCCAGGTGGTTGAGTAACATACACTTCATCCTTTAACCACCATTTAAAAAGGCACACTTTACATCCATCTGATACAACTGAAATCGATTTGCAGCAGCAAAAGCAATGAGTAAACGAATTGCTTTGAGACGGGCAACAGGAGCGAAGGTTTCATCGAAATCCAAACCCTCTTGCTGATTATACCCCTTGGCCACTAACCTTGCTTTGTTTCTAGAAATATTCCCTGATTCATCAAGCTTGTTCCTGAAAACCCACTTAGTGCCAATAATGTTATGAGTTTGTGGACGAGGCACCAACTCCCAAACATCATTCCTTTTAAACTCATTGAGTTCCTCATGCATCGCATTAATCTAGTCTGGATCAGACAAGGCTTGTGACACTCTTAGGTTCAAGCTGTGACAGGAAACCGTGGTAGGCACAAAAGCTATGGGCTGATGATCGCGTCTGGACCCCCCTAAGCGGATCAGTGATGATGTTCTCTAAATTGATACCAGGTGCTTGACGAGATGTAGGAGCACATAAAACAGGTGGTGAGTTAACATGAGGTGAGGCAGGAGTCTGTAACTCAGTGTTATCCAATGGTGGAGTAGTATCGGTATGGTCCGCAGGTTGGTGAGAAGCTGCTGGAGTAATCCCCGGAGAAATGGGCTCTTCATCTGAGTCAGTGACATTCTCAGCTGGTGGATCAGGTATAAAAGAATGCTCATGTGACGCCCGTGAATCTCTGCCTCCGAAACTAGATTCATCAAACTTGACATTCACAGACTCCTCAACAACCAAGGTATGCTTATTAAAAACTCTGTAGGCTTGGCTATGCTGGGCATACCCTAGGAAAACACCTTCATCACTGCGAGTATCAAACTTCCCAAGGGATGCCTGTTTCTGATTGAGGATATAACAGCGACACCCAAAAACACGAAGATGGGAGATGGCCGGTTTTCGACCCTTGAACAATTCATAAGGTGTCTTAAGTAAGATAGGCCTGATCAACGCTCTGTTCAGTATGTAACAAGCTGTGTTGACAGCCTCACCCCAGAACCTTTGTGAGAGTCCACTGCCGTTTAGCATAGTGCGGGCCATCTCTTGTAAAGTTCTGTTTTTACGCTCTACCACTCCATTCTGCTGAGGAGTTCGTGACGCAGAATAAGTATGAGTAATACCCTTCTCAGTGCAATATTCCGCAAACAGAGTGTTCAAAAATTCTGTTCCTTGATCAGTGCGGATAGACTTCACAGTGCGTTCAACTTGTGTCTGTAACTGTGTAACCAGAGCCTTGAACTGAGTGAACGTTTGATCTTTAGAGACAAGAAGCCTTATCCATGTGAACCTCGAGTAATCATCAACAACAACCAGGATGTATTTCTTACCAGACCGACTTTCAACTCGCATTGGTCCCATCAGATCCATGTGTAACAATTCCAGTGAACCAGTAGTGCTTACAGTGGTCTTACCCGAATGATTCATTCGAACTTGTTTACTTAGAGCACAGTCTTTACATACAGTTGTAGAATCAAGAACCTTCTTTGGAAGTCCTATAACCAGGTCCTTTGTACGTAAGCGATTGATGAGCCGGTAGTGAGCATGCCCAAGGCGTCGGTCCCACAAATCAACATCCTCGACATTTGTGAGACATGATACGTCATGAACAGATGAATTGGAATCAATCATGTATAGATTACCTCTCCTTACACCTTGCAGTAGCAGTTGCTGTGTCAACTTATTCCTCACCTGAAACCCATCAGAGTCAAAAATGACTTGTGATGGACCTTTATCACAAACCTGTGACACACTAAGCAGATCATGCTCTAAGCCTTCAACAAGACATACTTGATCAATATAGGCATCATGCCTGACAGTTCCAATTCCAACAATTTTGCCTCTTCCACTGTTTCCGAACTTGACTTTACCTCCATTATGTTCAGTGAGGGTGCTAAATTTAGTTCTATCGCCACTCATGTGTCGTGAACAACCGCTATCCATGAGCCACCAATTTTCAGTATGTGACTCAGAACGTACCTACACCGAATTAAACAGGAAAATTAGTCTTAGGTACCCAGACTAGCTTGGGCCCCGTTGAGTATGAGGAAAAACTCGAGTGTTTACCAAGTGGTCTCAGAACAGCACTAGAAGATTTACTAACTCTCGTTTTTTTGTTCTGAGTCTATAACACTGTCGAATTGAATGACCATAACAATGACAATATCTGCATAATATGTCACACTTTCTGTAGCTTTTAATATCACTATGCCGGTTACCTTGATTATTCACTTGTCTAAAGCCCAGTCCCTTCCTATCAACACTTTTGTTACACAGCATGTTACACAAATTTATTTTTCCTGTGTACCAATCAGGGTTCTTCTGAGACTGTATCTCTAACTTATGATTCTTCCTGAGGACTTCTTCTGTAAGGTTCTCAACTTCCTTATTTAGACCTTCATTTCGACTAATCAGAGATTCAAATTCATGTTTCGCCCAACTAGGAAGAGTTGTTATTCGAGATTTCAGGGGACTAACAAACCTAATACCAGTAACTCGTGAGTTATTCCCCAGATCAGTATCAGTAGTATGTTCATAACTTTTTAACCTGTCTTCTAACCTATTTATCTTGGTTTCATATTCCTCCTTTTGCGTTTTTAGTTGTAACACAGTTTCAGATAAAATATCAAACATTTGTTGCTTTGACATGGAATTAAAAGATTCTTTCACATGAGCTAGACATACCTCATCTTCAGGAAGCGCCTTCTTCCACTTCTCCATCGCCATCAAGCAGTATTCAGTATTCATGTTAGTCACCTCTTCCTGGACTATGGCTGTCATGCATGCTTGATCTTCATTCTCATGTTCTGAGCTGTACCTGAATCGCTTTCTCCCCAAGCAGCTGCAGGGGTAGATGAAAACTTCTTGACTTTCTCTTGGAAGTTATCTTTCTGTGGTAAAGGGCAGTTTTTGACCTCATGTCCTGGCTTGTTGCATCTAAAACAGATGATTGGACCCTTCTTGGACTTGTTACGATTGAACTTAGGGTTGTAACCTCTTCGTCCTCCAAAGATTTTCCGAATCCCATTAGCTATCATTGTAATTTCCTCTTCCTCATCCATCTCTTCTTCATCAGTCTCAGCAGTGCTTTTACAAGCCTTCAAAGCCAAATCCTTCCCTGTGGTTGCAGAAGACATTACTCCTTTCATTTTCCCTTCGTAAACCATCAGCTCAGAACCCAGCTCCTCGAGTGACAATTTGGATAGATCCTTGGTTGTCTCCAGTAAGGTTGAGTAGTGTAACCAGTCTTTTCCAAGACTATCTAAGCATCTTTCGTTAATAGTAGCGTTGTCAAGCGTAACTCCTACTGCCTTCATGTCGCTTAGGATCTTGTCAAACTTCTCAAGAGTCTGAGTAATAGACTCACCATCAACCATTCTGAAGTTATCAAACAGTCTTCTAAACTGCTTCCCTTTTGCCTTCCTGATCGAGTCGGTACCCTCATAGGCCACCTTAAGAAAGTTCCATACTTCCTTCGCAGACGGTATACCCTACTGCCTTCTCGCTTGAGTCAAACCTCTGAAAGTGAAGGACACAATCACTACTTAGAGCCTGTTTGTTCTTGCTGAGCAGCTTCTTTATCATTATCAGTATAGCTCTTTCTTCTCCTTGGCTTGGACACTCCTTCCACGGTAGTCTGAGGAACGAGATCACTTCAGTGACGACCGTCCAAAATCGTAGTCGATAGACATCAGTTGATGCCCCATTTGCTCACACCAACATGCGTAATTAAACTTCGTGAGCTTTGGAGCTTTGACATTGTAGGAACCCATGTTGCTAACCCCTAGAAGATTTCTCTTCTGATTGAGATGGAGGGGACCTTGCTCTGATACTAATTGTAGGTTCTTACAATGGTAGTTCTAGGTGATGTTGTTACTCACGATGAACAGTGCACTGAGTAACAATCTGATAATGAATTTCTCTACTGAACGATAAACGATTTAAAGTGAAAGATAGATATACACGTGAACCTTCACTTTATTAGCACATATCCACAGGATACAATCAAGCACTCATGGAGAAAAGACTCTCCATCAATGAACACGTAAAAAACCTAGGCAACTCACTTTCTAGTGTTTTTACAAACGCTCCCAGCAATATCTGTTTCTTTCAGTATCTTTTCTCTCCTCGTAAAAGCCTAAATCGTCATTTGCCTGACTACTGCTTATATAGAATAAAAATGTAAATCTATCTAAAAAGATCCTAATGCACATGATAAAATCCTTGACGTTAACAACACATAAAATCTGTTTAGATTTTATGCTGGTTAAAAGATAAAACGCTGACACAATAATATCCCACAAAAATCTTCAAGGTGCCAGTCTTTATCCTTCTCTCTATTCTGTCTTTAGATATCTCTGTTTGGTACACAGACACAGTATGGAACACAGAGTTTCCAAAAAAAAACACTAACAGATGCTATGTCTTCTACGTTCATAAGCCTGCAAATACAGAGAATCACAGAAACCCTAACCCTAGCGGAAAGGTGAGAATGATAAGAAGAGGTTAACTTGCACTTTCTGTAAGAAAGTTGGACACAGTTTCGAGGTCTGTTTCCAGAGACAGAAGTGTGGTTATTGCAAAAAGACGGGGCACGTTGACAGCGAATGTTTCCACCTCCACGGCAGAGAGACGGTTCTCGCCCGCAAAAAGAAAGCTTATGCCAACAATGTCCAAATCGAAGAGCCAGACGAACAGAAAAACATTTCAACAGAGAGTGGGTTCACAGCGAAACAGATACAACAGATAACAGATATAGTGCGGACCACCAGTACCGCAATCAAACCCGAGGATTCCAGTTATTGCAATTTTTCCGGTAAGCTTTCTTACTGTTTAATGAGCTCACACAATACTTTACCGGTAAGTGGATTCTCGATTCAGGGTCTACGGACCATATTTCTGGAATCGGGGAGATTTTCGAGAATATGCAGAAAGTTCGAGAAGCGAAAGTTTTGGTCTTACCGGATGGTGGAACTAGGACGGTGAAATTCGTTGGTGACGTGAGGTTGGGGAAGACGATATACCTGAGAGGAGTTTTATTTATCCCCGATTTCCGCTTTAATTTGGTCTCCATAGCGAGATTAGCAGATCAGTTCGCATGTTCCTTGGTGTTTAACAGTGGTGATTGTTTTGTTCAGGACCACTCTACAGGGACGAGTGAACGACTTGGCAGCCCCTTGATGGACTGTATGTGCTGGACGTCTTCAAGGCTGGGCCCGTGAACAAGGGGCCAGATCTACTTTGGGTGGGTGAGAATGGGCCGCGTGTGAAAGAAGTCAGGGCCGAAACAAAGATGAGTCCAAGTCGAGCTTATGTTAGTAGAACAGAGAAAGATTTGGGCTGTGATTCTAGTATCAGTTTTAAAGCTGCTGAGTTGCATGTTAGGTAGGTCATGTACCATTTCGAAAACTGGTTGCGATGAAATTAATAAAGAGTCAGAATGTCCTAATGATTATGCTTGTGATGTTTGCTATAAAAGTAGAGCTCAACGGTTACCTTTTGACAACTCTTTTATCAAAACGAAGCGAGCTTTTGAGATGGCTCACGTTGATGTGTGGGGACCGTTCAAACCGTCACTTATAATGGATATAAGCATTTTGTATGTTTTGTCGATGATTATACCAGAACCACGTGGGTTCATCTTATTCGACAGAAAGGTGATGCCTGGGGAATAATAGTCGGTTTCATCAAGATGATACAACGACAATTTGAGACGAAAATCAAAGTGATCCGAACAGATAATGCAAAAGAGTTGGGCAGTTCTACAGAAGGGGAGACTTTCTTTTCGGAAGAAGGGATAGTCCATCAGACTACATGTGCTTACACCCCTCAGCAGAATGCTGTGGTCGAAAGAAAACACAAGTATTTGCTTGAAACAGCGAGAGCGTTATATTTTCAGTCTAATGTTTCGTTCGTGGTATATTGGGGTGAGTGTATTTTGCATGCAGTTTATCTCATTAATAGGCTGCCAACGAAGGCTCTTGGAGGAAAAACACCATTTGAGGTACTTTATGGTAATACGGTAGCATATGATAAAATCAAGGCTTGCCTGTGCTACAAAACTTTCTTCCTAAAGCAGGAAAGTTTGACCCAAGGGGAGAGGCTTGTGTTTATTTGGGAGATTATCCGTGAAAGAAAGGGCATAAAGTCTTAAGCATTGCCGCTCAGACACTGGAGGTTTGCAGAGATGTCAAGTACCATACCGATGTTTTTCCTTACAGAGAGCATGATGGGAGTCGCCCTTTTCATACCCAAACAGGGGTGTATGAAGGGGGTGATGAGCAGATGGGTTACGGTTTTTTTGATGATGAATGTGTGGTAGGGCAGCAAGCAGATTCATCAAGTCATGTGGACACGGTGAACGTTGATGTTGACTTACCACAGGTTCGGCGTTCTAGCAGAGAAAGTCATAAACCTAGTTATTTGAGTGACTATGTTTGTAATACCGTTTTCCAAGAGGTACTAGATGAAAGAGTTTACAAAAGTGAGGGGTCTACCAGTAATCTTATTGGGTGTACGAGCCTTACAGAACTCAGACCCAACACTTGCTTGGCTTTGTTGACTAGTGCACAGAATCATACCAGTGTCACTCCAGATCTGAAGGAACCGTTTACTTATCAGGAAGCAGTGAGACATGAGCATTGGCGCCAAGCCATGGATGCTGAGTTGGCAGCTCTTCATCAGAATAACACATGGGATGTTGTTACTCTTCCCCAGGGTAAAAAGGTTATTGGGTGCAAATGGGTTTATAAGACCAAGCTCAAGTCTGATGGGTCCTTGGAGAGGTACAAGGCACGGCTGGTTGCTAAGGGCTTTACTCAGCGACATGGGCTTGATTACAATGAAACTTTCTCGCCTGTTGTTAAGTTGAACAACGATTCGAGCGTTGATTGTTGTTGCTCTTCACAACGGTTGGATAATAAACCAGCTAGATGTGAATAATGCTTTCTTGCATGGTGAGCTTGATGAAGAGGTTTACATGCGTATCCCTCCCGGGCTCGAAGTTCATGGGAGCAACAAAGCTTGTTTGCTTAAGAAATCATTGTATGGTCTCAAGCAGGCTTCACGGCAGTGGTTTTCAAAATTGGGAAGCTTCCTCAGGACTCTTGGTTTCTCTCAGTCCAAGAATACTTACTCGCTTTTCTACAAAGATACAGAGAGTGGGAAAATGTTTCTCGCTGTCTATGTTGATGATATACTGGTGGTTGGAGCCCAGCAGGCAGAGATCGATCGTATTAAGAGTGCCCTTGATCTCAACTTCAAAATTAAAGATTTGGGGGTGTTACATTATTTCCTTGGGATCGAGTTTATTCGTGTCAAGCAGGGGTATGTTCTCTCAAAAGCAGTTTGTTGGATTTCATAGAGGATTTGTGATTGCAGGATGTTTGGTTGCCAGCAGAGGAGGACCACCCGAGGTCCTATGATTGTGGGGACACAGTTGCTGTCTAATGATGGCGCTCTTTCGCGTGACCCCACGTCTTATAGGAGACTCGTTGGCAAGTTGAATTACTTGTCCAACACACATCCTGATATCAGTTTCACTGTTCAAACTCTCAGTCAGTTTATGTAGAGTCCTACTGACGTTCACATGGAAGCAGCTGTCCATGCGCTTTGCTATGTCAAAGGTACCATCAATTATGGTATTCTTTTATCTTCTGGAGCACGAGGAACGCTGGACCTTTTGGCATATTGTGATTCTGATTGGGCAGCTTGCCCTAATACAAGGAAGTCTGTTTCAGGATATTATTTTTTTCTGGAGAGAGTCCTATATCGTGGAAGACAAAGAAACAAGGTTCCGTTTCTCTTTCTAGTGCTGAGGCAGAATATTGTTCTCTTCGGCGCGTCACAGCGGAGTTGACTTGGTTGACTCGTCTCTTGTTTGAGCTAGGCGTCACTGACGTCACGCCAATACCGGTCAAGTGTGATAATCAGTCGGCAATACATATCGCACGGAATCCGGTGTTTCATGAGAGGACGAAACACATTGAGATTGATTGTCACTTCGTACGAGAGAAGATCCAGCAGGGTTTAGTTGATGTGGTTTACACGCACACTTCTACACAGTTAGCGGATATGATGATCAAGGCCCTCCCTGACACCCGGTATAAGGAGCAAATTCAACATATGGGCATGCGTGATCAGTCCAAGCCTTGCTAAGCGAATTACCTACGGCTTGCGGGAGGGGGGGGGGGTATTGGAGAGTTAAGCTATTGGAGAGTTAAGCCCAATCTGTTATAGGCCCAAGTGCGAGATTAGTGTTTATTATAGTTTACTTTCTCTTATTTTCAGTTTGTTTAGATATGCTAGATTCTCAGAGATATAGTTAAGATTTTATCTTGTTATTTTTTTTTATCTTTGCTCTGTTATAAAAAGAGCAGTAGTTGTAATTAGACTTACTCGATTGAATACAATCTGAATATTCAGTTTACATACGTTAATGGTTACAAAACACAAAGCTAACACCTTTACATTACAATTCCAACAATATCGTGATGAATGATGGAGTATGTTAAATTTTCTTGATAGGATCGATAGTATACATCCACACAGTGAAATTATACTTACTTTCAGTCATGGTAGATAGTCGATATATTTCTTCTATCTTAACTATATGTTGGGTCTTCTAGTTTTCCTCTTGAGCAGATGTACTTCTACACTCCCGATTTATCGTGAACTCTTCAAGATTTTGTTTTTACAAGAGAAAAGAAAGACAAGAAGAGAGAAATATGTTGTGGATTAGGTACTCATCTATGCCTTTGTATGTTTGAGTGCCTTGACAAGATGGAGTATCACATGCATTATACATGCTAGGCTATGACTCTTGAAAACCAATGGATTCTTTACTGTCTCCATCCATCAAGAGACACAAATATTGTAACTGTATAATATTATAACCTGACGGTTTTTTAATCTGGTTTTAATAGTCTTTAATAAGAATACGAAACTATTTGTAACCCAATACTGTAAAAAACTAAATGAGCAAGATTTCTTGTAACTATTATACAACCTCAAGAATTAATATCCTAACCCTCAAAATTAACACACCTTATGTGATAATTTATCATGTGAAAACTATTACTCACTTCTTACACAGTGTTCCAAAAAAGAAAGATATTTTCATGAATAAAAAATGGTATAAAAAGTACAAATATCGTAGTATAATGTCTACCATAGACAATTACATATCTACCTTTTAGGCTGAGATTTCTCTACCACACGACCTGGAAGATGAGTATATAGTCTGCATGGTAGTGAACTGACAGTTGATTTTATGTTGACCACAAGCGACAAGAAGATGAGTAGGAGAGACCTGGTCCAGGTAGTTTCTCCTGTTTTGATGTCGGTATTGTTTAGCCTTCATCAAGCTGCTATTCCTTGCATCCCCGATATCTTGGTGCTTATCACCAATTAGGATCACTGGAGATGATAAATAATATCTTCACCAATCAACATCAGGTCTCTTTGAAGTTCCTCATGATCCATTTTGTAATTCCGAAGTTTTTGTTTGTTAGAGTAGGCTTATGTAATGACATATTAACAACTCTTTTGATTGAATACAGTGGGATACGTCCACTGCTCCTTTGCGGGTTATCGAGGCTGCAAAGCAAAGCTTGAGTGTGATTCAGAAATAAATTGCCAGATAAACCCTCGTTGTAATCGACCTTTATGTTAGTTTTATAATATATGGTTTCTATGGTTAACAACTATGAACTATGCTTTACTAGGTTTAGCTTGTTACACTATGTACTTTGTATATACCTATGGTATGTCCAGTTTGTCTAGATACTTTAGTGTAGATAGTAGGGGTGTTCACGGAAAACCAGAACCGTCAACTGAGACCAGAACCGGTAAAATCGAAACCGGAAACCCGGTTACTGAAGTGGCTCGTCGGTTTGGTTACCGAACTGTTTAATTTGCCGGTTCCGGTTCCGGTTATTGATTTTGAGGAATTCGGTGAACCGAAAATATCGTTTAAGCACTTCAATTATTAGTTTTTATTTTTATTTTTTGAGCATAAATATAAAACTATAGGGTTAATTATTAGATTTATAAAAAATAAGTGTATACTTATATAGTTAATTGTTAGAATTATACAAAAATCAATTAAAATCTTACTAAAGCTGACAATTAACCAGTTTAATGTTGCACCAAAACCAATAAATTGTATATTGTTTGCTAATTATAAGAAAAAACACATAAATCTGCATCATTTAGGTTAGCGTTAAACGGTAAAATCGCACTAAAACCGACGGTTAACTGATCCGATTAACCACTTCTAAATGAACCGGTTACGCTTATTAAATTTGACTAACCGAAATGTCGGTTAACCGGTGATAACACCTAGTAGATAGTTTGCGTAGTCCTCCTAGCTTGATGGTTGGTATTGAGTTGTTGAGGCTGATTAGACTTGGGTCTAGTATAGATTGGTTGCTCGCTCATTCATCCATTTACAGGAATAGCTTTCGAATAGCATCAAGATTAGAGTGATATGGTTTCCTTTTGTCTTGAGCTAGTGACATCCCTTTGTACTATCTCTATATTTGATCGGTAATAAATATGGACACTAGTTAAAAAAAAAACACGTGCAGCATCCCAATTATTCATCCCCATACCGTCGCGTCGCGTCGCGTCCCACACAAATTTTCAGCTCATCTATATATTTTCCCAAACATTATATGTCACTGGTACATTTGACCGTCAAAAAAGAGAGAAACTGAATCCAAGAAGGTAGTAGACGCAGAATAAGAAAAAGGAGTAGTGTGTAGAACGAACGAGAGAAAGGCGGAAGAGAATATAAATCAAAATGGTGCCGCGAGATTACGAAAACCGCGGTACTAACGGCAACGGAGATGAAAACAATATCACAGCTAGGCTGGTGGAGAGAGAGGATGATGAACATAGAGCCGTAAGTTGGTGGAGAAGAATTGTGGATGTTGAGGAAACGAAAAAACAAATTTGTTTATCCCTTCCATTGATCCTTACAAATATGTCATACTATTTGATACCATTAGTCAGTGTTATGTTCGCTGGTCATCTTGGAGAGTCTGAGCTTGCTGGTGCTACACTTGCTAATTCATGGGCAACTGTTTCCGGCTTTTCATTCATGGTTAAACCCAAAACCTATACCTTCTCCATTATCCTTCTATTTTTAATTTGATTCTTGATGGTTAATAATCAATTGATCTTAATTTATTAGATTGGTCTTAGCGGTTCGTTGGAGACATTATGCGGTCAAGGGTTGGAGCACAGCAATTTCCAATGCTTGGAGTTTACTTACAATCATCTTGTATAATATCTCTCGTATTCTCAGTGCTGATATCAGTATTCTGGTGGTTTACGAAACCCATACTGATCTTTATTCATCAGAGCTCTTCAATTGCGGAATCAGCAGCAGTGTACATGAAATTTCTTATACCAGCTATCTTTGCCTATGGAGTTTTACAGAACATACTGAGATTTCTTCAAACTCAATCAGTTGTTATACCATTGTTCATCTGCTCCTTTATTCCACTGGTTATTCATGTTGGGTTAGCTTATGTGTTGATTCACTTAACCAGTCTTGGATATGTGGGTGCACCATTATCAGTATCGATTTCGATGTGGATTTGTGTTTTGATGTTGGGTTTCTATGTGAAGTATGCAAAGGAGTTTAAACATACTTGGAGAGGATTTTCTTTAGAGTCATTTTCTCATGTTTTTACTAGTCTCAAGTTGGCTCTGCCTTCCGCTGCAATGGTTTGGTGAGTTTCCTATAATTGTTTAATGTATTGTATTGACTGATTGATATGATTCTGTTGTTACATATTATGGTGTTTGTCATTTTTTGGACGAATATGAGGTTAGATTGGTTTTCATAAGTTCCTATATATTTTTGGTTAATTTTCAGCTTGGAATTATGGGCTTTTGAGACTTTAGTGTTATTAGCAGGCTTAATGCCAGACTCAGAGATAACTACTTCTGTGGTTGCTATGTGGTTAGTTCTCACCTAACTGTCTTCTTCCTTTTGACATACATGAAATGAGTTGAATTGAATTTGGTTACCCACTCTTTCCAACGGCCATATTTACATCTTGACAGTGTCACTACTGAAGCTATCTTATATATGATTGCATATGGTCTAGCCGCTGCAGCTAGGTGAGATATTTTTTTCTTATTCTTGTAAGCATTGTACTTCAATTTTACAGACTATACCACCCAAAAAAGAAATAAGGAAAGCAATATAACTGTGTATCATCTACATAAATTTGGCAGCACAAGAGTGTCAAATGAGCTAGGAGCTGGTGATACGCAAAAGGCTAAGCATGCAATGGGAGTTACTCTACAGCTCTCTATCGTCCTCGCTGTTGTTGTTGTTTGTTTTTTAGGATTCGGACGTAAATTATGGGCTGGCCTCTTTAGTGATAGCTCTGTTATCATCAATGATTTTGCTTCAATGACTCCCTTCCTAGGATGCTCTATATTGCTTGATTCAATCCAAGGTGTTTTGTCAGGTAATTGGTCGTTGTTAATGTATAATTTGCTCTTGCTGATCGAATTAGCTAGCTAGCTAGTGCTACTTTTTCCATTTTTTTGTACTACAAGTTACTTGATTACTGTTTTGTTTTGGGTTTAAATTATAAACAGGTGTGAGCAGAGGTTGCGGATGGCAACATCTAGCCATGTATACCAATCTGGCGACCTTTTATCTCATCGGCATGCCTATTGCCTGCTTGCTCGCCTTCATGCTTAAATTGTATGCTAAGGTAACCTACTAAAACATATGCAATCAATAACACACACACACCTGAGAAATTAGCAATATGATTAACAGTTTTGGCCTTTTGTTTTGATTTCAGGGACTATGGATTGGACTAATTTGTGGCCTCTTTTGCCAAACTAGTACACTTTTGCTCATCACGTTCCTCAGAAGTTGGACTAAATATGAGCTTTTGTGAAGGTGTGAAGGATTTTATTTAGTGTTTTTGACTTTCCTAGAAGCACATTTTCACCATATAGTGCGGATCTAGCTGGGAATAATAATGCTGTTCGACTGAAAGCTGCAAAAGCTACTCAATGCTGCTTTTCTATTAATCTACCCTAGATAACTTATTCTAACTCATATACATTGGGTTAGATTTTAACAAATAACCAACTGACACATGGCAGACAAAAAGTAAAAAAAGGAGATTAATGTGCTGAACGTGAGTACCGAACGGCCCCTTAGGCCCCGTTCGTTAAACGCTGGAAATGCACCGTTTTTTTCATCTACCTATGGTTAACCATAGTTAACCAATGATAAGTAGACACATGTCTCATATAGCTAGATGAAAGAGCAAAAGCTCCAAAACGAACGGAGCCTTACGGGTTGTTCGATACTCGCGAGCAGAACAAACAAAAAGCAGGAAAACCTGCGTTTCAATAAAGTTGCCTATGGTTAACTAATGATGGGTTGCCACCTATACCATAGTAAGCTTTTTGTGGGGTCCAAATACTAATCTACACCAATCAGAAATGGACACATGTATTATCACTTTTACAAAATAAGATTAATCTACAAATGCACCCAGACACACTGTAATTTCCAAAAAACAACTTAGAGGGCGTTCGGACTTTGCACTCAAACGCAGGTAAAGCTGCGAAAAAAATAAGCTCCATATGGTTAACTTATAGTAACTTGACATGTGTTGTGTGGTTTCAGTTACAACCACTAATAAACTGACAGTTGGCTTACTAAATTAAAAAAAAGGAGATTAATCTCTTGAATGTCAAGAACGAACGGGACCTTAATAAAAATAAACGTTAAATTTTGGTACCATTGAGAACTAAATGTTTTAAAGTTACTAATAAGACTAATGGTTTTGAGGTGTAGACTAATAAGGACTATTTTTTATAAAACAACGCAAAAGTTTCTGTAATTACGTAATAGACCTCTAAAATCTTGACTTTTTTTTATTTAACTCTTAAAATCTTTACGAAAATTACATTATGTTTTTAATAAGTTTGTACTTTTATCATACCCCAATTTTCAAAATGTATGTCCTATTAATTTTGAATTTTTTTTAAATATAAATTTCAACATTACAAACTTATTATATATTACTATTTTGAAATTTAACACCATATCCTTTAAAAAGGTTCACAATTCACCATGTTTTCATCTCGCTTGACTTGTTCGTACCACAAATAATTGTTTAAACATACTCCCTCCGTCCTGAATTGACCGTCCTGTTACTATTTGGACATGTCGTTTGACTTCAATTTTTAACATATAAGATAAATTAATTTTGAAAATTTAAGTTTTGTATATGATTCCTTACATGATAAACTATATGTTACAAAATTTAGTTTTATAAATTATTTTATCTTATATGCTTAATATTGAAGTGGAAAAACGTGCCATAAAGCAAACAGTACGGTCAATTCAGGACGGAGGGAATAATATTTATCATATTCATGGATTTAGTATATATTTTACTAAATGAAGTCTCGACCTTTGTTTCAGCCTGGTGTGCAACATACCCGTCGGTATCAATGTTCTACCCAACAATTTCACTATTATCAATGTAGCCCAAGGAACCTACATATCCGTTTCTAGTTCTACATCAGCTTAAAACTTGGGCATAGATCATCATCAACCTCTCACTTTTCCTCTTCGTGGTTGGTCATCTCTTGTCCTTACTCTGATAGATACTTTTTTTTTACTCACATATACTAAATTTCCTCCAATATTCGTATTGGAATGAAATTCTTGCTTCACTTGGTTAGGTTTCCTGTTCTGTGCTCGTGTTGTTTCGGTCCCTCAGTAGTACTTCAAATTAGAGCTGATCAAACGGGTCGGCCGGATTCAGGCTGAGTCAATATTAAATTTTAGGTTGAACGGTTTGTCTACGATCAGATTAATTTTTTTATGGCCCAATTTTATAATTTTTTATATTATTAATCTTTTTATATAATATTAATATATTAAATATAATATGAATATATGTTACATATAATACTAATAGATATTATATGTATAATTTATATATATAGTAAAATGTATTATATAAAATTAAATTATATATATTATATAATATTTATAAAAATTATATATAATAATAAACTGGGTCAGGTTTAGTTATAGGTCTAAATTTTATCGAAGTACGGTCTGATTTTTTATTTGGGTCTGTTGTTCAACACGTTTGGAATTTTTTAACAAATTTTTCAGGTTTTATTTATGGCCGGGTCGAGTCGGTGTTGATCAGCCAAACTTCAAATTTAGCAAATGACCATTTACTATGAAACTTATCCAGGGACAATTTTCCATGAGGTGATTCTCGGTAGCGGAGGGAACAAAACAACCTTAATTTTGTTAAATTATAAACTTTTTTAGTAGATTTAATAAAACCCTCTTTAATTATATGTTTTATTAATATTCCAAAACTATGACACTATTATAGGACAACTTTTCAAAAAAAATTGAATTTTATTATAATATGTTTTGTTTTTTTAATGGTGTAACTCATAAATAGCCAGGGGTGGCAATTTCAACACGACCCGTTTGGCCAACACGAACCTGACACGAAGTTAGCGGGTTTGGGTTTTAAAATTTGATACGATTAAATAAACGGGTCAACCCGGACACGACTCATTTAATAACCGTGTCGGGTTTGGGTTTAATATATGTAACCCGCTAACCCGTTTAAGTAATTTATATTAAATAAATTAATGTTATAAATTAATCATTTTGATCAAATTTTAATATTAATAAGATATACAAATATTAAAAATTAAGTATTTTAATTTAAAGTGAAGTTAATAATATCATAGAATGATAAAATTTAAATTACTCGGAACCCCCTTGAGGTTTGGGTATAATACAGTTAACTCCCTTATTATTGGTAACCTCCTTGAGGTTACAGTATCTTTGACTATGAGCCCCTTAACTATAATTTCATTATTAAAACATTAACCATGTGCTGACCCATCAACTTAATGACATTATTAATGACATACTTGACAAAAACAATGCTTAATCAGCATTCTTATTGTCCGAAAAACATTAATCCTACCTCAAAAAAATGCATCTGAATTGGGATGAAGGAGAGTTAAACGATGTTGATTAAGCAGTTTTGCTGCCCAGGCTGGCATTAATAATGTGATTAAGTTGATGGGCCAGCATATAGTTAATGTTTTGATAACAAAGTTATAGTTTGGGGGCTCATGGTCAAAGATACCGTAACCTCAAGGTGGTTACCAATAATTATGATAAACACAAGGGGGTTAACCGTATTATGCCCATTCCTCAAGGGGGTTCTGAGTAATTTACTCTAAAATTAATGTTAACTAGTCAATTATTTTCTTATATATAACTAAACAGGTTAGGTTTGAGTTTAATATATGCGGATTTGAGTTACAAATTTGGACACAATTAATTAACTGGGTTAGATGGGTCAACACGTTTAATAAACAGGTCAACCTGATTAATAAACAAGTTGAGTTTGAGTTTCATATTTGGACAGGATTAATTAATTGGGTTGGGTTGGGTCAACTCGTTTAATAAACGGGTCGGGTTTGGATTTAGCCCAACACGACCCGTGAACCCGTTTTGCCACCCTTGTAGGACCCTCAAAATCTCAACTAAAATATACATAGTTAATCTACCCTAACCATACCTTTTTTTAAAAAAAACCAACATACATCCATTTCTATTAAAGTTTCAGCATATTGTCAAAAGCCTGAGGCCCGATACATCTTCTTGAAAATTTTTGCTCCCTACCCTGGTGTGCCCAAGTGTTGTTTACTCTAAGAGTATAGTGCCATGATAAAGATACAAAAAATGATTTAAGCCACTTAAGATCCTCTAAAACCTTACGAATGGCATGATCGACAGGAGAACCAAATCTCAAATGGTCTACTATTGTCAAGCAATCCTACCTAATTTGCACTCTTCTCCATCCAGCTTTAATTACCGTTTTCATCCCCAAAATCACTGCACGGGCTTCCGCTTGAATGGGAGTTACGCCTGAAACCACCCTCAAAAGCGAACGCCTGCACTTGACCGTTAGCATCAACTCCAAGCGCGCCCACCCCAAAATCCTCCCCGTTCCTTGAACTCTCGTCCACCACATACATTCATCTAACATCTCGTGAGAAGTCAACTTAGCTTCGTCTTCATCCGCCAGGCAAACATCCTCCTCCAGCCCTCTACACGCATCCAGAAAGGCTTGGTCCCAGCCCCATTAAACTGATTGAGACATGGAGCCTTACCATTTGCCACTTGATAGCGGGCAAACCATACTTTCCACAGGTGGGTAATCAGAGCCTTGCCCTTCTCGATATCTTCCTGCAGAATAATCATATGATTAATTGTTGAATTTGACTTTTTGGGAAAAGTTCCAACGACACCAAGATTTTTTGGGTTCGTTCATTCGCCCCTCGGCCTCCCCCGACGACACGAATGTAGAGTTGTCTTGGTGACCAAGAGAATGCAGAAGAGATGATATTGATGGCTAGAGGGTGGTGTATGTGGTAACTAACCATAGTGTGGGACATGCTCTATCGTGAAGTCTGCTTTTTGAAGTTAGTTCAATAATAAATTGACATATGTTAATAAGTTTTGGATAAAGTTAATTAGGCTTTGATAAGCTAGTAAATGATGGGATCAAAACAACCCTTAACAATGCAATAGTTTGTGAGTTGTTTTATGATCGTTTTCAGTTATCAGTGGGCAATGGAGGGAGTATTATGTTCTGGCATGAAAACTGGCTACAAGAAGGAGCATTGAAAGATAGGTTCCCAAGGCTATATTCTCTGAGCACACAACAAGAAAGTATGATAGCTAGCATGGGGGAATGGGTGAACGATACGTGGATATGGAGGCTGCAGTGGCGTCATCCCTTGTTCGAGTTTGAAGAAGAAATGGTGACCAGGTTACACGAAGTCCTGACTGTCTCCCCCACTTCTTTTTGATCTCGATGATAGTAGCTGGAGAAATAGTGAGCATCTACCAATTTCTAAGGACATCACTAGAAGTCTGACCTTAGCATCGGTAACATAAAATATGGAGCATACGATAGATTTTAAACAATTATGGCAGGGAGTTTGTGAGCCACAGGTTGAAGTGGTATTGTGGCTAGCACTTGTTCGAGGCCTAGCTACGGGTGACATACTGTTCGAAAAGAATGTGATTCCCATAGTGTAGGATCGGACGGCTGACTCAAACCAACTCAAAGTGTTAGTCTATGAGATGGTTTGACTTAATTGAACTTCATATGTGAGAACACTTGAGACGTAGAAACACTTAGTCGAATTAGTTGAACTAAGTGCGTGAAAGCAGTTGCTCAAGGTAGTAAGGTAAGATAGACATAGCGGAGCTAAATGTATTAACACTCGAAAGGTGGAGGGACTCTGTGGAACTCAGCAAGATACACAAAATAAGCTATTTTATTTTCTGGCCAAACAAAATAACTTACAATGCCCACTCAGTAGAAAAGATCTACTTGTGGTTTTCACTCACTCACCCAATACAATCTCTGATCAGCTCAATGGTAAGTGTAGTAAAACTAGGATCTTCCTGGAAAGAGTCTATCTAGATGCACTAACTAATTGGTATAAATTCTCTCTCTAAATTACAAAGGCAGCTCTCTCTCTAATCTGAAATGTTTTCTCTCAAAAGCGCAGACCATAAACTAACTATTACATGCCTATTCATATTGTTTCTAAGTGCAACGGCTCGAAAGAGTTAGTTCTGAAATTATCGGAACTAACTTAGTGGAAGCGTGTTAAGGCAACTCACGCCAGACTTGGGCCGCAAACTCCGGAGTCGACTGGGGCAGTATTGTGACCGTTGGAGCGTTGGCGTGTTGACGGATTCGCTCCTTAATATTCGCAACAACATGAAAGAGTCCGTGATGCATCTTCAATTGTGCAGACTCTTTTGTAGTTTGGCACAAAACTTGTTCTTTGTGTTTTGTCGAAGACGAGTGACTCCCTCGAGGCGATTGACTATCTCTGCAACACCTTTATGCCTCAACAGTTTCCCCTTGTTGTTGATTATAGCAAACCTTCGTGAATCCCGATTGAGTCAATCCTGAAAAAGACAGAAACACAAAGAACTAGGGGAACCGACCCTGTCGAAGTCCCCCCTTTAATCGAAGCATAAAAAAGTTTCAGAGTCCAGAGACTCCATTGTGGTTCCCCCTTAATCGTTGAGAGACTCCAGGCAGATAGTAGCGTAATAAGAAGACAGAGAGTAGTGAGTATAGTCAAGCAGGCAGATAATCACATTTCCGCACAGTCCAGCAGCAAAGACTTAAAAGCAGTTCAAAACACAAAAGAGTTGCCCATGCACCAGACAGGATTCACCGCTTCCCCTTTTGCTTTCATCAGAGGGAAGCCCTAACAGTCACATTAAGTCAGTCATAGTATTCATGAACAATCCAAAAACAGTGTTTAGAACTTAAAACGACCTAAGTTCTAGCACCACACACACACACACACCATTAGGCTAGGGATCGGGTGAAATACCCCGAACTTAATTAGGGTGATTAAATTACTCTAATATGATATTTGAGGGCCTATTAGTGCCTAAAGAATGTTGGTAAAGAAAATAAATCCAAAAGAAAAGAGAAAACGCCTAAAAAGCGAAAAACGCTAAAATGAGCGTTATGTGACCATAGGAGGAATACGACCTCGAAAAGTGTCTTAGGTGGATTTACAATGCTTAATAATGCCTAATTAATATACAGGATCAAATCCCGAAGAAAACAGATCCATAAAATGAATTAAAAACGCTAATAAAGCTTTAACGCATGTTTTTCGAGAAAACCCGAAAAAAACGTGACTTTGAGTGGTCAAACGAACCCGTAAAAATTATAGTCAACCAAATAAATATAATAAACATTAATGGAAGCTTAAGAACCATTAAAATTAAAGAAACGAGAAAATTCCAGAAAACGGGCCCGGTTAGTGAATAGTGCTAAAACCGGGTAAATTAACGAGTGTTTTCTGTAAAAGACGAAAAACGCTCCAGCTTGCATATATATGTGGGCCGGTTTTTAATATGTGAGTCAGCTCTCACTCACATCTAGCTAGTTAGGAAGAAAAGAAAAGAAAGGAAAAAGTAGAAAAGCAAAAGGTACTCTCTCTCCTCCCTTATTTCTTTTTCCCTCTTCTCTTTCTTCCTTTTTCCTCTCACCCGTCTTCTTCCTCCCCTCTCTGGTTGTGGACGATTTTTGCAGCCATTCATGGCTTCTCCTTCCTTCTTTGCCTTGCCCAAGCTTCATTAAAGCTCAAATCACAAAAATAAATACATATTCTTCATCCTCTCACCAAGCTCTATCTTTCTCTCTTTTCAAAATCCCAAAAGGATGAACTTCATCTCCATGGGTTTAGCCCATTTGAAGAGAAAATGACACCATCTTGTAGCTTGGATGCTTCTCTTTCCATTAAGGTAAAAGTTTCAAAGAAAAACCTCACTTTTCTCCACTACCTTGTGCTAGCCGATTTTGCCCCTCTTTAATACCTTGTTTTCTTCTTGTTTTGGAGCATTGGTTCAACTCTCCAATGGTGGTGGAACCCCCTTCTTGATTCAAGGGTTAAAACCCCTCTTAAAAACTCCAAAGGTAAACCCTAACTCATGGTGTTCTAAGCCTTCCATTGAATTAGTGTGATTACAAGGTTTCGAATTTTAATTATATTCATTTTTGTGTCCTTTGAATTTTGGGAATGGAGTTTGGCAACTCCATTGCCCACTTGACCGAAATGGAGAAGAGGAAGGGGAAGAGGAGAATTAAAAGGGAACTTGGAAAACTTAAGGTAAGAATTCCACCTTAATGTTTATTTTGATTGTTTTAGAACTTGGGATGGGTAATTAAAGCAATGAAACCAAAAACTTGTGCTAGTAATGTGTTTGGTTGATATTTGAGAGAATTTGTGAACTAGTGTTGATTTAAGGGCCTAAGTGCCATTGCATTTGAGTTTGTGAGCTATATTGTTGGTTTGGTGAATTTTGGTTGAGCTTGAGTGCTGGTAGGACCCTTCATGGGTGTGGCTAGTTTAGGATCAATTTTTGGATGAGAATGGAAGTATTCAGATATGTTAGATTTGTAGGTAAGTCATGGCAAACTTTTAGTGGAAATAAAGTGTTTTAGGTGTTGTTATGAGCAAGAACAACCTAGGGAATGAGCTAGGTGTTGTAAGGGATTTAATTGGGTTAGTTAACCACTCTTGAGTGGATATAAGAGTTGGAAGAGAGATGGTGTGGAGTATGCAAAAACTGTAGCAATGTTGTAGGAAAAGTCATGAATTGGTTAGTGGTGAACTAGAGTGTTTAGCATGTGAATGGAGAATGGACTTGGGTATAGATAATGCATTTGTCTAGGAATGAATTGGAATGGTCAAAATGAGAGAGAACAAAAAGGTAAACCACTAAAAGGAGTTTAGAAATTTACAAGTGTGCAAGATGCAAAGATGAGAATGGAAATTTGTTGAATTAGAGCAAGAATTTGAGCAAGGATTAAACCAATGATTTGAAGAGGTTTAGAGCATGTTTTAAGGTGTTTAATTATGTAGGAAACTTGTGGAAATATTAGGGAAAGATTGGGTATGGATTAAGGGTTGAATGGAGTTGAAATTTTACCTTAGTAGCATGTTTTAGCAGGGTCCGGGACTTGGTCCTTGGACAAAGTCCCGGACCACACTCAAAAACATGCCGAGACTACCTTGCAAGAATTGGTCCGGGACTATACTCCAGGACAAGGTCCCGGACCATGTCTTTTTTTCAGCCGAAAGTTAGTTTCTTGATTGGTCTGGGACTTAGGGTGAGGACCAAGTCCCGGACCACCCCCAGAAATGTGCCTGAGTATTTTTAAGGCTTTAAAAGGTGGGGGTTTGATTGGTATTGGTTTTAGATGATGTTTAGGAGTTGTTTGGTGACTTGTAAAGGTCCTAAGAAGTGTAAACAAGTTGGAGAAGTGGTTGAGAAAGTTATGAGTTTAAGAACACATGAACAAAACTAAGGAATAATGGGATAACGGGGTTAAGTACGGGAGTATTAGTTTTACATACCGTAACACCTTAATGTTAATAGAACCATTTGAATATTATCAATGGAACAAGTGTGAACCAAGGAACGTGAGAACACCCGGTAAAGCTAACCCCGGTGAAAGGTATGATTTTCTCATGCCCCGTATGCTACCTTGGCTACTCTGATTTGTGTGCTTGTTTGATTGTGTGATCACCTTAACAAGATAAATGCACGAATCGGATTGTTTGCACTTTCTTGTGCTTGTTTTGTGTGCTCCTTGTTGGACTGTTATTGTGTATTGTTTATTAATTGAATTTATGTAATTTATGATGCGTGATGTGAGATGATGCTTTGATGTAGAATACGCATTGTAGTTCGACTCATGTTGAGTCTTGTTTGAGTAGCGACTCGTAGAAAGAGTAATGTGCGAATTAATGAAACGTGGAAACACACTAAAACTATCGAACCAAGAAACGATAACGTAAACCTATGAACTCACTAGAATATGAGAAAGTATACGGGATTAGTAAACTCCCGATAACGGTTAGAGAACCGAATTGATTAATCCACAAAACAATTAACAGTGGAAGTATTTAAGTAACCTCTATTTAGAGGATTGATGATTGTTCAAGACATGAACCTTGAGAGTAGTAAAGAATGGAAGGGATCACCAAACCCCTAGAAAGATAGTCGACCCACAATGAGAGGATCCGACTAATATAAGCAATGTGCCGAACATGAGAGTATTCGATAAGTTAGGTAAAACCTTAAACTGAGAATACTAGACATTTAGAGTTCCCTAAGCTAATGGAGGATATCGAGATAGGAGTTTTGGGAATTTGAGTAGTCCGGTAGAAAACCGTACATTTGAGAATTTGAGGAGCTAATTGTATAGCTCCATTTGTATTTGTAAGCCCGGTGGTGAGTCTTGTGTATGACTCTGCCCGGAGGTCATGGGCAATGACTTAAAAGATGCCCTTGAGAATTTGATGAGAACTTTATTTGAGTATTTGAGGAGTTGAGTATTGAGATTGAGGTAGAGCTTTCAGTTGAGTAAAGAATTGAGTTGAGTATTGTAGAACTTGCTTGAGGTTAAGAGTATGAGAAATTGAGTAAGAGTACCCAAGAGAGTGGGTAAGACAATGAGTAATTGAGTAAGACATAGTGAGGTAGAAACCCTCAAGGCCTAAGATTAAGTAATACTAACTAACAAACTTATTGTGTTAGTGTGATTGTATTCCTTGGTTGAATGTGAGTATTTGTGGTAATGTACATATATAATGTATGCTGTCTAGCATGTTGATTGAACTAAAATGAATCGCATGTTCTCGACCAAAGTAGTCGGTGTACCCCGTTAGCACGCGGGGTATGCGAATTTCATATGCAGCAATTTTGCTGAGCCCCTAGGGGCACCGTTTTATTTTCCAGGTACATGGAAGCTGATCATCATTCTAAAGTAGGACGGGGTTGTTATTAAACATGGGTAGTTGTTTAAGAAATTGTATTTATTGTATTGCGGAATTGTAAGATCGATATGTTATCGACAAGTTTGAGAACTGTAGATACTCGGTATAGAATTGATTGAGGTTTGTATTTGTAATGTATTGAATTGGTTAAGGAATGGAAAGGTATTTGTATCGTTTGTATAGAGTACTCGGTATAATAACCCATCAGACCGATAATGTATTTGTATTGATTATTTGGATTGGATTTGGCCTTGTTAGTCACGAGAGTGACTAACAGCATTGTATCACCCACCGTTGGAGTATGAATTTCCGCTGCTTTGATGTTGGTAATTAAGACGGGTTAGGAGTTAATGATTGGATTAGCGGTAGGGGTGTTACATCGGGAATGGGGTTAATCGTAGCTTGAAGGTCAAGGAGAGTGTCCTGCATCGTTGTCACAGCCGTCTCGAGTCTAGTGAGTCTCTCCAGCATCCTTGAGTTGTTCTGGGCTAACTCTACCGCTGAGTAAGAAGTCGCTCGACCTTCTCCACAAGTTGAAGGAGTCTGTCTTGAGTGACTGTCTCTTGTGAAGTTGAAGGAGCAGGCATCATCGGAGTTGACGGTGGAGGCAACAGCTGAGATTTGTCGATTGAAGTGAGCCTATTTAGATAACGAAGGTTGATGGTGTCTGCTTCCTCGATGGACTCTAGCGTTGATTTTGTTAGAGGTACCTGAAAGAATTTAAAGACCCGAGGGAGCCAGAACACATAACTTAGGAATGCTTGGGAGTATCGACGGACTGGGCCATATGATTCAGAATTAAGTGGGCCAAATTGAGAGGGTGACGGTTGAGAATGTAGTACATAATGGTCTGATCAAGACAGTTGACCATGTGGTTACCTTCTTTTCTGGGAACAATGTTTTTTAATGACCAGAATATGAAGAAGTTGGTGAAGTATGGAAGATCACCTCTTGGGATTGGAGAACCCACTTTTCTTTTGGAAGAGAAAAAACGGTAGATATTGTTGTGTGGGACTCCGGGGATATCAGGAAGGACTCCTTTTTCATAGAACTGTAAACCTTTGTGAGGGACTCTGAGGACTTCAGAAAGTTTTCTAGATCAAAGAAAATGGCGGTGGAATTGACGAAAGACTGTGCCGCACCATTTTGAATACCAAGGTTTTGATAAAAATCGAGGGACTCTTGTGGATACCACTCGCAGACCTCAGAAAATAGATGTGTCCAACCCTGAGCCTCTAACATTTTTACCAGATCTCCTAGATGTGTAGACAGTGCACAAGAGAAATCAAGAAATTTACCCTTAACGATATTGCGATCCGTAGCAGGATCAGATAGCATGTCACGCTGCGTGAAGGGGTCTATCTTGGCACTGCGTCGTTGCGGCTTGGGAGGCTTCTTAGACCTTGTCGAAGTGGCGCCGGTGGAAGTGTCATTACGTTTGCCTGTAGCTCTTGGACCGGGGATGACTCACCAGAAGCAGAGGAGACTGGTTGGGATTTTACAGAGGATCGTAGGACACGTTTGGCTGTGGGTCTATTGGCTGTGGATTTTCGTTTTCGGGTTTAGGTTTAGGAGATGGTGGTGGAGTTGGGGTTGTAGATTTTTCGTGTGATTGTTGTAGGGTAGGTGTTGGAGATTTTTGGGTTGAGGGTTGGTGGTTGTTGTGCAGGTTCGTCGGGTTTAGGGTTTGGCTATTGAGGTGGCGGGGACGGGGGTTGGCTGGGGGATGGATAAACTTGGATTGGTGTTATCTCCTCGGCGTCAGTTTCAAGAACCTCAGTCGGGGCTGCAGATGGAGGTGTGGTTGCGGGGGGGAGTGTGGGTGAAGTGGAATGCGGTCGTTGTGGCGGTTTTTGTGGGAAGAGGGGTGGTGGTGGTTTTTGTGGGAGAAAGGGTGTGGGTTGGGTGGAGTAGGTGATAGGCAATGGATTGACGGATGCTTGGAGGCGAATCGGATCTTGGAAGATTTCTTGTTGGGATATTGACACTGTTGAAGTTAATGCCCGCCATTGGTTTGAGTTGAGTGAGAAAAACAGGTAGGTGAAAGAAGCTTAGGAGTGATGAGGGCTAGTTATAGGCTGAGGGAGTTGATGGAAGATGCAGAGATTTTCTGTTGCGTGTGTCAGACGACATAATTCAGATGTGCGAGATCAAGGGCGGGGATTTCGCGGAACGGGTTTGGATTGATGACGTGTGTGTGTAGCTATAGAGACGTAGAGTCGATCAAGCATAACACAGTTCACATATTTATTACAAACAAGGACAGACTCAGTGAGACTTAAGGACATACCTGCTGAGATTGTGTTAGGAGCAAGGAGATGCGACCGTCTAGGTAGACGGAGTCAATCCAATGCGGTGAAATACCCCAACGTTGATATGTTGTTTAAATATTAAACTATTGTATATTAAGGCTAAAAAGTGCCTTAGAAATGTTAGTGAACAATTTAAACCATAGATTATACAATAAAATACCATAAAGGCAATTAGAGCAAAATGTGCTCTAAGCTTGGGATAACCTTGGTTAAGACCCAAAGGGCTTACCAAGACCTTATTTACATGTTAATGAACATGTTAAACCAATTACTAAAGAAACCAAGCTTGTAAATGGGTTTTGATTGGCTAAATGCCCATCATTACTCTTTAATCAACATGTGTACTACTTAGTATCACATGAGGAAGTCTAAATCAATGGGAAATCAAAAATTCACAATTATGTGCACTAATTTGTGAATAGTGCTCAAATAGTACTAGTTTAAGTCATAAGTCAAATAAGTTTTAGTTGGTCAACAAAGACCACAAAAATATCCCATTTGACTAAGGGGGCCGGTTTTTAAGTGTGACTCACCACACTTAGCTAGTTTAATAAAAAGAAGAAAGATAAACAAATAAGTTCACTATTTGCTTATGTACAAATATCTTTCAAAAGTAACTCTCACTCATTCTCTCATTTCCCTCTTGTTTCCACCGTCTTCATCCTCTCCTCCCTTCTCCATTACGGTTTTGCTACAGCACACAGACCTCTCCATCTTCTCTTGCTTATATCTCCTAGCTCCATGCTCCAAATTAATTCCAAGACCACCATTCTCTTAGTTTGATCAAGCTCTTCAACCTTGTCTTTTCAAATCTTCAAAACCACCATTTCGGTGCCATGGAGATTCACCATTGAAGGAGCTTGAGCTCATATTTTCATGCCTTGACATTCTCCTTTGCTTCAAGGTAAGGAAAACCAAAGAAAAACTTCATTTCCCCTTGTTTTTATATATGACCGAGAATCACCCATTGATGGTGTTTCTTTTGATCTTTCATAGCTTCATTTCAATCTTCAAAGGACTAGGTGGATTCATCTCTTGATACTTAATCCAATTCTCATTCAATTCCAAGGTAAACTTCTACTTTTGTGTTTTAAAACACCTATGTGAATTTAGGGTTTATATAAGAGTTTAAGTATGAATCTTAAAGCTCATTACCCTATATGTGTGTATGGATAGAAGGTTGACAAGTGATCAAGTTCATTGCTAAGCTTCAATCCAAGAAAACTTAAGAAGAAAGGGGTAAATAACCTAACTAAATGTGGTTTTAATGTGTCTTAGGAAATTGAGCTTTAAAGTGCTTAATAAACTACCTAAGGATCCAATGGTAAATGAGCTAGCTAAAAACTATCCTCAAGAGGTTATTAAAGACATATGTGTTGTTTTATGTATATGCAGGTCAAAGGCAATTAGTATGTGGAATTCAGTGCAGGTTAAGGTTATGCAATTTAAGGGCCTAAGAGCCATGTTATTTAAGGGCCTAAGTGCCAAGCAATTAAATTATGCACTATATTGTGGTGTGGTGTAGTTTAAGGCTTAGTGGTGTGTAAAGAGCATTCTTGTGTGGATAAATGTTCTTGATTGTTAAAGGTGAAAAACCTTGTGTTTTGGGTGTATGAAAGTGCTAGTAAAGCTATGTCAAAATTGGGTAAGAAACAAGAAGTTTAGGTTCTTAAATGAAGTTTAGTGACCTAGGTTGTGCTAGGAAGTGTTAAGGGTTGATTTGGTGAAAGAAATGGGAATTTAAGTGTTTATAAGCATTAAAATGACTTAGTTTTGTTTTGGAGGATTTGATGAGGAAATGAGTGATTTGAGATACACCAAAGTCATGGTGGGAAATATTTAGGACTTGTGCAAACTTGGGTAAATAAGGAAAGAATAGTGTCTTGTAAAGGAGGAAGTTTGAACTTGTGGAAAGAAAGTCTTGAGAAAGTGTGTAAGGAGGTCTTAGTGAGGAATAATGCTTTGGAGGAATTGTAGTGGTTATAAGGAAACAATTGGTTAGTTGAGATTTTAGGTATGGTATACCATTTAGGAACTTAAGGAAAAACATTACAAGTGTTAGGAATTTGTAAGAAAATGAGTAAGTGTTTAAGGAGTTAGAAGTGAGTTAGAAAATGAGTTTGGTGGATGTTATATGAAGGTTTAAGTGTGCCAAATGATGTTAGAACACATTAGGAGGCTGGATGAGGAAAAGTTTAGAGAAAGTTTGACAATGTTTGGGAAGTCTCTGCTGTCGACCGACCAGGGGACCGACCCTGACTGGGTCGGTCGGACTGTAATAAGGCAACGGGAAATGTTTCTGAAATCGACCGACCCAGGGGGTTGGGTCGGTTGGGCTAAAGACAACGAACAAAAATGTTACTGGAATCGACCGACCCAGGGGGTTGGGTCGGTTGGCCCATACCTGTTAAAAAAAACATAAAAGAATGTGACTTATGTAGTAAACCCTAGTGGGTATAAAGAGGATAACCAAGTGTAAGTTTAATTGTAAAACATGTCATGTAAGTATGTAAACACTTAGTAAAAATGGAAAGTTAATTAAGGTAATTAACCGACCTTATTAATTATGTATAGGAACTACCTTCGATGGAACTCGAACACAACAAGGACCAGGTATGGTTTTCTTGCAGTCTGTTGCCTACCGGTTACACCGGCTTGTGTGTTGTGTGTTTATGAATGTTTATGACTTTGTAAGACTAAAATCATGAAACGAGTTTACAGTCATTGCTATTATTATGGCATGTGTGTACCGGTGCCGTTAACCTCGCATACATGCTAACCCGTTAGTTATCCAACTACGAAACGTAAGAGAGCGGTACCCAGATTTAACGTTTCAACCTAAGGAACATTCTAACTACGGCTATATATGAGCTAGCTGTTGTGCTGTTAAAGTGTATCTCATCTCCCTTGTGTGCCTAACTGGACCTAAACACTTATTTGTGAATGAATGTGTTAAGTTCCATCAATGGGACTTCTAACAAGTGGTTAACCGGGGAGTGAGGAATCCGGTCGTTCCGGTCACGCGTGTATGTACAAGAGTTGATATCTGAATCAGATTCGCCTCTCTTTATGTTATGGTGTTTTTCCTTCTTGGATTACAATCACCCACAAGCTTAACCAAAGCTTACCTACCTGACTGTTGATCGGGCTAGGGGGAATTATGTACGGTGTGCTTGGATCATTATATCCGACGCACCTTTGAGTTAAGTTATTCGTTCGACAAATAGAACGGTAACGAGTTATGTAACAAGCTTAACATGAGAGTGAGATCATTCTCTAGGCTTACCAAGTTTGACTAACTAATGTTTGGTTTGTTCCTAGAGAGAAACATTCTTGTTGTGTTATATGTGTTGTTGATATGCAATGTTTATTGCTATGCTTGTATGTTTTATGTTGTATGTTAAAATCAATTCCATGTTATCATGACAATTGGTTGCGTGTATCCCGGTAGTCGATGGGCTGCACGTTAGCCATACCAGCCATGGGTTGCTGAGCCCCTTTGGGCACCATATTTTATTTTGCAGGATGAGGATCGAGGAAGCGGAGTGGCTTCAGATCCTAGGTGTAATGTTGTACTTTTGGTAGTTTTTGGATGTTGGGCCCGGGATGCGCCTGTGCTCCCGTGGTGCTATATTTTGGTATCGTTAGAATTACAGTGGCGGTACATTTTGACAGTGACAGTTTACAATGACGGTTGTAAATAAATACTCGGTATTGTGGGTATGTATATATATGAATGTTAGTACCTATTGCTCGGGAGTCTGTGTCCATCAGACCGGTACACGTGTGCGTAGTTAACCTTGTTAGCCACGTGGGTGGCTAACGGCGTGTAACACCGACTCGTTTAGTACCGTTTAAGTTCTAAATTTCCGCTGCAGTTTCGGGTTATTGTTAAGTTTGCAGTAGGGGTGTTACAAAAAGAACGAAGTGCCTCAAATCTTGTTGTAGACAGAGGTTTAGTGAAGATATCTGCAAGTTGATCTTCTGTGGGGACAAATTCAAGATGAATTAACTTTTTCTTGACACAATCGTTAAAGAAATGAAAGCGAATATCAATGTGTTTGGTTCTTGAGTGTTGGACTGGGTTTTTGGATATTTTGATTGTGCTTTTATTATCACAGAAGATTGGAATTTGTTCTTGGGTAACGTGATAGTCTTGGAGTTGTTGTTTCATCCAAAGAAGTTGGGAGCAACAGGCCGCAGCAGAGACATACTCTGCCTCAGCTGTGGAGAGTGCAACAGAGTTTTGTTTTTTGGAGGACCATGAAACTAGACAAAGACCTAGGAACTGCGCATTACCTGAAGTACTCTTTTGATCTTGGAATGAACCAGCCCAATCGGAGTCACTATAACCAGATAAGTTAAAAGTAGGAGAGTGAGGATACCATAGATAGAGTGTACTTGTACCTTTGAGTATCGAAAGATACGTTTGACTGCTTTGGCGCCGCCTGAAAGCGGGCACAAAGACAGACTGCGAGGAGGATATCGGGGCGACTGGCAGTCAAATAGAGGAGGGACCATATCATTCCTCTATACGCTGTGGCATTGACACCCACTCCGTCGTCATCAAGATGAAGTTTAGCAGATTGACATGCTCTTGACATTGGTAAGATTGTACTTTTCAAGGAGTTCATTGATGTACTTTTGTTGGTGGATTTTGATCCCTTCTTTTTCCTGTTGAACTTGAAGTCCTAAGAAGAACTTTAGCTCACCTAACTCATTCATGGAAAACTCTTTCTTCATAAGATTAGCAAAATGTTCGCAGAGGTGTTATTGGTAGAGCCGTAAATAATATCATCAACATAAATCTGTACTAGAAGTAAATCATGTGATGATTGAAGAATGAACAATGTTTTGTCTACGTTACCTCTAGAGAAACCATTTTGCAAGAGAGATGTAGAGAGTCTTTCATACCATGCTCGCGGAGCCTGTTTGAGTCTGTAGAGGGCCTTACAAAGTTTATAGATGTAGCCGGGATGGACAAAGTCTGTGAACCCTAGGTGTTGCTCGACGTAGACTTCTCTATCAATATAGCCATGAAGCAGGCCGTCTTGACGTCCATTTGATATAATGTAAAACCCTTGAATGCAGCAAACGTAATTAACATGCGAATTGCTTCAAGACGTGCTACTGGAGCGAAAGTTTCATCATAGTCAATCCCTTCTTCTTGA
This sequence comes from Limonium bicolor, assembly GCA_023374045.1. NCBI lineage: Eukaryota > Viridiplantae > Streptophyta > Magnoliopsida > Caryophyllales > Plumbaginaceae > Limonium > Limonium bicolor. The sequence goes on along the minus strand of CM041778.1, from coordinate 319,478,436 downwards.
TTGGAGCCCTGAACACCAAACGATTTATTCCTAAAACTTGTCCTGCATCAACTTATTACAAAAGACCCAACGAGTACCAATGGTTTTATTGATGCGCGGGTCGAGGGACTAATTCCTAGACAGCATGTCTTTGAAGGGAATTGAGTTCCTCCTGCATAGCAGTGACCCAATCACTATCTAGAAGAGCCTCTTTTATATTTCACGGTTCAGTGCTGGAGAGGAAGGCACCAAAGGCACATAGGTTTTGCATAGCTTGAAAGCGTGTTTGAACACCTGAATGTGGGTTTGATATAATTTTTCAGGAGGGTGAGCTGATTTTTGTTGGAACTGTCGATGTGAAGCAGGAGGGGGTGTGTCGTTTTCGGTGGAGTCAAAATCCAAATTTTTAGGATAGAGTGTGTCAGAGTTATTGTCAGTATCAGTGGTGTCTGAGGTATGGCTTTCTTTTCCTGGGGAGTCTTCATGTGGGATGGGCTGGGTGTCTTGGAGTCTGCTTATAGGAACGGTGATGAAGTGTGGGTCAGTGAGAAAATCGTCTGGAGCAAAGTCAAGTTGATCAGAAGATGAGCCAACATTGTGAGACTCATCGAACTTGACATGGGGGCTCTCTTCTAAACATTGAGTTCTCAAATTGATAACACGATAAGCTTTGCTTTTAGAAGAGTAACCAATAAATATGCCTTCATCACTCTTGGGAGAGAACTTACCCAAGTTGTCCTTACCATTATTATGTATATAACACTTACACCCGAAACGCCTGAGATGAATAAGATTTGGTTTGCGTTGACGGAGGAGTTCGTAAGGAGTCTTGTGAAGAAAAGGGTGGATCAAGGCGCGATTTAGCACATAGCATGTTGTGTTGATAGCCTCTGCCCAGTATGACGGAGCTAGTGACTATCAATAAGCATGGTACGCGCCATCTCGACCAAGGTCCTATTTTTTCGTTCGACAACTCCGTTCTGCTCTGGAAATCTTGCAGATGAAACTTGATGATCGACTCCATTATCCCTACAAAACTCATCAAACGACTTGTTGCAAAATTCAGTGCCCTAGTCTGTTCTCAGGGTTTTTAACGTAAATGAGAATTTGTTAATAAGCACTTTATGGAGTTTGGCAAACTCCGTAAGGTTTCATCCTTAACAGACATAAAGATGACCTAAGTCCATCTAGAATAATCATCAACTATGACCAGAATATGCCTCTTACCACTTCTACTTTGAGTACACATGGGACCAACGAGATCCATGTGGAGCAATTCTAACGGAGAGCTAGTAGAGAGAGTTAACTTACTTTTGAAGGACGACCGAGTGGGTTTGCCTTTTATACATGCTTCACAGACGGAGTCTGTGTCAAAATTTGTATCGAGTAAACCAATCACCAAGTCATTACTCTTGAGCTTATTCAGCAACCGGTGATTTGCGTGATCAAGTCTGGTGTGCCACAATAGTGAATTCTTGGAATGCACATTTGACAGACTTGGTCATCTGGATTGATTGAGTTTAAGCACATTTTGTAGAGATTTCCTTCTATGCATCCAATGGCTTTTAAAGAACCTGTACGCTCATTAAAAACTTTACAATCCGAAGATGAGAATAGTACCAAATTAAATCTATCACAGATTTTAGAAATACTCAACAGACTATGTTGAAGTCCACTGACCAGATGGACTCCATCTATTTTAAACTTGGAGGGGTGACCTACGGATCCAACTCCCACGATTTCACCTTGGTTGTTGTTTCCAAAAGTTACCTTACCTCCTTTGTAGGATGAAAGCGAATTGAATTGATTGGGATCTCCTGTCATGTGACGGGAACACCCACTATCTAAGTACCAGCAGTCTTCATTTGCCTTCACCTCGTTGTTGGGGATCATGGACTCAGTTGGATCATGTGCCATGAGACATACTAGACCGCTTGAATCTGTGTCTTGATCGTCAGAGTCTGAGTCACCCCAACCGACGGTTGCCATCAGTGACCTCCCTTGAGATTTTCCATACTTATTTTTGAGTAACGGGCAGTCCTTCTTAAAATGACCGGGTTTATTGCAGTTAAAACAGGTGACAGAGTTAAAGACTTGTTTGGAGGTATTTGAGAACGACCGACTCTGTCGATTTGGTTGGCTACGCATGAATTTTTGAAAGTTTTTTACTATGAAGACAAAGTCTTCCATAGTCTCATCCTCACTTTCTTCAACAATAATATCCACCAACTCGGCCTTAGCTTGTCTAATTTGAGTATCAGCGACATAGGCACCTTCTTGACTGTACTGAGTTGATTTAACCTGCAAGGCTTGGTCATTTAAAGTAGTATTTTTACTAGAAGAAGAAGATATATATTACCACACTTCTTTCGGACGTTCTTGTACTTATCTATAGATTGTAGATAGGAACCTAAGTTTTGGCAGCTCCATTTGGATAAGTCCTTGCATGCTTTGGTGGAGATTACCATCTCTGCCCACTCTTCTCTGAGACTGTCAAGCAGCTTGTGCAAGACACTCTCTCTATCCCGTAAGATGTTAACTTCTTGCATAGTAGTTGTTAGTAAATAGAAACGATCAAGCACTTCTTCCAGAGACTCACCGGGTTTTTGCAGAAAATTCTCATAGTCCATTCGAAGTTCTTGAGCTTTGCATTTCTTGAGTTCAGTGACTCCTTCGTGGGTAGCTTGAAGGAGAGTCCATATCTCATTTGCAGACTTACAGTGATTGACTCTTCTTTGTTCTGGAATGGATAGGCATGCGTAGATTGCGCGGGATGCTTTTCGATTTAGCTTATACCTTTTGCGATCTGCAGCAGTCCATGTGGATCGATCTGGATTGACTGCGAGATCTCCTCCAGTGACTATCTCCCAAAGTTCAGAGTTGACTGACTCAATGTGTTGTTTGATCTCATTTTTCCAATGATCGTAATTTGTGGATGTGAGTCTGGGATGCTCGAAGTGCATCTTGTTGTTTTGATTAGCGAAGAGGTATGTCATGGTTGATTGTCAGCTGAACGAGGCTCTGATACCACGTGTAGGATCAGACGGCTGACTCAAACCAACTCAAGGTGTTAGTCTATGAGATGATTTGACTCAATTGAACTTCGTATGTGAGAACACTTGAGACGTAGAAACACTTAGTCGAATTAGTTGAACTAAGTGCGTGGAAGCAGTTGCTCAAGGTAGTAAAGTAAGATAGACTTAGCAGAGCTAAATGGATTAACACTCGAAAGGTGGAGGGACTCTGTGGAACTCAGCAAGATACACAAAATAAGCTATTTTATTTTCTGGCCAAAACAAAATAACTTACAATGCCGACTCAGTAGAAAAGATCTACTTCGTGGTTTTCACTCACTCACCCAATACAATCTCTAATCAGCTCAATGGTAAGTGTAGTAAAACTAGGATCTTCCTAGAAAGAGTCTATCTAGATGCACTAACTAATTTGGTACGAATTCTCTCTCTGAATTACAAAGGAAGCTCTCTCTAATCTCTGAAATGGTTTTCTCTCAAAAACGCAGCCCATAAACTAACTATTACATGCATATTTATGTTGTTTCTAAGTGCAACGGCTCAAAAGAGTTAGTTCTGAAATTATCGGAACTAACTTAGTGGAAGCGTGTTAAGGAAACTTACGCCAGACTTGGGCCGCAAACTCCGGAGTCGACTGGGGCAGTGTTGTGACCGTTGGAGCGATGGCGTGTTGACGGATTCGCTCCTTAATATTCGCAACGGCATGAAAGAGTCCGTGGTGCTTCTTCAGTTGCGCAGACTCTTTTGTAGTTTGGCATGAAACTTGTTCTTTGTGTTTTGTCGAAGACGAGTGACTCCTTTGAGGCGATTGACTATCTCTGCAACACCTTATGCCTCAACACATAGGAAGCAGCCTATGTCCATGGTGCAGGAGAGGTATGGAAGTGCTTGAACATGTGATATTTTTCTACCCAAAAATTATGGGAGTATGGACAGGTATTCTTGAGTGGTGGAATATTGTATTTGTATTCAAGGAGACGATGAGCGAGATTTATCGAGACTGGTTCTCGAACGTATCAGGCACAAAAAGGAGCAGGATCTGGAGATCAACTTTGGCATATGAGATTTATGTTATTTGGATACACAGAAATAATGGTGTTTTCAGGAATCAGCAAACATGGTGAGAGGCTGATCTTGCAAATCAAACTGGGAGTATGAAAGTGAACTAAAGTGTTGTGGAAGGACATCCCAGTCACTTGTGCAGTATTTATAGGAGCTAGTTCATTGAAGGAAGATCGTCTTGCGGTTACGTTTGTTTAATTTTATATATTAGTGTTTGGATATTAGACTGTAATCGTTTGTGGTGGGTACTCTTTTTCCTCCCCTGATTTTTTCCAATGGTTTTACCTAGGGAGGTTTTAATGAGACCCAATATTACCACTTTATCATCAATAGATTGGCTATAAGCCTCAATTATATAAAAAAAAGCTAGTAAATGATGGGAGCTACGGGTGTGTTCATCTAAAAAGAAATGCATCCATTGATATTATATCAAAAGAACTATAGGCTATGTACAAATGGTTAATGTGGATCCCAATTTTCAAACTAGTCCAATAATAAATTGATAAGTACTAGCAAATAGAGAAAATTATAATTAATAAAGCCACATAAAACTATATAAAACTTGTACAGCTTTCAATCCAATCGAGCCTAAATCCAAGCTGGCGGCCTCCTGGTGAGGTGAAGTAGTAGATTAGTGGATTTTAGTTATTTTCTTTCTAAGAAACACATACTTTCCTTATTTTTGTAGTTATTTCATTCTTTGACAATAATTAGTGTATGTATATAAGCTGAACAAACCTTCTACTTGTGTTTTAAGTGCAATTTCCATTTACTAGAAACTAATATTTGGTTATTTTCTATAGTTATTTTATCCATTTTGATTTTGAATAAGTATTACTCCTAAAATTCGTAATAAAAGGAAACCAAAATGATTGTGCTTCTTACTGTTTGTTTAGCCAGTTTTTCTAATTTACGAGAAAGAGAATGTGAATGGGATTACCCAAAACCTCTAACTTGATTCCTCCCTACTAGGGAATGAGATTCTCTTTCCCAGTTCACTTCGATCGACGACATATGACCGTTGATCGATGACTAATGATTATTGACGAATTTGAGGAATGTGGACCGGAAATTATATATATCCGTTGACCATTGACCGCGGCGGTAGTTGACTGATTATTTATTTCATTTTCCCTAACTCAAACAAACAACCAGAATAATCAAAGGAAATTCTTTTCCATTTCCCTTCATTCTCTTTTCCGATTTGATTCTGTTTCCCCACTTAAAACAAACACTCCTTTTATAGATTATTTTTTTGGCTCTTCACATCATTTTCAAAATATAAGACGTTTGATTTTTTTTTTTGTCTTTTACTTTCCAACTATACTCTTATCTATCCACTCTTAAATGTACTTTTCAATTACTATAATTTCCAATGCAAAAAGTAAGGGTAAAATGATTTACTTTTTTTTCTTAAATTCTTATACCCAGAGATAATTTTTTTATTTATTTAGAATATGAGGAAATATGTAATATGGTAATGGTTGGCACTACATGTGTAATTATAAATCAATTTAGTTCCACTCATTAATGTGAAATGTAATTTTCATATTAGTTTGTATTGAAGGATTAGAGGATTAATTATTATGTTTGCATTGTCTTAAAAAACATGGTGATATTTTATTAAATGTCACTTTATTTTTTGTTAATTCATGAAAACTACAGAAAAAATGGAAAGTTATAAAATGTCACTATATTTTGTTCGAAATTCATGAAATGTCACTATAACTGTTGACCAGAAAGAATAAAGATACAAATACCTATGCTAGATAACCAAGTACTTTGATAGTTCACAATAGACTATTGTGTTAAAAATTCACAAAAAATACAAAATATTAAAAAAAAAATCACATTGCTTACTAATATTTTCAAATTTTTAAATACCTTAAAATGGAATATAGATTTTTAAAGAAATAATAGTACTAAATAATTTGAGAAAATATTTTTTCAAAAAAATTATCGAAAAACTAATAATTATTAAATAATATTTAAAATATTTAAATATTTTTTAACAGTATGAGAAGTGTAAATAGATTGTTTTTTTTAAATTAATTACCCCGTTTAAAAAAATAAAACTTTCAAATAGCAAAAAAGTTGGGGGCATTTATTCTTAATAAACTAATTTTCAATTTTTGTTTACTACTTATTTAATATATAAGACAAAGGTACAATCTATTTGTTAATTCATTAGTTTTAGTGAAGGAGCATGATGAAAAGTTAGAAAAAGTAATGAAAAAAGAAGTAATTAAATTACCCTCGTCGCACTTGAAAACTTTTAACAAATATGAATGTATTATACATATTTTCTAAAAAAATTATCTTTTTTCTACCAATTTAAATCATTTCTTCAAAACAATTTTTTAAATTTTAAATACTATGATGTACTCTATTGTATTCTGTTTTGCTCATAATTTTATTAAGTAATTGTTTTTGTTTTTTTACAAATATGATTCCACAAATAATATTAGAACTTGTTATTTATGAAATAGCACCGAAAAAAATCAAAGTATAACATAGTAATAGAATATAGATTATGTCTTTAAAACTATTTTAGTATTATTATGTTGTTAGAAACCTATATCCTATTTTGTGGTACTTAATAATTTTTTTAAAATCTAGGAATTATTTAATGTATTCAATATTCTAATATTTTAATATGTTTTAATATTATTATATTTGTCTATATATTTTAGTATTTTGAATTTTTTATGATTTTAAAAAATTTTAACACCTGGTGACATATTGTGAACTTCAAAGTACTTTGTTAACTAGTAGGGGTATTTTTGTCTTTTTTTTTTCTTTCTGGTCAATGGTTATAATGCCATTTCATGAAATTCAGGCAAAATATAATGACGTTCATAACTTTCTATTTTTTCAGTAGTCGTTCATGAATTAGCCAAAAATATAACGATATTTCATTAAATTTCCTAAAATGAAATAAAATAGATTTATGTTTGTCAAGCACATATGAGTTACATAATTGTTACAATATTGTCTACATTTAACTAAGCATTTGCTTTGAGAACTAAATTATAAAACAGGAACTGTGTATAACAAGGGGTCAATTTCGTGATGAATTGTGCAGCATTCATTAAAAAAATATCATCATGAATAAAGAATGGTAAAAAAAATTGTTTTTGAAGGAAAGCATAACATATATTAATCACAACATAATCGTACAATACATTCGGGTATGTTATGAAGCCAAACATACTCACACCTAGACCTGGCAAAGGTGACCCAAATCAGAAAAATGATCCGATCTGAATCCGAATTTAAACCGAATGATGTGACCCGAGATGTGACCCAAAAATCCAAACGGAACCAAACAAAACCGAATCAAACCGAAATTTGATACACCCGAATCCACCCGAACTGAATTGACCCGAACCGAATTGACCCGGAATGAATTCATCCAAACCACACATGAAACTAGACAAACTTATCCTTCTGTTTATTATTGGCATGTACGAACGCATAATTTCCATGAACTGAGACAAAATAAGGAATGTTTTCATTCCATTTTTACAATTCTTGTCATCTTTTGCCTTGTCCAAGGAAATTGATTCAAAAGAATAAAGATTACAAAACTTACATCACGTAAATATATTTGTATGAATAATTAAATTAAATTAGGGTTAAAAATGATAAAACAAGAAGATAAAGGGAGAAGTCCTGTATGGGAGCAATAAGCTACTGAAGGACGCCCGCACGAGGCGTGCACACAAGACGGTGATGGTGGAGCACACACAACATGAAGTCACGGGCACGAGGTGATGAGAGATGCATAGGGGCACAAGCGGGAGGTGGTGATGGATTGACATGGGCGCGCAACGCTCGCTTGAGATGACGGGCGCTAACGCAGGACGCGCGCGGGATGTGACGGGCACGGGATGGTGGGAGGCACAGGCATAGCGTCGGGGCGGGGGGGGGGGGGGATAGACTGGGCGTCAAGTGCCGAATATTGACTGATGATTCACCAAATTTAAATTTATACTTGGTCAATACAATTAATAAATCTATAGTTAAAAATTAATATTAAAGATATTTTCATCCAATTTGATTATGTATAACCAACCAATACACAATAGCAATCTTCAACGAGAGTAACACTATATTAAGAGAATTTGGATTCAAATATGAAAATCAATACAAGTTACAAAGGCTGCTTAAATTTGTACTTTAAACTTTTGTCAATTAAGCATAACGCTTTAAGTCACCCGAATTTGACCCATAACCCAAAAAAAACGAAAAAAAAAAAACGTAGAGGCTAGCCCGAACCGAAAGCACCCGAACCCGAAATCAACCAAACCAAAGTCACCCGAATTTAATTTTAACCAGATAACCCGACCCGATCCGAACCAAACCAAATAGTGAATATCTACAAATTGACCCGAACCTAACGAGACCGAACCGAACCGAGTGACCCGAATTACCAGGTCTACTCACACCTAGGGGTGTGCAAACGGAAACATATATCTAATAACTAAAGTGTAAAATAAAGTACGGTGTTTGGTTATAATCGAATTTAATACTAATATCTATTTTAACTGATAACCGTTTTTTTATGTCACCATAAAACCGTTAACCGCTTTATAGCCGAAGTTTCTGAAAAAACCGAAATAACCAAACTTTCGAAAAATAACCAAACTTCCTATAACTGAAAAAAATCAAAATTTTAAATTAACCGAAATAATCAAAACCTATATCTAATTGAGTGAGTAGTAAAATATTAGATATATTTTTTGGGTTAAGGAAAAAATTTTATAAAAATTTTTATAAAAGTTAGGCTATTACGGATAACCAAAGTTTGAATTTTAATATCCGTTAACCAAACTGTTCTTTATTACAGATAACCGTTTTAACCCAAATAACCGAATTTTTGTAAAATGGTTCGAATAAAAAAAAAGAACAATTATTTCAGATAATCAAAATAACCGTCCTGTTTGCTCACCCCCTACTCACACCTACCCCCTTTACCCATATTTACAAGCATATGAGCACCCATATTTTGTAACCTAGGCACATATACCCAACAAACTTCATCAAACTTTGATTGCGCAAACATGCAAATCTCTCGCCTGCACGGGCATAGTGCAGTCGGATACTCGGGGTTGATGAAAGCTTGTCAAGATGCATTGCTCTCGTGTTTGAATCCCGCTCAACGCATTTTGGTGGAATTATTCCTGCTCAACACACATTGGTTCGGGGGAACCCAATGGGTGGCGGTTGGTTTGATTCTCCAATGAGCGACAGTTAGGTTAGTCCACAATGAGCTAGGCACCCTATGAGGTCGCTGTGCAACCGTGATTTACCCCTCCACATAGCCTGGACAAGTTCGTGGGGGCGCCCATTCACCTTTTGCCAACATGCAAATCTCATCCAACAAAAGCCTAGATTCATAAGCAAGATTACCCACACCATTAACATAGTCTATAATAGACTCACAGTCCAATAAAACACAAACTTTTCTACAATCTATCCTAGTGGTGTATTGAAGAGACCTAGCGTCATAGCTTTACCTCCACTAATTGCGGATGATCAACGCCCCAACCACCGGCAATAGCTGCCACAACCAGATTGCCTAACACCAAAACGAGCTCCATTGTCGTTGCTACCTTCGACATACACACGAAGAAAAAAATGGTAAAAAAATTAAAAATAGAAAGTGTCTATTTATGAGAATTACATTACATATGTCTTTCTAAAAAAATAGAACTACAGATAAAAAGATATTTTATGCCCGGATCCTTCAATTCCATTAATATGTGCCACATACAAAGCAAATTAAAACATAAATATGTCAAGACCAACATACCCTAAATATCCTACAAGTTAAAATAAACCACTATTTGTTATTTTCTATTATGATCAATATAAAAATTTGGGAATAACAAAATAAAAATATGTTCATTTCTTTAAAAAATCAGTTGAAAATGAACAAACCTAAAAGTAATAATAAATCATATTTAAGTCTAGAGGTGTCAAAATGTGACCCAAATTAAAAACTCAACCTTTTTATCTATTTCTGAAACTCGATCAAAATCCACAAATATTTACATATATTAAACTTGAAACCCGATTGTGCCGAACTCAAATGTCCCAAAATAATAGTAACTAAAAGTTGATCAAATCCGAATAATATGAAATAATAGTGTCCTAAATTGTCCCGAACTCGAATGAAAATCATAATATGAATTGTATTGACAATTTTTATAATCTATATGTCGTATATTCTGATAGAAATTAGGTATATTTATTTAATAATTTTTTATGAAAATATTAATCATGACCCGAAATAACCGAAATTCAATTCTCATTGACATTGTTATAATCCGAAATCAATTTGACCCAAACCCGAATGATCTGAACCTGAAATGACCCAAAAGTGTAATGACCCAACAGATTTTGACCCAAACAAATGTGCCCAACCGCTCATCTATATTTTTTATGATTGTAATAATTACCATACATGAAAAATCTATAAACATACAGGCTAATAACGATAAAAAAAATGTTATGACTACCCACATATGGTTCTAGTATATGGTCTATTTAAGTTGTATGGTAAAAGTTACATATGTTCATTCATGTATGATAAAAATTATTAATTAAAAGAACTACAAATATTGTAAGTTGTAAATTAAAATTATTATAATTTAGGTAAACAATTATCTCTAATAAGAATATAATCTCTCTCATTATTAAACCATATAAAAAGTTCATAAGTATTATTAAGCTAAACCTACCACTTTGTTAGGTTTGTTCATTTTAAGATGATTTTAAGAAAAAAAAAATGAACACATATTTATTTTGTTTTTAAACCGAATATTGTTTTATTAATCATAATGGAAAATATCAAATTGTGGTCTATTCCTTGGGGATAACGGTTAGGGCTGCTGTTGGGTCCTGGTGTTGGAAATTGAGAAGTTGTCTACTAATGATTTTGCAGAAGCTATCTGCTGCTGGTTTTGGTGTTTGATGGAACGCTCGCTGCTGGTTTAAAAAAGCAGAGACTTTTGTTAAGTACTGCTGCTGAAAATGGAGAAACTATCTATTGATAATTTCGCATATGTTGTCAGCTGCTGATTTTGAGTGTGAGATTAAAATCTATTAATTTTGAAAATTGAGAAGTTATGTGCCGCTGAAATTTGTTGCCCAAACCCGCTCTTATCTTATAAAATTAGTAAAATTCTGCTCTTTCGATGCAGAAAAAATTAGTTTATTTATTTATTTTATTTTATTGCCTGCGTACAGTTGCTCTTATTCATCTTCTGGTCGCTTGTGGTGAACACACTAAGTCATTGGCGTTAATTCACTACCTTGCTAATGCTAACCTGCCCACCTTCTCATGGTACTAGATGTAGAAAATCTAAGCCGTTAAAGGCAGATATGGAAGCCACCGACTTTTACTACATCTTGACCATTTAATTTTATAAAATATGTTATGTTGAGTTAAATATTTTTTAAAATGAAAGGTAAGCTATATTAGAACAAAATTGATACATATACAAAATTACCTGCAACTGGTGCAGGAACAACTCCCTAATTATATCATCCTATGAATTCACTTAAACCAAACACATAATAGCGCTCTGTTAGTTTTCCTAGACGCGGGACATAAGAAACTTCCCCCATCTCATCTTTAATTCAGCTTGCACATCAAACACACATTTGCTCTTTTCTATAGCAGTACCATTAAAAATGAATTCATTCCTTGTTTCCAAATGTGGTATAACACCACTCCAACCGCATATGCTCTCATCTTGTATAAGAAATCACCTTTGAGTAAACGGCCACTCCTGTTGGGACAAAGATAATAGTAGTACTCTCTGTCCACATTTGATCTTCTCTTTTACTATTTGACATGTCATTTAATTTTAATATTTACATGTAAGATTAAATATTTATAAATTTAAGTTTTATAATGGAATTCCTTATATAAAACACTATAGTGTAGAAATTTGTTTTATAAAATTATTTAATCTTATATATGTAAGATTAAAAAGGGAAAATGTGACAAAAAAACAAAAGGTCAAAATGAGACAGATGTTGTACTCCCTTCGTTCTGAATGACTGTCTTGTTCACTACTTGGACATGTCGTTTGACTTCAATATTATCATATATAAGATAAAATAATTTTAAAAATTTAAGTTTTGCAAATGATTTACATGATAAACATATATTACAAAATTTAGTTTTATGAAATTATTTATCTTATATGCTTAATATTGAAGTGGAAAAACGTATCATAGAGTAAACAAGACGGTCAATTCAGGACATATGGAGCATTAATTAAAAGGTAAATTTAGCCAAACTAGCTACATTACTGTACAACCAACAATGAAAACATGTATAATGAATAAGAAAAATTTGTACAATAAATAGTTATACTGAAAGTACTATTGTATGTACAATATTTGTTATATAAGTAATGTACAAGTTATATAGATGTAATATTGTACATGTATATGTAATGTAGCTACATGTAGACCTGACAAAACGGGTTGGCGGGTCGACTTAGCCTCAACCCAACCCAACCCATTTAATAAAATAATCATAATCCAACCCATTTAATTAAACAAATTAAAAATTCCAACCCTAATCCAACCCATCAACCCGTGGATTTACCCACGGATAACCCATTAAACTTTCTTACATAAATAAATAATCTTTTATAAACATAAAACATGTTATAAGTTAATACATAATTAACTATTATATAAATAAAAATGATATTATGTATTTAAGAACAAAGACTTATACCAAAATTCATACATAAAGCTTAATACAAGATTAGATTCAAACTTAATTGATAATTAAAACCTATGATAATTAATTGTATATGTTGTGTAAGTGGTAGAAATAATGAATGAATTATATTTTTTAAAAAATTATATTGTAGTACTTGTTAATAATGTAGAAGATTACTACGCAAAATATATGTATAGGTTGCATTCGCCCAACAATATATGCAACATATATGTTAGCATATATATTGTGACATATATTATTTTAGCCTCATTTATTTATTTTGTTGTTCAGTTAAAAGAGTCAAATGGAAAAAGAAATAGATATACGGTTCACGTATTGGATTATCTAATCCTAACCCAATCCATTTATAAAATCTGCAATTTTAACTCAACTCATTATTAAACGGATTAAAAAATATAAATGAGTAGTTTTGGGTCGGATCGACAGATTAAACCCATTTTACCACAACTAGCTACATAGCCAAAAACACGTGGATTACATAATCTGACGGCTAGTCGACTCGACATCGAACAAACTTTGTGTGGGCCACGCTCTGGACACAACCACAGTTTCATTGCGACCTCAAACAACTTGTATATTTCGGCTCTGCTTAAATAGGTCTTCACAAAACTCAATGTCTGACAGCGATTAACTTGATCCAGAGCTTAGTTTCTTTCCAGAAATGGCGTGTTTGTTGTGTTTGCCACAGAAAAAAAGAGAGAAACCGAATCCACGAAATAAAGAAGAAGAGACGCAGAATAAGAAAAGAGGAGTAGAAGTGCTAGAACGAGAGAGAGAGAAAGAGCAGCAGAAGAGGAGAGAAAATAAAAATGGTGCCGCGAGATAATGATAACTGTTGTCCTAACGGGGATGGAAACAATATCAGAGCTAGGTTGGTGGAGAGAGAGGGGGAAGGGGAAGATGAACAGAGAGCCGAAAATTGCTGGAGAAGAATGGTGGATTCTGAGGAAACGAAGAAACAGATTTGGTTTTCCCTTCCATTAATCTTTACAAATCTGTCATACTACTTGATTCCGTTGGTCAGCGTTATGTTCGCTGGTCACCTTGGGGAAAGTGAGCTTGCTGGTTCTACGCTTGCTAATTCTTGGGCAACTGTCACTGGCTTTTCATTCATGGTTGAACCTTCTTCATTTTCCTTTTCAGTTTTCGCTTTCATTTGTTTGATTTCTGATGGTTAATTGTCAGATGCTCTTAATTTATTAGATTGGTCTTAGCGGCTCACTGGAGACATTGTGCGGACAATGCTTTGGAGCGAAGCAGTTCCAATGCTTGGAATTTACTTGCAATCATCCTGTATAATATCTCTCTTATTCTCAGTGCTGATCAGTGTTCTGGGTTCACGGAAACCCATACTGATTTTTATTCATCAGAGCTCCTCAATGCGGAATCAGCAGCAGTGTACATGCAATTTCTCATACCATGACCTTGCCTATGGAATCTTGCAGAATCATGCTGAGATTCTTCAAACTCAATCAGTTGTCTTACCATTGTTCGTGTGCTCATTTGTTCCTTTGGTTATTCATGTTGGCCTAGCTTATGTGTTGATTCACTTAACTGGTCTTGGGTATGTGGGAGCACCATTGGCTGTGTCGATTTCGATGTGGATTTGTGTTTTGATGCTGGGTTCTTATGTGAAGTATGCAAAGGAGTTTAAACACACTTGGAGAGGATTTTCTTTTGATTCCTTTTCTCATGTTTTAACTAATCTCAAGTTGGCTCTGCCTTCTGCTGCAATGGTTTGGTGAGTTTTCTATAATTCTTCTTTTAATGTATTGCTTGACTGGTTGATTAGGTTTTTGAGGTCTAATCATTGGATCGTATTATTTTATTATTTATCAAAAGAATGTTGCGGCATAATAGCTATTTAGCCTTTTTTTTGGACAAATATTATAAGATTTGTGTTCATAAGTTACCTATCGTTTTGGCCAATTTCAGCTTGGAATACTGGGCTTTGAGATTCTAGTGCTATTAGCAGGCTTAATGCCAGACTCCGATATACTACTTCTTTGGTTGCTATGTGGTCAGTTCTCACCTAACTGTCTTCTCCCTTCGACATACAAGTAAATGAATTGAATTTGGTTACCAACTCTATCCCACATCCTTTACATGTTATCTTGACAGTGTCAACCCGAAGCTATCGCATATATGATCTCATATGGTCTAGCCGCTGCAGCTAGGTGAGCTATTATTTCTCTTATTCTTGTAACCATTATTGGACAGACTAGACCACCCAAAAAAATGAGAAGAGCTGACCAAAAAAAAAATGAGAAGAGCAATATATTGTGTATTATTTACATAATTATGTGGCTTTTATGGGCAGCACAAGAGTGTCAAATGAGCTCGGAGCTGGTGATGCCCAAAAGGCGAAGCGTGCAATGGGAGTTAGTTTACAGCTTTCTTTCCTCCTCGCTCTTCTTGTTGTTGTTTCTTTAGGATGCGGACATAACTTATGGGCTGACCTCTTTAGTGATAGCTCCGTTATCATCAATGATTTTGCTTCAATGACTCCCTTCCTAGCATTCTCTATACTGCTTGATTCAATCCAAGGTGTTTTGTCAGGTAATTAGTTTTGTTAATGTTTAGTTAGTTTGTTCTTGATGATCAAATTAGCTAGCTAGCTAGTGCAAGCTTTTTCCATTTTTTGTACTACTACTTGATTACTTTTTTTTGGGGTTTCAATTGATAACAGGTGTGAGCAGAGGTTGCGGGTGGCAACATCTTGCCATGTATACCAATCTGACTACCTTTTATCTCATCGGCATGCCCATTGCCTGTTTGCTCGCCTTCAAACTTAAATTATATGCTAAGGTAACCAATGGACACATAGAATTAATAATGACACACACCAATATGATCTACACTTGCTTACCATTTGCTTTTTATTTTGAATTCAGGGACTTTGGATTGGACTAATCTGTGGCCTCTTTAGCCAAACTAGCACACTTTTGCTCATCACGTTCCTCAAAAGTTGGACTAAATTAGAGCTTTTGTGAAGGCGGGAAGAAAATTTTCAATGACTTTCCTTGAAGCTCATTCTCACCATACAATATGCAGATCTAACAATAGTTACACAATACTGTCAAGTTCAGGGTCGAAGAGATAGAGAAACAGAAGGGAAGAACAGAGACATTCTATTCATTGCAGAGAAAGAGAATCAGGAACAACGGGCAACGTTTTTTCTGTGCGTTCGCCCGGGGGCTTCAAACGCAGCCATACCCAGCTTTATGATAAAGCCCACTCTGATTAATCAATGTGAACCGGACACACATTACTTTTTTTACTCTAGTTAAAAATCTGACCAATAATAAAAGGACATGTGGCTTATAAAGCAATATAAAGCTATAGCTTTATAAAATCGTTCCCATCGAACACGACTTAATCAGTTTCTATTTCTGAGTACATAAGAGGAAAGGAGGAGAGGGATATGTATGTATGTAGAGTATTAACGGGCAAAATATGTAACGGTACAATATATCTGTAATACCCCCCCCCCCCCTAGGGATAAATTTAAGCTATGTTTGAGCTAGGAAGCAGCCCCATTTGTGGTAGTGCACTTCTATACTTCTTTTATGTTACTTTCTTTGTCATTATATCTGCAAGCTGATCCCTACTGGGTATGTATTCAACTCGAATTAGGTTTTCCTGCAGCTTTTCCCTTACGAAGTGGCAATCCAATTCGATGTGTTTGGTTTTCTCATGAAAGAATGGATTACGTGTTGTGTATAGCTACAAGGTTGTCGCAGTGAACTGGAATGGGGTGATGTCAGTGATCCTGATTTCATTGAGTAGTCTGCTGAGCCAACTTAGTTCACTTGTCTTAACACTTTGTATTCTGCCTCTGCAGAGGATAAGACTACCCTGAAACAGAGTGCCTTGTCATGGGGCAGGAAGCCCAGTCAGAGTCATAAAAAGCTTGTAAAGAATAAGAAGAATAGTTGTTAAAGAAAGGTCCAGTCATTATATCTATTGTGGAATTTTGTAGGAATTGACTCAGGTATTACACGCTGTAAGCAAGGTCCAGTCTAGTATTGGTGAGAAAATGGATCTTTAGAGGTGTCCTCGAATCCTTATATAGTTTTTGATGTACCTGTAGGGGTGAAACACTAGCACGTTCCAAACTCATAGAGTATTTCTTTGGTATATTTTCTTTGAGTCATGATTAAGCCGTTTTTGGTTTCAAGGAATTCTATTCCTAAGAAGAACTTGAGTCTTCCTAGATTTTTGATTTGAAATTCCTTGTCTAGCTTTTGCTTGAGGGTGTCAATTTCCTTTTGGTTATTGTCAACCACCAAGATGTCATCAACGTAGATTCCCAACAGAGTAGTTTTGTGCCCATGCTTCTTGATGAAAAGAGAGTAGTCATTAAGGGAGTGTGTGTATCAAGCTTTAGAAGGAAAGTTCCTAACTTGTCATATAATTGTCGGGAGACTTGTTTTAAACCATAGATGTATTTTTGTAATTTACAAACCTTTTTCTCATGCTCAACAACAAGACCCTCAAGAACTTTCATGTAGACTTCTTCATGATGATCTTCATGTAAAAATGCATTGTTCACATCAAGGTGATCTACAATCAAATTCATTTTAATGGCCAATATTATAAGGGTACGAACTGTGGTAAGCTTGACAACAGGTGAGAAAGTCTCTTCATAGTCTAACCCATATCTTTAGGTGAAACCACGAACCACAAGCCTAACTTTGAACCGCTCTAAGTTGCCATCAGGTTTTAGTTTTCTTTTATAAACCTATTTGCAACTTATGAGGTTTTTTCCTTTTGGAAGATCTACAATGGTCCATGTTTGGTTGTATTATAAAGCTTGGAATTCTCCTTCATGGCTTCTATCTTCCTTGGATCACTACTTGCTTCTTTGTAATTTTTAGGCTCAGACAAGTTCTCAACCTAAGAAAGGACTTTGTTGTCGTTGAGATTGCAAGAAGTGGTAGTTTTGTTGGGTATGACATCAATCAAGGTATTGTAAGAGAGAAAAACAGAGGTGGTTTGGCTGCTTGAGTTTCCCTGAAGTCTGCTACATAAAACAATGAAGAAGGGATCTTTTTCAAAAAGAAAAGTGGAGCAGATATAATCTTGAGTTTGATGGGGGGCTGATGTGTTCTAGCTGACCTTCTAAGACCAGTATTCTCATGGTTCTCATCTTTCTCTGGGCAATTATTCTTTTCTTGATCCACAACATCTATAGGATCAGGAAGAGGACTAGGTAAAAAAGATGTATTTTCAAACTGATCACTATTTGAAAGATTTGTTCGATTAGAAGGAATAATAATCTGATTGTAATCAGTAACGTGACTGTTGTGGTCAGCAGACACATTATTCTGATTTGGACTAGAATACTGAATATTCTCACCCCCTGAATCTTGAAGTTTCTCTTTCCTTTTGACAGTTATGTAGACATGATACTCAAGTTCATGAGCATAACATCTAGTTTTAGAGGATCATTATCACTTTATTTCCAAAGGTGTTTCCACTCTTTATCTATCTAAGTGAAAAATTGTTTCAAATAAAGTGACATCTCTGCTGCTTTTGATGTCTCATGTCTATATTCAAAACCTTATAACCCTTAGTATTTGTGCTGTCACCAAGATAAATGCAAGCGCTGGATCTAGGGTCCAGTTTGCCTCTATTAGGACTAATATTGGTGGCAAAACAAACGTAACCAAAGGTTTTGATGTTTTCATATAAGGGAGGTGTTCCATAAATGGCTTCATAGGGAGTCTTAAATTCAGTGGCCTTTGTAGGAATCCTTTTTATGATAAAGACTAGTGTTTTAAAGCTTATCCTGAATAATGGTTCTTAAGACCAGATTGATAAAGAAGAGCTCTAACATATCCATTATATGACCTTGATTTCTTTCAACCACCCTGTTTGATGGTGTGTGTGGGAGCAACTAGTATGGTGTATAATGCCTTTAGTGGCAAAGTATGTTTTCCTTCATCGGAACTTCCCAATTCCTTGGAATTATCAACACTTCACATAACATCATTCATTATCATATGTAGTCTTTATTCAGTATTTAGTAGATGAATGTGATATGGATGTAATTTCTATAACTTTCCAATATTTGTAATTCTTGCATAACATAAGTGTACCCTTATAGTATCCACATCGTAAGTCAATCCAACAATGGTGAGAAAATACCTAAAGTTAGTTTTCTAGTGTCAGATCACATTGGAGACAGCCACATTGTCACAATCAGACACATTATCATTGTTCAATGTTCAAGTAGTAGGTGAACCTAACATATCTCTGTATTTCAGAATAGGAGAAATTATCTCATTCTGTTTTCCGTACGATCGGATCGGACAAGAGGAATTATCAACATAACAATTCACAAGTTTTCTAACCGTCTCTTAGCTGAGTTATGAATTTAATGAGTCTGTTCATAGCTTTAGATTTGTTTTCACAAGTGACCCAAGTATCCCTCGTAAAGTCATCCACAATGGTGAGAATACCTATGGTTTTCTATGGTGTTAGAGCGCATGGGGCCACAATGTCACAATCTATCATTTCAAAGCAGTAACAATTCTTATTTCAGAAAAGGAAAACTCATTCTCTTACCGTAGGATCGGACAACTGACTCAACCACTCAAGGTATGAGTCTGTGAGATGTTTGAATCAATGGACAAAGGGTGCGGAAGCAGTTACACAACTTTGAAACGTGGGAAGACTCAAACAAACTAATAGAGAATGTAATCAAAAGATGGAAGACTTAGACGAACTCAACAGGATACACAATATAAGTTATTTTATTTCCTGGTCAAACAAAACAACTTACACTGCCATTCAGCAGAAAAGATCTACTTAGCAGTTCTCACTCACTTATCTAACACAGTTTCTGATCAGCTCAATGACAAGTGTGATGTCTAGAACCTACCTAGAATGAGTCTATCGATGTGCGCTAACTGAAACTAGTACTTCTCTCTCTACTACAGACACATCTCTCTACAATGTTTCTCTCAGTAAAATCTCTCAGAAAGCGTAAAAAAATGGAAGTTACATCCCTATTTATACAAAGCTAGATATGACTGTTGTAGAGAGTTAGTACCTAAATTTTAGAACTAACTAGTTCAAAGTGAAAGTCTCGGCAGCACGAGCCCAGTCCTCAGGTGACTTCAACGTTGAGATAATTTCGGCTCAAGTCTGGCCGTAGGGACCGTTGAAAAGTTGAAATCGTTGCTCCTTATTTTTCGCAACTGATTGATGGAGTTCCTTAATCTTTTAAGGCTGACTGCCTCTGTCTTGTTTTGGAACGTGCGATTGACTATATTAATGTGATTGACTATCTCAGCAACATCTTCATGCTCCAGCAGTTTCCCTCTTATAGCTGACGATATCAAAACTTTCAGCGTGAATCCGATGAATCAATCCTGCAAAACAAGACAAAAACAAAAAGACTCGGGGAACTGACCCTGTCCAAGTTCCCCCTTAATTGAAGCATAAAGATCGAGTGACTCTTTTAGAGTTCCCCCTAAATCATTGAGTGTACTTCAGACAAAGTACAATAGAGTAAGTGCAATTAAGCAGGCTAAAGCAGAAAACAACATAAACATTGGAACAACATAACAGGTAGCAAATAGCAAAAACACTTAAACCTTAGCAAAGTACGAAGCAATCCAAAAAGCAGTCAAAGTAACCCGTACACCAGACAGGGTTCACCGCTTCCCCCTTTTTGCTTTCATCAGAGGGAAGCTCACAGAGTCAAAAGAGTTAGAGCAATATTGAAAATATCCATAGACAGTGTTTAGAACTTACAACATAGCTAAGTTCTAACACCACACACACATTTCAGTTCTAGGGTTAGTTAGCTTCAGGGTTTGGCTTGAGGGTGGCTGACACATCTAGTAACTCGACCTGCATCGCTGAAACCGCAGTCTCCAGATCACTGAGTCTTTCCATCACCCACTTGTTACTTGCTGCTAAATATCCCTCTAGTTAAATGAGTCGGTCCATATTTTCTTCAAGTCGGAGCTGTCTGTTCTGGTCGGCAGACGAGGTTGATGGAGTGACTTATGGAATTGCAGCTAGAACTGGTGAGGAGGGGGCAACTGAGTCTTATCAATCTACGTGAGTTGGTTGAGGTACTTATGATTAATCATGTCGATCTCCTCGAAAGACTCAGCCTCTGATTGTCACAGTGGAACCTGAAAATGCTTAAAAATCCGTGGAAGCTGAAAAGTATAACCTAGAGAGTGTCTCGAGGTGTCTACGGAATGGGCCATGTGGTTTTGATTGATAAAGGCCAGGTTTAGTTGGTGACGGTGAATAATGCAATACATGATGGAAATATCGAGAGAGTTGACCGTTTGATTTCTTTCTTTTCATGGGACTATATTTTTGATGACAAGGACATGAAGGAGTTGATGGAGTACAGAGTGATCAGCCCGCGGGAGAGGTGAACCAACCCTTCTCTTTGAGGAGAAGAATCGATAAATATTTGTGGGGTTTACACTGGGGATCTTTGGATTGACTCCCTTGTCATAGAAGGTAAGAATAGTGATTGGGACTTTGAGGATTTCAAATAGTTTGGTGGCATCAAAGAAGATAGGAGTTGTTTGGACAAGAGACTGGGCAGAACCATTACGAATGACTAAATTTGATAAAAATCAACAGACTCTTACGAATACCACTCAAAAACCACAGAAAATAGATGGGTTCACCCTAAACATCCAACAGACTCACTAACTCCCCTAGGTGATTCGCATGTGCCCAAGAAAGGTCGAGATACTTACCCTTGACCAAGTTGCGCTCAGAGGTGAAATTGGAGATTAAGTACCTCTGTGCGAAGATGTCGATCTTGGCATTCCTTCGTGTAATCTTGGGAGTGGGTCTGCGAGAACATGTTGATGTGGCACCGGTAGACGTGTCGTGGCTTGAAACTTTGACCAGTGGCTTCATGGGAATTGGTGAAGACTCATTTGTCTCCAAAGAGACAGTTGCAGCTTAAGAAGGTGGAGCTTTCTGTCAGGATCGAAGAACTCTTTTTGAAACAGGGTTTGGGGCGGAGGAAGTATGTTTTCTCGATTTTGGGTTGGGGTTGGAGGATGAGTGGGGGTTGTAGATTTGGCAGGTTTGGTGATTTCCTTTTGTGATGGGTTAGGGTTTGGTTTCTCTGGGGTTGGGGTTCAAGATCAGGTTTTGGGGACTGGGATGGTGGTGTTGGAGATTTCTTTGGTGGTGGTGATGTTTGCATGGGTGTTACTCTTCCTCGGTGTCGAGGATGTTAGTGGCCGCGACGAGGGTGGGGTTTTTGTTGTGGAGAAGGGGTTTTGGCTGGTGGTGAGGGAGTCAGAGCTTTGGTGGCTGATTTTGTGGTGGTTGTGGTGGTGGTGGCTTGAGCTTGGAGGAAGGCTAGAAGGCGAAGGGGATCGTTAAAGATTTCGGCTGGAATTTTGACGTCGTTGAAGTTAATGTCGGCCATTGTTGTGGGTTTGGGTGTGTGTCGGGAGCTTGAAGAATCGAGAACGACATAGTAAAAAGCAATAAAAAGCTAAGTGGGAGGGCGATAGGCTGGGGAAGTTGCAGAGGTTGAGTGTGTCAGGATAAATAGGTAGCGTGCATAACAGAGTGTCAAAAATTAAGGTCGGAGATCACAAGAAAGTGGGGGATCACTGACGTACGTGTGTGATTAAGTGGAAAATAGAACATAGATAGACGCAAGCTATACATAGTCGTTAGATCCCCTTTCATTGCCACATACTCATAGCTTGTAATGATCCCCTTTCATTCCATTTAAACTTTTAATCACTCATACTTCCAAGTTTGTAACTTATAAACATTTAATAAATTAAGCATACAAGGATCTATTCCATTCCCCCAGACTTTTCTCTTCACCCTTGTAACAGCTTTGGGCCAACTATCCCAGGTTGCACGGCTTTAGGAAGCTAGGTGATGAAGCACCCTTAACGACTTAATAACCAAGTGGATGAGGCCCGTTTTTGGTTCAGGATAAACAAACTGGCAGAGTACCTTGCCTTTGTCCTTTATTTCCTTACATTCCCAAGGTTCTAAGCTAAACTCATTCAGTTTCCACAATCAGTCAATCCATCAGCTTTCATTGAAAACAAATTAAATTTAAGAAGAACAATACAATCAGATAGCTTTTAAGCAAACAAAATTTTAAGGTTGTCATCAGGCTCAATTTTAAACTTCCACAGACATTATCACCCAAAATTCAATATTTATTACCATTAGAGAAGCATATTATTTATCTCCTGAAAACAATAAAAACTAGTGGTCTATAGTGATTACTAAAGGTCACTCCCTACCCCACCGTTAAAATTAAACAATGTGCTCATTATGTGATAAGGCAGGAGTGAAAAACTCTAAGCACGAAGAAAAACATTTATGTCCAAAGGAAACATAGCAGAGTAGTCAAAAACAAAAATTAAAATTAAAAGAAATCAAACTAAAACTCCCCTAGATTTTGTTGTTGCTGCAGGAGGAACGCCCCACACTTTTTTTGCTCAAGTAGCATAACTTGGTTGCAGTATCCACATGACGCATTCATCTGAAAGATAGATAAAAAAACAACCAAAAACTACAAACGGAGTTAGATATTAGCAAAATAAAATTAGAAAAGAAACTACAAAAAGAAAGTAATTCTGAAATTAAAAACTAACAAAATAAAACATTGGGTTGCTTTCCAGCCAGGTGCCCTTCTTTAACGTATTTGGCTAGACGAACCTCATTCTATCAAGAAACTCCAGATGATTGAGCTGTCTTCGGAACCCAGCGGCCCGAAGCTCGAGAAGAATCAGCTTGCTACAAAAACCTGCCAGCATAAAACAATAATTGCTCACCCTCTACATTTAATGTAATTGTACCGTGAACAACTTCTATTCGAGTGTCAGCTGTTGCTAAGAAAGGTCTTCCAATGATGATAGGAACAGTAAGATCTGCCGCCATGCCGAGCATGACAAAATTTCAAGGAAAGTACAGATGCTCCACCTAAACCAGAACATCCTTCGCAATCCCGCAAGGATAAACCACCGAGCGATCTGCTAGCTGAAGCGTCATCCGTGTGGGCTGCAACTCACCAATCCAAGCTTCTTAAAAATAATGTGTGGCATAAGACTGACCAATGCCCCCAATTCAGCAAGGAAGTGCTCAAAATCAATCTCTCATACTCTGCAAGGAATTGTGAAACTTCCAGAATCTTTGCATTTCTCAGGTAGACGCTTCTGGATGATCGTTGAACAAGTTTCAAAGAGCTGAACAGTCCCCACCTCAACTAACTCTGCCTTATTGGATAGCAGCTTCTTTAGGTACTTGGCATAGTTAGGCACCTTCACAACCAACTCAACAAATGGGACATCAACAGATAGCTGGCTAAGTAGGGTGATAACTCTTTGCTTTGCTTAGAAGTACACTAGCACATGTTGGGAGTTGCATACTCTCCTTGCTGCCAAGATGAAGAGTATGTCAAACAGTTTGAGAGAATATGTACCCTGATGAGGGTAGAGTCTCATACTCTCATTGAGGTACACATTCTCTCAAACTATTTTGACATACTCTCCATCTTGGCAGCAAGGAGAGTATGCGACTCTACCTCATAAAGACCTACAACTTTCTTCAGAGGAACTATAGAAGCGGCTCTGGCACCTCCCCACTGATTAGCTGAATTAGTCAATGTTTCTAAAATCTCTTTCATGTGAGCAATGGGAAACTCCATAAGATTCCCACAGCGCAAGTATCAACCAGGAGTTGGCTCTGGGGCTCCAAGACTTTATAGAATGATTGAAGAAACTTTCCTTCCCCAAGCCATGGTGAGGAACTCTCCTAACAATGCCTTTAAATAGTTCCCACACTTCAGAGAGATTTTCACCACTATACTGCTTGAAATTAGTGCATCCCCCCTCTTGGTCAACATACGAAAAGGAGGGAAATACTTCATTAGAAAAGCATTTGCCAACTCAGTTTAACTGGTGATACTGTTGGGTGCCAAAGAGTTCAGCCACTCCGCAGCTCGATCTCTTAACAAAAATGGAAACAAAGTGAGTTGAGCTACCTCTTAAGATGCTGGAGTAGAACATGCTCCAACCAGTCGCAGAAAGGACGTGAGATGAACATTTGGATCCTTTGTGATTGTTCTGTTGAACTGTGGTGCATTCAAAACCATGTGATAAATGAGTTTTGAATTGTCATTCTACTCCCGCCAGCAATGTAGAGATCTCTATGAGTGACCTCCACATTCAGACGGGTGTAGTCGTTCATCCGTCTCTCCTGGTTGTTCACAACTCCACTCATATTTGCATCTTCTTGAACAACTGGATTCACTAGTGGCTCTGCAGACAACAACCTTCTTCCTCTTCCGACAACTACAAAACTTCTTTCTCTTCACCTACTGATTCAGATTGTGCTCCTTATGAACTCTTCTACTTAATCAGTCAATCTCTGGGTCTATCTCAAATTCTGGTTCTCCTGTAGAATGAGTAAAAACCATAAAACAAAAATTAAATAGCAATAAAAGAAAAATAAAATACTATGCAAAAAAAAATTAAATAAACTGAAGTCTCTAGAAATATAATAACTAAATTAAATCAATAAAATTAAAATATTTAAACTACTACAATGAAAACAATATAAATTCAAACAAAATTAAAATAAACGAATTAAAATAACAATAAATAAAAAGAAACAAAATAAAACAAAAATAAACTAACCAAAAATCAAACAAATTTAATAAAATAAAATCTCAGAAATAAAAATATCTATAAAAATCAGAAACAACCAAACAACCAAAATATAATATCAACTAAATAATAAAATTAAACAAACTAACACAAAACAAAAATAAACAAAAAATAAATTAAACAAAACAAAATAAATAAAAGAATAAAGAATAAAGACTAAACTAAATAATCGTGCCTCCCCGGTAACGACGCAAAAAACTTGTACGGGGTAAACCTAATATGACAAGTGTACCGGTCTATCGTAGTAAGTTTTCCTAAAGTATCCTTTCAGGTTATCGAACCAAAGGAGACAATGTCTAGTTTGAATCTCTATTCTAATCTTTCTAGTAAACTAAGGAAAAATAACAATACTAAATTGGGGTTTTTGATTGCAGAAACTAAATGACTAATTAAAATAAAAGCGATTAAAAGGTGATCTTTTGAGAATTCTAAAAGAGGAATTCTAGTTTACTACTTGTCTCTAGTTCATCAATTCACTTCCTCAGTGTTTTCTTAATTCTAAATTGCAACCTCAGATCTAAATTAATTTAAAATCAGTCTCCCCGCAAAATAGATTCTTACTAGCGATTCCTAAATCCTAACACTCGTTACGAATTTACTAATCAACTAGTAACACTCAAGATTCATCTGGTTTCTAGTCAGCTAATCTTGAGGAATTTATGTCTCTAGTTTCACTGGTAAAATTCCTATGGTCTAATGAACGCCACAATTCTTACTTGAAAGTAATTCAAACCAGATAAACTCAAGTAATAATTAATCACAAGAGAATTCAATATTAAACAAGGAATAAAACTACAATTTGTATAGAAGTTGTATTCAACAACTTAGGAAGAAAAATAATAAACTAGATGTCCATAGTAAACCAGAATTCTAATGACTACTCATACATGGCAGAAACAGAAACGATAAATAGAAAGGAAGAAGGCCATCAAATCTGTGATGAAGAACTGATGTTGAAATCTCAACCTGCTCTGCTATCTCCGATCTACCAAGAATTGATGTATCTCCCTAATGTGTTTGGCGGCTAGGTATGGAAACTGGACAAAATTGAAGATCGATCCCTCGTTTGATTGATGAGAACATATATATATACTCTACATCTTTTAATGAAATGACGTGTGCCCTCCTTCAGGAGTTTGGTCCGGATTTACGTCCGGGTATTTAACCCGATGGCTCACAAATATTGCTCCATGAGACACATAAGACTTAGTCCGGGTTTGACGTCCGACTCTAATACTCGGACTAGTCACAGGAAACGGTCCGTGCGAAAACAAAACCTGGTCCAGGTCTTTTCCCACGACACATACCCGGATCAGGTACAAAACAAACCGGAAGGTTTACTCTGGTGCGGTCCGGGATTTATAATTCCAGACATATACTCGAACCACACCCAATCTCAATAGTGAGCTCTCCTCGGAGTTGTTTGGGCCTGTAAGTCCTGACAAAGACTGACCATACCTAAAATGCTCTAGAATCTTCGTTTTGACTCCCGTTCAGCCTCGTCTTGATCGTTAAGCTCACGGTACGCGTTTCTAAACCCTTTTCTTTAGTATTTTTACCTATTTAAGCGTAAAACCACAAGTAAGGGGAGTTATTTGCATACAACATAAATTAACATATAAGGAAGGGCATTTATCACATAATCCAATAACACCTGTGAATGTCATATACTCATCAAATGAATACCTAGACGTAGGTTACTTTTTTCTGGTGGATTGATAAGTGTGGTATTTATCTATTTTTCTATGCTTAATGTGATTAATATTTTATTGGTTTACATGATAAATTCCTTACTTATATGTTATTTTGTTATATTGGAAGAACTCTACTTACTTGTGGTTTTGTGTTAAAATAGATGAAAATACTGAAGAAAAGACTTAGGAGCGCATGTCAAGAATTTAACAGTTAAAACAGGACCTGACAGGAGCAGAAACGAACACTCTGCTCAATTTACAACATGGTCTGGGTTTATGTACTGGTTTATAAACCCGGACCACACTTTGTCAAGGACTTACTGCCTAATTTTTGGCATGGTCGGGGTTTACTTACTTATATACAAACCTGGACCAGACTTTGTTAACTGGCGTGATCATTGAATCAAACTGGGCCGCGACCAACGTGACAGACTTGTTCGTATCCTCTTGTGGACCGACATGCAGACTTTCGTTAGACCTGCACTTGAATCGCAGACTGGGCCGACAGAATTAGAGGGCTGGAGCACTAATGATTGGGACCGACACAATGCAGTGGAGAGAAGCCCATGTGAGTTTTGGATTTGGAAGAATATCTGCATGATCCATGCATCCATGCACATGAAAGAGGCGAGACATAGACGTCTGAGAAAACCAAGGACAACAATTGTTCCTGTTCACTTCGACGTTGTCCTTTGATGCCAGACTTGGTTGGGCCAGCCGACATATTGGACCGGAAATTATATACGCATTTAATTTTAGAGGCTGGAGAATCTGGGAGTATACAGGTATATACAACAATAGACGAGAGCAGCGGAGGGGGGTACGGTACGATACACAAAGGGAATTTGAGCCGCATAGACAAAGAGCAGTACGAGAGAGGAGGAGGACAGCAGTTCATGTTAGACCGGAGATAGCGGAGATCGGGATTATGACTTCAGTTCTTCATCACAGATTGATGACGTTCTTCCTTTCTATTATTGATATTTCTGTATTTATCATGTTTGAGTAGTTGTTAGAATTCTGGTTTGCTATGGATAACTAGTTTATTATTACTTCCTGAGTTGTTAAATATAAATTCTATACATATTATAGTTTTATTCCTAGTTTATTATTGAATTCTCTTGTGATTAATTATTTCTTGAGTTTATTTGGTATGAATTGCTTACAAGTGAGAACTGCGGCGTTCATTAGACTATAGGAATATTACCAGTGAAACTTGAGACGACTATTCCTGGGGATTAGCTGACTAGAAACCAGATGAACTTTTAATGCTACTAGTTAATTTGTAAATTCACAACGAGAGTTAGGATTTGGGAACTGCTACTAAGGATCTATTTGTGGGAGACCGGTTTTAGATTAATTTAGATTTGAGGTTGCAATCTAGAATTTAGAAAACACTCAGGAAGGAAATTGATAAACTAGGAAGAAAGTAAAACCAGAATTCGCCCTTTTTAGATTTGTTAAGAAGATCATCTTTTTACTATTTTTATTTTAGTTTTTAATTTCTGCATTCAAACTCCCCAATTTATTATCGTTATTTTTCTATACTTTCTTTAGTTAGTAAATTAAAGACTTTAAACTAGACACAACCTCCTTTGGTTCGATAACCTAGGAAATACTACCTAGGAAAACTTGCTACGATAGATCAGTACACTTGTTGTAATACGTTTTAACCCGTACATGGATTGCCTCAATTGAGGCTCCTTAGGAAGCCCTGCTCGGTAGGTACTGCATGGGTTTGTGTTAGCTCAATTTCTTGACACCATGTTTTATTGGTGGAGTGTTGTGACTATCATCAATTTCAAACATTTCTCGTGCACCTTGATCATGTCTATGAACTACTGGAAGAGGATCTTGGTTAGGGCTAATTCTACTTGTTGCTTTGATTGGCTGTTCTTGGTCCTTGATAGTATGATCTTTGAAGAAGAATACTTCTAGAAATCATCTTATTGGGTTCTCTTATTTTAAAGCCCATCTTATCTTTAGGTTAACCAGGGTAGATACAATCCTTAGTCTTAGCATCCATCTTCGAGCGTTCACCTCGTGGAATATGGACGAATGCTCAACACCTAAACACATTGAAAGTGTAGTACTTGACCTTCTTCTCAGGCCATATCTCCTTATAAATCTCTTTAACCAGTAGAGCTGATGGTGAACAGTGATGATTCTACGACCATATTCACTGCTTCCCCCTAGAAGTACTTGGACAGTTTGACATGTGACAATATGCATTGAACCCTTTCAACAGTAGGGGTTTGATTCATACACTTTGCCAAACCATTCAATTTGGAGTCTTTGGTGGTGTCTTCTCAAGCCTAATACCTAGGATCCTACGAAATGTGTCAAAAGGGCACGATATTCTTTCCCGTTGTTTGGCACGAACACACTTCCGATACCTGATCCTTAGATCTCAATAGGTTCAACTATACTTTTCGCGAGTGATCATAAATAAAGGTGACAAAATATGATGCACCACTCAAAGAATCTTTTGCATATGGCACATGTCAGTGTGCACTAATTGCACTATATTTCTTCTCCTGCTCAGCCTGCAGGAAGTATGAAAACACTCTATTATGCTCTCTATTCCTTCACAAACCCTTAGTTGTGGCTCTCTATAATGTGGTTCCCCTTATTCACCATAAACTTGGATGCTTAAATTAAGCTTATCATCCAATGAACCAACTGACTTTATTACATGGCTATTTAAGCGGTTGTGTGCCACGTTTTCCTTTTGTGAAAATTCTGCCCTCATATTTTCCTTTGCTGAGTGCTTGTACATTGTCAATGAATATGATCATCACAATAAAAATAGGAACTTAATCGAAAAAATGTATGAGGATTTTTGTTAGATCGTGGCTAATTCTCTAAGATGTGGACCTTGAAATTTAGAGATTTGAGTTTATTATGTTGTTGATTCACTTAGGGCCCGTTAGAGAGCAGCATTGTGAAGATTAATCTCTTTTATAAAAAGGTGTACCTTAGAGTGACTTGAAGAATATGAGATTGTTTGTGTTATTGATATTAGCAATGAGCAATTAAGAACTTGGATAAGCCCTTGTATATGGAAGAGTTGGAACTAATTGTTGTAGTTCTTTTTTGAATGGTATTTCCCTAGGACATGTTCGTGTGGTGTGTATTAAACTCTTAGGTATTGGTATTAGTTTTTTGAGGCAATAGATCATATAAGTTAAATATGCTCAGTCGAAGCATCCTCTTAGAGCAACCTGAAAGCATCCTAACTGAAATTTGGTTCAGGTGAATGCAGCCTGAGAGCTACTCCACTAGATATTAGCTTCACCCACTAGATAAAGATATCTTCATTGACCTTCCTGTTTTCTCCTTCTACAAAGATGTTTTCATCCACACAGGTGTTATCCCAAACCCCGAAGGGTGAAATACCCAAAACCTTAGTATGTTGTTTAACATTAAAATATGGTATATTAAGACTAAAAGAGTCTAAGAAACATTAGTAATAATTTAAACCATAGAAAACACAATAATTACCTTAATGTCAATATGGGCAAAAATGTGCTCTAAGCTTGGGATAAGTTTGGTTAGACCTAATAAGCTTACCAAGACTTTATTTATGTGTTAATGAATATAATAAACCAATTACCAAAGAAAACCAAGCTTGAAAACAAGTTTAAACACAAAAATGTGCTTTAAGGAGTCTTAAGCACATTTTGAAAATTGTCTTGTAAATGGGTTTTGAATGGCTAATATCCATCATTACTCTTTATATAACATGTGTACTACTTAGTATCACATTAGGAAGTCTAAATCAATGAGAAATCAAAAATTTCACAAATATGTGCCTTGTTTTGGTGAATAGTAACCAAATTAGCAAGTTTATAACATAAGTCAAATAAGTAATTTAATTGGTCAACTAAGACCAAATACCCCTAAACATATTAAGGGGGCCGGTTTTTATGGTGGTGAGTCACCACTTATGCTAGCTTATAAAGTAAAGAGATGATGACTAATAGTACTATTTGCTTTAACATATAAATATCTTCCAAAAGCAAACTCCAAACTCATTCTCTCATTTCTCTTCATTTCCAACGTCTTCTACCTTCCTTCGTGCTCTCATTCACGGTTATGCTACAGCACCACCACCATTCTTCATCTTCAACCTCTTGTAATTCCTAGCTCCCTTTGCCAAATCAAAAACAAGACCACCATTCTCTTTGTCCTGCCCAGCTCTTCAACTTCATCCTTTCAAAACTCCAAGAGCTCCATTTCGGTGCCAAGAGGAATCTCCATGGGAGGAGCTTGAGCTCATCTTTTCACATATTATTGTTCTCATTTGCTTCAAGGTAAGGAAACTCAAAGAAAAATAACATTTCCTCCATGTTTTTATGTTCACCGAAAATCACCATTAATGGTGTCTTTACCTTGCTTTGTTCTAGCTTTCATTCCAATCCTTCAAGGACTAGGTGGAGTCCTCTCTTGCTACATATCCAAACTCTCTTTCATTTCCAAGGTAAAAACAATCATCTTAATGTTCTAAGACAATATATGTATCTAGGGTTTACAATGAGATGAAGCATAAAGCTTGAATACTCATTACATTGTTTGTATATTTATTAGAAGTTGACAAGCAACTAAAAGCCTTGCCGATTTAGTCAAGGAAACAAGAAAGAAGTTTGAGGAAAGAGGTAAATGTGTTAACCTAATGTAATTTAAAGCCTTAGGAGAAATGAGCTTATGTTGCTTATTAAAACTA
This sequence comes from Limonium bicolor, assembly GCA_023374045.1. Taxonomy (NCBI): domain Eukaryota; kingdom Viridiplantae; phylum Streptophyta; class Magnoliopsida; order Caryophyllales; family Plumbaginaceae; genus Limonium; species Limonium bicolor. The sequence goes on along the minus strand of CM041778.1, from coordinate 319,446,460 downwards.
CTTAAGGAGCCAATGGTGAATGACCTAGTAAATGTTCTCAAGGAGACTATTAAAAAGGCATATGTATTGTTGGGTGTATTTGCAGGTCAAAGGCAATATAATGTGGGAAATTCAGTGTTTTATGGTTTATGCATTTTAAGGGCCTAAGAGCCATGTTATTTAAGGGCCTAAGCGCCAAGCAATTTAAATAATGCACTATTGGTGATGTAGTGTAAGTTGGTGAAGTTTTGTGTATAAGAATGTTCTTGATGGAATTGAGTTTCTTAGGTGTTTGATGGTAAAAAATAATGTGTTTTGGTGTAACAAGATGTTAGTAGAACCCATGTCGAAATTTAGGTAATGTATAAGAATTTTAGGTGTTTAAAATGAGTTTTGGTGAGTTAGGAAGTGTTTAGAATGATTAGTGTTCTACTAGTGAAAGAAACATGCATTAAGGTATTCTAAGATGTAAAAAGGACTTAGGCAATATTTTAGAGGATTTAAAATGCAAGTGAGTGTTTTGGGATACTTCAAGATCATGGTGAGATTGTGTTTGGGACTTGTACAATGTTGGTGAACAAGGAAGAAGTAATGGTCTCTGGAATGGACCGACCTTGGGGACCGGACTTGCAAGGTCGGTCGGGCATGGATTTTTGGTACGGATTAAGTCTCTGGAATAGACCGACCTTGGGACCGAACTTACAAGGTCGGTCATGCCTAAATCTTTGTATGTAAAGTGAGTCTCGGAATCAACCGATCTTGGGACCGAACTTGCCAAGATCGGTCGGCCTGAATTTCAAAGGGGAAAAACTCTCGGGAATAGACCGCCTTGTGGACCGAACTTGCCAAGATCGGTCCGTCGGGAATAGTCAAGTGGTGGATAATCCTCGGTAATGTTATAAGTTCGACCCGGTAATAGGTTCTGGAATGGATCGACCTGTAAGGTGGTCGGACCAAAACTTGTTAAAAAAAAAACAACAAAAGTGGCTTAAGTAGTTAACCCTAGGGGGTATAATGAAGGTAATCAAGGGTGAGTTTAGGCATTAGAACATGTCATACAATCATGTAAGTGCTTAGTAAACGAAAGTTAAATAAGTTAATTAACCGACATTATTAATTATGTTTAGGGACTACGCTTGGCGGGTCACGTTTGCAGCAAGGACCAAGGTATGGTTTTCTTGCAGTCCTGTTGCCTACCGGTTTACACCGGCTTGTGTTTGAATGTTTTTATGAGTGTTTATGACCTTGTAAGACTTAAGTCATGTTACGAGTTTACAGTTGTTTATATTATGGTGTTGTCAAGATGTGACTCATTTTCCTTGTGTGTGTCGAACAAGACTTACCACTTGTTGTGATTGTTTATTGAGTTCATTGTTGAACATCTAACAAGTGCTAACCGGGAAGTGAGGAGTCCGGTAGTTCCGGCCACGCGTGTGAGTATGGGAGTCGATGTCATAACCGGTTCGATTCCTTTGTATGTTAAGGTTATCTCCTCTTTTGGTTTTCAACCTTCCCTTTAGCTTAACCAAGGCTATTTTAACCGACTTACGTCGGGCCACAAGGGCATACTATGTTTTGTTCGGTGTGCTTGGATCACTATATCCGACGCACCTTTGTGTTAAGTTACTCGTTCAATTTACAGGACGGTAAACGAGTTATGTAACGAGCTTAGCATGAGTTTGACAACATTCTCTAGGCTCTAAATGGGATCTAATTGTGTTGGTTCACTTCCTAAAAGGATTCGTTCTTGTATGTTATGTGTGATGTTGTTATGCAATGCTCTACTATGATATATATGTTTGTATATTTAAAATGAATGCCAAGTCATCATGACAATTAGTTGCGCGTATCCCGGTAGCTGATGGGCTGCGCGTTAACCATACCAGCCAAGGGTTGCTGACCCCCTCGGGGGCTCCATATTGATATTGCAGGATGAGGATCGAGGAAGCGGAATGGCTGTAGATTCTAGGCTGCAGAAATACTTTTGGTTATTTTGGATGTTGAGCCCGGGATGCGCCTGTGCTCCCGTGGCGTTATATTTTGAACACCCGTCGTTATTACAGTGGCAGTTGTACACAGTGGCAGTTTACAGTTACATGTTACAGTGACGGTTTGTATTAAATACTCGGTATGGTTGGTAATGTATATATGTACGGATGTTAGTACCTAATGCTCGGGAGTCTGATCATCAGACCGGTACACTTGTATTTATTCTGCCTTGTTAATCACGTGGGTGGTTAACGGCGTTGTAGCACCGAATCGTTTAGTTATATTAAGTTGTTTATTTCCGCTGCGATTTCAATTATTTTAAGTTGTGTAGTAGGGGTGTTACAAAAAGTGGTATCAGAGCGAAGTATCGCTCTGATGACTAGAATACCGAGCTTAGGAATATACCGAGTTAGGAAGCTAACCATAGTTACCTAAGTGAACAGTTTGTAAGAGGTTAACCACTAACTAAGTGTGGAAATACCTTATTGTCGGGAAGATGATACAACCGTTGGACCGATAAGTGTGCAAGCATAATGCTAATGAATGTTCGTGTGAATTCAGATGTCAGGTCGACCGAGAGGTAGAGGCCGCGGACGCGTACTGTGATACGGGTTACCAGGGCGATAACGCAACGGCACAGGTTATGGCTGAGGCAGTAGCAGCCGCCGTAGCCCAGATGGTACCCCAGTTAGTAGCTGCGATGCAGCAGCAGCAAGGCGGTGCGGGTCAACAAGGGCCACAACCGCAACCACACAGCCACGCGAGACCAACTGGGTCAAGCGTTGGCGGATTTGAGACCACCGTCGTTTAGTGGGGAGACCGACCTAGTAAGTTGGAGGCGTACATCTCCGAGATGGAGACCGCCTACGAGACCTTGAATGTGCCCGAGGAGGTCAAGGTCCGTCTTGCCGCTTACTACCTGAAGGGATCGGCTCAGAGTGGTAGAAGCTGGTAAGAGAGGGCAGAGTTGCTGATCCTACCTTTTTCAGTGGAGGGAGTACACGGCTCTGCTGCCAGCCAAGTACTACCCTATACACGTGCAAGAGGCCAAGCACCTAGAGCTCGACAATCTGAGGCAAGGGGATAAGATGACGGTAGATGAGTATTATTCCGCTTTCATCGGACTTATCCACCTGCTGCTGGATCTGGGTTACTCAGACCGGATTTTAGTGAACCGTTTCTACAACGGATTGAGCTACCGCCTACGCTACGGTATGGGGCCAAGCGGATATACTACTTTGCAGGTAATGGCCTACAGTGTGATGTGAATAAGTGTGTGCAGTGTGTTAATGTAATTGTGAGTTGATTTGCGGGGCATTGTCCGTCTGAGGGACGAGAGAATGCGCTCAAGCGCAAGGCCACGAGCGAGGGTCTAAGCATGCAAGGGCCGGGGGAGGAAGAAGAAAAAGCCATACCCCCAGTCCCAGAAAAGATAGCAACAGGGTGGCAAAGGCCAAGCCCAGACCACCACTGCTGAGGAGCCGCTACAGCTCACCTATGCATATGCGGCTAAGCCCTTACACTCTTACCCGCCCAAGGGTAACTAATAAAATTCGAATACCGAATTCTAGTGTTTGTGTTGTATTTTGTGAAGTGTGTACTGAATGTCTAATGTGTTAGCAGCTGGCGCGGACTCTGGACCAGAGCGCCACTACTACTGTAAGTGGTGTAACGGAGACCACCCCAGCAAGGACTGCAAGGGCAATGATGTGCAGTGCCGATACTGCAAGAAGATGGGACATCGTGACTACGAGTGCTTCCAGAACCCAATAGCAGGAACTACAAGCCCAAAGGGCAGTGGAAGGGTAGGCCGTCGTGACTACCGATGGCCCGAAGACGGCTAATCAGCCACCCCCAGATCAGAGGTACACTGATTCCCAAAAGGGGAAGGGGACGGGATCTGGCAAGGCCGCCTGAATGTGGTGGACCGTCTGAGGCACCAGGGCCCTCTTCTAGACCAGGGCTCTCTCTTCACTCCCCCATTAGATTGATGCATTGCATTGTAAAACACTCTTTGATCATTAATGGAATTCTCAAGATTCGTACCCGAGTTTTAATCTCCTTATCAATACAACAAGGATTTTCTCTTGTTCTATCATCAAATTCTTCTATTTAAGGCTTTCATCAGCAAGAGTAGAATAGGTTATGACTTGGGTAATCTTTAATATTGTTGCCTGAGAAGTAGACCACAAATGCTAAGGTTTAGGATTGTTTCTCTTATTTTCCCATTGTTCTTTCGTATTCCGGCTTATTTATGCACGAGCGAATAGGATAAGAGTTTTCCTTTTGTCATAAGTGAAACTGGGAAAATTATTTACGAAATGTTTACGATGCCGGACTGACAGCCGGGTGAATATGTACGCCATTCAATTCTTGATGCGCTGGGTAAATTTGTCGGCACAAACCCGGCATATACATTTTGCGAGAATAAGAATCCTTTTCGGACTTGCCACTTTTGATCCGTGATCATAAATGAGTTCTTACATTGTTATTGACCCTAATCAAGGTGAGTTCGTTGTGAATGTATTTTAATTAGTTTAGAAATACTTATTGTAACACCCCATCCAAAACAACCACATAACAACAAACCGCAGCGGAAATTCAACTCATCACATTACTTATTCCAATGGTGTTACACGCCGTTAACCACCCACGTGGCTAACAAGGCTAATACATACATACATACGTTATATCGGTCTGATGGACTAGATTCCCGAGCAACTACACAATACATTCTCATTCCAATTCAACATTTATTATATACATACATTCCACTGTACCGAGTATTTACAAACTGCTGCCGATAACAATTTCGGTCTTACTACACCTACTGTATACATACACTTAAAAGTTTACCCATGTACAACGACTACCCGTCCTACTCTCGAACGGCTTCCAGCACTTCTGTACCTGAAATAGGAAAAGAAGAGAAAGGGGTGGCCCCAAGGGGCTCAGCACCTTTGCTGGTATGGTAATCCCGCAGCCCGCATGCTACCGGGCCACGCACGACTAATTGTCGTCTAGCATGCAGTTGATTATATTTAAATCATGCATACAAACCATAAACATACAACACATAGCATTTCGCCTCAATGGGCTCAACCTATAACCATAACATCCACACTTAACCAACCATCCAATGATTCCTTAAACCCTAGAGTGGCTCTCCTCTAAACGGAGCTACTTCCTTAACGAACGACGTGTACCCCATCAATCGGGTTATCCTTAAACGCCTCTTGTCACAACTGGGATTCATTTCCATGATCCACACATTCCATATCATACATCATAACTCTTTCTCACATAACAAAACATAGCAAACCTTTCTTGCTTCCATGTACACATGACCACATTGCATTCATTTAAAACATCCAATATAATATATTTATACCAAAGCATAGCAAGGGAATTTGCATAGCACCATAACATTACATAACACCATATACATCGGTTCTCACAAGGAACCTTCCACCATAGTTAGTATACCATGTGAGCCTAGGGATTTTTACCAATCCCATGTTAAGCTCGTTACCATCCTCGTTACCGTCCGGTTATATAGAACGGTTAACTTATACCCAAGGTGTGTCGGATATAGTAATCCCAAGCACACCATTAACATACCATTAGTATGCCCCCGTGGCCCGACGTGAGTCAGTAATATAGCTTTGGTTAAGCTAAAGGGGAAGTTGGAAACCCAATGGGAAGACAACCTTAACATACACAGAGGGTCGAACCTATAATGGCACGAACCCCCATCCTCACACGCGTGGCCGGAACAGACCGGACTCCTCACCCCCCATTAGTATACATACATTAAATATTAAGTGGTTAGAGATCCATTATGGAGCCTACCACATCCACAACCATACGGTATCATGACCGAGTTAAGCACACAAGGGAGGTTCACACACTTGCATACAACAACAATATCCAACTAACTCACACATAGCCGTGGTTAGCACGTTCCCAAGGTTTGGGCCGTCAACTCCGAATACCGATCACTCATGTGTTCCTAGTTTTAGTTAGCTAAGGTTTAACACATATTGGGGTTAAACGGCATCGGATACCAAATTCGCCACATAAATGAATTACTATAAACTCATTACATGATTTAATCTTACAAGTGGCAAACACTCAAGAAAACATATTGGCATACAAGCCGGTGTAATCCGTTAGGACACAGGTTGCAAGAAACCATACCTGTCACCGGAGTCCACTTTACCACGTCCACTTATGTTCCTCGAGCAATTCTCGAACAACTGTTGACATCACATGTTCTTTTATTAACATTGGGGTAACATGTTTGTTTTAAAGTCTAATGCTTATAACTTTCCCCATTTACTTGGTTAAATAACTTTACATTTTTAACACGTTTTACTCTCGCATCTTAATACAACCTTTAGCCCACTTTATTGTCATTAAAACTCACCTAACATGTCCTTAACATCCTTATAACATCATTACCTACCAATCCCCATCATCTCATATCATTTCATAACCTTAACCATGTTTTTGGTCCGACCGACCCACCGACCGACCCACATCTGGGTCGGTCCATTACAGACCCCTTTTACTTCCTTATAATCATGCCCGTCCGACCCACGTCCGACCCACCATTCTGGGTCGGTCCATGTGCGAACATTTCCCTCCTTTGAAACTTGACCGACCGACCCATGTCCGACCCAACCTTCTGGGTCGGTCCATTACCGAACACTTCCCTAACATTTTACAGAGGCTCGACCGACCCACAAACTGGGTCGGCCCCTGGGTCGGTCGCCTCCTAAATTTACCCAAACTTTGTCAAATCTTCACCAAACTTCTCCTAAGACCTCTTAATGTGTTCTAACATCATTTGGCACTTCAAACACACCCTCAAGATATTCTTAAGCACTCACAAAACTATGTTTCCTAATTCCTTAAACCTTTACTTATATCTCCACAAAGTTCCTAACACTTACAATGTTTTCTCCTTATAATTTCTAGGTGGCATTTCACCTATCATAACTACTATCCCAAACACTTTCTTTCTCTCTCATCTTAACATCATCTCTTAAGCATCATTTTCTTACTAACTAAATCTCCTTTTTCATCATACCTAAACATCACTTGTTCCTTGAACATCAACATTACCTAAACCTTAAACAACTTCTTACACATTTCCCAAATTTGGCCATAGCTTCTCTAGTATATACCCACATCCAAACACTTAGGTTTTTACCTTAATTCATCAAGAACACCTAAAATCCATCAAACACATTTTATACACAAACTTCACACATAAGCACTACATCACAATATAGTGCATAACTTAAATTGCTTGGCACTTAGGCCCTTAAAGCATGGCTCTTAGGCCCTTAAATTGCATAATCCTTAAACACTGAATTTCCCACATATAATGCCTTTGACCTGCAAATACATCCAACAATTCATATGCCTTTAATAACCCTTGAGAGCATTTTACTAGCTCATTACCATTTGCTCTTTAGGTATTTTAACAAGCATTATAAGCTTATTTCCTCCTAAGGCATTAAACCACATTAGATAGCTTGTTTACCTCTTTTCCTCACAAATTTCTTTCTTGTTTCCTTGTAAAACCGGTAGGGCATTTGGTTCCTTGCCAACAACTAAACAATATACCAACATTAAAATGAGTATATAAGCTTTAAGCTTTATCTCATTGTAAACCCTAGTTACATATATTATCTTAAGGTATTAACATGATTGTTTTACCTTGGAATGGAAAGAGAGCTTGAATATATATCAAGAGAGGACTCCTCCTAGCCCTTGGAAGATTCAAATGAAGCTAAAACAAGAAAGAGAGACCCATTACAAGGTGCATTTTCGGTTATGACAAAACAAAGGAAATGTCATTTTTCTTTGAGTTTTCCTTACCTTGAAGCAAAGGAGAACAAGAATATGTGAAAAGGTGAGCTCAAGCTCCTCCCATGGTGATTCCTCTTGGCACCGAAATGGTGGTTTTGAGATTTGAAAGGACAAGGTTGTAGAGCTTGCTCCAACTAAGAGAACGGTAGTCTCGAATTAAATTCGGAGCATGGAGTCATAAGTTACAAGTGAGGAAGGATGAGAATGGCATGGCTCTGTTTGGAAACCGTGGAGAGAGGAGAAGAAGAAGACCACCGTGGGAAATGAAAAGGAGAAGAGAATGAGAGATAATTTGCTTTTGTTAAGATATTTATCCTTATAAGCAAATAGTATACTAATTAGTCATCTTTCTTTCTTTTCTTTGTAAACTAACAAGGTGGTGAGTCACACACACCTTAAAAAACCGGCCCCAAATAGTGCCTAAGGGTACTTTGGTCTTTGTTGACAATTTAATCACTTATAACATTATATGTTACAAACTAGTTATAAAAATCACTATTCACCAATAACAAGGCACATAGAAGTGAAATTTTTGATTTCCCACTATATGGCCACCCAAATGTGATACTATATAGTACACATGTTAATTAAAGAGTAATGATGGACATTTAGCCATTCAAAACTCATTTACAAGACAATTTTTCAAAAACGTGCTTTAAGACTTCTTAAAGCACATTTTGTGTTTTAACTTGTTTTCAAGCTTGGTTTTCTTTGGTAATTGATTTAATATGTTCATTAACATATAATTGAGGCATAGGTATGACCATTAGGTCTTATACACATTTATCCCAAGCTTAGAGCACATTTTTGCTCTTATTGACCTTAAGGTATTTATTTGTGTTTTGTTTGGTTTCATTGTCTACCAAAGTTTCCTAAGGACTTAATTAGCCTTATAAAGTCATAATTAAACATTATCAAGTCTTGGTAGGCTCTTTGGGTCCTAACCAAGTTCACTCCAACCTTAGAGCATGTTTTTGCTCAAACTGTGTCTTAGTGCTTTATTGCACTTTACTATGGTTTAAATTGTCCACTGATGTTTCTAAGGCACTTTTTAGCCTTTACATACCATAGTTTAATATTAAACAACATACCAAAGTTTGGGGTATTTCAATCTACCCCCCTTAAAAGAACTTCGTCCTCGAAGTTCACATTTCCTCGCATCATTGGATTAGAATACGGGAACTTATAGCCACAAAACTTCCATTACCACCATCCTTCACATCCAACCTCGGACTTAATGGTCCGGGCAACATATCCACCTTATACATAAAATATCATATTCACATGGTAACCTCGGACTCAATGGTCCGGGTACCTTCACCACACTTGCACCCATACAATATCCCTCAGACTCTTAGGTCTGGGTGACATAACCACATTTAGACTCATAGGTCTATGTAACACAACACATTTAGACTCATAGGTCTTGATAGCACACACTTTAGGAGATCAAAGTCAAATAACCCTTATCACCCATACCAAACAACATGTCATAGCATGTATATCAAACAGAAATACCTTTTCCATCTCTCCATGGGTTCGAATCCCACTTTGAGTACATATACATTGTGATCCCGCAGAACCCGGTCGCGATGGACACTTTCTGGTCCCCGTTCCTTTGGGAGATCAAAACATTCACTTAATTTTTAACATATGTACTTCTCATGTCACCGGTCCGAAGACAAAGGCTCATACGTCCTCAGCTCGTGAGCAAGTACTACAAAAATATTCTTTACTAGGTTAAGTATATAAGAAGATCTTTATTCAAGATATTAATCGATTGTTTTTAAAACACCAATTGAAAATTCTTTTGAAAACACCACACAACTCCAAGTCCAGTTTATGCTCCTTGTATCTTTCTTAACATGGTTATTTGTAATCACTTATAGGGAGCTTCAAGATCATCCAACACTGATGTGATCAGCATCAGTGTTGAACTATCTTTCCACCCCAATTTGTGTTCGGCTTCCCTTGATCTCATGATAAGTTTCAAGTTTCACCTCCCACTTCATTTCAACCAACAATTAATTCAAGCATATCCCATTTTCTATCTTTGAATCTCTCTAGTCATAATCATTACATCTCCAAGGGATAGAACTCCGTCTATCAATCATCACCCAAATCCAACTTAATTCAAGTTACCTAGGGAATTTAATTCTCACTAGGTTCTATGTCGGTCTTTACCCCTCATAAATCACAACATTGTATATATATACATATATTTTTTATCAAAATACAATACATGGTTTGTACTTATGCACCGTCGGGGTTTTAGTTCCCCGGGAGTTTCTTTACTCCCTTCCACTTGTACTAACACACTTCCCACAATGGTATTCGCATCTTCTGTGCGCAATTACCACAATTTACCCACAAATAAATGCGTATGTTTATATAACACACGCGCCAACCATCATAACAATCATTTTGTGCTATGCACACCTAGTTCGCGTACACTTGTACGGTAAAACACACTAAGTGGTTTTGCGTTACCCCCCTTAAAAGGGATTACGCCCACGTAATCAATCACTAAACCTTGGTTTAAAATGTTCTGCCGTCGTGAAGTGTTTTAACTTCCACGCGGTCCATTACACAATGGATTCTGATTAGAGGATCTTAACCATATTGGCGGTTTAGTCCTAAACCAAGAATTCGCATTGGAGTTGTAACTCATAACCGGTTTCGGTCCTGGCCTGTGAGGCTTTTAGGATGACAACTAGCCATCCATTCATATTCACAATATATATCCGGTACCTGACGCATGGGCTCACTGGCCTCTGTTGCGCAACCCTGATAATTATAGAGCTGGTTTGCCCCATTCGTTACTGTTAATGTATTGTACATCTCCAATGTATTACCATTATCGGGTAACAATGGTTTCTCAACCGACGCATGGTATCTTTACCCTGAGCGAATTCGGTGAGTTTCACGATTTTCCATCCACTTCTCCATAGCTTACCGCGTAAACTACTATGTAATTCACAATGATTGACTTACTTTACCGACTTACTGTCGGTTGAGATTGAGCTACTACCTAATGTGTAGTGCTCTCTCAGTTATTTCCCACACCTGGGGTATATCCATACCGACCTTTGGTTTTAGTGTTACTGTAGTTATTTACTGTTAATCATGTCTCCACCTTGGTTTTGTACATGTATCTCTTTGTTGGTGCGGCCTTGCATTTCCTATGCAACCGCCATTATAACATTATTCTCCACCATTACCATGCTTCGGATTCCTAGCTATCCCACTCGATCATTACTGTGCAAGAGCAATACCAAAACACTCAGTCATACAGAGTGCAGAGGCGTAAACCCCTGACAGCAACTCTCTATGCGATTGCGATAGGAATTTTCACTGAAATCCTTATCATTTAACATACTCACACAACGGTCGCTTATTGCGCACCGTGTCCTTACTCATTATATAGCATCAACTATACTGTATCCGCTATTATATTAGCTTCTGCTATTAAGCTAGGTTTATCTGGCCACTTATTTGGCTGATTTTTTTAAATATATATACTATCTTTCCCTTGAGCGTTGTTCGTTACACATTTAGCTTCACACACCTATGGTGATTGCTATCAACTTATCGCACTTCCTGCGTACACAACTGATACGAGCACTTCCTTTCGTGTTATTTTATTTAAATCACCCTGGGTAATAACAACGTGGTCCATCCTCCACATATCTCTTGAACTTGATTCACATAACTACCGCTCCTGCGCGGTGTCACAATGTCGAGAGGTATCCCCACTCTTAATGCAGTGGTTCGTTTACCACTCTATTCGCTTATACAACATAACTTCTACCATCCATCGAATTTATATAACATATCTTACTATGGCTTATAAGCCTTATTTGCCTTGAGCTGGGCTCATTGTAGGCTGTCCACACACATGTACTTCTCTGTACACTTACATATTTAGAGTTGTATGGGCTCCATGACAAGGTCGTTGCTTTCGTTTCCTTTCATGGGATGTCCCTTAGGTTTGTCAGTCCGTCTCCTGACAACTTATGTCTAAACTGGGTGTTTAATTTCAACCCTTGTGTTTCTGTCATGTCATTTTGTTCAACATTTGTTGATGCGCACACCCTTCGAGGATTTCTCCTGGGTGTCGTTACGTTACGCCTTACATTTGTTTCACACTTTTTGGTACATTCATTATTATCTTCTTCTGTAAAGATCAACATTTCCAGACAGTTAGGTACTGATTCTGGGAGTTTCATCCCGTTCATTGCACATTAATGTGTCCATTAGGCATCTGCATTGCCTGCCCTGCTTTTCAGCTATCATGTTTATCCCTGGGGATCCTTAAGTCACATAAGATGTCTTTATATTACAGTCAGTCAGTGCAGTTTGCACTTCCTGACTCTTAAAACATTTCCTTGAAAGGAATTCACTAATTCCTTTAGCCTCGTTAACTTAACTGAGTTCCTTTACTTCAAGCATTCCTTGTATCCTGTTGATTTATACTGCTGACCGTAGACGGAGTCGACTACTTCCCGTGTTTCGGACTCTACTGGAGTACATATATGGGGTATCATACTGATACATTACTACTTACCCAACTAACCTATAAGTAGGTCTGTCAGGCCCACATGCTCCTATCGGAGTGCGGTCGTCCCACAACACAGTTGGTACACTTGTAGTGTCCGTCACACGCCTAGGTGAAGTATTCTGTCGTCAACTCCCTTATATTGTCCTGTGACAATATTCATTCCTTGCTTCCCGAACTTAATCGAGGGAAGGTTTATCCATTGTTGTATCTTTGTCAGTGTCCTTGGTTTCACTGGTTTGGTTTAAAGAAGGTTGGAAAGAAGTGTTGGTTTGAAAGAAAATCTGGTTTAAAAAGAAAAGAGTTTGTGAAAGATAGGTTTGAAAGAAAAATTCCATGGTTTCACAACATCTTCTTACCTTAGCCAAGTCTAGCTTCTTGCTGACTGGTGTACTTCCAATTACAGAGGTTAGGCTAACAGGCCCTTCCACTGTTATGACGATCACATTTAACCCATGTACTTTTCAAGTAACTGTAGTGGTTATAAGTTTCCGAATAGCCCTATTATAGCAGCACTTGCTATGGCAAGTGCGCCATGCTAACTGGCTATCGGTTTGACACATACCGGTTGTGGTATTGTTTTGACCCATATTGTCATCAGTGGCCTTGTTGGCCCTCACTGATGTTACTACTGCCTGATAAATACTCCTCTAGGTGACTTCTCACTGTTCCACGTGATATTCATTAACTAGGGTGTTTCCCATTCTGGGAGACCCCGTCTCATAGTATTGTATTTACTTTGTAGTCCGTTCCACGTATTTGGGCACTACGTTGTAGTTTCCTGACGGTTGGTACAAACGTTGGTGTTTCATTTATCAACTGTGGTCCCTAGACATTCGTCTCGGGTTTTATCAATCCACTTCTTGCTTGTTGCACGGTAGGTGCGTTGCAAGCTGGTTATCCCTCGACTGCTTGGCATGTCGACCCAGGTTGCTGGAAATTCTATTCCTCTACACACAATCCTTCATTCATTTTATGAAATGCGGTTAACATTGTTCAGATGGAGACCGTCTCCGGGATTCCCAGCTTTCGGGATCTACCGTATGACAGGTTCTCCGTACCCTAAGGTATTTAATAACAGCCAGATCGGGTATTCCCGAGTATGAGTGGACTTCCATCTCTCTGGCGTTCTTTCCCAAGTTATAAAACAGGGTTGTGGAGGGTGGGATGGATATAGTAGGTTTCCAGTATTCACTGGTAGTTCCTACTAGCGTATCTCTCACGCTATCACTCAACCCTTAACCCAAAGTACTTAAATCCTAACTCGGTACTTCCTTAAGCTCGGTAATTCAGTCATCAGAGCGATACTTCGCTCTGATACCACTTTTTGTAACACCCCATCCAACAACAACCACATAACAACAAACTGCAGCGGAAATTCAACTCTCACATTACTTATTCCAATGGTGTTACACGCCGTTAACCACCCACGTGGCTAACAAGGCTAATACAATACATACGCCATTATATCGGTCTGATGGACTAGATTCCGAGCAACTACACAATACATTCCTCATTCCAATTCAACATTATTATATACATACATTCCCACTGTACCGAGTATTTACAAACTGCTGCCGATAACAATTTCGGTCTTACTACACCTACTGTATACATACACTTAAAAGTTTACCCATGTACAACGACTACCCGTCCTACTCTCGAACGGCTTCCAGCACTTCTGTACCTGAAATAGGAAAAGAAGAGAAAGGGGTGGCCCCAAGGGGCTCAGCACCTTTGCTGGTATGGTAATCCCGCAGCCGCATGCTACCGGGCCACGCACGACTATTGTCGTCTTAGCATGCAGTTGATTATTTTAAATCATGCATACAAACCATAAACATACAACACATAGCATTTCGCCTCAATGGGCTCAACCTATAACCATAACATCCACACTTCCCAACCATCCATGATTCCTTTAAACCCTAGAGTGTGCTCTCCTCTAAACGGAGCTACTTCCTTAACGAACGACGTGTACCCATCAATCGGGTTATCCTTAAACGCCTCTTGTCACAACTGGGATTCATTTCCATGATCCACACATTCCATATCATACATCATAACTCTTTTCTCACATAACAAAACATAGCAAACCTTTCTTGCTTCCATGTACACATGACCACATTGCATTCATTTAAAACATCCAATATAATATATTTATACCAAAGCATAGCAAGGGAATTTGCATAGCACCATAACATTACATAACACCATATACATCGGTTCTCACAAGGAACCTTCCACCATAGTTAGTATACCATGTGAGCCTAGGGATTTTTACCAATCCCATGTTAAGCTCGTTACCATCCTCGTTACCGTCCGGTTATATAGAACGGTTAACTTATACCCAAGGTGTGTCGGATATAGTAATCCCAAGCACACCATAATAACATAACCATTAGTATGCCCCCGTGGCCCGACGTGAGTCAGTAATATAGCTTTGGTTAAGCTAAAGGGAAAGTTGGAAACCCAATGGGAAGACAACCTTAACATACACAGAGGGTCGAACCTATAATGGCACGAACCCCCATCCTCACACGCGTGGCCGGAACAGACCGGACTCCTCACCCCCCATTAGTATACATACATTAAATATTAAGTGGTTAGAGATCCATTATGGAGCCTACCACATCCACAACCATACGGTATCATGACCGAGTTAAGCACACAAGGAGGTTCACACACTTGCATACAACAACAATATCCAACTAACTCACACATAGCCGTGGTTAGCACGTTCCCAAGGTTTGGGCCGTCAACTCCGAATACCGATCACTCATGTGTTCCTAGTTTTAGTTAGCTAAGGTTTAACACATATTTGGGGTTAAACGGCATCGGATACCAAATTCGCCACATAAATGAATTACTATAAACTCATTACATGATTTAATCTTACAAGGTGGCAAACACTCAAGAAAACATATTGGCATACAAGCCGGTGTAATCCGTTAGGACACAGGTTGCAAGAAAACCATACCTGTCACCGGAGTCCACTTTACCACGTCCACTTATGTTCCTCGAGCAATTCTCGAACAACTGTTGACATCACATGTCTTTTATTAACATTGGGGTAACATGTTTGTTTTAAAGTCTAATGCTTATAACTTTCCCCGTTACTTGGTTAAATAACTTTACATTTTTAACACGTTTTACTCTCGCATCTTATTACAACCTTTAGCCCACTTTATTGTCATTAAAACTCACCTAACATGTCCTTAACATCCTTATAACATCATTACCTACCAATCCCCATCATCTCATATCATTTCATAACCTTAAACCATGTTTTTGGTCCGACCGACCCACCGACCGACCCACATCTGGGTCGGTCCATTACAGACCCCTTTTACTTCCTTATAATCATGCCGTCCGACCCACGTCCGACCCACCATTCTGGGTCGGTCCATGTGCGAACATTTTCCCTCCTTTGAAACTTGACCGACCGACCCATGTCCGACCCAACCTTCTGGGTCGGTCCATTACCGAACACTTCCCTAACATTTTACAGAGGCTCGACCGACCCACAAACTGGGTCGGCCCCTGGGTCGGTCGCCTCCTAAATTTACCCAAACTTTGTCAAATCTTCACCAAACTTCTCCTAAGACCTCTTAATGTGTTCTAACATCATTTGGCACTTCAAACACACCCTCAAGATATTCTTAAGCACTCACAAAAACTATGTTTCCTAATTCCTTAAACCTTTACTTATATCTCCACAAAGTTCCTAACACTTACAATGTTTTCTCCTTAAATTTCTAGGTGGCATTTCACCTATCATAACTACTATCCCAAAACACTTTCTCCTCATCTTAACATCATCTCTTAAGCATCATTTTCTTACTAACTAAATCTCCTTTTTTCATCATACCTAAACATCACTTGTTCCTTGAACATCAACATTACCTAAACCTTAAACAACTTCTTACACATTTCCCAAATTTGGCCATAGCTTCTCTAGTATATACCCCATCCAAACACTTAGGTTTTTACCTTAATTCATTCAAGAACACCTAAATCCATCAAACACATTTTATACACAAACTTCACACATAAAGCACTACATCACAATATAGTGCATAACTTAAATTGCTTGGCACTTAGGCCCTTAAAGCATGGCTCTTAGGCCCTTAAATTGCATAATCCTTAAACACTGAATTTCCCACATAATAATGCCTTTGACCTGCAAATACATCCAACAATTCATATGCCTTTAATAACCCCTTGAGAGCATTTTACTAGCTCATTCACCATTTGCTCTTTAGGTATTTTAACAAGCATTATAAGCTTATTTCTCCTAAGGCATTAAACCACATTAAGATAGCTTGTTTACCTCTTTTCCTCACAAATTTCTTTCTTGTTTCCTTGTAAACCGGTAGGCATTTGGTTCCTTGCCAACAACTAAACATATACCAACATTAAAATGAGTATATAAGCTTAAGCTTTATCTCATTGTAAACCCTAGTTACATATATTATCTTAAGGTATTAACATGATTGTTTTACCTTGGAATGGAAAGAGAGCTTGAATATATATCAAGAGAGGACTCCTCCTAGCCCTTGGAAGATTCAAATGAAGCTAAACAAGACAAGAGAAGACACCATTACAAGGTGCATTTTCGGTTATGACAAAACATGAAGGAAATGTCATTTTTCTTTGAGTTTCCTTACCTTGAAGCAAAGGAGAACAAGAATATGTGAAAAGGTGAGCTCAAGCTCCTCCCATGGGATTCTCTTGGCACCAAAATGGTGGTTTTGAGGATTTGAAAGGACAGGAATGAAGAGCTTGCTCCAACTAAGAGAACGGTAGTCTCGGAATTAAATTCGGAGCATGGAGTCATAAGTTACAAGTGAGGAAGGATGAGATGGCATGGTTCTGTTTGGAACCGATGGAGAGAGGAGGAAGAAGATGGCCAACGTGGGAAATGAGAGAAAGAAGAGAATGAAGAGATAAGTTTGCTTTTGTTAAGATATTTATCCTTATAAAGCAAATAGTATACTAATTAGTCATTCTTTCTTTTCTTTGTAAACTAACAAGGGTGGTGAGTCACAACCCATAAAAAACCGGCCCCAAATAGTACCTAGGGGTGTTTTGGTCTTTGTTGACCAACTTAATCACTTTAACATTATATGTTACAAACTAGTTATAAAAATCACTATTCACCAATAACAAGGCACATAGAAGTGAAATTTTTGATTTCCCATTGATATAGCCACCCAAATGTGATACTATATAGTACACATGTTAATTAAAGAGTAATGATGGACATTTAGCCATTCAAAACTCATTTACAAGACAATTTTTCAAAAACGTGCTTTAAGACTTCTTAAAGCACATTTTGTGTTTTAACTTGTTTTCAAGCTTGGTTTTCTTTAGTAATTGATTTAATATGTTCATTAACATGTAAATGAGGCATAGGTATGACCATTAGGTCTTATACACATTTATCCCAAGCTTAGAGCACATTTTTGCTCTTATTGACTTTAAGGTATTTACCTTGTGTTTTGTTTGGTTTCATTGTCTACCAAAGTTTCCTAAGGACTTAATTAGCCTTATAAAATCGTAATTAAACATTATCAAGTCTTGGTAGGCCTTTGGGTCCTAACCAAGTTCACTCCAACCTTAGAGCATGTTTTTGCTCAAACCGTGTCTTAGTGTTTTTTGTGTTTTACCATGGTTTAAACTATACCCTGATGTTCCTAAGGCACTTTTTAGCCTTTAGATAACACATTTTTATTTAGTCAACATACCAAAGTTTGGGGTATTTCAAGTTCGTCTTGAGGTGTCTCACATGCCAGAAGGTGAAATTCGAGCACCGACGACCGGGCGGAATGGTACAGTCGATGCCAGTTCCGGAGTGGAAGTTCCATGATATCTCCATGGACTTCGTAGTTGGGCTTCCACCTGCTAGGGGAGGTCTCAACATGATATGGGTGGTGGTGGATCGCCTTACCAAAGTAGCCCGATTCATACCGATGAAGGATACTTGGAAGGTGACCAAATTAGCTGAGTTATTTGAGAAAGAAATCATGAGACATCACGGCATACCAAAGACCATAGTGTCAGATAGAGATACCAGATTCCTTTCGAGGTACTGGAGAGCTACCAGAGAAGCGTTGGGTACAGAACTCAAGCTGAGTACCGCGTTCCATCCTCAGACAGATGGTCAGAGCGTACTATTCAGACACTCGAGGACATGCTGAGAGCATGTGCCTTAGACTTCCAGGGCAGTTGGATTGACAGATTGCATCTGATCGAGTTTTCATACAACAACAGCTATCACGCTTCGATCAAGATGGCACCTTTTCAAGCGTTGTACGGTAGACCATGTCGTACACCGCTCTGCTGGGATGAGTCGAGTGAGACGGTCATTATAGGACCAGAGTACTTAGAACAAGTTAAGGCTGAAGTTCAGCAAATCAGGGAGAACATGAAAGCTGCTCAAGATAGGCAGAAGTCGTATGCTGATGTTCGACGACGGGACCTGGAGTTCGCAGTGGGCGACCAGGTATTTCTGCGAGTATCACCGATGAAGGGTGTATTCAGGTTTGGGCAGAAGGGCAAATTAAGCCCGAAATTTGTTGGTCCTTATGAGATTACGGAGCGGGTGGGCCCGGTTGCTTACAGGTTGAATTTACCTGCTGAGCTGGGTAAAGTGCATGATGTTTTTCATGTTTCACAGCTAAAGAAATACATGCACCACCCCTCCCATGTGTTAGAACCTGAGAGGTTGACTTTAGAACCAAATATGAGATCCGTGGAAACTCCTCAGAGAATCTTGGACAGCAAGACTAGGGACACTCGCCACAAGTCAGTGCGACTGGTGAAGGTTCTCTGGTCTAACCAGGATGTCGAAGAGGCCACGTGGGAATTAGAGGATAAGATGAGGGCGAAGTACCCTTCTTATTTACTGACTAGATCGTCTGTATAGGGTACGGGGCGTACCCTTTTTTTTAAGGGGGGTAGAGCTTCCTCGCTTTTGAGTTAGGAAACGATCATGTTTGTCGTTTGTTTGGTTGTTTAAGATGTGAATTTGTGTAAGTTGCTACACTTCGGTGTAAGTTTGAGTTATGTATAATACTTATGTATTGTATTTGAGATTGACCTTTGAGTCTTGAGATGTATGAATGTGAATATAAGATGTGGTATTAATATTAAGAGAACTGTGTACCGTGAATGGTTAAGCACATGTGTGAACTTTGAGGACAAAGTTCTTTTAAGGGGGTAGATTGAAATACCCCAAACTTAGATATGGTGTTTAAATGATAAACTAAGATATAAGGAGGCTAATTAATGCCTTAGAACATTAAGAAACATTTCTAATCAAAGAAAATATAAGGAAACACCAAAAGAGCAGTTTAACAAAACGTGCTCTAAGCTTGGAGAGACTTGGAGAGTACCCAAATATTGTTCTAAGACCTTAGTAATATCCTAATGGTCATTTCAAATCAATTACCAAAGAAAACCAAGCTTGAAAACAAGTTAAAACACAAAATGTGCTTTAAGGAGTCTTAAAGCACGTTTTTGAAAAATTGTCTTGTAAATGAGTTTTGAATGGCTAAATGTCCATCATTACTCTTTAATTAACATGTGTACTATATAGTATCACATTTGGAAGTCTATATCAATGGGAAATCAAAAATTTCACAACAATGTGCCTTGTTTTGGTGAATAGTGAATTAATTAAGCTAGTTTATAACATAAGTCTATATAAGTAGACATTTGGTCAACAAAGACTTAATTACCCTCATTAATAAAAGGGGGCCGGTTTCTTAGGAGGTGAGTCATCACCTTCATGAGTCATTAAGCAATAAGAGAGCAAATGAGAGTTATAAAGTAAAGCATATTCACCTTTTACATAAATATCACTTTATTAGTTCTCTCTCTCCTCACTTCTTCATTCTCCCTTGTTTCCCACGGTTTCTTGCTCTCTTTCCCTTCTCCATTAACGTGAAGCATACCTCCATGCTAGCTCCACCTTCTCTTGGTCACATCTTACTCATTTTAGCTCCAAATCCAAAACAAAATATATATTCTTCTTAGTTAGCTCAAGCTCCTTCTTTCTATCTTTTCAAAACTTCAAGAGCTTCATTTTGGTGCCAAGTCAACCACCATTAGAGGAGGAAATTCAAGTTTGGAGACTCCATTGGCATCTCCATTCTCTTAAGGTAAAGAAAGTGTAAGAAAATCTAGGTTTCCACCATTTTCTTCACATGTCCGAAATTAGTGCTCATGGGACTCCATGTTTATGCCTTGTTCTAGCTTGTTTCTACTCTTCAAAGGAGAGAGGAGGTCCTTCTTGCTTCATATCCAAGTTTCTTGAGAAACCAAGGTAAAACAATCACATTAATACCTTAAAGCATATTTTTAACCTAGGGTTTGTTCCTTAGGGTTAATGTGTTATCTAGTACTCATTGGAGTCATTGGATATTGGTTAGAATTGGCAAGGAGATACACATTGGTGACCGAGATTGAACCAAGAAAAACCTAAGGAAGAAAGCTTTTTAAGCTTGTAAAAGAACAAGGTAAATTACTTACCTTAAGATGTCTTGTTGTTTAAGGGAATGGGATTTAGGTATATGATGAGTTTAGTGTAGAGTTTATATTGGGAGTGTTATAAAACCTAGAAGAAACAATGACTATACTTGTGAACTTTTGACTAAGAGCAAATGAGAAGAAGAGATAGTTTAAAACTGTGGAAATGAATTACAAGAGGAATTTTATTTCAATGGGAGCCTTGTTGAGTGTATTCGCAGGTTGAAGGCAAATATATGTGGAAATTCAGTGGTTAAGATTATTGTCATTTAAGGGCCTAAGTGCCAAGCATTTTGAGTTTAAGCAATATATGATGATGTGGTGAGTTTTAGTGTAGATTGTGTGTTAAGGTGTTTGTGATGAGAATTTGTGTGGTATTGGTTGTTTGATGGAGAAAAACCATGTGTTAGGAGTACTATATACTAGAGAACCCATGGCAAAATTTAAGGAGAGTTTAAGTGTTTAAGATATTCTAAGGGAATTTAATGACTAAGGAAGTACTAGGAATGTTCTATAGGTTGTCTTGATGAAAAAGGGTGAAGTTGAGGTTTCTAATGACTTATAATGACTTAGGTATTACCATGGAGGATTTAGGAATCAAGAGAATGTATTTGAGTATTTAGGACTTAGGTAAATGTTGGTGCACAACTAGAAGGAAATATGTGTTGATGATGGAAGTTTAACTGTGAAGGAACTTTTAGTAATGCTTAAAAGAGTTTTAGATAGTGAGAGATGCTTGGGAGATGATGTTATAGTGGTGAAGAAAACATTTGGCATAGTGGTTACATTAGTATGAACCACCACCTAGAAACCTAGAGGAAAGCATTACAAGTGTTTAGCATTATTACAAGGAAAATGTATAATGATTAAGGTGGATCTTGTGAATGATTTAATGTTTTTAGGAGATAGAAATGAGTTTTGTGGATGTTGTATGAGGGTATAAGTGTACCAAATGATGTTAGAAGACATTATGAGGGTTTAGGAGAAGTTGGTTGAAAATTGGTTAAGTGTTTGAAGGCTTAGAAAATGAGTGTTTTGCCTTGTCCGAACATCCGTCCGGACATGGACGTTCGGACAGGCCCTGTTGCGTGAAAATTTTCAGAGTCTCGACTTGTGTCCGACCTTTGGAAGTCCGGACACAAGTTCGGACGTGTCTGCTTCTACTTTGAATTTTCCTCGACCCATGTCCGAACTTCCGAAGTCCGGACACAAGTTCGGACAGGCGTCTGTTTTCAGTTTTGAGTCTCGACTTGTGTCCGAACTTGGGAAGTCCGGACACAAGTTCGGACAGGCCACTGTATGGACCAAAACCCTGTTTAAGGTTAGGAAATGATGGGGATAATTAAGTATGGATGTTATGAATTGTTAAGGACTTGTTTGGTGGGTGTGATGGTCATTAAGTGGGAGAGTAAGTGTATAAATAATGAGGAAATGATGCATTTAGGAGTCAAGTTAAAAAACCATAAGGCTTAGTGAAAACAATGGGTAAAAGTTGATGTCTTGGAAAGTTAAGAAATTCTATTGAGTTGGATTGATAATAACCTAAAACTGAATCAATGTTCTAGGCTTTGTGAATTGGGACTTGGAAGGAGATAAACCAAACGATCGTCGACGGTGAACGGTACAATCCTTCTTGTGACCTGCTTGCTAACGAGGTGTCCCTCGGCTTGTGTGCTATCTGTTAATTGCTATGACTAAAACAAGATAAAGCATGCAACCGGATTATATTTATTCTCGTATTGTTTGTGTTAGCTTTACACTAACCCACGAGACTTGAGATTGTTACTAACTAAGTTTAGTACTTACTGAGTTAAGAAAGAGTTAAGTTTGATGGTTGTTGGTTAATGCCCGTTAAGGCTAGCTAGCACATGGTGTTTAAGATGTCTACTAACTGGAACTTGAGTGAGGAAACCCGGGACCGATCTCCGGTCATGCATGCTAAGGAAAAAGGGGGACGGTATCTGAATCAGATCCGCCCTCCGCTTAAGGACTTGTCTTCGGACTTGTAGCCTAGGGCCGGTTGCCGGCTCAGCTACGCTGGACTCCCGTCCAAGTAGGTGGCATTAAGATGGTGCGTGGGATCACCTAAATCCCAGGTTCGAATTAAGCTACAACCAATCCCTTCCAGGAAAGGTTTGTATACTGAGATTGAGATTAAGATTAGATTGAGATAAGGTAAGGAAATGAGATTAAGGAAATGAGGATAAGGAGGGGGTTACTACCCACTTGATAAGGGAACGCTTGAGTCGTTCATTGTTTGTGAACTATATATGTTCATCTGTGGTTGTTGTTATTGCACTTCATATTATGCTTGTTTATGTAATCAATTTCCATGCTATCGACAATTAGTCGTCGTAGCCCCGTTAGCTTGGGGCCAAGAGGGTGTACCAGCATTCGTGCTGACCCCCTCGGGGGCTATTTTTACACTTGCAGGTAAGAGGCCCATGAGGACGCACTACGATGAGGAGCGGTTTACTTAGGGTGGGACATTTATTTTGAGTTCGGGTTTGCTTCTGTGCACCCGACTGGTTTATATTTAAATTGATGTAGTTTTGGGATTGTGTTTTGTAAGATACTTGTACTCGGTTGGTTGTGGCATTATGGATGGTGATGTTTTGAGTTGGATAAGTATTTTGGTTAGTATTGTAAATGTTAAAGCCGGTATATTCTAACGATCAGACCGTGGCAAGGTCCAGGTGCTTAGTATCTCCGCTGCGACGTATTCGATTAAGTGTTCAGTTTGCGATAACCACGATAGGCTTTGGATGGGGTGTTACAGAAAGAAAAGAACTTGATCATCAATTTGGGAAATTTTTAATGTGTTTTCTAAGCTTACTATCAATATTCCTTTTATTGAAGCTATCAATCAGATGCCTAATTATGCTCGCTTTGTGAAGGATTTAATCTCTAACAAGTGAAAGTTTAAGGAGAGTGAGATGTTTAGCTGACAGAGACATGCTCGTCAGCCATCCAGCAGAAGCTTCCTCCAAAGTGTGGAGATCCAGGGCAGCCCATCATCCTTTGCACCATTGGAGACATGGACTGTGGTTTTGGACTCTGCGACCTTGGAGAGAGTATAAATTTGATGCCTTATTCAATGCTAAAGAAGCTTCATGCTGGTGAGCTTGTTCCGATTCATTTTAACTTGCAATTAGCTAATCGTTCTTCAATCAAACCTCGAAGTATGGCTGAGAATGTTGTGGTAGGTGTTGGTGACTTCTTCTCCCGTGCTGATTTTGTCATTCTTGATATGGATGAGGATGTTGAAGTGCCATTTATTTGGGGTAGACCCTTCATGTGAACTGCTAAAGCTGTCATTGATGTTGACAAGGGAAAGATTACTCTTAAGTTTAATAATGAGGAACTCAGTTTTGATATCACTAAGATGATGAGAACAAATGCTTCTTCTCGTGTCGTGCTTTCAGTTAACATTGATTGTTTTGATGATTATGATGCTTGTGTTGCTAATAATGTTGATGATTCTTCTTTCTTGCTTGAGAATTCTGATTTGCAAGAGCAGGTGTTATGCTACTCAATTAAGGATGATAAGGAGAGCACTGAGGCAGCTACTGTTGTCCACAGCTCAACCAGGGTCAATCCTACTTTCACCCCTATGCTCCTCCTGTGGAGCCACTGGACAGGCCTACTCAGAGGCTCGTTCCTTCAATAGAGAAGCCCCCTACTCTTGAACTCAAACTCTTTCTTCAAATCTTAAGTATGCTTTCTTGGCAGAGGGTAGCGCCCTGCCTGTTATTATTTCTTCATCTTTGTTTGTTTCGCAGGAAAGCAGACTTATGGAGGTGTTAAGAAGGCACAAGGGAGCTTTGGGATGGTCAGTGGCAGATATTAAAAGGATCAGTCTAGGGTTCTGCACTCCCAGAATTTACATGGAAGACAGTGTCAAGCCAGTGAGGCAGCCCGAGAGGAGATTGAATCCAAATTTGAAAGAAGTTGTGAAAGCTGAAGTTCTGAAGCTTCTGGATGCAGATATCATTTATCCCATCTCTGATAGCCACTGGGTTTCTCTTGTGCAAGTTGTTCCCAAGAAAGGGGGAATAGATGCAGTGCCCAATGAGAGAGGCGAATTGGTGCCCCAGAGGCAAACCACGGGTTGGAGGATGTGCATCGATTACCGGCGCTTGAATGATGCCACAAGGAAGGATCACTTCCCGCTGCCATTTATTGAACAAATGTTGGAGCGGTTAGCTGGGCAAGAGTTCTACTGCTTCCCTGATGGATATAGTGGTTATTTTCAGATTCCCATCGCGCTAGAGAATCAGGAGAAAACCACCTTCACCTGCCCTTATGGTACTTTTGCATATGGGAGGATGCCCTTTGGTCTTTGCAATGCTCCAGCCACATTTCAGCGTTGTATGATGGCAATCTTTAATGATTTTATTGAGAAGAGCATAAAAGTTTTCATGGATGACTTTTCTGTGTATGGCCAGAGTTTTGATGGGTGTCTTGATAAGCTGGATTAGATACTTGGCCGATGTGAGTAGACCCATCTGGTTTTGAATTGGGAGAAGTGTCATTTCATGGTACAGGAAGGTATAGTGCTTGGTCACAGGGTCTCCAAAGCTGGTATTCAAGTGGATAAGGCTAAGGTGGAGGTCATTGAGAAGTTGCCTCCTCCCGCTTCAGTTAAGCATGTCAGATCTTTTCTGTGTCACACATGGTTCTATAGAAGGTTCATCCAGGACTTTTCAAAAATTACCATGCCCTTGTCTGATCTTCTGCAGAAAGATGTGAAATTTAAGTTCTCAGAGGAGTGTTTGAAAGCCTTCCAGACTATCAAGAGTAAGCTCATTTCTACTCCTATTATGGTTCCCCCTGATTAGTCTCTTCCTTTTGAGATCATGACAGATGCCAGTGATTATGGTGCTGGTGCTGCACTCTATCAGCGGAAGGATAGTATTCTGAGGGCTATCACTTATGCAAGTAAGACTCTATCTGAAGCCCAAACGAATTACACCACTACTGTGAAGGAGCTACTTGCAGTGGTGTTTGCTCTTGATAAGTTTACGTCCTATTTGCTGGGAAGTAAGGTAATTGCTCATACCGATCACTCTACTTTGAAGTACCTATTCCAAAAGAATGATTCTAAGCCCATACTCCTTAGATGGATCTTGCTTCTCCAAAAATTTGACTTGGAAGTTGTTGATAAGAAAGAGAAGCAAAATGGAGTTACAGATCATCTGTCTAGGCTTGAGACTCCAGATGACGGGGTCCCCATAAACGAGTTCTTCCCTGATGAGACAGTCTTTGTGATCGGGAAAGTTGAAGAGCCATGGTATGCTGACCTGGCTAACTATCTTGCCTCTGGTTTGGTTCCCCGTGATTTAAGCTATAACCGGAGGAAAAAATTTCTGTCTGAAGCTCGTCACTATGTTGGGGAGGACCCTATATCTCTTTAGGGTGTGTGCTGATGGATTGATAAGAAGATGCCTCCCTAATTAAGAATTGATAGTGTGATTGAGTTCTTCAATTCTCGAGAGGGGGTGGTCACCATGGTCCTACCAGGACAGCTGCTAAGGTGTTAGAGTGTGGTTTCTACTGGCCCACTCTACACAAGGATGTGGACCATTTCAAGAAGGCATGAGATGCCTCAAAAAGGAATTCTAGAAGTAGAGTTGTTTGATGTTTGGGGTATTGACTTCGCTGGCATGTTTCCTTCTTCTCATGGAAACCACTGCATCCTTGTTTCTGTAGATTATGTTTCCAAGTTGGTCGAAGCAATGCCATGCCCTTCAGCTGACTCTAAAACTATGGTTAAGTTTTTAAAGAATAACATATTTACTATATTTGGTGTGCCCAGAGCTATCATTAGTGATGGTGGTTCTCTTTTTCACAACAGGGCCTTGAATTCTCTTATGTCAAAGTATGGGGTGACTCATAGGGTTGCTTTGCCTTATCATCCCCAAACTATCGGTCAAGTAAAGTGAGTAACCGAGAGCTAAAATGGATTCTTCAAAAGACAGTCAATTCCTCAAGGAAGGATTGGTCTGTCAAGCTTGATGATGCTTTGTGGGCTTGCTGAACTGCATTCAAGACTCCCATTAGGATGTCTTCTTTTAAGCTGGTGTATGGGAAGTCTTACCATCTCCCGTTTAAATTAATATGGGTTTTGAGTTTTTAAAACGTAAGTTATGATTTTTGTAAGTTCTGAGTATTATGGAATTATTTAGATAATTTTAAAAAATATTTTTATAATATGTCTAAAATATCATAGTTACTACATATTTAATTTGGGAATTTTTAGACAAGAGTAAATGGGTCAAAAAAATTGTGTTTATGAATTTTTCATAAATAATCTTATAATATATGGTCTTAATGTAACCAAAAATTAAAGTATAGTTGATTAATGAACTTTATAGGTTGGGAAAAATATAATAAGACTAAACTAACATTTAATACAGAATGTTAATAAATATTTTTGGGTATAAACTTTTAAGTGAAGTAAAAATTATATATATATATATATATGTATACATATATATAAAGGAAATAAAATAGTAACTTAGGTTAAATCAAGGAGTTGAATTAATCTCCATTTATATTAATTATATAATGTGGTAGTTAATATACTTAATTGAAACTAAAGGAAATACTTTATTTTATTAACCATATATTGGATGTGGATATGTGTAGATTAATAAGAGTAATTAAATAAAACTACATAAGAATGTCTTGAATAAATCCTAATATATGTACATTAAAAGTAAATAAAAGAAATAACATACCTTATGGGAAATATAATAAGAGGGAAAATTAGAGCAAACCTAATTCATACGTAACAATTAAAATATTAAATGTTAATGTGACATCTAGGTGGACTAGTAGGGGAAATACATATCGTAAACCTTAATTAGGTATTAAAGTGAATTAGCGAAGTGTAACTTAAGAGTTTAATAAAGCTAAACCTATGTTCAAGAGTAAGAATTGAAATAAGTTAGAATGTACACTTAAGACATACAAATTCAATAGCATAAATGGTTAAGTCAAACCCGAACTAGATCGAGGTTGCGCATTCGAAACCTCACAAAAATCCTTTTTAGAGATTTAATCAATTAGCGAAAACATAACGTGGACTTGGGTCATCCTACTGGGCCTAAGTCCATGAACTTCAAAAGCCCACTTAAACTATGCAATGAGAGTTTGGGTCACTCTCAGGTTAAAACTCTAAATCATTCCGATTAAATGAAATGGGCCTAATGATAGGTTTAATTAACAAGATCTTGCCAAATCCTTATGAGAGGGTAATTGTAAACCTGAAATTATAAATCAGTAAGAATAAAAGACGTTTAGCTTTATGAGTTCCTTAGCTAATCAGTACTTGGAACGCCTTAATTATAGGTTGTTAGTGGAAGTTTGCACTTTCTAGTTGGTTACTGCTACTGCTCCTACCAGGTACGATTTCTCGTACTCAAATACTTTTACTAACGGACTTTATGGAATGTTTTGGAAAACGCTGACTGAACTGAAATGAATTTCCAAAGGGAAACTGTTGTGTGACTAACTCAGCTTAATGTGACTAACTGAGCCTTGAATGTACAACTTTCATGATTATTGGTTCCTCCTATCTGGTTGTCTCGTTAGATATTAACTGCCGAGGGTTTACGCCTCTGCACTCTGTAGGACTGAGTGTTTTGGTATTGCACTTGTGCGATTAATAATCTAGTGGGAATATGGGAAAATGTCAATCTTGGTATTGGGTATGGATTCTTTCTATTAAGTGGTGCACACACTTTTCACGATGACGATGACTAGAACGGGTCGGTGGCAGCGGAGGTCTGCTATACCTCGTCCATATGGACAACTGATAGCGGAGGTCTGTTTACCTCGTCCTTGTGACAACTGACTGGTGGTGGGGGCCATCTCTCCCAATTGGTTTTATTCCACTCTTGAGTTATGGGTCTTGGATCTCTTCTTTCATTCCTAGTCCTTGTGACTACTTGGTCTTTCTACTCCTAATTGGAACTGAATCTACACAAGTAATGGATGTTCACTAACTTATGGTGTGGGTTTTCCTTTTATTGGCCAACTTTACCTTCCTGTTGTTATTTATCTCTATCTTTGACTTGTTACCTTTGACTGGTGATTTGGATGTGCCTTCTTATTCTATTTTTGTTTTAAGCATTTGACTTCAAGTTATTGTTTATTCAAGCGTTCTGTTTTAAACTTTTGTTTTGGAGAGTTGTACCAGTTCCATTCCAGGGAACTGACTCACCCCTCTCGGGGTGGGCTGCTTGGTTTCATCTTGCAGGTACAAATTGTTATGCAGGTAGCCACGAAGAGTGTGAGTGATTGGGGATGAGAATTAGGAATTGTGGAGAGTTTCTATATCTTGCTCTTATTATGTTTTCTCGAGTTCAGACCGTAGCATCTGTAATATTATAAGTTGTAATTGGTGAGGTTTGGTGTCGGGTGTTTGGAACCCGATGATCTATAATCGCCTTAGTATTTTATTTCCGCTGCATTTATGTTAAATAGGGGCGTTACACCTAAAACTTTGTCCTCAGCATATTAACACATAACTAAACATACTATAAGCATTGGACAACAATTCAATACAAATAACAAGCATTTACATGCTTAGAAGTCAATAAGGGCAAAAATGTGCTCTAAGGAAACCTTAAAGGTCTTATGACCTATATTTTATATTAAATTTGATTCCTAAGATTCATTATCATGTAAGGAACACAACAAAACTGTTCTCAAAGAAAACTAAGCTCAGAAACACCTTGTGACACAAAATGTGCACTAAAACACCTTAAAGCACGTTTTTGTGTATGAGCTCTAAGATATTGACTTTTTGTCACTTTAAAGACTAGATTACATTATTTATACATTAATGTGACATGATAGAATATATTATAAAGTCTAAATCAAATTCTAAAAATAAAATCAAAATGGGTGATTTTGGATTAATAGTACCCAAAAATAACATTTAATTACTTAGTTTTAACCATGGTCAAATGTCATCCATTGACTTGACCACCCATTGCGGCCTCATATTAGCTGTCATACCCACCCATTAAGCAACCTAAATATCTAGCCAATCTAATGAATCGTCATTTACTATTTCATAAAGTAACATTAATTAACAAAAAGGTAAAACTAGCTTTCTTTCTCATTTGCCTTGCTTCCCAGCCGACACCAAGCAGCTCCATCCTCTCTTTGCTTCTCCAAAACTGTAAGAACATACAAAGTTCAGAAGAGAACACCAATTGACATAGGTAAGCTTATTAAGCCATTTATGTTCATTCTCTTCACTTTTCTTTCCTATTTCCATGGAGCTAAGCATCAACCATTTCCATCCATGTTTCTAGCTTGTTTTGGAGGTTAAAAGGAGGGAAATTCTCGGCTGAAACAAGGGAAGGAGGTGGAGAATTCTAATCTTGTTCTTAAGGTATAAAAATGTGCTTTAAGCACTTATATCTTGTTTCCTTTCATTACCTGTTGTAAAACTGTTCTCTTAAGCTTATTATCTTCTTCTTAACATACTTATTCAGTGGTATACCAAGAGCTTCAAGGAATAGCCAAATCCAAGCCAAAAACACCATTTTTGGCATTTTAATCAAGGTGAAAATTAGCCATCTTCTAATCTAAGTTGTACCGGTTTTAAGCCTTGGTTTTGTAAACCCCTACCATTAATACAATGCTTACCGTCCAATCTCCTTACACGTCAGACACGCAGCGGATACATACTTACATACAGTGGGTGATACAATGCCGTTAGTCACCCACGTGACTAACAAGGCTACTACTTCTACATACAGCATCGGTCTGATGGACCGGAATCCCGAGTACTACACATCTATAATACATACTCCATTCCTCAAACAAATACAATAATGCTCCATTCCATACTTACTCCTCTATAATCCATACAATACAATATGCTTAGCCGAGTCTACTAGGATCCTTGTACATTTATAATATCTCTTCCAAGTTCATACATGCTCACTAAGAGTCTACATCTACCCATTCCTCACAACTACTTACTTTCTAAGTACAAGGGTGTGCCGCCGGTCTCTTACCTTGACCACATCCGCTTCGGTACCTGCACACTAAAAACGTTCCCCCTAGGGGGTCAGCTTTCGCTGCGCATGACAACCGCATACCCCGCGTACTAGTGAGGGTACGCCGACCACTTGGTCGAATACATGCAGTTCATTTTCATACAAACATACATGCATACATGCTCTTACACACAATACAATAATACTTACACAAGACATACATACATACACTTCATTACATACAAGGAATACAATATAAACCATCCAATGCATACTTACCTTTTTCCGAATTACACATACACATTACATACACAATATACAATACTTGTTAGCTTCATTGGTCCACCCGGGTTAATCGGGTGGAGATTACTCTTTTACTCGTTACTCCATACATACGCATACATACTCATACTCATACTCATACATACTTACTTACTCTTACTCTTACTCATGTTAAGTCGTCGGGACCTCCGGCCCTGGGGACTACTCCGTCCCACCTCCAGGATTTACTTGACTCACCAATCTGGGATGCTACCCATTTAAGGGATTTGGGCCGCAGACCAGTTTAAGAGTCAGGAATTGCAGCCAACCTCTTGTGACTCTGCATCCTCACGCGTGGCCGAAGCTATATCGGACTTCTACTCATTCCAATTTACTCACTTAAGTTAGGAGTTAGGTAGTTAGGAATTAGAAGAAGTCAACATCCAACCATATACACAAATACATTATTCATATACACATCCATACCAATACAATACAATATACAAGTACACTACAAGGTATAATTACACATCATCATCATTCATACATTTCATGAATCATACAAACTATTGTTCAAGACAAATATCGAGAACAATGTAAACAAGCACAAGTAAGTGCAATATAATCCGATTCATGCATTTATCTTATTAGGTGGTCAAATAAGCACACAAATCGGGGTAACCAGATTAGGATACAGGGCATGAAGAAATCATACCTTTCACCGTCGTACTTGTATCCCAACGTTCCTCCGGTGTTCACAAATCAAATCCTATGATATACATACATTCGACTAATTAATCTAACTATCATTAATTTAATTCGATTATCCTTACGCTTCCTAACTCATACTTACTAAGTCTTTACATTCCTATACTTACATTTTATTTACTTACTTTTCATTGCTTAACAATGGTATACTTACATATATATGCACATATGTATAGGTGGGTATACATATACACATATATATATATATACTAATCATAGTCTTATATTTTATTTTTATTATATTTTTTGTAAGTTTTGGCTCGACCGACCCACCCTGGGTCGGACCCATGGGTCGGTCGGCTGCAGAGACTTCGATTACCGAAAATCAGCACCGACCCGACCCAGCCAGGGTCGGTCCATTGGGTCGGTCCGTTACAGAAGCAATCCAACTAACAATTTCCACTCGACCGACCCAGGCAGGGTCAGTCCCCTGGGTCGGTCGGATGCAGAAGCATTTCCGACTAAAAGTTTCTACTCGACCGACCCAGGCAGGGTCGATCCCCTGGGTCGGTCGGATGCAGAAGCTTCCGAGATTGCAAATTTTCGGGTCGACCGACCCTGCTAGGATCGGTCCTAGGGTCGGTCCAGCCCAGTACCCATTTTAATTACTTATTTTGAATCCCAAACTCTACTCAATTCACACCCAAATTTTCCTACTCATTTCCACATGGTTCCTACATGTTTTAACAACATTTAAATCCTCTAATTCACCTTAGCTCATCCATCAAATTTATTGCTAAATCCATCAATCCACTTACACAATTTTCCTCACTTCGTTTCAGCACTTATACCTATTTTCTTCCTTCATTGCTACAGATTTTTAAACCAACTTCTACCATCCATTACTTCCTCTACCAATGTCACTCCTAGCATCCCAAATACCTCCTCTTACCATGCCAATTCATTTCCAAGCAATTGTACCATCTATACCCAAGTCCAATATTCATTTTACCAAATCTTGCACACTATTTCTTCTTAGTTCTAATGCAATTTAATACCTCTTTGCTACAGATTTTGGTTCCCACCTCCTCCATACATAATTTCCTCTCCTAATGCCATTTCCAATGCCTACAATGCATTGTCTCTCCTCTTCAAGTCCAACACTCACTCCCAAGGTCATGTACATAAATCCTCCTAGTTTCTCCAATGCCATTCAACAATTCTTGCTACAGATTTTATATCCTTTCATTCTCTTACCACAACTACTACTCCATAGCCATTAAACATCTCTACTAACTCCAATACACACCTCGGTTTTCCCATTCACCAAGTCATCCATACATATATATTCCTACCAAAATTTTGCCATAGTTCCTCTACATTTCTTACTTCTCCACATATGTGTTTTCTCATCAAACTAATTCCTAATCTAGCCAAACCACAAGGGTTCTACCAGCACACATATAAAATCTTAGTACACCATTACTTCCTTAATCCACATTACTAATGCACATACACAATACACTTGGCTCTAAGACCTACAATTCACATACTAGTTCACAAATACTCAAACTTCCCAAAATGACATTACTAATACATTATTTTAGGTTCCATAATTAGTTCACCCATTCCCATTACTCTAATGCAATTAGAACTTAACATTAGGAAGGAGCTCTTACCTTGAGCTTTTAATTCCTTCTTTCTTCCTCATTTCTCCTCCTTCTTCCTTTCTTGCCCAATCGGCCATGTGGGGAATGGAGTTGCCAAACTCCATTCCCATCACCCAATGAACACAAAACACTACAATTAATATACTAACTCTTAAATTAATGTCAATTCATTGAAGTGTTTGAAATGAAATTTCTAGGGTTTACCTTTGGAGAGTTTTAGAAGGGGTTTTAGCCCTTGGTTCAAGAAGGTGAATCCATCACCAGTGCTAGGTTGATATTTTGCTCAAAGGAGAGAGAGAAAACAAGGCATTACAAAGAGGCAAAAATCGGTTATGAAGTAAGGTGGGGAAAACATGAGTTTTTCATGTAGATTTTTACCTTGTTGGAAAGAGGAGACTCCAAGCTCCATAATGGTGTGCTTTTCTCTTCAAATGGGGAAAACCCATGGAGATGAAACACATCCTTTTCGAATTTTTAAAAGAGGGAAATGTAGAGGAGAATGAGGGGAGTTCAAATATGTAATTATTTTTGAGTTTGGAGCTTACATGAGGATGAAGCATGAGGTGAGGTAGAAGGTGGAGTTGCCATGGGAGCTTCTTGAAGCTCTACAAAATCGCCCAACCAGAGGGAGAGAGGAGGGAGAAATCGGTGGAGGGGGGAGAGAGAGAAGAGAGAGAGATGAGTGAGTTGTGAGAGTGAGGTGAGAGGAAAGTAGATAAACTAGCTTTTACTTTATTGTTTTTTTTTTGCTTTTTGGCTCTCTTTTTTAGTTAGCTAGTTACATGTGTGTGTGAGGGAGTTATTTGACAGATAAAAACCGGCCCCCTACAGTTATACCAGCTGGAGCATTTTTCGTCTTTTACAGAAAACGCTCGTTATTTTACCTGGTTTAGGTACTGTTCACTAACCGGGTCCGTTTTCCGGAATTTTCTCGTTTCTTTATTTTATTGGTTATTAAGCTTCCATAAACGCTTAATAATATTTATTTAATGATTTATAATTTTTATGGGTTTGTTTGACCACTTAAGATCACGTTTTCGGGTTTTCTCGAAAAACATGCGTTAAAGCTCTATTAGCGTTTTAATATATTATTTGGATCCGTTTCTTCGGGAGTTGTTCCTGTATATTATTTAGGTCTTATTAAACCTTCAGAATCCATATAATACTCTAACCAAGGTCTCATACCTCCTATGGTTATTTAACGCTTATTTAGCGTTTTCCGCTTTTTAAGAGTTTATTTATTCTTTTGGATTTATTTTCCTTACCAGTATTAGTTAGGTACCATTAGGCCCTTAAATACGTATTAGATTAATTTTAATCCTTATATTTAAGTTTGGGGTATTTCAATCTACCCCCCTTAAGAACTTTGTCCTCAAAGTTGTTCGAGGTTATAGGTTTACAATGCTTACTCATTCTTACGTGTCTAATACCAAAGCCATACGTTCTTCCTCCTTACTAATCCCAAATCCGTCACTCAAGGTTTCTACATACTATACCATACCATGCCATACTAATGCACAATAATTACTCCAATCCGCATTACCACCGACCATCCGGTTCCTCATTACCAATTTATACATACATACAATGCAAAGCTATTCCCAAGGCAATGCAATAGACATACAATCCCGTAGGCACTCGGATCATCTAGACACAGGACTCCTTTATGTCCTGCTGCCCTTGGAATAATACAACCTGCTACACTACTATCTTCTCCATATAAGCTTCTAGCCAAATCCTTACTCTCGGTCTAAGGGAAATCCTTCCCAACAGTTAATTAGAAATCTTTCTAAAGCATCCAACTCCAAGTTCCAAGTTACATTCATTACTTCAATCATATGCGTGATTCTTGTGACCACTTGAGGGGAGCTTCAAGAATCGTTCGACCTGATGTGATCAGCACCAGTGTTGAACTATCTTTCCACCCTAATTTGTGTTTGGTTTCCCTTGATCTGATCAGGATCAAGTTCGACTTCCCACATCAGTTTCAAACAAGCAATTAATTAGTTGTTTTCATTTTCTATCTTTTTACTCTTTCTAGTCGTGATACGAATTCATACATCTCCAAAGGATGGAATCAATCCATCAATCATCCTCACTCTACTTCCCGAATGCTTTACTCCATGGTTCAATACCTAAATGCTCATTTCATCAACCTTCATTACTTCCCTCCATTACTCTCCATCATTTCGATTATTCTAACTAGGGATTACCACACTTATAAGATTTAGTTGTCTTTAATTTGCTTCAAATAATTTACTTACGATTCCACTACTCATAAACTTCATTCATCTACTACTCTCATTCATTTCGTACTACTTCTTCAAAGGCTACAATACTTGTGGAGCTCCGTCCACTACTCATTACTCTTCCTTACCATTACTCTTACAATGGTGTTACGAGATGGGTATATTCATCCTATGGTATTTGTATATCTAATGCCTAGTTACCATAATTACAATATGAATGAATACGTATGTTTATATAATGTAAGTACCACTCATCGAATCAATTCTCATTTGTGCTATGCACATTATAGTTTTATGTGTTTTATTTATAAAACTTGCATTAAGCGGTTTTCGCTCCACCCCCCTTAAAAGGGATTACGCCCACGTAATCTCTCATATGTTAATATTAAACATTGGTTATTTAATTCGGGCAATCCGAAGCGTTTAGCTTCACTACGGTATACTATATACTATGCTCTGGTCAAAGGGTCTTAACCATACCAATGGTTTAGTCTTTGCACCAAGAATTCCTATATGAGTTTATTTAACTCATAATTAATTCGGTTCTAGCCTGACCGGCTTCAAGGCATTAATAGCCATTCTATTATACTTACTAGCCATTCTAGCTAGGGCCCACTAGCTTCTGCTGCGCGACCCTGATAACCTGGGTTATTCACCCTTCTTGTTATCCTTAATGTGCTATACATCACCTTTTTATCCGTCTATTATGGGAATAAGGTTTACTAAACAATTGTGGTATTCTTTTACCGTGTTTGAACTATAATTAGTTTTAGATTGTAACCAGCTCTCTGGCAATCTATTATACATACTATTCGTACTCCCACGATTATTCGCTAAGTTCCTCTGACTTATTGCCGGGCGAGGTTAAGTCACTACTTAGTTGTAGTGCTTCCTCTGGTGTCAATAGTTTCCGAATCATACCAGTTCTTCTGGTTTAGTACAAGTGTTCTTTACCTGTATGACCTTGCATTTCTATGCGTCGGTCCTAGTGACTTTCTTAAGTCTCTTTTCACTCTTTATTCCATTGGAATTCACATTTTGTGATTGTTAGTGTATTGTACACTCTTCGTGCTTCTTTGGCCTTAGGCTGCACGGTTTGTTGCTAAGCTTGCTTAACTGGCTAGTGCCATGTTTGTTGGTGAAAAGAAGGTTTACTACGGTTTACATTTTCCATATCCCTAGCCATCCCATTAGATCATTAGCTGCACAGGTGCAATACCAAAACACTCAGTCATACAGAGTGCAGAGGCGTAAACGCTTGATAGTAAGTCACTTATGTGATGGAAAGGAATATTTCTGCCTGTCATCTCTTTCTTATACTCCGTGTCATTATCTGCTACTTCCTCATATCGGTCGCTTGTTGCGCACCGTATTCTTACTCATTATACAACACCGTTTTTACTGTTTCTGTTACTGTGATAGTTTCTCTTTACTCATTGCCATTGTCATTGGCACCATTCCCTTATGGTATGAATACCCTGGGGTTTCCAATGTTCGTGTGTATGGCGGTTGTTGTGGCATACCACAATATTAATATCTTCCCAATGTGGAGATGTTCTTCAATTTTAGGTTTCGTGTGTAGTTAGGTTAGCTTACCTCACATTCATCATCATTTATGATACAACTCACCAAGTATCTTGGTTGACCGAGGATGAAGTGGTTTATCGGGTTACAAGCTCTCTTGAGCGTTGGTCATTCATGGTGTGCAATGTGCACATACATTGATTGCTCTTGACAACTTATCTTCCCAGTGCCGAGCATCGGTTATAGGCTCCCGCTGTGTAGTTTTACTTTTGCATGTACATCACCGGGACATCCCAAGAAACTTCAAGGGTTTTCTGGTCCCGTTCTCCAATTGAGAGTACTCTATCATTGATAAATGAAAGTTCTTGTGGGGGTTTGTCTCCACTCATAGGTCTAATGACAAGGTTTGCTATGTTGGTGTTTACACAATGGTCCACTATATGTTTGGGTGCATATGGAGTATGCTTACTCCTTTAAGTCGTAATGGTTTGGAAATCTCATTTCCTTATTCCATCACCCCTTGACAATATCTATTGCGTGGTTTTATTGTTATAGTAGATGGAAGCCTTTTCTAAGGGTTCACATCATCACCGCATTGGTGGTCTTCGGTTAACGAGGGGTACCTTCCCTTGGGTTTCTCGTAGTGTCCAAATGTGGACTAGGCCAATTTGGCGTTATCCTGATTCTTATGCCTCTGTGTTATTGTTGCTACAGTAGGCATGAAGGGTAATTAAAAGCTTGTCAACTGTATACTAGGCTGGTGCTCTAGTGACAGTGACACTGAGATGGCCATTACTCCAAGCCGCTCAGGATGTCGGGTTGAACTGATGGTCCAGTTGTTGATTTCTTGTCGTATGAGACAATATCTCTTGCAAGTCTTGTTATCAATGGTGTGGGTTCTACAACCGTTAAGGTTTACATAACATAGTTGGTTGATGGCTTTTAAGCCTTATTGTTGCAAGCTATGCTCTTTGCAAGCTGCTTATACATGTCTCCACTCCCTGTATACCCCATAGGTTGGAGGTATTACTGGGCTCCATGGTAAGTCGTGACATCATGCTTCCGTTCATAGGAGGCCCCTTTAGTCATTCTGATGTCAATCAGTGCCTTTCGGTGACGGAGGGTATTCCTTGTTAAGTGGAATCCCTTCGGTATGCTAACCGAGTGTTCGTTTTAGTTCCCGTGCTCTTATCATGACGCTTTGTTCATCTATTGTTAACTCAGACACCCTTAAAGGATCGCTCCTGGGTGTTGTTAGGTTAAGCCGTTACATCCGGCTAATGTTCATGATATGTCGTGTCTACTATACCGCCTTGTGGTATTGTATTAGAGGTATCTCCTTTAGGGTTATCACGTCTCCCGTTCTTGGGTAGATTGTTTATACTTGTTCCTAGTGCTTAAGACTAGGTTTGGTATCCCCTTCAATGATGGAGTGTACTTGTGGTACTCCTGGGGTTGCTCTTGGGAACTCCGCCCCGTTTATTGAGCGTTGTTAGGTTCGCGTTAGGCATTCGCCTTACTGTGTTTTTGGGTATTCCATCCAGCTGTCAGGTAGTTGCTTGGGTTATTTGAGACATATCCAATGTCTATACTTACTAGTATGTGCTCTTTGCACTTCTAGTTCCTATTCCTCATCTTCAGATGGATTCTCTGAGTTCCTTGATACTTGATCGTCTGAGGTGTCCAGCTGTTCTGGTTGTTTGAACTCACTCATGGTCCGTAGGACGGAGTCAATGCTAACAAAGAAATTGTAGGAAAAACTATATACAAAAGAATAAAATAAATAACTAAACCTACAACTCTACTACGGATAGCAAAATAAAACCCGGTCGGAGTATAGTGTAAATATATTACGACCGAGAGTATCGAAACCAGGGACTTATAGAAAACTAGTCCTAATCCGGTAATAACCTATTCTAAGACAAGGGGGGAAATTGAAATGTTTTCTAATCCTAATCAAAACTAACTAAACTAAGTGGTAATTACAATGAAATTATCCTTGATCCAGGGTGTGAAACCATCTAGGTATCAATACGAACTCGAAACATAAACACAAGCCTTCGAATTAACCAACAACTGAACACGCCGGGTGTCCTGCCGGATACCACTTGCACGGCATATTCAAAGACATTGAATATGCCGGACATTGGCCACCCGGCAGTGTGTCCGGCATAGTCATAATGCATTCTTTCTCCAGTTTCCGAGTAGAAAACAGAAGACTCACTACCTATTAACAATCCGAGCATATATCATGCCACGAAATGAACAAAGTAATGGGAAATGTGGGTTAATCTTCACTCTCACTACTAACTCTTAATTCATAAGAAGAGAGTAGGAAGACCATTAAGAGAGTCTAACCTATCTTACTTGGGACTTGTCTTCCACAAGTAAGAATTGCATGAAGAGAAAAAGAGATCAACCTATTCTCTTTCAATAAGAACCTTACTCAAAATAAACTTGAAATTATATTAAGAAGAACACATTGTTTTACAAAGAGAGTTTCATTCCCTAACCAAGAACTAACAAGGAATTCCTACTCCACCATCCACACAAATCAAGAGAGAGAATACACGAGATGAAGATAAGAAGATTGGATGTAGCCTTAACCCGCCATGGATTCTCCTCTTCGCGTGGAAAGTTGCATAGAATTTCCTTGGACACCAACACCTTGGAATGAGGCGGAAATGGAGTAATGAATGGAGTTTAATATGATGTTGAAGTGTGTTGAAAAGTGTAGCCCCTCGTCCTATTTATAGGCATCACATTCTTCTCATGCCGGATGTCATGCCGTGCGAATTATATCCGGCACATAATAACCACGTGCCCAACTGCTAACGGTCGAAACCGCCGAATCTGCGCGAAAAGGTACCAGTGCCGGACAGGATATGTCCGGCACCACACCCGGCATAGGTTGGTTTGGCAACGGTCATTAACTGCCATCGTCTGGTCAATCGAGGTGACTTTTCTCCTGTATGCCGGATTGGATATACCCGGCATAGATAGAGTGCTTTTCTGCTCCATGCTTGTGCCGTGCAGGTATGATCCGGCCTTATGTCCGGCATTGTGGTCAGAAATGTCTCCTTGTATGGAAAAACATATAAAACATCAATCTGAACAAATAATAGACTTAATACATAATATAGCATAAATATTAATTATTCTAACCTTAATTTGGCTAATAATCTTATAATTAAGTATAATAAAACATGATAAGTCTGAGGCTTATCAGTCGACTACTTCCCGTGTGTCGCACACTACATGTATACATACGTGGGGTACCTTGTTGATACGTTACCACTTACCCAACTATGTGTCATGCCCGCAAGCTCCTTCAGAGTGCAGTTGTCCCACATCCTGTAACGGGTGCACTCGTAGTGTTCGTCACACGCCTAGGTGAAGTATTCTATTGTCAACTCCTCTTGTATCATTCCATGATACTCACCGTAATTCTGTTGGTTTGGTTTAAAAATCCAAGGTTTAAAAGAAAGGTTGTGATTTGGAAGAAAAATTTTGGGTTTAAAATTTATGGTTCGGTGTTAAAAGTAGTCTCTCATGGCATAGCCATGTTCGAGGTCTTGACCAAGTCCAGCTTCTCGCTGACCGGTATGTTCTAATTACAGCGGTCGGGCCGTTAGGCCTTTCCAAGGTTCCTTTCCTTCAATTTCAGGATTTGTGATCCTGTAGTTGCCTCATCGTAGTCACGGTACATTACTATGTACCTGTGGTGTGTTAGAGTTCCTTTACATGTTTCTGTCCTTACTGCACTTGCCGTGGCAAGTGCGTGGTACTGGTGGTTTTTGGGTAAACCTACACCGGTCACGGTATGGTTTTCACTGGTACTTGATAGTCTTGTTGACTCTTCCCTCGATCTTATCGATCTATAATTGGTATACTCGATCCCTTAGGTAGCTTCTTGGTGGTCTAGACATGGCTGTCGTAGATCTGGGTACTTCTCCAATCCTTGGAGATTCCACTCCATTTGGTTTAGTGTCGTTCCTTGTGGCTCGTTCCCACACATCTGTGGTGGTTACTGAGCCTTCCTTGTTTAGGCACTACTCTTGTAGTCCTATTGGATTATATCTCATGGTTCTTGTAATTGTCTGAGTAATTGGCCATGGCTATTGATATTCAGTTATTGGCTTCGTGGTTTTGGTAGTTTTTAACCGCTTCCGACTATGTCCTTAGTCAGCTAGCATACCGTTGGTGGTATTATCAAGTATTACTATCCCGTACACTTGTGTCTCGGGTTCCGTTACTGCTCCCTCTTCCATTCCGTTGCACGGTGAGTGCTTCTTTCCTGCTGTTGGTTGACTAGCTAGGTTTCGCGACTGCTAAGCATGTCGCCCCATGCTGTTGTAAGTTGTAGCCTCCTCGTGGCTGGAGTGCTTATTCCACCGCTATTAAGCGCGAGTCTTGTTGTTCAACCGGGATCCGTCTCCGGGTCTTCCATTTCTTGGAATCTAATATATGTCAGGTTCTTTCCTCTTGTAGGAATATCTCATTACTGCCTGATCGGGTTTTCCGAGTATGAGAGGGCTTTTCCTCTCTCTGGCGTCCTTTCCCAAGTTATACAATGGGGCATGTGGAGGGCGGGTCTGGTATTGTAGGTTTCCGGTACTCACCGGTAGTTCCTAACTAGCATATCTCTAATGCTAACACTCAGCCCTTAGCCCTAAGCTTCTAATTCCTAACTCGGTATTCCTAAACTCGGTATTTCCAGTCATCAGAGCGATACTTTGCTCTGATACCACTTTTTGTAACACCCCTACCATTAATACAATGCTTACCGTCCAATCTCCTTACACGTCAGATACACGCAGCGGATACATACTTACATACAGTGGGTGATACAATGCCGTTAGTCACCCACGTGACTAACAAGGCTACTACTTCTACATACAGCATCGGTCTGATGGACCGGAATCCCAAGTACTACACATCTATAATACATACTCCATTCCTCAAACAAATACAATAATGCTCCATTCCATACTTACTCCTCCATAATCCATACAATACAATATGCTTAGCCGAGTCTACTAGGATCCTTGTACATTTATAATATCTCTTCCAAGTTCATACATGCTCACTAAGAGTCTACATCTACCCATTCCTCACAACTACTTACTTTCTAAGTACAAGGGTGTGCCGCCGGTCTCTTACCTTGACCACATCCGCTTCGGTACCTGCACACTAAAAACGTTTCCCCTAGGGGGTCAGCTTTCGCTGCGCATGATAACCGCATACCCCACGTACTAGTGAGGGTACGCCGACCACTTGGTCGAATACATGCAGTTCATTTTCATACAAACATACATGCATACATG
The DNA here is from genome assembly GCA_023374045.1 of Limonium bicolor. NCBI lineage: Eukaryota > Viridiplantae > Streptophyta > Magnoliopsida > Caryophyllales > Plumbaginaceae > Limonium > Limonium bicolor. The sequence goes on along the minus strand of CM041778.1, from coordinate 319,403,752 downwards.
CTCTTACACACAATACAATAATACTTACGCAAGGCATACATACATACACTTCATTACATACAAGGAATACAATATAAACCATCCAATGCATACTTACCTTTTTCCGAATTACACACACATTACATACACAATATACAATACTTGTTAGCTTCATTGGTCCACCGGGTTAATCGGGTGGAGATTACTCTTTTACTCGTTACTCCATACATACGCATACATACTCATACTCATACATACTTACTCTTACTCTTACTCATGTTAAGTCGTCGGGACCTCCGGCCCTGGGGACTACTCCGTCCCACCTCCGGGATTTACTTGACTCACCAATCCGGGATGCTACCCATTTAGGGATTTGGGCGCGGACCAGTTTAAGAGTCAGGAATTGCAGCCAACCTCTTGTGACTCCGCATCCTCACACGTGGCCGAAGCTATATCGGACTTCTACTCATTCCAATTTACTCACTTAAGTTAGGAGTTAGGTAGTTAGGAATTAGTAGAAGTCAACATCCAACCACATACACAAATACATTATTCATATACACATCCATACCAATACAATACAATATACAAGTACACTACAAGGTACAATTACACATCATCATCATTCATACATTTCATGAATTATACAAACTATTGTTCAAGACAAATATCGAGAACAATGTAAACAAGCACAAGTAAGTGCAATATAATCCGATTCATGCATTTATCTTATTAGGTGGTCAAATAAGCACACAAATCGGGGTAACCAGATTAGGATACAGGGCATGAAGAAATCATACCTTTCACCGTCGTACTTGTATCCCAACGTTCCTCCGGTGTTCACAAATCAAATCCTATGATATACATACATTGACTAATTAATCTAACTATCATTAATTTAATTCGATTATCCTTACGCTTCCTAACTCATACTTACTAAGTCTTTACATTCCTATACTTACATTTTATTTACTTACTTTCATTGCTTAACAATAGTATACTTACATATATATGCACATATATACATACATATACACATATATATATATATATATATATATATATATATATATATATAATATATATATATATATATATATATATATATGTATTATTATTATATTTATTTGTATTTTTTTTTGTAAGTTTTGGCTCGACCGACCCACCCTGGGTCGGACCCATGGGTCGGACCCATGGGTCGGTCGGCTGCAGAGACTTTGATTACCGAAAATTCCAGCCCGACCGACCCAGCCAGGGTCGGTCCATTGGGTCGGTCCGTTACAGATGCAATCCAACTAACAATTTCCACTCGACCGACCCAGGCAGGGTCGGTCCCCTGGGTCGGTCGGATGCAGAAGCATTTCCAACTAAAAGTTTCTACTCGACCGACCCAGGCAGGGTCGGTCCCCTAGGTCGGTCGGATGCAGAAGCTTCCGAGATTGCAAATTTTCGGGTCGACCGACCCTGCTAGGATCGGTCCTAGGGTCGGTCCAGCCCAGTACCCATTTTAATTGCTTATTTTGAATCCCAAACTCTACTCAATTCACACCCAATCTTTTCCTACTCATTTCCACATGGTTCCTACATGTTTAAACAACATTTAAATCCTCTAATTCACCTTAGTTCATCCATCAAATTTATTGCTAAATCCATCAATCCACTTATTTCCTCACTTCGTTCCAGCACTTATACCTATTTTCTTCCTTCATTGCTACAGATTTTTAAACCAACTTCTACCATCCATTACTTCCTCTACCAATGTCACTCCTAGCATCCCAAATACCTCCTCTTACCATGCCAATTCATTTCCAAGCAATTGTACCATCTATACCCAAGTCCAACATTCATTTTACCAAATCTTGCACACTATTTCTGCTTAGTTCTACAATGCAATTTAATACCTCTTTGCTACAGATTTTGGTTCCCACCTCTTCCATACATAATTTCCTCTCCTAATGCCATTTCCAATGCCTACAATGCATTGCCTCTCCTCTTCAAGTCCAACACTCACTCCCAAGGTCAAGTACATAAATCCTCCTAGTTTCTCCAATGCCATTCAACAATTCTTGCTACAAATTTTATATCCTTTCATTCTCTTACCACAACTACTACTCCATAGCCATTAAACATCTCTACTAACTCCAATACACACCTTGTTTTTCCCATTCACCAAGTCATCCATACATATACATATTCCTACCAAAATTTTGCCATAGTTCCTCTACATTTCTTACTTCTCCACATGTGTTTTCTCATCAAACTAATTCCTAATCTAGCCAAACCACAAGGGTTCTACCAGCACACATACAAAATCTTAGTACACCATTACTTCCTCAATCCACATTACTAATGCACATACACAATACACTTGGCTCTAAGGCCTACAATTCACATACTAGTTCACAAATACTCAAACTTCCCAAAATGACATTACTAATACATTATTTGGGTTCCTTAATTAGTTCACCCATTCCCATTACTCTAATGCAATTAGAACTTAACATTAGGAAGGAGCTCTTACCTTGAGCTTTTAATTCCTTCTTTCTTCCTCATTTCTCCTCCTTCTTCCTTTCATGCCCAATCGGCCATGTGGGGAATGGAGTTGCCAAACTCCATTCCCATCACCCAATGAACACAAAACACTACAATTAATATACTAACTCTTAAATTAATGTCAATTCATTGAAGTGTTTGAAATGAAATTTCTTGGGTTTACCTTTGGAGAGTTTTAGAAGGGGTTTTAGCCCTTGGTTCAAGAAGGTGAATCCACCACCAGTGCTAGGTTGATATTTTGCTCAAAGGAGAGAGAGAAAACAAGGCATTACAAAGAGGCAAAAATCAGTTATGAAGTAAGGTGGGGAAAACATGAGTTTTTCATGTAGATTTTTACCTTGTTGGAAAGAGGAGACTCCAAGCTCCATAATGGTGTGCTTTTCTCTTCCAATGGGGAAAACCCATGGAGATGAAACTCATCCTTTTCGAATTTTGAAAAGAGGGAAATGTAGAGGAGAATGAGGGGAGTTCAAATATGTAATTATTTTGAGTTTGGAGCTTACATGAGGATGGAGCATGAGGTAGAAGGTGGAGTTGCCATGGGAGCTTCTTGAAGCTCTACAAAATTGCCCAACCAGAGGGAGAGAGGAGGGAGAAATCGGTGGAGGGGAGAGGAAAGAGAGAGATGAGTGAGTTGTGAGAGTGAGGTGAGAGGAAAGTAGATAAAGTAGCTTTACTTTATTGTTTTTTTTTTTTTGCTTTTTGGCTCTCTTATTTAGTTAGCTAGTTACATGTGTGTGTGAGGGAGATATTTGACAGATAAAAACCGGCCCCCTACAGTTATACCAGCTGGAGCGTTTTTCGTCTTTTACAGAAAACGCTCGTTATTTTACCCGGTTTAGGTACTGTTCACTAACTGGGTTCGTTTTCCGGAATTTTCTCGTTTCTTTATTTTTATTGGTTATTAAGCTTCCATAAATGCTTAATAATATTTATTTAATGATTTATAATTTTTACGGGTTCGTTTGACCACTTAAGATCATGTTTTCGGGTTTTCTCGAAAAACGTGCGTTAAAGCTCTATTAGCGTTTTAATATATTATTTGGATCCATTTTCTTCGGGAGTTGTTCCCGTATATTATTTAGGTCTTATTAACCTTCAGAATCCATATAATACTATAACCGAGGTCTCATACCTCCTATGGTTATTTAACGCTTATTTAGCGTTTTCCGCTTTTTAAGAGTTTATTTATTCTTTTGGATTTATTTTTCCTTACCAGTATTAGTTAGGTACCATTAGGCCCTTAAATACGTATTAGATTAATTTTAATCCTTATATTTAAGTTTGGGGTATTTCAGGTTTAGTAGTTCTTTTGATGCCCTTATTGTTCTGTATAAATAGGCCGAAGACTACCCTTGGTTTCCTTGGTATTCTAAGGTAAATTTTACCTTGAAAATATACATTAAACACTTCTTATGGTTAGCTCTTGTTTGGAGACTAATCATGCCTTAATTGCTGCTTGAAAACATGTAAATAAAGCTGTGGAAAATTTATCTCCAAACAGCCGAGGCCAAACAAGGCCTAAACTTGGCAAAAATAAGGTATAAATCACTTAAACCTTCACTTGGTATATTAATATGTGTTTATACATATGTGTATATATATGCCGTGAGTGAACAAGGTATAAAAGGTCTTATTTTGACCTTAGGTGATTAAGGAATGGTTTAGTAAATTATATAAGTAATTAATTAACGTAATTGTCAAATTTAAGACATTATGTGGAAAATTGGTAAATATGGAAAACTAGGTGGTAAGGCCGAGAGTTTAATGCATATTTGGGCATTTATGTGTAATTTATTTTATAAGCTAATGTTTGTAATAAGGCCATGTACTTAGGCCATTTTATTTATGTATTTATATGGTTTAAATTAAGTTTAGGTAACATATATATATATATTACCGCAAGGAATTGGGGTATAAACTGTAATTAAATTAAATTTGGGGGCTATATAATGATAAAGCCGAAAATTAGAGGTTAAAAGCATTTAAAATAAAAATTATAAGATTTTATAAAGTTTTGGGGTTAAATGGTAATTTCTGAAAAATATGGGTGCAAACCGTAATATATGGAAATTGATGGTCAAGGAAATATTAAGGAGGTCAACCTTAACCATATGGTAGGTTTTGACCAAATTAGATAAGTTAAATAACTTATTTAAGGTTTTATAATAAGATAAGTATTTAATTGTAACATTTTTATAACATATGTGGTGAATATGTTATTACCGAAAATTAAGGGTGTAAAATGGTATTATAAACACCCATGGGCTATTAGGAATTTATTGCGTTGATTTTAGAATTTAAAATAAACTATATACGTATAATATATAGTTATTATGTCATTATGACACTTTGGAATAGTAGATGGGTGGAAATGTAAAATACGAGAATATATGGTTAGTAAGGGTAATTATAACCTTTGGGTAAAATTTGGTGATTTTAGAATTATATAAGAGTATTTAATAAGATATATGTATAATATATAGTTTTAATGATATTATAAAACTATATGTTATAAGTTGGGCCAAATGGCAATTATAGAAACTTGGTGGGTTAGAAAATAATATGAAACAGCTAGGGTCTGTTCACAATTTAAAATAATATATAACCATAGGTTATATTTATATTAAGGGTTAAAATGTTATAATATATGATATATATTACATAACATTACATATGTTGTCATTTTATAAATTTGGGAAGTTAAAGGGGTTGAAAATTAATTTATAATCAGACATGGTCTGTTCGGTATTTTACAAAAATAAAACCATAGGTTATACCCTTTTATAAGTTAAAAATGTTATATTATATGGTATATATAACATGGTATAAGTTATGGGGTGATTTTGTAAATAATTAAAACTATGGATTATGGAAAAGAATAAGGTATAAATGTATATGCCTATTGTGAGCCTCGATTTTAAACCCTATCCTATGTGGATTAAGTTGATTAGGATCTAATCGGGTTTTAGGTCCACTTATAACCTAAGATTAATAACTATGTCATATAACAATAATTATTAAAACCTAAGCTAGCTCACTGGAACCTATTATGAGTTGCCCACCTAATTTTGACCTAGATTAAATTAGGAAAGGAGAGTTCGGGTTCGGGGGCTTGATATTCGACTTAATTAGGGTTCAATTACTTTCATTACCCTTAGAAGTCGTTTTTCCTCTACTTAGTTAATTACGGCTTATTACGAGTCGTTTTAACTTAAGTGCGCGAGCTTCTGTTTTTTTGTGTTTTTTTAGCATTTTTTGACAGAAAATTAAAATAAAATTAAAGATTCCTAAACTAGGGTTTCAGAGGCAGAATTAGGTCAAATTTGTTTCCGTCCGTGGCTACGGACCTAATGTCCGAACCCACGGACCCTAGTTAACCTATGTGAACATAAAAGTCGAATTAAAACAGAAAAACACAATTTGCAAGGTCCGGGGCCACAGACAGGATGTCCGTGGGCCCGGACATTATTTTAGAAAACCTAAATTTTGAATTTTTAAAAATCCCGCCGCCGTCCGTGGGCGTCCGGGCTTACGGACAGGGAGTCCGGGACCCCGGACATGACGTCCGTGGGTGCGGACCGCCCTCGGACGGCGGCGTTGAGGCTGTTCCTGAAGGTGTTTTGGGCTCAAATTTTATGGGTGTGTAGCCTGAAAGATGTACAAGACGTTAGTGATTGAAAGTTTTCAATTTGAAATCGAATTTAATGCGAAACTTAACGAACAAGTTAGAAGGCAGAAACACAAACAAACCTTAATTCAGAAGCAAGGAAAAATCAATTCGGTTAGAAATTTCAACCAGAATCGTATTTTGACTAGAAGGGTTAGAGAATTTGGTTTTTACCCTGTTTTGATTTCGAAAACTTGTTGTTCCTTCACGTCGGGAATCTCTGAAAGCTTCGTTGGTGGCCGATCCGGTTCGACTTTGACCCGAGCTTCTGACCTCTTCTTCCTTGTGTTGTTAGCACGTTTTGGTTCTGTATTTGTGGTGTTTTGATGCTTGGAAGTTCAATGATAGAAGAAAGAATGTGTTTTTGGTGATTTTGGGATGATTTCGGTAGAGTTTCGGTGTTGGGGTGTGTTGAAAACGTGGGAGGCAAGTAGACGGCTGTGTTTTTCTGACTATGGGGATCATCTACCTTGCCCTAGGTCGTTTTTTGGAAGGCCTTTTATAGAAAGAGCATGGCCAAGTTGATAGAACAGAATTTTTATCTAAAACCTTAATTTTGTGCTCTAAGAGAATCTGATTTTTTAAAAATATTTGCAAGCCGATAAAAATTATGAAAATTTAACTGAAGGTAAAGAATGAGGTTTAGGAATTTTGAGAGTTGAAATCGAGTTATTTTGATAAATAACCGATTAGATAAAAATCTCACAATCTGGAATCTCCCAAAGTTCATAACTTATTATTGGAAAGTCGAAATTACGAAATTCCAACGGCATTAGTCTCTAATAATCATCCTCTACCTTTTGTTAAAATGTCATGACATTTTTGTTTTGATTTCGGTATTTTCCAGAGGAGAGAGAAAATTGCAAAAATGATTGAATTTCTCTTTTAAATTTTGGGATAAGTTCCCAATAAAATAATTTCAGGTTTATGACTGTATGTAGTCATGGTAACCACGTGACAATTTTATTTTAATTTTGGAAACCTTTTAATTTCTATTTTGAGGCTATTTCATGTGTTAATTATTAAAGAATTAGCTTATAATATGAATTAAAAGCTAAATTTCCAGAATAAATATTATCAGAGAATCATGAAATACCTTTCATAATGACATGATATTTGGAAGTGTTTGGAGATAATGAACAAGTCATATGAAAACAGAAAATCCCGATAATGTCCTTGGAAAATCCCGCCTTGGTGCTTTTTGACCCCTTTTGCCCTTTGTAACACGTATGCCTTAGAGACTACTCCGGGGGGGGGGGGTGAAATTTGGGTATAACAGATTACCCCCCCGTCAACTAGACTTTGTAGTGGATGCGAAAAGTCTGGTTGATGCTTGAGTGATGCCCGAAAATTTTGGACTCCACGAAATTCTCCATGTTGTGCGAAACCGCGTTGACTGCGTCTAGCTATTCGGAGGCGCTGACTACCTAAAAAACAAAACGTTGTCGAGCTATTCTAAGGCGCTGACTACCTAAACAACAAAACGCTGTCGAGCTATTCTAAGGCGCTGACTACCTAAAGATGTGAAATGAAATGTTGTCAATCCTATTCTAAGGCGTTGACTACCTGAGAAATGATGTCAATGATGCCAAGCTATTCTAAGGCGTTGACTACCCTAAAATGATGAAAATGGAATAATGTCAAGCGATTCTAAGGCGTTGACTACCTGAGAAATGTCAAGCATTCTAAGGCGTTGACAACCTAAAAGATGAAGTAGATGCAGGAATGCTGATGATGCTCGGATGCTTCTGGGGACCGAAACCCGTGCTAATGCTCCTGGCTGGACCCAATGTGGACTTATTGCCATCGCCCCCCAAGCCGGTGTGCAGGGATAACTCCTGGTAAAAACCCTGCGGACTTATTGCCATCGCCCACCATTCGTTGATCCCAAAATAAGTTGACATCGCACAGGAGGATTTATTGCCATCACCTCGCCAACTTTTCTGTCGCCAGGTCTTGTGACGCGCCTGGATAATGCAGATGAACGATATGAAGATGATGCAAATGAAAGTGATGGCAATGTATATGATGAAAATGATGCAAATGAAAGTGATGCAAATGTAGATGATGAAAATGATGCAAATGAAAGTAATGCAAATGTAGATGATGAAAATGATGCAAATGAAAGTAATGCAAATGTAGATGATGAAAATGATGCAAATGATATGGATGATATGAAAATGATATCCGGATGCTTCTCGGGATCGAAACCCGTTCCAATGCTCCTTGCTGGTATACTATGGGGACTTATTGCCTCTGCCCACCAGCTGAGGTGCTGGGATAACTTCTAGATTACCAAGGGGACTTATTGCCACTGCCCACTAGTTGTTTCTCCCAAGAAGTTGACATGAAGATGGGGACTTATTGCCTCTGCCCCGCCAACTTAGATCACGCTCTGTCTCTGATAAGTGCGAAATATATAGACTTTTAAGGGTTTAACTACCTTATAATTTGCAGTATTTTAAGTAATATTTCTCACTTATCTTACGATTTTCCTAGATTATGTTTTGATATGAATTGATATATTTTATGTGTTAAATGTAGGAAAAAGCTATATAAATGGATAGATGATCTCATGAGCTTTCCAACGCAACAAACGGCGAGTAAAACGGACTTATAACAAAGAATCTGGAGCCGGTTGAAGATTGCAGAAAATAGAAAGCGACATCACCTGCGTCCGCGTATGGCCCGGGCGGACGGCAAGGCAGACGACACTGATGTAGCCGGGCGGACGTCTGCGCGGACAGAAGAAGACGCGGGCGGACAAGCAAACATCAGGCGCGTCCGCATGAAAGAGACGCGGACACTTGCGCGGACAAGGCACGTCCGCTTGAAGTCTGGGCGGACACTGGCGCGGACACGAGCGCGGACGTGTCTAAAAAATGCGCCGGATCTAGATTTCGACAGATTTCGATGCGAAAGTTGTCTTCTCCTTCTCCCTTCGCGGCGCCGCACTCGAACTGCTCTTCATTAATTGCAGACGGCGCCTACCTTAATTCACTCAAGCGTGACGCCGCCTCTACAATCAATTGCTGCTGCCCGATCATGAATGAAATCTCTGACTGCGATTTTCACGGATCTGCTTACCAACTCCACCGCCATCTTGATTCTCCCTGATTTCTCCGTTGTCTGCTTCTCATTTCCTCAGCCTATAAAAACCCACGTCCTTCTTCAGTATTTGGCATCCCTTCTTCAAATCCAAAGCTCACCACGTACGTCTCCCACTACCATACTACCATACGACCACATCCATTTCTCTTCTCCCCGTTTTCTCCATTTTTATTTGTTTTTCCACCACACCACATCACTGCCATTAATTAGGATTATTATTACGGACAACGTGGATACAGAGGCGGAGCTAGGATTCAGAGTCAACTTGCTAGCTGGAGTTTTCTCTACCCTTTCTCTTATTTTGTTAAAATGTTGTTATATATAGTTATGTTTAATTAATAAACTTAAGCCCTCCCAGGTTTGGGATGCGAGCCTTTTTATAAATTATGTTATGTTAAGCTTTCCACTCTGATTTTATCCAAAGTAATAGTTTAACTCTTGTCCTTCATGTGCTTTAATTCTCTAGCTAATTATTAAAGCAATATTTGTAGTTTCTAATCAACATGCGAGAGCTGAGATAGATAACAAGACGTGGGGAAGATAAACCTGATTAACAGCTAGAAGCCTGATCCGGCCTATAGGTTAATTAGTCTCAAATAGAAGCTGTTCTTTATGCGATTGGTTGTGTCCGGATTAGAGCATTAGTCTGCTGCTAGTTCTAGCAACTGGTTAGGGTTCGTTAGATTTAGTCGTCAACGAATTATTTATAGTTTGTGAGTTTATTACTTAAGTGGTAAAGTTTATATTAATATAATTGATAAAATAGGTGAGCAGAACAACCCGGGATGTTTTCTTAAAAGACAAAAAAGATTATAATTCTATTTTTATTATTTTGTTCTTGTTCAGGTTAGGTTTTCGATTATTTCTTCTCCTAAAAAAAATGATAAAATCTATGTACTAGAAGTATCAGAAAATTTAATCCACTATCAGTTATCCACAACGAGGTCCCCAAGAGTACGACAACCCCACGAATCCTATCCCGCAAAACGATTAGGTACACTGCCTATGTGGTAGAAGTAGTCACATATTTCTCCAACAAGTTTTTGGCGCCATTGCCGGGGACCTCCAGCATGGTTAATTGATAGTTTTTAAATATTATTGAGATTATATTTTTATTTACTTTTATTTTATTTTTGCTTTATTTGTATTTTACTTACAAAAAAAAATTATATATATTTCTTGTATCTCTGTTTTATTTTTGTTTTTATGTTTCTTTTCTATTTTTATTTTCTATTCTACTTGGTATTTTGTTTTGTTTTTGTAGGCTAGTTACTGATAATGGAGAGCGGATACGATGAGCTGAGAAGATTGTTGATCAATTTGGAATGGACACAAATGCAAGAGGAAATATCCTCATATCGAAGGTTGGTCAAGGATTATCAACCACCTCAACAATCAAATCGAGAGCCGTATTGGTGGGAAATCGACCAGGCTAATACACAGTACAACGAAGCTTAGTTGGGGTATTACTACTTCAATCAGAACAAGCAACAATCTACACAAAGGCTAGACGAATTCCTCCCAAATGTGGACAAGCCGCTAGAAGAAGAAATTCCAGTGGTGACCCCAAGGAGTGAAGATCGACTCGAGCCAGATAATCTTGAAGCTACAAGTTCTGATGAGGAGATAAAGAAACTTCTCAGGACATTTTTCTCCGACGCCGAGTTAGAACAAATGTCTGAGAGTTACAATCTTCCTCCATCTCCATCCCCCCCACACAGGAGGAGCAATTAAAATTCGAAGATATTGTGTCTGAGCCGGTCAACCAGCTGGAAGAGCGCTATCCTGTTGAGCCTCACCAACCGGAAGAGGAAATTTACATCCTCGAATCTGAGGAAGGAACACCACTACCACCGATCTCTCATCAACTTCCATCCTGCCTCCATAAGCCTCAACAGCAAGAGGAGGATGTTTACATCCTCCAATTTGAGGAAGAAAAGTCATCACCAGCTGGTCTCCTGTTACAACTACGTTACCGGCAGTACCTCCTCAAACACCAGGTTTTGTGGAGTATTCATTTTCCTATTTTATTTACCGAAGTAACGTTTTGTTTTGATCCAGGTGGTTTCTTTTTATTATTACTAACTTTGTTTTCCTGGCGAAGGTGTTGTCTACTTTTATTTTGGTCCAGGATAACGAAGCAGGAGTCTAGCCAAAGACTAAAACTATGGGCAGCTTACTGGGAGGCAACCCAGTGGTTAAACTTTATTATCTTATTATTATTATCATTATTTCATTTTGTACCCCACATTATTTCTATATTATGTTTTTTTTCAAAAAAAAATTACAAAAACTTTCAATTAATAGGGGAGTATATGGTTTTATTTTATTCTTATTTATGATTTTATATTAATTTTAATTTTTAACAAAAAGAAGTGGAAATGGTGTCTATGCTTTCATGCAACGCTTTTTAGCGTCTATTTTTGGGTAGTGTGTGCAGGTGAAATTCTTATCATGGTATCTGAAGAACTCTAAGGCTGGACACTTGCTTGAACGCAAGTGTGAGGAACGCTACTACCCCCATTGTTCGCACTTAAGTGTGAGGAAGGACACCTTCCTCAATCTACGATATCAGGGGAGTTTCAGTTTCTTTATTTTAAATGTTTGTGTCCAGTCTATCACGCTTAATGATTATTATTATATCAGTCCATGATTGTCCTGAATGAAATTCTTCATGAGTCTGGCATATTTTGAAAGGTCTTTTCTTGATTATTTTATGAACAATGAGGACATTGCTCCTCTTAAGTGTGAGGAAGTTTAGACCTTTCCCTGAAAATATGCCAGTTGTACCTAATGCCACACTTGATTTTATTGTTCTTTAATTATGATAGTAAGCTTCTCTAAAGGCCAATACATGTTGAATTTTCGGGCTAAAATTTTAGTGGTTTTTGAAATCAAGCCTGATGACAACCTCAAGAATCGTTCTGCTTGACGTTGTTTGTATGTATCAATTTCTTTCTTCAAAATTAAATCTATTTTCACTGAAATCTGGTGGATAAGCTGATTGTGGAAATTAAACTACCTTAGCTCGATAATCATGGGACTAAGTGAAAGTTTGGTATGGAAAGGATAAGGCAAGGTACTCCTCTGATCATATAATGAAGTTTTCTGAACCAAAACAGGCCTCTTCATTCGGTTATTAAGTCCTTGGGGTGCCTCATCACCCAGCTACCTAAGGTCTTGTGATCTGGGATAGAAGGCCCAAAGCCGCTACATGGGTGAAGAGAAAAGTCTGAGGGATGAAACAAATTGTGCGAACAAGAAAAAAAACAAAAAATGAACACGCAAAACTCTTAATGCTGAATAATTGTCACAATTCCCATATTTGATCATGAGTACGTGGTGTTGAAAGGTATCACGGATAAGGTGTTACTTCACACCCCTTGTCATCCAAGGGTTAGAGAAAAGAAATTGTGTAACACCCCATCCAACAATAACACACTTACAATAAACTGCAGCGGAAAAACAATCTCATCACAATACTTATCTCGTTGGTGTTACACGCCGTTAGCCACCCACGTGGCTAACAAGGCTAATACATACACATTGTACCGGTCTGATGGGCTAAATTCCCGAGCGACTACACATTACTATCCCTTTCCATTAATCACCACAACAACATACACCTTCCCACTATACCGAGTATTTATAACTAATGCCGATAACAATCTCGGTCTTACTACACCTACTGTATACATACAACATGAACGATTACCCATGTACAACGACTACCCGTCCTACTCTCGAACGGCTTCCAGCTCCTTGTACCTGAAATAGGAAAAGAAGAGAAAGGGTGGCCCCAAGGGGCTCAGCACCTTTGCTGGTATGGTAATCCGCAGCCCACATGCTACCGGGCCACGCACAACTAATTGTCGTCTTAGCATGCGGTTGATTATTTTTAAATCATGCATGCAACTGTAAACACACAACACACAATCATTTCGCCTCAACGGGCTCAACAAACGGATAATATATCCTTACTTAATAAGTCACTCAAGGTATTCAATATCCCTAGAGTGTTCCTCCTCTAATGGAGCTACTTCCTTAACAGACGAGACTTACCCTTAAATCGGGTTATCCTTAAATGCCTCTTTTCTCAAACTGGGATTCATATCCATGATCCACATACTCCACATTTTACAACATATAACATACACTACATAACAACACTTAACAACACCTTGCACGTTTCCACGTGCACAACATAACACCGCAATAGATATTGCATCACAACAAAGATACATAACATAACGGGAATGGTCCTCTTAGGAACCGACCCAAACATTGTTAATACACTGGTGAGCCTAGAGAATGTTGCCAGTCTCATGATAAGCTCGTTACATAACTCGTTACCGTCTCGTTAAATGAACAGTTAACTTAACACAAGGTGTCTCGGATATAGTGATCCAAGCACACCGAAACAAACATAACAATAGTATGCCCCTGTGGCCCGACGTGAGTCAGTAATAGCCTTGGTTAAGCTAAAGGGAAGGTTGGGAACCAAATTGGAAAACAACCATAACATACGGAGAGGATCGAACCTGCTATGACAACGACCCCCATACTCACACGCGTGGCCGGAACAGACCGGACTCCTCACTCCCCCGTTAGCACTTGTTAGAAGTTCAACTTTGAACTTTATTAAACAATCACAACCATTGGGTTAAGTCTTGTTAGACATACACAAGGGAAGAGAGAGTCATACATTCACATACAAACATCGCACACAAACATCACATAACCAACTCACGCATAGCCGTGGTTAGAACGTTCCTTAAGTCGGAAACGTTGTTACCGTATACCGTTCTCCTACGTTTACCTAATAGTGGTTAACTAGCCCTTCAAGCGCATTCGAGGTTACCGGTATCGGCACGAAAACATACAATAACAATAACGACTGTAAACTCGTTTCATGATTTATCTCATAACGTGGCAAACATACTATAAAAACACATTGGCATACAAGCCGGTGTAATCCGGTAGGACACAGGTTGCAAGAAAACCATACCTGTCACCGGAGTCCACTTTACCACGTCCACTTATGTTCCTCGAGCGATTCTCGAACAACTGTTAACATCACATGTGTTTTTTTTATTAACATCGGGGTTGCTTGATTATTTAATGACTAATGCTTATAATTTTTCCCGTTAACTTAGTTACATAACTTTACATTTTAACTTGTTTTACTTTTACATTCAATACATTTCATTTTATAACCTTAACATTTAAATCATCTTACTTAACTTAATCTCTTAAGTCCTTTTATAATTATTTTTCTAATCATCAATACTCTCTTAATGGCATACCACTATGCCACTTAACATTTAAAATTTAATTTTTTTTTTTTTTAAGTCCGACCGACCCACCCCCTGGGTAGGTCGGCTGCAGAGAACATCCAACTTCACAGTTTCAGCCCGACCGACCCAGACTGGGGTCGGTCCCCTGGGTAGGTCGGCTGCAGAAACTTCCCATACATTGTCAAACTTTCTCCAAATTTTTCCTCAAGCCCCATAATGTGTTCTAACATCATTTGACACCTCAAACACCCTTTAGCCATGTACTAAACTCTTTAAATCACACACCAAAACCATCTTATCATTCACAAATTCCTTACAAAATTCTTAGCACTTGGAATGTTTCCTCCTTAAGATTTCTAAGTGGTATTTCACCAATATTGACCACTTTACCAAGGTGTTTCCTCTACACCTTACATCATCTCTCAAATTTCTTTTCTTACAAACTAAATCTCCTTTTTCACATCTTACCTAAACATCACTTCTTCCTTGTACATCAACATTCCTAAACCTTAAACAAACTTCTCCAAGACTTGAATACACTCTCAAAAACACACATTGAATTCCTAGAACTTCCAAGATAATACCTAAATCCTTGCATCACTCTAAATCACCTTAATACATGTTTTCTTCACTAGAAAAACACTTGTTCACCTTTAACACTTCCTAGTTCACCAAAACTTGTTTAAATCACTTAGAACTTCTTATACATTTTCCAAATTTTGCCATAACTTCTCTTGTATATTCTCACATCCAAACACTTAGGTTTTTACCTTATTTCACTCAAGAACACCTAAAATCCATCAAACACATTTTTATACACAAACTTCACACATTTAGCACTACATCACAATATAGTGCATAACTTAAATTGCTTGGCACTTAGGCCCTTAAATAACATGGCTCTTAGGCCCTTAAATTGCATAAACCTTAAACACTGAATTTCCCACATAAGTAATGCCTTTGACCTGCAAATACACCCAACAATACACATGCCCTTAATAAACTCCTTGAGAGCATTTCTCTAGGTCATTCACCATTGGCTCCTTAGGTATTTTATTAAGCAAATCAAGCTCATTTTCCTAAGGCATTTAAACTACATTGAGAGAGCTTGTTTACCTCTTTTCCTCACAAACTTCTTTCTTGTTTCCTTGTAAAACGGTGGGGTGTTTGGTTGTTTGTCAACTTCTAAACAATGTACAAATAATAGAATGAGTATTCAAGCATTATGCTTCATCTCATTGTAAACCCTAGTTACACATATTGTTTAACACATTAAGGTAATTGTTTTACCTTGGAATTGGAAGAGAACTTGAATAAGTATCAAGAGAGGACTCCTCTTAGCCCTTGGAAGATTCAAATGAAGCTAAAATAAGCAAGGTGAAAACACCATTGTGAGGTGAATTTTCGGACATCACATAAGCATGGAGGAAACATGGATTTTCTTTGAGTTTCCTTACCTTGAAGCAAAGGAGAACAATAATATGTGAAAGGTGAGCTCAAGCTCCTTCAATGGTGAATCATCTTGGCACCGAAATGGAGCTTTGGGATTTTGAAAGGATAGAATTGAAGAGCTTGATGAGAGGAAGAGAATGGTGGTCTTAGAATTGAATTAATTTGGCCAAATGAGCTAGGAGATACAAGTGGTCAAAGATGGAAAATAATGGTGGTGTTGGTGTGCTGCTGTAGCAGGCCGTGAATGGAGAGCAAGAAGAGATAGAAGAGAGGTTGAAGACGTGTGGAATGAGAGAAATGAGAGAAATGAGATTGTTTTGCTTTTTGAAGATATTTATATCTTAAAGCAAATAGTAACCATTAGTCATCACTTATTACTTAATAAACTTACATGTGTGGTGACTCACACCTTGAAAACCGGCCCCCATTTAATAGAAGGGTATATTGGTCTTTGTTGACCAATTTAATTACTTATAACAACATATGTTACAAACTAGCTTATAAAAGTTACTATTCATCAAAAACAAGGCACATAGAAGTGAAATTTTTGATTTCCCATTGATATAGACTTCCAAATGTGATACTATATAGTACACATGTTAATTAAAGAGTAATGATGGACATCTAGCCATTCAAAACTCATTTACAAGACAATTTTTCAAAAACGTGCTTTAAGACTCCTTAAAGCACTTTTTGTGTTTTAACTTGTTTTCAAGCTTGGTTTTCTTTAGTAACTGATTTAATATGTTCATTAACATATAAATAAGGCATAGGTATGACCATTAGGTCTTATACACATTTATCCCAAGCTTAGAGCACATTTTAGCCCATATTGACCTTAAGGTATTTATTTATGTGTTTGTTTGGTTTCATTGTCTACCAAGGTTTCCTAAGGACTTAATTAGCCTTATAAAATCATAATTAAATGTTATTAAGTCTTGGTAGGCTCTTTGGGTCCTAACCAAGTTCGCTCATAGCTTAGAGCATGTTTTTGGTCAAACCGTATCTTAGTGCTTTATTGCATTTACTATGGTTTAAATTGTTCACTGATGTTTCTAAGGCACTTTTTAGCCTTTACATACCATAGTTTAAATGTTTAACAACATATCAAGGTTTGGGGTATTTCAATCTACCCCCCTTAAAAGAACTTCGTCCTCGAAGTTCACATTTCCCACACATCATTAGATTAGAATACGGGGATTACTTATAGCCATAAAACTTCCATAACCAAACACACTTTACATCACAACCTCGGACTTAATGGTCGGGCAACACATTCACATCCACACATAACATAACATATTCACATGATAACCTCGGACTCAATGGTCCGGGTATCTTAACAACACTTACACATACATAACAACCCCTTTGACTCACTGGTCTTGGGTAACATAACAACATTTAGACCCATAGGTCTTGATAGCATACACTTTAGGAACTCAAGGTCAAAATAATATTTATTACACATACCACACAACATGTCATAGCATGTATAACAATCAAAAATATCCTTGATATACACTGTGATCCCGCAGAACCCGGTCGCGATGGACACCTTCCGTCCCCGTGCCTTTGGGAGATCAAAACAATCACTTAAATTTAAAATTTTTCCTTGTGAGGTTAAGTAAGAAGACTTTAATTATGTAAAGTATCTATCAACGTCTTATAAATACCAATTGAAAATCCTTTTGAAAACACACACAACTCCAAGTCCAACTTAAGCTCTTTGCTTCTTTTCTTAGCGTGGTTATTTGTGACCACTTATAGGGAGTTTCAAGAGTCATCCAACCCTGATGTGATCAGCATCAGTGTTGAACTATCCTTCCACCCCAATTTGTGTTTGGCTTCCCTTGATCACATGCAAATCAAGTTCCACCTCCCACTTCATTTTCAAGCATCAATTAAATCACTCATTTCCAATTTTCTATCTTTTAAATCATTCTAGTCATGATCATAACATCTCCAAGGGATAGAACTTCGTCTATCAGTTATTTCCATGCACTTTAATGTTGTTACCTAGGGAATCTTATTCTCACTAGGTTCTATGTCAGTTTCGTATTCTTTCATGAATCACTATATAGTATATATATACATATATATTTTATCAAAAACAACACACCATTTCACATTTATACACTGTCGGGGCTTTTGTTCCCCCAGGAGTTTCTCTACTCCCCACACTTGTACTATCACACACTTATCACGATGGTATTCGCATCTTCTGTGCGCAATTACCACAATTAAACCATGAATGAATGTGTATGTTTACGTAACACACACACCAATCATCAAAACAATAATATAATTTTGTGCTATGCACAATATAAGTCACATACACTACGTACACTTGTACGGTAATATACACTAAGTGGTTTTGTGCTCTACCCCCCTTAAAAGGGATTACGCCCACGTAATCAATCACTAAACATTGGCTTATAATGTTCTGCCGTCGTGAAGTGTTTTAACTTCCACGCGGTCTATTACACAATGGATTCTGATTAGAGGATCTTAACCATATTGGCGGTTTAGTTCCTAAACCAAGAATTCTCATTGGAGTTTGTTTAAACTCTTAGTTGGTTTCGATTCTGGCCTGTTAGGCTTCTAGGCGTTAATAATTAGCCATTCACTCATGTTCACCATGTACATTCAACACTTGATCACAGGCTCCTTTTGTTATTCTTACTGTATTGTACATCCCCAATTGTCACCTTCATCTTGGTAACAATGGTTTCTCAACCGACGCGTGGTATCTCTTACCGTTAGCGAATTCGGTGAGTTATACACTTTCTATCCACTTCCATAACAATTACTATGTATACCACTATGTATTTCACAATGATTGACTTGTTCCCTTCCGACTTACTGTCGGTTGAGATTGAGCTACTACCTAGTGTGTAGTGCTCTCTCAGCTATTTCCAACATTTGGGGTATATTCCATACCGATATTTGACAGTTAGTGCTACTGTAGTCACTTACTGTTAATCATGCCTCCACATTTGGTCTTGTACAAGTACTTTCTATAGGTGCGGCCTTGCATTTCCTATGCATCGGCCATTATAACATTATTCCTCCATAATTAACATGTTTCCAATTCCTAGCTATCCCACTCGATCATTACTGCGCAAGTGCAATACCAAAACACTCAGTCATACAGAGTGCAGAGGCGTAAACGCTTGACAGTAAATCCCTTATGTGATTCGCCATGGAATTCACACTGAGTTTCTTATCACATAGTACCGACCATTGGCTTATTGCCCAGTCTGTGTATCATCACTTGCTTGCATGTCCATTGAGTTTAACTCATAACTGGTCTTATCTGCCACATCATTATTCAACAACACTTATACAACGGTCGCTTACTGCGCACCGTGCTTATTGTATAACACTAACTTATATGGTGTTTACTGTCACATTGACTTCCACACATATACTTACATCATTCGTATTATGGTTCATCACTCACTACTGTATGCTCCTTGAGCATTGATCATCCGAGTCACAAGCCGGCATTATTCAGCTCAGTGTTTCACTTTATACACACATACTACTAAGCTAACTGCTCTCTTTCAATAATAATCATCCATCCTTAACATATTTGTTGGGCTTAATACACATAACTACCGCTCCTGCGGTCTCGCAATATCGAGAGGTATCCCCACTCTTAATGCAGTGGTTCGTTTACCACTCTATTCACTTATACAACATAAACTTCTACCATCAGTCGAATTTATATAACATATCTTGCTTATGGCTTATAAGCCTTATTTGCCTTGAGCTGGGCTCATTGTAGGCTGTCCACGCACATGTACTTCTCTGTACAATATTACATGGTTTCCCCTCATGGGATGCCCCTTAGGATTGTCAGTGCGTTCCCTGACAACTTATGTCTAAACTGGGTGTTAGTTTCAACCCTTATGTTTTTATCATGCATTTCATTCAACAATTGTTGATGCGAACACCCCTCAAGGATTGCTCCTGGGTGTTGCTATGTTATGCCATTACATTTGGCTCACACTTATTGGTACATTCCGTTAGCCACGCCGTTTGCGTTCTTAACTGGTTTATTATCTTCTTCTGTGAAGATCAACACTTCCTGGTAGTGTAGGTACTCATTCTGGGAATTTCATCCCGTTCATTGCACATTAATGTGTCCACATTAGTCATCTGCTTGCCATGTACAGGCTAGGTCACCGTTCCAGCTAACATGTTTATCCCTAAGGATCCTTAAGACATATGTGATGTGTTTACATAACAGTTTGTGCCCTTCGCACTTCCTAACTCTTAAACATTTCCTTGAGAGGAATTCATTATTTCCTTTAGTCTAGTTAACTTAACTGAGTTCCTTAACTTCAACTATTCCTTGTAATCCTTAGCTCTTGTTTGATTTATACTACTGACCGTAGACGGAGTTGACTACTTCCCGTGTTTCGGACTCCACTCGTATACATATGTGGGGTACCATACTGATACATTGCTACTTACCCAACTAACCCATAAGTAGGTCTGCCAGGCCCACAAGCTCCTATCGGAGTGCGGTCGTTCCCACAACAGTTGGTACACTTGTAGTGTCCGTCACACGCCTAGGTGAAGTATTCTGTTGTCAACTCCCTTATATTGTCCCGTGACAATATTCATTCCTTGCTTCCCGAACTTAATCGGGGAAAGTTTATCCACTGTTGTATCCTTGTCAACTGCCCCTGGTTTCACTGGTTTGGTTTAAAAGAAGGTTGGAAAGAAAATCTGGTTAGAAAGAAAAACAAGGGTTTGAGTAAATCTGAGTTTGAAAGAAAATTTTCATGGTTTCACAACATCTTCTTACCTTAGCCAAGTCTAGCTTCTTGCTGACTGGTGTACTTACAATTACAGAGGTTAGGCTAGCAGGCCCTTCCACTGTTATGACGATCACATTTAACTTTATGGTACTTTTCCAAGTACTTTGTAGTGGTTAAAACCCCGAACAGCCCTGTTATAGCAGCACTTGCTATGGCAAGTGCGCCATGCTAACTGGCTATCGGTTTAACACATACCGTTTGTGGTATTGTTTTTACCCATTTTGTCATCAGTGGCCTTGTTGGCCCTCACTGATCTTACTGTCTTGATAACTACTCTTCTAGGTGATTTCTCACTGTCTTCACATGATAATCATTAACTAGGGTGTTTCCCATTCTAGGAGTCCCTATTTTCTTAGTATTGTATTCTCTTGTAGCCCGTTCCACGTATTTGGGCACTACGTTGTAGTTCCCTTGCCGGTTGGTACACCGTTGGTGTATTATTTATCAACTGTGGTCCCGTAGACACTCGTCTCGGGTTTCACTAATCCACTTCTTGCCTGTTGCACGGTCGGTGCGTTGCAAGCTGGTTATTCTCGACTGCTCTGCATGTCGACCCAGGTTGCCGGAAATTCTATTCTCTTATACACAAAATTCTTCATTCTTCGCTGTTAAATGCGGTTAACATTGTTTAGATGGAAACCGTCTCCGGGATTCCCACTTTTCGGGATCTACCGTTTGACAGGTTCTCCGTACCCTAAAGGTATTTAATAACAGCCAGATCGGGTATTCCCGAGTAAGAGTGGACTTCCATCTCTCTGGCGTTGTTTCCCCAAGTTATATACAGGGATTGTGGAGGGCGGGAAGGATAGGATATAGTAGTTTCTAGTATTCACTGGTAGTTCCTTTCTAGCGTACCTCTCACGCTATCACTCAACCCTTAACCCAAAGTACTTAAATCCTAACTCGGTACTTCCTAAGCTCGGTAATTCAGTCATCAGAGCGATACTTCGCTCTGATACCACTTTTTGTAACACCCCATCCAACAATAACACACTTACAATAAACTGCAGCGGAAAAACAACCTCATCACATTACTTATCTCGTTGGTGTTACACGCCGTTAGCCACCCACGTGGCTAACAAGGCTAATACATACACATTGTACCGGTCTGATGGGCTAAATTCCCGAGCGACTACACATTACTATCCCTTTCCATTAATCACCACAACAACATACACCTTCCCACTATACCGAGTATTTATAACTAATGCCGATAACAATCTCAGTCTTACTACACCTACTGTATACATACAACATGAACGATTACCCATGTACAACGACTACCCGTCCTACTCTCGAACGGCTTCCAGCTCATTGTACCTGAAATAGGAAAAGAAGAGAAAGGGTGGCCCCCAAGGGGCTCAGCACCTTTGCTGGTATGGTAATCCCGCAACCCACATGCTACCGGGCCACGCACAACTAATTGTCGTCTTAGCATGCGGTTGATTATTTTTAAATCATGCATGCAACTGTAAACACACAACACACAATCATTTCGCCTCAACGGGCTCAACAAACGGATAATATATCCTTACTTAATAAGTCACTCAAGGTATTCAATATCCCTAGAGTGTTCCTCCTCTAATGGAGCTACTTCCTTAACAGACGACACTTACCCTAAATCGGGTTATCCTTAAATGCCTCTTCTCAAACTGGGATTCATATCCATGATCCACATACTCCACATTTTACAACATATAACATACACTACATAACAACACTTAACAACACCTTGCACGTTTCCACGTGCACAACATAACACCGCAATAGATATTGCATCACAACAAAGATACATAACATAACGGGAATGGTCCTCTTAGGAACCGACCACCCAAACATTGTTAATACACTGGTGAGCCTAGAGAATGTTGCCAGTCTCATGATAAGCTCGTTACATAACTCGTTACCGTCTCGTTAAATGAACGGTTAACTTAACACAAGGTGTCTCGGATATAGTGATCCAAGCACACCGAAACAAACATAACAATAGTATGCCCCTGTGGCCCGACGTGAGTCAGTAATAGCCTTGGTTAAGCTAAAGGGAAGGTTGGGAACCAAATTGGAAAACAACCATAACATACGGAGAGGATCGAACCTGCTATAACAACGACCCCCATACTCACACGCGTGGCCGGAACAGACCGGACTCCTCACTCCCCCGTTAGCACTTGTTAGAAGTTCAACTTTGAACTTTATTAAACAATCACAACCATTGGGTTAAGTCTTGTTAGACATACACAAGGGAAGAGAGAGTCATACATTCACATACAAACATCGCACACAGACATCACATAACCAACTCACGCATAGCCGTGGTTAGAACGTTCCTTAAGTCGGAAACGTTGTTACCAGATACCGTTCTCCTACGTTTACCTAATAGTGGTTAACTAGCCCTTCAAGCGCATTCGAGGTTACCGGTATCGGCACGAAAAACATACAATAACAATAACGACTGTAAACTCGTTTCATGATTTATCTCATAACGTGGCAAACATACAGAAAAACACATTGGCATACAAGCCGGTGTAATCCGGTAGGACACAGGTTGCAAGAAAACCATACCTGTCACCAGAGTCCACTTTACCACGTCCACTTATGTTCCTCGAGCAATTCTCGAACAACTGTTAACATCACATGTGTTTTTTTATTAACATCGGGGTTGCTTGATTATTAATGACTAATGCTTATAATTTTTCCCCGTTAACTTAGTTACATAACTTTACATTTTAACTTGTTTTACTTTTACATTTCAATACATTTCATTTTATAACCTTAACATTTAAATCATCTTACTTAACTTAATCTCTTAAGTCCTTTTATAATTATTTTTCTAATCATCAATACTCTCTTAATGGCATACCACTAATGCCACTTAACATTCTTAAAATTAATTTTTTTTTTTTAAAGTCCGACCGACCCACCCCCTGGGTAGGTCGGCTGCAGAGAACATCCAACTTCACAGTTTCAGCCCGACCGACCCAGACTGGGGTCGGTCCCCTGGGTAGGTCGGCTGCAGAAACTTCCCATACATTGTCAAACTTTCTCCAAATTTTTCCTCAAGCCCCATAATGTGTTCTAACATCATTTGACACCTCAAACACACCTTTAGCCATGTACTAAACTCTTTAAATCACACACCAAAACCATCTTATCATTCACAAATTCCTTACAAAATTCTTAGCACTTGGAATGTTTCCTCCTTAAGATTTCTAAGTGGTATTTCACCAATATTGACCACTTTACCAAGGTGTTTCCTCTACACCTTACATCATCTCTCAAATTTCTTTTCTTACAAACTAAATCTCCTTTTTCACATCTTACCTAAACATCACTTCTTCCTTGTACATCAACATTCCTAAACCTTAAACAAACTTCTCCAAGACTTGAATACACTCTCAAAAACACACATTGAATTCCTAGAACTTCCAAGATAATACCTAAATCCTTGCATCACTCTAAATCACCTTAATACATGTTTTCTTCACTAGAAAAACACTTGTTCACCTTTAACACTTCCTAGTTCACCAAAACTTGTTTAAATCACTTAGAACTTCTTATACATTTTCCAAATTTTGCCATAACTTCTCTTGTATATTCTCACATCCAAACACTTAGGTTTTTACCTTATTTCACTCAAGAACACCTAAAATCCATCAAACACATTTTTATACACAAACTTCACACATTTAGCACTACATCACAATATAGTGCATAACTTAAATTGCTTGGCACTTAGGCCCTTAAATAACATGGCTCTTAGGCCCTTAAATTGCATAAACCTTAAACACTGAATTTCCCACATAAGTAATGCCTTTGACCTGCAAATACACCCAACAATACACATGCCCTTAATAAACTCCTTGAGAGCATTTCTCTAGGTCATTCACCATTGGCTCCTTAGGTATTTTATTAAGCAAATCAAGCTCATTTTCCTAAGGCATTTAAACTACATTGAGATAGCTTGTTTACCTCTTTTTCCTCACAAACTTCTTTCTTGTTTCCTTGTAAAACCGGTGGGGGTTGGTTGTTTTTCAACTTCTAAACAATGTACAAATAATAGAATGAGTATTCAAGCATTATGCTTCATCTCATTGTAAACCCTAGTTACACATATTGTTTTAACACATTAAGGTAATTGTTTTACCTTGGAATTGGAAGAGAACTTGAATAAGTATCAAGAGAGGACTCCTCTTAGCCCTTGGAAGATTCAAATGAAGCTAAAATAAGCAAGGTGAAAACACCATTGTGAGGTGAATTTTCGGACATCACATAAGCATGGAGGAAACATGGATTTTCTTTGAGTTTCCTTACCTTGAAGCAAAGGAGAACAATAATATGTGAAAAGGTGAGCTCAAGCTCCTTCAATGGTGAATCATCTTGGCACCGAAATGGAGCTTTGGGATTTTGAAAGGATAGAATTGAAGAGCTATGATGAGAGGACGAGAATGGTGGTCTTAGAATTTAAAATTTGGCCAAATGAGCTAGGAGATACAAGTGGTCAAAGATGGAAAATAAATGGTGGTGTTGGTGTTGCTGTAGCAGGCCGTGAATGGAGAGCAAGAAGAGATAGAAGAGAGGTTGAAGACGTGTGGAATGAGAGAAATGAGAGAAATGAGATTGGTTTTGCTTTTTGAAGATATTTATATCTTAAAGCAAATAGTACCATTAGTCATCACTTATTACTTAATAAACTTACATGTGTGGTGACTCACACCTTGAAAAACTGGCCCCCATTTAATAGAAGGGTATATTGGTCTTTGTTGACCAATTTAATTACTTATAACAACATATGTTACAAACTAGCTTATAAAGTTACTATTCATCAAACAAGGCACAAGAAGTGAAATTTTTGATTTCCCATTGATATAGACTTCCAAATGTGATACTATATATACACATGTTAATTAAGAGTAATGATGGACATCTAGCCATTCAAAACTCATTTACAAGACAATTTTTCAAAAACGTGCTTTAAGACTCCTTAAAGCACTTTTGTGTTTTAACTTGTTTTCAAGCTTGGTTTTCTTTAGTAACTGATTTAATATGTTCATTAACATATAATAAGGCATAGGTATGACCATTAGGTCTTATACACATTTATCCCAAGCTTAGAGCACATTTTAGCCCATATTGACCTAAGGTATTTATTATGTTTGTTTGGTTTCATTGTCTACCAAGGTTTCCTAAGGACTTAATTAGCCTTATAAAACATAATTAAATGTTATTAAGTCTTGGTAGGCTCTTTGGGTCCTAACCAAGTTCGCTTATAGCTTAGAGCATGTTTTTGGTCAAACCGTATCTTAGTGCTTTAATTGCATTTACTATGGTTTAAATTGTTCATTGATGTTTCTAAGGCACTTTTTAGCCTTTAAATACCATAGTTTAAATGTTTAAACAACATATCAAGGTTTGGGGTATTTCAAATTGGTGGAAGGTTCCGAGCTAATCTATGTTCAATCTTTGCAATCTAACTTATCCATGCCCTTATTAAAATTTTTTTTTGTTTCACTGTTTACAAATACCTACATCTAAGAGCAGGATTATTCTTTTGATTGCCATTTAGCTTGATTTCCTTCCCGACTGTTGAAAACCCGGAGTTTGATACAGTGATCTTAGAGAAAGTTTGTTCTTTATTTGCTTGAGGACGAGCAAAAGATAAGTGTGAGGAAGTTTGATAAGTGCGAAATATATAGATTTTTAAGGGTTTAACTACCTTATAATTTGCCGTATTTTAAGTAATATTTCTCACTTATCTTACGATTTCCTAGATTTATGTTTTGATATGAATTGATATATTTTTATGTGTTAAATGCAGGAAAAATCTATATAAATGGATAGATGATCTCATGAGCTTTCCAACGCAACAAACGGCGAGTAAAACGGACTTATAACGAAGAATCTGGAGCCGGTTGAAGATTGCAGAAAATAGAAAGCGACATCACCTGCGTCCGCGTATGGCCCGGGCGGATGGCAAGGCGGACGACACTGATGTAGCCGGGCGGACGTCTGCGCGGACAGAAGAAGACGCGGGCGGACAAGCAAACATCAGGCACGTCTGCATGAAAGAGACGCGGACACTTGCGCGGACAAGGCACGTCCGCTTGAAGTCTGGGCGGACACTGGCGCGGACACGAGCGCGGACGTGTCTAGAAAATGCGCCGGATCTAGATTTCGACAGATTTCGATGCGAACAGTTGTCTTCTCCTTCTTCCTTCGCGGCGCCGCACTCGAACTGCTCTTCATTAATGCAGACGGCGCCTACCTTAATTCACTCAAGCGTGACGCCGCCTCTGCAATCAATTGCTGCTGCCCGATCATGAATGAAATCTCTGACTGCGATTTTCACGGATCTGCTTACCAACTCCACCGCCATCTTGATTCTCCCTGATTTTTCTCCGTTGTCTGCTTCTCATTTCCTCAGCCTATAAAAACCCACGTCCTTCTTCAGTATTTGGCATCCCTTCTTCAAATCCAAAGCTCACCACGTACGTTCTCCACTACCATACTACCATACTACCATCGACCACATCCATTTCTCTTCTCCCCCCGTTTTCTCCATTTTTATTTGTTTTTTCCACCACACCACACCACATCACTGCCATTAATTAGGATTATTATACGGACGACGTGGATACAGAGGCGGAGCTAGGATTCAGAGTCAACTTGCTAGCTGGAGTTTCTCTACCCTTTCTCTTATTTTGTTAAAATGTTGTTATATAAAGTTATGTTTAATTAATAAACTTAAGCCCTCCCAGGTTTGGGATGCGAGCCTATTTTATATAATTATGTTATGTTAAGCTTTCCACTATGATTTTATCTAAAGTAATAGTTTAACTCTTGTCCTTCATGTGCTTTAATTCTCTAGCTAATTATTAAAGCAATATTTGTAGTTTTCTAATCAACATGCGAGAGCTGAGATAGATAACAAGACGTGGGAAGATAAACCTGATTAACAGCTAGAAGCCTGATCCGGCCTATATTTAATTAGTCTCAAATAGAAGCTGTTCTTTATGCGATTGGTTGTGTCCGGATTAGAGCATTAGTCTGCTGCTAGTTCTAGCAACTGGTTAGGGTTCGTTAGATTTAGTCGTCAACGAATTATTTATAGTTTCTGAGTTTATTACTTAAGTGGTAAAGTTTATATTAATATAATTGATAAAATAGGTGAGCAAACAACCCGGGATGTTTTCTTAAAAGACAAAAAAGATTTATAATTTCTATTTTTATTATTTTGTTCTTGTTCAGGTTAGGTTTTCGATTATTTCTTCTCCTAAAAAATGATAAAATCTATGTACTAGAAGTCTCAGTAAATTTAATCCACTATCAGTTATCCACAACGAGGTCCCCAAGAGTACGACAACCCCACGAATCCACTATCCCGCAAACGATTAGGTACACTGCCTATGTGGTAGAAGTAGTCACATATTTCTCCAACAGTCTCGTACTTGTCTCGCACTGAAGATGATACTAGGTCTCGTACTAAAGTCTTGAAAATGATGGGTCTCGCACTGATTTTGGGTCTCGAACTAAAAATGAGTTAGAAAGATAATGGTCTCGTGCAAATGATGAAAAATGATTACCGGAGTGCCAAACATGGCAATGTATGCAATCAAAATATATGAAAGATACTCGTTCAAAACAGGAAACTGTTGGAAAAGGTGCCAACTTGGCATTGTTGAGGTGTTATGAAAAAGTTGTAAAACGCAACTAAAGTGTTTGTTGGAAGCTTGCCAAAACAAGAAACTGTTGAAAAATGTGTCAAACATGGCAATGCTTGAGAAAGACTCTGCTGAAAAAGGAAAGTGAAATGATCATTCCTGACTAAAAATTCCATATCTGCAACTTGTTTCTTGAAAAATAAACATGTCATTGGTGGAAGTGTGTGGTGTTTGTTGTGGTGCTGAAGGCTTTTGCCGTGTTCAGGATTTGTGACAGACCTGGGATTGGGTTGTGATTTATGATGGTGGTCAGGGTTATGATGGGCCTAATGTTTTTTGGAGGTAAGGCCAATGATGGGCTTGAGAGTGTGTGTGTGGTGGTAAGGGCTTATGTGTGTCTGTGGTGGGATGGTGGTGCTCAAGCTTTGGGTTTCAATTGGAGTTGACATGGCAAATGTTAGAACCAACAATTGCCCCCAGTATTTTTCCTTAGGACAATCCGAGCTAGAGTTCATGGCAATCGATCGGAACGATCGATTGCCCCCAGTATTTTCTTTGATTAAACGTGTGAACAAGTTTCATCTTCACAGGGTTGAGGCTTATTCTTTGATGTGGTGCTTCCTACCCTACACTCGATGTGGTCGGTGTTTGCACTCATTTCTCGCTCATGGTCATAACTTCTAAACCATTGAATTCGATATTTGATGGATTTACGCATTTGATCTGTTACTTTCACGTGATTGGACACACAACTATCAAGTCGGAAGTCTTTAAAGCTTATAACGTGGCCATAGGGTGTGATGAAAGACGACGGGATCATGGAGGGATATTTGAGGTATGTGGAGCTTAAATGGGTGACCAAAGCTGCAACTTGCGTCTTCTCTCGAATTCATCTTCATTGTCTTGAAGTTGTCTGGCTGCTTCATGTTGACGTTGTTTTCGAGCTTCTGGACCTGGACTTTTGGAGTTGTCCTTTACACCATTTCTCTTTTTTTTGTCATTTGGACTTCTTCGAGGCACTTCGGGTTTACCTTTTTGTTTTATCCTTTCTTGACTTTGCCTTCGGGGTTCTTGTGTTTCCCGGTTTTGGGCTTCGTGAGCTGTTTTTGATGTGTGCTCTATTGATCTTGTGTCATTCTGGGACCATTTGCGGATCGCTTCGTCATGCTGATTGCGGCATTGCTTCTTTGGACTGATGAGAATGTTATCTGAGAGTCGGGATCCTCGCTTCCTTTGGTCACCGGGTCGGACATTCATCATTGGCTGGGTTATTTTGTGGAGCTCATAATATCGAAAAGGGATATACGAAAGGCTCAACGGGGGTGCCTAGGGTTTAATGATAGGGTTTACAGCTTTTGGCTATGTGGTGCTGTACCTAGGTGCTTCGTCATTCCTGATAGTTGTGTATCCGTTCCTTGTTACTTTTCGCAGGTCTAAGAGTAAATTTACAAATTATCTCCTCCGGTCAGAGTTATGCCATTTACCTCACCTTTGAATGTGGTCTCACCAGAGTCGTGTAAAAATGACATGCTCGTTCGCTCATGGTTTTTCCGCTCAAGACACTCTCGTGAATTTCACCCAGAGACTAGTTCACACGTTTAAACAAAAGATTCGAAGACAATGATTCTAAACTCAGATTGCCCCCAGTATTGATTTGGGGTTTGTGACAACAGTTTGATAGATGTGGGCCTTGAACCTCATTGTGGGTTGTTTGGATATTATGTGGTGAGTTGTGGTGTTTGGTTAGGCATGTTCAAATTTTTAGAAATAAAAGACAAGCCGTTCCATCGCATAGTCAGAAAATGATTACTTCGTGAGTGCTCTTTTTTTTTTAAGTTTTTTCGAATAAACGAATGATGCTTTGTACAAAAATTATGCAAAAGGAACTATGTTTTATTCAACAAAAAGAATAATGTTGGAAATTACAAACTCAGGAAAACTACCGAAAATGATTCAAGGGAACTAACTACTACAAAAGTTGAAAGACAACTAATCAAGAAAAGAAATGCATTTAATGAGAAAAACACTAAAAAAAAACAACATTTCTGATGATGCCTGGGCACGCGTGCTCTGCGCTCTCCACCATGTTCTTAGAATTGGAACCCTTGGTCAATCAGATCCTGGATTCTGTGTTGTAGGCTCTGCAGTGGTCAGTGTCGTGACCGGGCAGCTGATGAAAGTGACAAAATTGATTAAGATCCTTCCCCAAATGAGTAGTTCCTGGCCTCAGGGCAAGCGGTTGCATCGGATATCTTCCTCGAAGCTCTTCAAGTGCTTGTCTTGGTGTTCGGCCGATGTCTGTAAACTCTTTCTGTCGAGAACTCCGTCGGGATGGTTCTACTGTCCTAACGCTCCAACCAGGTCCTCTTGACTGTCGATCACTGTCTTCCTCATGTTGCCTGGTTCTCTTACGGGTGCAGCTTTGGATGCAAGTTGCTGCTCCTGGTTGTCTGATCACTTTCCTGAGTTCTGTAGCAATTTCTTTGACATTCCCCTCCGATCCTCGGACCCTAATGGAGCCAACTTCAATGCAGTCATAAAGGGTTGTTGAGAAGCCTGTCCACTAACTCATCCTGAGCTTGACGTTCGGACTCGAGGGAAAGAGCCTTTGCTTTCAACTCTTCGATAACAGCAACGTAGTTAGATTCCACGGCGTCCTTGGCAGCACTATGCCTCTGCTCCATGGCTTCAATGGTGGCCATGTGCTTTTGTTCCAAAATTACGAGCTGGGCTTCCATGTCGATTGGACCGTACTTAGGACTTGAGTCTACCCTGTTTCCAAGGTGTCCATTATTAGCTAACAAAAGGAAGTGGGCTGAAACATGATGCTTCACAAGATAGATCGAAACAGACTTAGGCTGAAAGCAAGTGGGCCAGGATACCCAGAGAATGAGGTGTTTGGGCTGGAGTATCTTATGAACTGGAACTTGGGCTGAAACCTAGACAGATGGCTTTGATTGGGCATGAGAGGTGACACCTAGATCTAGGGTTTGGGGCTAGGGCCCGAATAAGGAGTTTACCTAGTTTAGAATGAGCCCTTGAGCCGGAATGTGTTTGGGCCTGGAGTAAAGCACATGGGCTGGAATGGTCCCTAAACCACAAATGGGCCTAACTTTCTTTGGGCCAGAGAAGATGGTTGCTAAGTAGAAAAACATTTTATTTTTCAGAACTTGTGGGTTATTTCAAGTTCAGGTGGATTCCTTTTTTTTGGGCCTAGAACTAATTGGATAATTCAAATTGGGCCAGAAGAGAAATCACCTAAGTCTAAGCTTTTGGGCCGAAGCCCGAATGACTCACATATTAAACCAACAGGGCCTCTGGGCCGCAAACAAGTAGAGCCGCCAATTCAGTTGGGCTAGGTTAATGTAGGAGAAGTTCCTATCAATCTCTAGGCTAGGTAATGGGCCGATCATACAAGCAAACAAGGCCCACACAAATTCAACATGTCCTCACTTGACGGTTAAATCAATTTGGGTATGGATCGATCCGGAGAGGTGCTTGGGGCTTGGGCCAAGGTCGCCACAAAGGAATAGGGCTTGCACGCTATTCTCTTTGGGTTTCCCCACTTTTTTCACATCACCTAAAGGTGTGCGTCTACGGTCGGGTCTTTGACTGACCAAACAATGGGCTAGGTAAGGACACTGCCAGGAAAACGCTTGGGGCTAAGGCCCAGGTATTAAGGGGATGTGGTTAGACGACATCCTCCTCTTTTCCCCCGCTTATTCACATCACCTAAAAGGTGTGAGTCCCTGACAAGGGACCCTCAAACGGGTCCCGGGGTGAAATTGGTTTGTGTGGACCCTCGCTCTCATATGATGCAAAGGTGCAGAAAATTAAAGTGCGCATGAAAGTAAATAAACAGAGTAATAAAGCCATAAATAAACATTTTCGAGTTAAGCCCTCTTTCTTAAAATTAAAACAAGTTAAAATTAAGAAGTTTGTCCCCATCAGAGTCGCCAGTCTGTGAGCCTCGATTTTAAACCCTATCCTATGTGGATTAAGTTGATTAGGATCTAATCGGGTTTTAGGTCCACTTATAACCTAAGATTAATAACTATGTCATATAACAATAATTATTAAAACCTAAGCTAGCTCACTGGAACCTATTATGAGTCGCCACCTAATTTTGACCTAGATTAAATTAGGAAAGGAGAGTTCGGGTTCGGGGGCTTGATATTCGACTTAATTAGGGTTCAATTACTTTCATTACCCTTAGAAGTCGTTTTTCCTCTACTTAGTTTAATTACGGCTTATTACGAGTCATTTTAACTTAAGTGTGCGAGCTTCTATTTTTTTGTGTTTTTAGCATTTTTGACAGAAAATTAAAATAAAATTAAAGATTCCAAAACTAGGGTTTCAGAGGCAGAATTAGGTCAAATTTTGTTTCCGTCCGTGGCTACGGACCTAATGTCCGAACCCACGGACCCTAGTTAACCTATGTGAACATAAAAGTCGAATTAAACAGAAAACACAATTTTGCAAGGTCCGGGGCCACGGACAGGATGTCCGTGGGCCCGGACATTATTTTAGAAAACCTAAATTTTGAATTTTTAAAATCCCGCCGCCGTCCGTGGGCGTCCGGGCTTACGGACAGGGAGTCCGGGACCCCGGACATGACGTCCGTGGGTGCGGACCGCCCTCGGACGGCGGCGTTGAGGCTGTTCCCGAAGTGTTTTTGGCTCAAATTTTATGGGTGTGTAGCCTGAAAGATGTACAAGACGTTAGTGATTGAAAGTTTTCAATTTGAAATCGAATTTAATGCGAACTTAACGAACAAGTTAGAAGGCAGAAACACAAACAAACTTAATTCAGAAGCAAGGAAAAATCAATTCGGTTAGCAATTTCAACCAGAATCGTATTTTGACCAGAAGGGTTAGAGAATTTGGTTTTTACCCTGGTTTGATTTCGAAAACTTGTTGTTCCTTCACGTCGGGAATCTCTGAAAGCTTCGTTGGTGGCTGATCCGGTTCGACTTTGACCCGAGCTTCTGACCTCTTCTTCCTTGTGTTGTTAAGCACGTTTTGGTTCTGTATTTGTGGTGTTTTGATGCTTGGAAGTTCAATGAGAGAAGAAAGAATGTGTTTTTGGTGATTTTGGGATGATTTCGGTAGAGTTTCGGTGCTGGGAGTGTTGAAAACGTGGGAGGCAAGTAGACGGCTGTGTTTTCTGACTATGGGGATCATCTACCTTGCCCTAGGTCGTTTTTTGGAAGGCCTTTTATAGAAAGAGCATGGCCAAGTTGATAGAACAGAATTTTTATCTAAAACCTTGATTTTGTGCTCTAAGAGAATCTGATTTTTTAAAATATGTTGCAAGCCGATAAAATTATGAAAATTTAACTGAACGTAAAGAATGATTTGTAGGAATTGTGAGAGTTGGAATCGAGTTATTTTGATAAATAACCGATTAGATAAAAATCTCACAATCTGGAATCTCCCAAAATTCATAACTTATTATTGGAAAGTCGAAATTACGAAATTCCAACGGCATTAGTCTCTAATAATCATCCTCTACCTTGTGTTAAATGTCATGACATTTTGTTTTGATTTTGGTATTTTCCAGAGGAGAGAGAAATTGCAAAAATGATTGAATTTCTCTTTTAAATTTTGGGATAAGGTTCCCAATAAAATAATTTCAGGTTTATGACTGTATGTAGTCATGGTAACCATGTGACAATTTTATTTTAATTTTGGAAACCTTTTAATTTCTATTTTGAGGCTATTTCATGTGTTAATTATTAAAGAAATTAGCTTATAATATGAATTAAAAGCTAAATTTCCAGAATAAATATTATCAGAGAATCATGAATACCTTTCATAATGACCATGATATTTGGAAGTGTTTGGAGATAATGAACAAGTCATATGAAAATAGAAAATCCCGATAATGTCCTTGGAAAATCCCGCCTTGATGCTTTTTGATCCCTTTTGCCCTTTGTAACACGTATGCCTTAGAGACTACTCCGGCGGGGGGGGGGGGGGGGGGGGATTTTGGGTATAACACCTATGCGGCAATATAAATAGTTTTGTATAAAAACTATAGGTTATAAGTTTAAAGGAAATAAAAAAAATCATATTATATGATATTAGTATATGGTATAACATTACAAAATGTTATGTGGTCAAAACAGAATTTAAATGAAATAAAGGGCTGTACCGAATTATTAAGAGATGGAAAATGAATTTTAGACTATGGTCTACTATGTTATAAATGTTATAACAATTATATGGTGTTAAGGTGGTTTAGATGGAATTAATATAAGTAAGGATATCCACATAAAATAATGTGACAAACTATAAATAAATAGGATTTATAAACTAAGGTTTATATTGAATAAATCTTAGAGTTGTAAATATACAACATAAAATGTTACATAATATTAGGATAATAATCTTAATATAAGTTGTATAATATAATACAACTAATGGGAAATCATCTAATATAAGAAGATAAGAAGATAAAATGTAACATATAATATAAGAGTTTTCTAACTCATGAAACTTACCTATATGGTAAATATATACATATGCAAGAATGATGTATATAAGGATGGATATATATTATGGATGGAAACCATATAATACAATGGTGGAGATTATTACATGGAAATAGTTTATAAACTATACGTTATAAGTTTTTGAATGGAATATAGTTTACTAAAGATTAATAGATTAAATAATACAATGTATTATAATGGAAGGTGGGAAAATAATACAATATAATAAATAATGCATGCATACATGGAACTATAGGTTATATACCTAAGTTCAATGATGAACAAGATTAAAGAAATATAACGAATTAAACTTAACAGTCGGAACATGTCGACATACGAGTTTTAGTAACGTGCCGACCGGTGTAGAGAAACCCGTAACAATTAACTGTAGAAATCCGGGGATGAACTGTCGGGGTTACTTATTATTCGGAAATACCGGATTTAGTTAGTCATGGAGACTGACTTATAGTTTGTTACCGTTTAGATCATACTTCAGACGAAGGCGCTTGACGAGCTAGTGGCCTACACTGCGCATCCTTGGTCTAAGGTGTACGGTATGTAAAGGGGTTTGATCCGAGTTGACCTAAGGAATTCCTTAGGCTCGGATTTGGTTGATATAACTTGTGTGTTGTGTGTTTTGAATACATGTATGTGATTAAGTGTTACTGCATTATTTATTTATGCACGAGCGTCCTACGGGACTAACACTACGTCGACTATAGATCAACTTATATAAACATACATATACGTTATTGTGATGACATGACGGTTACTTGATATAATACCCATAGTATTAATATTTAGTATATGGTAACCTAAGTAAAACACTTAGGAACGAGTCACGACATTGTCGGTCTCTAGAGCATGGATCTCGAACATGAATATAACCTAGATTATTTCTAGGTATGCGTGACACCCATTGGGCAGCTAACTAATAATTGTGATCTCCATAAAACTAAGAGCATATCTTAAACATTATGAGAGAGAGATGGTATGAGTTGAGGTGAGGAATCCCGGTAGTTTACGAACTACTTGGTTGCGCATTTGTGATCCCTGAGGGGTTCCCGTTCAGGTTCCGCTCCAGGTTATACCCAACGAGCCCTATTTGGATCATGGGTAAGGTGGCTACGGCCTTTATATGGACGCCTTACGAGGCAAAGTGAATAGTCAGGGGCCTACGGACCTCTAGCGAAATGAGCACCTTTGTGTGTACGGGAGGACTACTGTCCATGGTGAGGTTATCGGGTTGTCCTAACATGACGCCGAACTGGTATGTTAATTAACATGGTTTGGATGGATGTGGCCATGAAGGCCAAATTAAATTAACTAAGGATGGTGTTCGCCACGGCGTATATTCAGTATTATTATTCGTTATGTTCGACATACAATTGTTATTTGTGATACTTTGTGAATGTTTTGATTGGATGGATGAATAAGGTTTATGAATGTTTAGATGGATGATTATGTATATTATGCATGTGTACTACAGTATCATTTATAACTGTAAAATGGAAAAGCATGAAACCAATCTAATGATAAGATGGTTAAAATGACTAAGTGACCATTAGGGTCCCGGCCCGGCATACTCAGCGTTTATCGCTGAGACTACACTCATTGTGCAGGTTGTTGATTATCGATCGCCGAAGCCGAAGTGCGGGAACAGGTAGTTAGAGTTTATTTTGATTACCGCACTTGGAGTTTATTTGTATAACGATGTCAAACTGGGAATTGTATTATGGTACGGTTATGTATATTTGGGATTGGGTAGACGCTCAATTGTCGATGTTTATGAGTATGGACTTAGTATGATGTATAGGAATGTTCTCGTTACCCCAAACCTAAGAATGTTGTTTAAACACTAAAATATGGTGTATTAAGACTAAAAAGAGTCTTAGAAACATTAGTAAACAATTTAAACCATAGAAAACACAAGTAAATACCTTAAAGTCAATTGGGGCTAAAATGTGCTCTATGCTTGGGATAAGCTTGGTTAAGACCTAATGAGCTTACCAAGACCTTATTTATATATTAATGAACATATTAAACCAATTACCAAAGAAAACCAAGCTTAAAAACAAGTTAAAACACAAAATGTGCTTTAAGGAGTCTTAAAGCACGTTTTTGAAAAATTGTCTTGTAAATGAGTTTTGAATGGCTAAATGTCCATCATTACTCTTTAATTAATATGTGTACTACTTAGTATCACATTAGGAAGTCTAAATCAATGGGAAATCAAAATTTCACAACAATGTGCCTTGTTTTTATGAATAGTAACCAAATTAACCAAGTTTATAACATATGTCAATATAAGTGTGACAATTGGTCAACAAAGACTAAAATACCCCTTAGTATATTATGGGGGCCGGTTTTTATAAGGGTGAGTCATCTCCCCCTTGTTAGTTATCAAGTAAGTAAAATTAATAAAGCAAATCACTATTTACTTTTTACTTTAAATAACAAAAACTAGTTACTTATCTTCATTCTCTTCTTTCCCTCTTCATTTCCCACGGTTCCAACCTCTCTTCTATCTCCTTCTTGCTCTCCATTCACGGTTTTGCAATTGCACCAACACCAACACCAACTTCCATTGTCATTATCTCCTAGCTCACTTTGCCAAATCAAGAACAAAGACCACCATTCTCTTTGTCTTACCAAGATCTTCATTCCTATCATCTCTAAATTCCAAGAGCTCCATTTCGGTGCCAAGAGGAATCTCCATGGGAGGAGCTTGAGCTCATCTTTTCACATATTATTGTTCTCCTTTGCTTCTAGGTAAGGAAACTCAAAGAAAAATAACATTTCCTTCATGTTTGTATGTTGTCCGAAAAACACCATTAATGGTGCCCTTACCTTGCTTGTTTTTGCTTCATTTGAATCTTCCAAGGGCTTGGTGGAGTCGTCTCTTGCTACATATCCAAACTCTCTTTCATATCCAAGGTAAAACAATCATCTAAATGTTCTAAGACAATATATATATATTTAGGGTTTACAATGAGATGAAGCATAAAGCTTGTATACTCATTGCATTATTTTTATAGTGTTTAGAAGTTGACAAGAAACCAAACACCCTTACCGATTTTTAAAAAAGGAAACAAGAAAGAAGAAGTGAGGAAAAGAGGTAAATATGCTAACCTAATGTAGTTTAAAGTCTTAGGAGAAATGAGCTTATGTTGCTTATTGAAATGATCTAAGGAGCCAATGGTAAATGACTTAGAAAATGCTCTCAAGGGCTTAGTAAAAGGCATATGTATTGTTGAGTGTATTTGCAGGTCAAAGGCAAATATATTGTGGAAATTCAGTGTTTAAGGTTTATGCATCTTAAGGGCCAAAGAGCCATGTTATTTAAGGGCCTAAGTGCCAAGCAATTTAAATTATGCACTATATTGTGATGTAGTGTTAAATGAGTGAAGTTTTGTGTACAAGAATGTTCTTGATGGATTTTAGTGTTCTTGATTGTTTAATGGTGAAAACAATGTGTTTTGGCTTAGCAATGTTCTAGGAGAGTTCATGTCAAAATTTAGGTAATGTACAAGAAGTTCTAAGTGTTTAAACAAGTTTTGATGAACTAGGAAGTGTTATAAATGTTTAGGTATTTTACTAGAGGAGAAGTAATGTCTTAGGTGTTCTAGGAAACAAAAAGGACTTAGACATCAACTAGAAGTTTTGGTTAGGAAGAAAAGATGCTTGGGAGATGATGTTGTAGTGGTGAGAAAACATTTGGGAATAGTGGAAGTTATAGGTATGAAACACCACATAGAAACTTAGTGAAAAAAACATTACAAGTGTAAACCTTTTTATAAGACTTTGTGTAATGCTTGAGGAGGATTTTGATGAATGATTTAAGGAGTTTAATGGAGGTCTTAAGGTGTGTTTGAAGTGCCCAAATAAGGTTAGAACATACTAGGTTGTATGAGGTGAAGTTTGGAGTTAAATGGGCAATTAAAAACAAGTCTGGAGCAGACCGACCTTGGGGACCGGACCTGCAAGGTCGGTCGAGCCCAGTTTACCCTGCGAGAAATGGTCTCTGGAATGGACCGACCTTGGGGACCGGACTTGCAAGGTCGGTCGGCATGGATTTTTAGTACGGATTGAGTCTCTAGAATAGACCGACCTTGGGACCGGACTTACAAGGTCGGTCATGCCTAAATTTTTGTACGTAAGTAAGTCTCGGGAATTGACCGATCTTGCGACCGGACTTGCCAAGATCGGTCGGGCCTGAATTTTCAAAGGAAAGAAACTCTCGGGAATAGACCGAACTTGTGACCGAACTTGCAAGGTCGGTCGGAGTAGAAAATTCTGACGGTAATGTGTTCTGGAATGGACCGACCTTGTGTAAGGTCGGTCGGTAAGTTCGGTCGGACCAAAACTTATAAAAAAAACAAACAAAGAGTGGCTTAAGTAGTTAACCCTAGGGGGTATGATGTAGGTAATTACAGATAAGTTTGGACATTAAAACATGACATATACCATGTAAAGTGTTTAGTAAAATTCGAAGTTAAGTAAGTCAATTGACCGACGCTATTAATCATGTATAGGAGTGACCTACGGTGGAAATCAATCGAAGCAAGGACCAAGGTATGGTTTTCTTGCAGTCTGTTGCCTACCAGTTTACACCGGCTTATGTGTTGTTTTTTTTTCTGTGTGTTTATGACCTTGTAAGACTTAAATCATGTAATGAGTTTACAAATGTTAAATATTATTGTATTGTTAAGTGTGACTCTCTCTTCCCTTGTGTGTGTCTAACAAGACTTAACCAACTGCTTGTGATTTGTTTATTGAGTTCAATGTTGAACTTCTAACAAGTGCTAACGGGGGAAGTGAGGAGTCCGGGATGTTCCGGCCACGCGTGTGAGTATGGGAGTCGATGTCATAACCGGTTCGATTCTCTCTGTATGTTATGGTTGTGTTTCCAATTTGGTTTCAACCTTCCCTTTAGCTTAACCAAGGCTATTTTACTGACTGACTCACGTCGGGCCACAGGGGCATACTATGTTTTGTTTCGGTGTGCTTGGGTCACTATATCCGAGGCACCTTGTGTTAAGTTACCCGTTCAATCTAACAGGACGGTGACGAGTAATGTAACGAGCTGGGCATGGGTTTGGCAACATTCTCAAGGCTCTCCATGGGAACTAATTGTGTTGGTTCGTCTCCTAAAAGGATTCGTTCTTGTATGTTATGTGTGATGTTGTTGTGCAATATTCTCGTTGTGATATATATGTTGTATGTTTAAAATGAATGCCATGTCATCATGACAATTAGTTGCGCGTTTCTCGGTAGCCGATGGGCTGCGCGTTAACCATACCAGCCAAGGGTTGCTGACCCCCTCGGGGCTCCATATTTCTTTTACTGCAGGATGAGGATCGAGGAAGCGGAATGGCTATAGATCCTAGGTTGCAGGAATACTTTTGGTTGTTTTGGAGTTGTGCCCGGGATGCGCCTGTGCTCCCGTGGCGATATATTTTGGTACCATTGTATTACAGTGACAGTTGTTGTGTACAGTTTACAGTTATGGATGTAGTTACAAACTCGGTATTATGTTAATGTATTAAAGGCTGTTAGTTCTATGCTCGGGAGTCTGATCATCAAACCGGTACGCTTGTATTTATTCTGCCTTGTTGACCACGTGGGTGGTTAACGGCGTTGTAGCACCGAATCGTTTAGTTATTGTTTAGTTGTTAATTC
The DNA here is from genome assembly GCA_023374045.1 of Limonium bicolor. Classification (NCBI taxonomy): domain Eukaryota; kingdom Viridiplantae; phylum Streptophyta; class Magnoliopsida; order Caryophyllales; family Plumbaginaceae; genus Limonium; species Limonium bicolor. The sequence continues at coordinate 319,363,019 of CM041778.1, read as the reverse complement.
CGCTGCGATTTCAAGTATTGTTAAGTGCGTAGTAGGGGTGTTACAAAAAGTGGTATCAGAGCGAAGTATCGCTCTGATGGCTAGAATACCGAGCTTAGGAATATACAGAGTGAGGAAACCTAACCATAGTTACCTAAGTGAACAGTTATGAGAAGATTAACCATTAACTAAGTGTGGAGATACCGTATTGTCGGGAAGGTGTTACAACCGTTGGACCGATAAGTGTGCAAGCACAGTGCTAATAAATGTTCATGTGAATTCAGATGTCAGGTAGACCACGAGGTCGAGGCCGCGGCGCGGTATCGGTGATACGGGAACCAGGGGGAGAACCCTACGGCGCAAGTCATGGCCGACGTTGTAGCGGCCGCCGTAGCCCAGATGGTCCCACAGTTAGTAGCTGCGATGCAGCAGCAGCAAGGCGGTGTGGGTCAACAAGGGCCACAACCGCAACCACAAGCCGCGCGAGACCAACTGGGTCAAGGCGTTGGCGGATTTGAGACCCCCGTCATTCAGTGGGGAGACCGACCCTAGTAAGCTGGAGGCGTACATCTCCGAGATGGAGACCGCTTTCGAGACCTTGGATGTTCCTGTTGGTGCCAAGGTTCGACTAGCCGCTTACTACCTGAAGGGATCAACTCAGACTTGGTGGAAGCTGGTAAGGGAGGGCAGAGTTGGTGATCCTACCTTCCAGTGGAGGGAGTACACGGCCCTGCTGCGATCCAAGTACTACCCGATTCATATGCAAGAGGCCAAGCGCCTAGAGCTCGACAGCTTGGGGCAAGGGGATAAGATGACGGTTAATGAGTTTACACACCGCTTTCATCGGACTTATCCATCTGCTGCCGGATCTGGGTTACTCAGACAGGATCTTAGTGAACCGTTTCTACAACGGATTGAGCTACCCCCTACGTTACGGTATGGGGCCAAGTGGGTATACTACTTTGTAGGTAATGAACTACAGTATGAAGTGAATAAGTATGTACAGTGTCTTGATGTAATTGTGAGTTTGTTTAGCGGGGCATAACTAACACCCTAAATATAGGAGTGCTATCATGCCGCTGCAATTGTTGAGATCACCGTCCGTCTGAGGGACGAGGAGAGTGCGCTCAAGCGCAAGGCCATGAGCGAGGGCCAAGGCACGCAAGGGCAAGGGGGAGGAAAGAAGAAGAAGCCATACCCCCAGTCCCAGAAAGGACAGCAACAGGGTGGCAAGGGCCAGGCCTAGACCACCACTGCTGAGGAGCCTCTACAGCTCACCTACGCGTATGCGGCCAAGCCCTTACGCTCTTACCCACCCAAGGGTAATTAATAAAATTCCAATACTGAATTCTAGTGTGTGTTGTTATTTTGTGAAATATGTACTGAGGAGTGTGTGATGTGTTAAGCAGCTAGCACGGGCTCTGGACCGGAGCGCCATACTCATTGTAAGTGGTGTAACGGAGACCACCCGGCAAGGACTGCAAGGGTAATGATGTGAAGTGCCGATACTGCAAAAAGATGGGGCACCACGACTACGGTGCTGGCAGAACCCGAATAGCAGAAACTACAGGCTAAGGGGCAGTGGAAGGGTAAGGCCACCCGTGACCACGATGGCCTGAAGACGCGAATCAGCACCCCCAGATCAAAGGTACACAGATTCCAGAAGGGGAAGGGGTCGGGGTCCGGCAAGGCCGCCCTGCATGTGGTGGACCGGTCTGAGGCGCCAGGGCCCTCTTCTAGACCAGGTACCGCTAAACTGTTGGATGAAATAAGTGATTGCATACCGCATTTCATGCATGTGTGTTAGTGAGTTTAAGTAAACAACCATGTAAGTAAACAGTTAAAGTATAATGTGAGAACACCTAATTAGGTAAATTGAAAAATTAGGAACCTTCAATATTTGATATCCAATCCGACCCACACCAAATCCTGAAGAGACCACCGTCAGCATCACCGACTTTCCAATGGAGCAATGTCAGGTCATCCAACCAGGTATGATACTCTTAAACGGATACCTGACACAGGAAGCACAAATCCACATTATCCGACGATGCGACGAACTGGGAGCAGCACTTGGAGGTTTCTACACACTCGAATACCCGAGTGGATCGAAGATGAAATTGAAGATGATGTGCATGGGTAAGGACTGGAACCCTTACACCAAGACATATCAAGAAGTGCGAGCTGAAGATGGAGCAATTGTACCAAGTATACCTGAGGAGTTCCTTGCGGTCGTTAATCACGCCGTGGGAATTGCTCAGCAAGTTGAATCAGATTCAATGCCAAGTGTTAAAGCGGACTTATGTATTGTGAACTTCTACCAGAAAGGTGGACGGTTAGGGTTACACCAAGATAAGGATGAGTCACCCGAGTCTCTAAGTAAGGGAGTACCCGTGGTGTCTTGGTCCATTGGTGATACCGTAGTATTGTGTACGGCGAGCAGAAGCGTGCTGATCTCGCAAAAAAGTTGTACTGAAATCAGGAGATGTGTAATCATGTGTGGGCAGTCAAGGATGCTATATCATGGCATCAAGAAGATCAAACTGAATACCGCACCATCGGCAGTGATCAATGCCACACACATGAAACCCGGACGTTTGAATTTGACCTTCAGACAGTTTTAAAGCCTTGTATAATCATGTAATGTGTTAAACCAGTGTATGTTAAGGATGTTGTATATGTTAGTTATGTCGACAGTGTAAGCCAACGAATGTTGTAAGAAAAGTGTGTTAATGAATAAAGTGGAGTTGTTTGAAGTATGTCAACCGTGTTGTTACCAAATACTTTTTAGTTTGACAATGAATTAGGCTGTGCACTCGGAACGGGAGGTATACTGAGTGTCTACAATGAGGCAGAAGCCAGCAGGAGCAGCACAATCCTCACCGGTACCATTCTAGTCAATGGCGCGGATGCTTCGATCTTGTTCGACTCCGGAGCCTCACATACATTTATTTTGCTCTCTTTTGCGAAGAGGGTGGGGTTAGACGGTGATGAGATGCCAAACTTTCTAGTCACTCTCCCGTCGAAAGAGCGGATCAGGTGTACCCGCTACCACCGAGATGTTGTTGTACGAATCAGAGGTGAAGAGTTTCCGATCGACTTGATAGAGTTCGAGGGACTTGGTTTGATGTGATTGTCGGGATGAACTGGTTGGAGCGGTACAAGGGCAGAATCCTATGTGCCGAGCATCGTCTGCTTCTTCAGAGTCTGTCTGGGGTTACCATATCTTACCGCCAAAGGCCCAGGGAGCCTTCGACTCAGATCATCACCGCCATGGCTATGTATCGTGAACTACGACGAGGGAACGATGTATACCTCCTATGTCCAGGACATAGAGAGAGACCCAGAGTTTAGCCCAGATGTGCCGGTAGTGTCGGAGTTTCCTGATGTATTTCCTAAGGAACTGCCAGGCATGCCGCCAGCACGGGAGGTTGAGTTTGAGATTGATTTGGTTCCGGGCACCGGACCAATTGCGAAGGCGCCCTATCGTATGGCTCCAGCAGAGATGACAGAGCTCAAGGAGCAGCTGAGAGACCTACTCGACAAGGGGTTTATCCGCCCTAGCGTTTCACCATGGGGAGCGCCGGTCCTCTTCGTGAAGAAGAAGGACGGTAGCCTCCGCATGTGTATTGACTATCGAGAACTGAATGCAGTTTGGTGAAGAACCGTTACCTTTTACCACACATCGACGACTTATTAGATCAGTTGAAAAGGGCATCAGTATTCTCCAAGATAGATCTACGATCCGAATACCATCAGATTGCCGTCCGTGACAGTGACATTGAGAAGACAACATTCAGAATCAAATATGGACATTATGAGTTTACGGTTATGCCGTTTGGTTTATCCAATGCACCAGCCAAGTTCATGGACTTAATGAACCGCTTGTTCCAAGATCAGTTGGACAAGTCTGTGGTAGTCTTCATCGACGATATCCTTGTGTACTCAAAATCGAGGGGTGAGCACGAAAGCCACCTGAGAAGTGTGTTACAAACATTGAGAAAGAATCAGTTGTATGCTAAATTTTCAAAGTGTGAATTTTGGTTGAACCAAGTATCCTTTCTTGGTCATGTGATTACTGAAGCCGGATCGCTGTTGATCCGGCAAAGATTGATGCAGTGCGCACCTGGCCTAGGCCGAAGACAGTTACCGACATCAGGAGCTTCCTCGGTCTGGCAGGTTATTATAGGAGGTTTGTGAAGGACTTCTCCAGTGTCTCGAAGTCGATGACTTCCTTGATGAAGAAGGATGCTCCATTCGAGTGGACAGATGACTGTGAGAGTTCTTTCCAGAGTCTCAAGGATGCTCTGACATCTGCACCAGTCCTGACTTTACCAGACGGTCCAGATGTTTTGAGGTCTATTGCGACGCATCAGGCAGAGGTATGGGTTATGTGTTGATGCAACACGGGAAGGTCGTAGCATACGCCTCCCGACAGCTGAAGAAGCATGAAGAGAACTACCCTACCCACGACTTAGAATTGGGTGCCATTGTCTTCACACTGAAGATATGGCGACATCACTTGTATGGGGTAAGTGTGATAATTTATTCTGATCACAAGAGTTTAAAGTACTTGTTCACTCAGAAGGAGTTGAACATGAGACAAAGAAGGTGGGTGAGTTTCTAAACGACTACGACATTAATCTACAGTATAAAGAGGGTAAGGCAAATGTGGTAGCTGACGCATGAGTCACCGAGCACACTCTCTCCATTCGCTAGTCTCTCATTCTAGCTTGGTTGAAGAGGTGCGGAGTGCTCAGATGACGGATCAGTATATGTTGGAGATCAGGTAGAAGCTTTGATGGCACATTCGAGGGTCAGAAGTACGACTTCCGACTCCACGATGATGACCTGATTAGGCTCAATGGCCGACTATGTATTCGAGGAGTAGCGCTGAGCTGAAGGAGCGCATACTGAGTGAATCCCACTGTTCTACGACTTCGATTCACCCGGAGCTTCAAAAATGTATAAGGGTATGAAACGTTACTTTTGGTGGACTGTAATGAAAAAGGATGTGAACGATTATGTATTGAGGTGTCTCACTTGTCAGAAGGTCAAGTTTGAGCACCGACGGCCTGGTGGTATGGTACAGCCAATGCCAGTGCCTGAGTGGAAGTTCCATGACATTTCAATGGACTTCGTAGTAGGGCTTCCGCCTACAAGAGTAGGTCTGAATATGATTTGGGTGTTGTTGACCGATTGACCAAGGTGGCCGATTCATTCCGATGAAGGACACTTGGAAAGTGGCAAGACTTGCAGAGCTCTTCGATAGAGAGATTGTTCGGCACCATGGGGTACCGAAGACTATCGTGTCTGATAGGGATACCAGATTCCTTTCGAGGTATTGAAATCCACACGGGAAGCGCTTGGTACCGAGCTGAAGCTAAGTACAACGTTCCACCCACAGACTGATGGTCAGAGTGAGCGCACCATCTAGACACTTGAGGATATGTTACGTGCATGTGCACTTGACTTTCAGACCAGCTGGATTGATAAGTTACATCTGATCGAGTTTAGCTACAACAACAGTTACCATGCTTCGATCAAGATGTCTCCCTTCCAGGCATTATACGGTAGACCATGCTGCACGCCATTATGCTAGGATGAGACGAGTGAGACTGTCATTATAGGACCAGAGTATCTGGAACAAGTTCAAGCAGAGGTACGACAGATCCGGGCTAACATGAAGTCAGCTCAGGATAGGCAGAAATCATACGCCGATGTGCGCAGACGTGACCTGGAGTTCGCCGTGGGCGATCAGGTATTTCTGAGAGTATCCCCCATGAAGGGAGTTTTCATTTTGGCCAGAAAGGCAAGTTGAGCCCGAAATATGTGGGGCCATATGTTGTGACGGAGCGGATCGGCCCGGTAGCTTACAGACTTGATTTACCCGCTGAGCTAGGCAAGGTACATGATGTATTTCATGTGTCCCAGTTGAAGAAATATATGTCTCATCCATCTCATGTACTTCAGCCTGAAAGGCTAACCTTAGAGCCGACCATGCGATCAGTGGAGACTCCGGTACGGATTCTGGATACTAAGACTCGAGACACTCGCCATAAGTCAGTAAGACTGGTGAAGGTTCTCTGGTCTAACCAGGACGTTGAGGAGGCCACTTGGGAGCTGGAAGATAAGATGAAGGCGAAGTACCCGTCGTTGTTTACTTCTTAGTATTTATATGTATAGGGTACGGGGCGTACCCCTATTTTAAGGGGGGTAGAGCTGTTTCGGTTATGTGTGTACGACATGTATTTGGATACATTGGCTGTGTTATGTTGTTACCTTGTTATGTTACGGACCGTTGAGTCTGAATGATGTTGTGTTGTTATATGGTTTGGACCTTGTGTCCGATGTTATGTAAGTATGTTGTTAACGCTGTTATGGAAGTATTGTTTATATGTGTTCCCGTGTTCTAATATTTAGGATATGTGGGAAGTATGAACTTTGAGGACAAAGTTCTTTTAAGGGGGGTAGATTGAAAACCCCAAACCTAAAATGTTGTTTATAACTAAAACATGGTGTATTAAGACTAAAAAGAGTCTTAGAAACATTAGTAAACAATTTAAACCATAGAAAACACAAGTAAATACCTTAAAGTCAATTGGGGCTAAAATGTGCTCTAAGCTTGGGATAAGCTTGGTTAAGACCTAATGAGCTACCAAGACCTTATTTATATATTAATGAACATATTAAACCAATTACCAAAGAAAACCAAGATTAAAAACAAGTTAAAACACAAAATGTGCTTTAAGGAGTCTTAAAGCACGTTTTTGAAAAATTGTCTTGTAAATGAGTTTTGAATGGCTAAATGTCCATCATTACTCTTTAATTAATATGTGTACTACTTAGTATCACATTAGGAAGTCTAAATCAATGGGAAATCAAAAATTCACAACAATGTGCCTTGTTTTTATGAATAGTAACCAAATTAACCAAGTTTATAACATATGTCAATATAAGTGTGACAATTGGTCAACAAAGACTAAAATACCCCTTAGTATATTATGGGGGCCGGTTTTATAAGGGTGAGTCATCTCCCCCTTGTTAGTTATCAAGTAAGTAAAATTAATAAAGCAAATCACTATTTACTTTTACTTTAAATAACAAAAACTAGTTACTTATCTTCATTCTCTTCTTTCCCTCTTCATTTCCCACGGTTCCAACCTCTCTTCTATCTCCTTCTTGCTCTCCATTCACGGTTTTGCAATTGTACCAACACCAACACCAACTTCCATTGTCATTATCTCCTAGCTCACTTTGCCAAATCAAGAACAAAGACCACCATTCTCTTTGTCTTGCCAAGCTCTTCATTCCTATCATCTCTAAATTCCAAGAGCTCCATTTCGGTGCCAAGAGGAATCTCCATGGGAGGAGCTTGAGCTATCTTTTCACATATTATTGTTCTCCTTTGCTTCTAGGTAAGGAAACTCAAAGAAAAATAACATTTCCTTCATGTTTGTATGTTGTTCGAAAAAAACCATTAATGGTGCCCTTACCTTGCTTGTTTTTGCTTCATTTGAATCTTCCAAGGGCTTGGTGGAGTCGTCTCTTGCTACATATCCAAACTCTCTTTCATATCCAAGGTAAAACAATCATCTAAATGTTCTAAGACAATATATATATATTTAGGGTTTACAATGAGATGAAGCATAAAGCTTGTATACTCATTGCATTATTTTTATAGTGTTTAGAAGTTGACAAGAAACAAACACCCTTACCGATTTTTAAACAAGGAAACAAGAAAGAAGAAGTGAGGAAAAGAGGTAAATATGCTAACCTAATGTAGTTTAAAGTCTTAGGAGAAATGAGCTTATGTTGCTTATTGAAATGATCTAAGGAGCCAATGGTAAATGACTTAGAAAAATGCTCTCAAGGGCTTAGTAAAAGGCATATGTATTGTTGAGTGTATTTGCAGGTCAAAGGCAAATATATTGTGGAAATTCAGTGTTTAAGGTTTATGCATCTTAAGGGCCAAAGAGCCATGTTATTTAAGGGCCTAAGTGCCAAGCAATTTAAATTATGCACTATATTGTGATGTAGTGTTAAATGAGTGAAGTTTGTGTACAAGAATGTTCTTGATGGATTTTAGTGTTCTTGATTGTTTAATGGTGAAAACAATGTGTTTTGGCTTAGCAATGTTCTAGGAGAGTTCATGTCAAAATTTAGGTAATGTACAAGAAGTTCTAAGTGTTTAAACAAGTTTTGATGAACTAGGAAGTGTTATAAATGTTTAGGTATTTTACTAGAGGAGAAGTAATGTCTTAGGTGTTCTAGGAAACAAAAAGGACTTAGACATCAACTAGAAGTTTTGGTTAGGAAGAAAAGATGCTTGGGAGATGATGTTGTAGTGGTGAGAAAACATTTGGGAATAGTGGAAGTTATAGGTATGAAACACCACATAGAAACTTAGTGAAAAAAAAACATTACAAGTGTAAACCTTTTTATAAGACTTTGTGTAATGCTTGAGGAGGATTTTGATGAATGATTTAAGGAGTTTAATGGAGGTCTTAAGGTGTGTTTGAAGTGCCCAAATAAGGTTAGAACATACTAGGTTGTATGAGGTGAAGTTTGGAGTTAAATGGGCAATTAAAAACAAGGGTCTGGAGCAGACCGACCTTGGGGACCGGACCTGCAAGGTCGGTCGAGCCCAGTTTACCCTGCGAGAAATGGTCTCTGGAATGGACCGACCTTGGGGACCGGACTTGCAAGGTCGGTCGGGCATGGATTTTTAGTACGGATTGAGTCTCTAGAATAGACCGACCTTGGGACCGGACTTACAAGGTCGGTCATGCCTAAATTTTGTACGTAAGTAAGTCTCGGGAATTGACCGATCTTGCGACCGGACTTGCCAAGATCGGTCGGGCCTGAATTTTCAAAGGAAAGAAACTCTCGGGAATAGACCGAACTTGTGACCGAACTTGCAAGGTCGGTCGGAGTAGAAAATTCTGACGGTAATGTGTTCTGGAATGGACCGACCTTGTGTAAGGTCGGTCGGTAAGTTCGGTCGGACCAAAACTTATAAAAAAAAACAAACAAAGAGTGGCTTAAGTAGTTAACCCTAGGGGGTATGATGTAGGTAATTACAGATAAGTTTGGACATTAAAACATGACATATAACCATGTAAAGTGTTTAGTAAAATTCGAAGTTAAGTAAGTCAATTGACCGACGCTATTAATCATGTATAGGAGTGACCTACGGTGGAAATCAATCGAAGCAAGGACCAAGGTATGGTTTTCTTGCAGTCTGTTGCCTACCGGTTTACACCGGCTTATGTGTTGTTGTTTTTTCTGTGTTTTATGACCTTGTAAGACTTAAATCATGTAATGAGTTTACAAATGTTAAATATTATTGTATTGTTAAGTGTGACTCTCTCTTCCCTTGTGTGTGTCTAACAAGACTTAACCAACTGCTTGTGATTTGTTTATTGAGTTCAATGTTGAACTTCTAACAAGTGCTAACGGGGGAAGTGAGGAGTCCGGGATGTTCCGGCCACGCGTGTGAGTATGGGAGTCGATGTCATAACCGGTTCGATTCTCTCTGTATGTTATGGTTGTGTTTCCAATTTGGTTTCCAACCTTCCCTTTAGCTTAACCAAGGCTATTTTACTGACTCACGTCGGCCACAGGGGCATACTATGTTTTGTTTCGGTGTGCTTGGGTCACTATATCCGAGGCACCTTGTTAAGTTACCCGTTCAATCTAACAGGACGGTGACGAGTTATGTAACGAGCTGGGCATGGGTTTGGCAACATTCTCAAGGCTCTCCATGGGAACTAATTGTGTTGGTTCGTCTCCTAAAAGGATTCGTTCTTGTATGTTATGTGTGATGTTGTTGTGCAATATTCTCGTTGTGATATATATGTTGTATGTTTAAAATGAATGCCATGTCATCATGACAATTAGTTGCGTGTATCCCGGTAGCCGATGGGCTGCGCGTTAACCATACCAGCCAAGGGTTGCTGACCCCCTCGGGGGCTCCATATTTCTTTTACTGCAGGATGAGGATCGAGGAAGCGGAATGGCTATAGATCCTAGGTTGCAGGAATACTTTTGGTTGTTTTTGGAGTTGTACCCGGGATGCGCCTGTGCTCCGTGGCGATATATTTTGGTACCATTGTATTACAGTGATAGTTGTTGGTGTACAGTTTACAGTTATGGATGTAGTTACAATCTCGGTATTATGTTAATGTATTAAAGGCTGTTAGTTCTATGCTCGGGAGTCTGATCATCAGACCGGTACGCTTGTATTATTCTGCCTTGTTGACCACGTGGGTGGTTAACGGCGTTGTAGCACCGAATCGTTTAGTTATTGTTTAGTTGTTAATTCCGCTGCGATTTCAAGTATTGTTAAGTGCGTAGTAGGGGTGTTACATTTACGAACTACTTGGTTGCGCATTTGTGATCCCTGAGGGGTTCCCGTTCGGGTTCCGCTCCAGGTTATACCCAACGAGCCCTATTTGGATCGTGGGTCAGGTGGCTACGGCCTTTATATGGACGCCTTACGAGGCAAAGTGAATAGTCAGGGGCCTACGGACCTCTGGTGAAATGAGCACCTTTGTGTGTACGGGAGGACTACTGTCCATGGTGAGGTTATCGGGTTGTCCTAACATGACGCCGAACTGGTATGTTAATTAACATGGTTGGATGGATGTGGCCTTGAAGGCCAAATTAAATTAACTAAGGATGGTGTTCGCCACGGCGTATATTCAGTATTATTATTCATTATGTTCGACACACAATGTTATTTGTGATACTTTGTGAATGTTTTGATTGGATGGATGAATAAGGTTTATGAATGTTTAGATGGATGATTATGTATATTATGCATGTGTACTAAAGTATCATATATAACTGTAAAATGGAAAAGCATGAAACCAATCTAATAATAAGATGGTTAAAATGACTAAGTGACCATTAGGGTCCCGGCCCGGCATACTCAGCGTTTATCGCTGAGACTACACTCATTGTGTAGGTTGTTGATTATCGCCGAAGCCGAAGTGCGGGAACAGGGTAGTTAGAGTTTATTTTGATTACCGCACTTGGAGTTTATTTGTATAACGATGTCAGACTGAGAATTGTATTATGGTACGGTTATGTATATTTGGGATTGGGTAGACGCTCAATTGTCGATGTTTATGAGTATGGACTTAGTATGATGTATAGGAATGTTCTCGTTATCACAGCGGTTAGCAGTTTGTTTATATTGGTTGTTGGATATAGTTTGGCTTTGTTACTCGCATGGGCGAGTAATGGCCGGTGACACCCGAGAGAGTATTATTGTTGTTGTTATTTATCTTCCGATGTAAGACGTTTTATTTATTACTATGAGAGAGATTATTAGGTGTTTAAGGAGAGGGGTGTTACAAAAGTGGTATCAGAGCGGAGTACCGCTCTGATGATGAGAAAATAGGTCAAGACAGCGAGCTTAGGACTTGGGAAATTACGGGAAACGTTTGTGAGGTACAAGACGACTCGTTTTAAAAGATATAGTGTTTAGTAACACAAATTGCGTGATATATTAGCCTTAAAGGCAATTCAATACCAACTGGTTGTGTACGGTAAATTACTGAGTATTTATGTGACATTTTGTACTACAAATGTCTGGGGGAACTAGAGGGCGTGGTACTGGTAGAGGTGGAGGCGGTGACCCCGTGATTCCAGGAGTTGTAGAGATGATTGCTGCCGTTCTTGCACAGCTTGGTACTCAAATTGGAGGAACACCAGCCCACCCGCCACAGCCCAGGGAAACGAACTGGCTGAAGTCAGTTACCGAGACCCGACCACCTACTTATTCAGGGGAGCCAGACCCCGTAGCCTTAGCGTTTCATTGTTGAACATGAGAAGGCCTACGAAGCTTTGCAAGTACCTGCCGACAAGAAGGTCGTCATTGCTGCTTTTCATCTAAAGGATGCAGCCAGCACTTGGTGGAGGTTGGTCAAGGACCATCACCTGGCTACGCCCGACTTTTCCGTGGGCTGCCTTTGTTGAGTTGCTGAGGGGTAAGTACTATCCGGCACATCTCAAGCAGAGAGAAGCACCATGAGTTCGAGACATTATCCCAGGGAGGTTGACCGTGGATGTGACGGCCCAGCCTAATCAACCCACATGTGTGATATGTCCGCTTGGCACGCAAGCCGCACGGATTTGTTCCTGGGTTTCACCCAAAACGCGTCACACAAGGGAGAGGTATCCATGCACCTATAAGGCAACACTTCGTTCTCCTCCCCAATCGATGTGGGAGGTAACCACCTCTGGGTGTTACACTCACCCCCCGCACGGGAGCCCAGCGCGCTCCGCGGGGGCCCACTGGCACACGACCTGGGTCTGGCTCTGATACCATCTGTGACGGCCCAGCCTAATCAACCCACATGTGTGATATGTCCGCTTGGCACGCAGGCCGCACGGATTTGTTCCTGGGTTTCACCCCAAAACGCGTCACACAAGGGAGAGGTATCCATGCACCTATAAGGCACACTTTGTTCTCCTCCCAATCGATGTGGGAGGTAACCCACTCTGTGGGTACACTCAATTAGAGATGGTGTTTAAATGATAAACTAAGTTATAAGGGGGCTAAATAATGCCTTAGAAACATTAAGAAAACTATTTTAACTAAAGGAAATATAAGGAAACACCAAAAGAGCAGTTTAAGCAAAAACGTGCCTCTAAACTTGGAGAGACTTGGGGAGAGTACCCAAATATTGTTCTAAGACCTTAATAATATCCTAATGGTCATTTTAAATCCAATTACAAAAGAAAAACCAAGCTTGAAAAACAAGTTAACACAAAATGTGCTTTAAGGAGTCTTAAAGCACATTTTTAAAATTGTCTTGTAAATGAGTTTTGAATGGCTAAATTGTCCATCATTACTCTTTAATTAAACTGTTACTACATAGTATCCATTTGGAAGTCTATATCAATGGGAAATCAAAAATTCACAACAATGGGCCTTGTTTTGTGAATAGTAATTTAATTAAGCTAGTTTATAACATAAGTCATATAAGTGAGATATTTGGTCAACAAAGACGTAAGTACCCCCTTGTTATTAATGGGGCCGGTTTCTTATAAGTTGATTCGCCACCTTTAGAGTCATTAAGCAAATAAAGAGTATAAAGCAAAAGTACTATTCACCTTTTTAACATACATATCTCATTTACTCACCTCTCTCCTCACCTCTCATTCTCTCTTGTTCCCACGGTTTGAGCTGCTCTCTCCTTCTCCATTAACATGAAGCTCATCTCCATGCTAGCACCACCTTCTCTTGACACAACTTACTCATTTTAGCTCCAAAACACAAAAACAAATTACATATTCTCTTAGTTAGCTCAAGCTCTCTCTTTGTATCCTTTAAAAACTCCAAGAGCTTTGATTTGGTGCCAAGCCAAACCACCATTAGAGAGAAATTCAAGTTTGGAGGACTCCATTGGCTTCTCCTCTCTTAAGGTAAAGAAAGTGTAGAAAATCTAGGTTTCCATCACTTTTCTTCATAACCGAAAAATACATGCTCATGAGGCTTCATTTTAATGCCTGTTCTAGCTTGTTCTACTCTTCAAAGGATGATGAGGAGGTCCTTCTTGCTTAATCCAAGCTTGTGTTGAGAAACCAAGGTAAAACAATCACCTTAATACCTAAAGCACATTTTTAACCTAGGGTTTGTTCCTTAGGGTTAATGTATTATCTAGTACTCATTGGAGTCATTGGATATTGGTTAGAACATTGGCAAGGAGATATATATTGGTGACTGAGATTGAGGAAGGAAAAACCTAGGAAGAAAGTATTTAAAGCTTGTAAAAGAACAAGGTAAGTTACTTACCTAAGGGTGTTTTATTGTTTAAGGGAATGGGATTTAGATTGTGATGAGTTTAGTGTAGAGTTTACATAAAAAAGGGTTATATATGACCTAGGAGAAACAATGACTATGTTTGAGAACTTGTGACTAAGGAGCAAATGAGGAAAAAAGAGATAGTTTAAGAATATCAAGGTGAATGAATACAAGAAGCATTTTATTTCAATGGGAGCCTTGTTGTGTGTATTCGCAGGTTAAAGGCAAAATATGTGGAAATTCAGTGGTTAAGATTATTGTCATTTAAGGGCTTAAGTGGCAAGCATTTTAAGTTTATACACTATGTAATGATGTGGTGTATTTTGGTGTAAATTGTGTGTTAAGGTGTGTGATGAGAAATTGAGTGATATTGGTTGTGATGGAGGGAAAAAACCAAGTGTTTGGATGTAACTATATACTAGAGAACCCATGGCAAAATTTAGAGGAGAACCTAAGTGTTAAGATATTCCAAGGAGATTCATGACTAAGGAAGTACTAGGTAGTTCTAAGGGGTTCTTGATGAAAGAGGGTGAGATTAGGGTGTTTAAATGACTTGTAATGACTTAGGCATCACTATGAAGGATTTAGGAATCAAAAGAAGCTAGAAAACTTGGGTAAGTTAGATGTAAATGAGCGGTGAAACTCTGAAATGGTTTAGGTGAGAACTAGAGTATAGAACTCTAAGGAAGGTTTGGGTAAATGCAATAAGGGCGGGAAGTGGTGTACATGGTGTGGTCAAGTTCTTAAGGAGGGGAGCATTTGGTTAATTGAAATTCTTGGTGGATTGCATGTGAGAAAGGTAAGGAAATATGTGCTAAGTGTTGGGAGTCTTGTAAGAATGAGTAAAGTTTGAGAACATCTTTGGAAGTTGTTTTAATGAGTTTGTGGAGGTTATAAGGTGGGTTTAATGTGCCAAGATGGTGTTGGACCTATTAGGACACTTGTGGAAGAGTTTGGAATTGAGAAGAAACACAATTTAAGAGAAAAATCTGTAGTGGACCGAGCAGGGTCCGACCCAGTTTTGGGTCGGTCGGGCCATGTTGAGCCAGCCGGAATGTCTCTGGACTGGACCGACCCAGAGGGTTTGGGTCGGTCGGCAAAATTTAACGTAGGAAATGGGTTCTGTAATGGACCGACCCAGAGGGTTTGGGTCGGTCGGTCTAGCTCTGGTCAGACGGAGGGGTTTCAAAAGACGGAAAAGTTTCTGAGATGGACCGACCATAAGGTTGGGTCGGTCGGTGGGTTCGGTCGACCCTTAACACTTTAAAAAAAAAACTTTAAATTCTAAGGATGTTTAATGGTATTAATGGTACACTATTTAGAGGGCATTGATGATTAGAAGCCTAAGAACCTAAGGGGATTAAGTTAAGTTAAGTATAAGTTCATAAGCTTAAGGTTAAGTTGCAAGATTAAGTTATAAGACTTAAGAAGTGTTAATTGGGGACCGCTAAGGGTGAAATAAGTAAATAAGTTAAGCATGTATAGATACTTAATCATTTAAGTTGGATGGATATTTTAGGACTTGAAAGTTGGAAACCGGAAGAGTATTAAACAACCGGGACGATCGACGGTGAACGGTACAATCTTTCTTGTGACCTGCTTGCTAACGAGGTGTCCCTCGGCTTGTGCTATCTTTAATTGCTATGACTAAAACAAGATAAAGCATGCAACCGGGTATATTTGTTCTCGTTGTGTATGTGTTATATTTACACTGACCCACGAGACTTGAGATGTTACTAACAAGTTTAGTACTTACTGAGTTAAGAATAAGAGTTAAGTTTGGTGGTTGTTGGTTAAAGCCCGTAAGGCTTAGCTAGCACACGGTGATTAAGATTTCTACTAACTGGAACTTGACTGAGGAAACCGGGACCAATCTCCAGTCATGCATGCTAAGGAAAAGGGGGGACGGTATCTGAATTAGATCCACCCTCCGCTTAAGGACTTGTCTTCGGACTTGTAGCCTAGGGTCGGTTGCCGGCTCAGCTACGTTGGACTCCCGTCCAGAGTAGGTGGCATTAAGATGGTGCGGTGGGATCACCTAAATCCCAGGTTCGAATTAAGCTACAACCATTCCCTTCCAGGAACGGTTTGTATACTGAGACTAAGTTGAGATTAAGATTAAGGTATAGGTAAGGAACTGAGATTAAGGAAATGAGGACTAAGGAGGGGGTTACTAACCCACTTGATAAGGGAACGCGTGAGTCGTCAATGTTTGTGAACTATATATGTTCATCTATGGTTATTGTTATTGCACTTCATATCATGCTTGTGTATGTAATCAATTTCCATGCTAGCGACAATTAGTCGTCGTAGCCCGTTAGCTTGGGGGCCATGAGAGGGTGTACCAGCATTCGTGCTGACCCCCTTTGGGGGCTGTTTTTACACTTGCAGGTAAGAGACCCATGAGGACGCACTACGAGAGTAGGAGCGGTTAGACTTAGGACGGGATGTTTATTTGAGTTGGGTTGCGCCTGTGCACCCGTCTGTTATATTAAACTGATGTAAGGTTGTGATTATGACTTAGTTACTTGTACTCGGTTGGTTGTCGGTATTATGGATGGTGATGTTTCGGGTTGGTTGTATTTTGGATAAGTGTTGTAAATGTTAAGGCCGGTATATTTCTAACGATCAGACCGTGGCAAGGTCCAGGTGTTTATTATTTCAGCTGCGACGTATTCGATTGAGTGTTCAGTTTGCGATAACCACGAATGGCTTTAGATGGGGTGTTACAAAAAGTGGTATCAGAGCGTAGTTACGCTCTGATCAAGAAATACTGGACATAAGAAACCACCGAGTTAGGATATAAGTTAAGGAATAAGTGATGGGTTAAGGGTGTGAGAAGTTAGAGTGAGTAGAGTCAGATGACCAAATAAGTGTGGATCGTCTTTACCGTCTACGGACGTTATAAATTTGTTAACGAAACATGGTGGATGCGAATCTAATGTGAGTTATGCTTGTTCAGATGGCAGGACGTCCTAGAGGAAGCCGAGGTTGCGGCAAAGGTGATGATGCTTCAGGAATACCGGGAGGGCAGATGATCGCAGAGATCGTAGCTGCCGCCTTAGGGCATATGGGCTATCAGCCTGGTGTGGGTGCACCACCCCTCCACACCGCCACAAACCCAGGGAACCAAATGGGTGAAGAGTCTTGCAGATCTTCGACCCGCATACTTCAAGGGGGAGACCAATTCCGCCAAGCTTGAGGCGTACATCTCCGAGCTGGAGACCGCCTTCGAGACCCTGATGTCCTGCTGGGATCAAGGTGCGTCTGGCTGCTTTCTATCTGAGGGGGCGGCAGGCGATTGGTGGAAGTTGGTGAGGGCCGAGC
Source organism: Limonium bicolor (assembly GCA_023374045.1). Lineage (NCBI taxonomy): Eukaryota > Viridiplantae > Streptophyta > Magnoliopsida > Caryophyllales > Plumbaginaceae > Limonium > Limonium bicolor. Next base: position 319,345,894 of record CM041778.1, on the reverse strand, counting down.
ATGTGGCCAATCCAGAGTTCGGCTGGGAACAGTACACCGCCTTGCTACGAGCAAAGTACTACCCGCCCATGTCCAGATGAAGAAGCGCTTGCAGTTGGATGCGCTTAAGCAGACAGACAAGATGACGGTGGACGAGTATTATCGGAGTTCACCGCCTTGCTCCGTCTTCTGCAGGTCTTGGATATTCTGACCAGATCCTGGTGGACCGCTTCTATGGCGGGCTTAGCCATCGAGTCCGCTACGGCATGGGGCCGACGAGTTACACTACCTGCTGGTAATAAGAATGATGAGATTTGAGTAAGTAATGAGTAAGATTTAGATTATGGAAGAATAAGAGTGACTAATACTGGGAAAAGCATGAGTGCTATCATGCCGCTGCTAAGGGAGATAACCGTCCAGCTGAGGGACGAGGAGAATGCCAAGAGGAAGAGTGTGGTAAGAGCTCGGAGAGTCAAGGGCAAGGAGGGTACAAGAAACAGAAGTACCAGCCTCAGGCCCAGAAAAGTCAGAACCCTAAAGGGAAGGAGGAGAAGGAGAAGGCTCCGGAAGAGGCATTGAAGTTGACATATGCTTATGCAGCTACACCCCTGCGCTCTAGGGCGCCAAAGGGTAAGAAATTGGTATTAAGTGAGTTAAGGAACAACTTAGTGACCGTTTGAGAAATGAATACTAATATTATGAATGATCAGGATCTGAGACTGAGAAGGGAGCCGGTGGTGGCTACCAGCGACGCTACATCTGTAGGTGGTGTCACAAGGACCACCCCGGCTCGATTGTAAGGGGAATAAGGTGGAGTGCAATTTTTGTGGAGTTTACGGGCACCGAGCGTATGAGTGCTACCGGAACCCTGCTAGCAGAGCCTATAGGCCCGACACCAGGGGCAAGGGCAAGACCGATCAGGGAGCTGGATCTGACGGTCAGAGGAAGATGCAGCAGGCGGCAGACAAGAACCTAAGGGTGACCCAGAAGTCGGGACCCCCACTGCACATGGTGGACCGGGACGATGAGCCTGAACCCTCATCGAGGCCAGGTACCGCTATAACCATTTAGTAATAAAACTACCTGCTTACCGCATTATCATGCATGTTTGGTGAATGATTAAGTTAAGTAAGAATGAGATAAGATTAGAACTTAAGTAAGATGTAACGTACTACCACTTTAGGAAGCTTCAACATCTGCTATCCAATACCATCTACACCTAACTCGGAGCACACCGACATCGAAACCATAGACTTTCCAACTGAACAATGTCAGGTTATCCGCCCAGGTATGATTTTATTGAGGGGATACCTGACACCCGGGGCACAAATAGCCATCATCAGAAGATGCAACCAACTAGGAATGGGACCGGGAGGTTTTTACACACCGGAGTACCCGGGGGGAGCAAGGATGAAATTAAAAATGATGAGCTTAGGCAAGGATTGGAATCCGTATGCCAAGAACTACCAAACCACGAGGATGCAAGATGGAGTCTCACCACCGGGAATACCCAAAGAGTTCCATACAGTTATTACACAAGTCGTGGAGATTGCTCAGCAGTTGGAAGCTGAACTGATTCCAGACATTCAAGCAGACATTTGCATTGTGAACTTCTACGAGAAGGATGGGCGACTGGGACTACACCAGGATAAGGACGAGACAACGGAGTCTCTCGAAAGAGGGATACCCATAGTGTCTTGGTCCATTGGGGATGATGCAGAGTTTTTATACGGCGAGTAGAAGCGTGCGGACCGTGCGAATAAGTTAGTACTTAAGTCAGTTGATGTATTAATTATGGGAGGAGAATCAAGGATGTTATACCATGGGATTAAGAGAATCAAGCTGAATACAGCACCGTCAGTAGTAATCAATGCGACACACATGAGACCAGGAAGATTAAACCTAACCTTTAGACAATATTAGCCATGTAATGTTAGAATGAGATGAGGAATGAGATGTAAGATAGAAGCACATGTTGTAAACAGGATGGTTATGAATAAAATAACAGTGTTGTTCATATAGATTGTTTCAACTCTTGTTATACCATCAATACTCATGAAGCTTATGAATACAATTAGGTTATGGACTCGGTACGGAAGGTGCACTAAGCATACTTACAGAGGCACAGGCCGACGCCAGCGGTACTATCCTCACCGGCACCTTTCCGATTAATGGGATTGAGGCATCAGTTCTCTTCGACTCAGGGGCCTCGCGTACCTTTGTCTCGGCATCATTCGCGAGCAGGTTGGGGCTAGACGTTAATGAGCTACCCGACTTCACGGTTACGCTCCCGTCTAAGGAGAAGGTTCGTTGCACTCGTTACTACCGAGGAGCCACTGTATGAATTAAGGGAGAAGACTTTCCAGTCAGTTTTATTGAGTTCAGAGAGCTAGGATTTGATGTTATCTTCGGGATGAACTGGTTGGAGCGGCACAAGGGACGTATCCTCTGCGCCGAGCATAGATTGCTGCTCAGGAGTCAGTCTTGGGTTACAATATCATACAGCCAGAGGCCCAGAGAGCCTTCGACTAAGATCATCACCGCCATGGCAATATATAAGGAATTAAGGAGAAAGGAAGAAGTGTACCTCTGCTATGTACAGGACATAGAGAGAGACCCTGAGTTCGACCCCGACTTACCGGTAGTGTCGGAGTTCCCCGACTTGTTTCCACGGGAACTGCCCGGCATGCCACCCACTCGGGAGGTAGAGTTCACCATCGAGCTGCTACCTGGTACCGGACCGATAGCCAAGGCACCATACCGTATGGCTCCGGCAGAAATGACTGAATTAAAGGAACAATTGAAAGATTTATTGGATAAGGGATTTATTAGACCAAGTGTGTCACCATGGGGAGCGCCAGTCCTCTTCGTGAAGAAGAAGGATGGTAGTCTCCGCCTCTGCATCGACTACAGAGAGCTGAATGCTGTGACAGTGAAGAATAAGTACCCACTACCCCGCATTGACGATCTGTTCGATCAGTTGAAGGGAGCATCTGTGTTCTCCAAGATTGATCTCAGATCGGGGTATCATCAGATAGCCATTAAGGAGGGAGACATTGAGAAGACGGAATTCCGGACACGATACGGCCACTATGAGTTTACAGTGATGCCGTTCGGTTTGTCGAACGCACCGGCAAAGTTTATGGATCTGATGAACCGCTTGTTCCGGGAGCAGCTGGACAAGTCGGTTGTGGTGTTTATTGATGACTTTCTGATATACTCGAAATCTAAGGTTGAACATGAGGAACATCTGAGGAGAGTATTGGAAATATTGAGGGAGAGCCAGCTATATGCTAAGTTCTCTAAGTGTGAGTTTTGGCTTGACCAGGTCTCTTTCCTAGGTCATGTCATTTCAGATGCTGGGATCTCAGTGGATCCAGCAAAGATTGATGCCGTACGTACTTGGCCAAGACCGAAGACTGTTACCGACATCCGGAGCTTTCTCAGTCTGGCAGGTTACTACAGGAGGTTTGTTAGGGATTTCAGCAAGGTCGTGAAACCGATGACCAGTCTGATGAAGAAGGATGCACCGTTCTTGTGGACGACTGACTGTGAGAAATCATTTCAGAGCTTGAAGGACTCACTGACCATGCAACCGTTCTGACCATTCCAGACGGTATAGAGGGCTTTGAGTTTATTGTGATGCACCGGCAGAGGGCTGGGTTGCGTGCTCATGCAACATGGCAAGGTGGTGGCAATGCCTCACGCCAGTTGAAAACATGAGGAGAACTACCCCACACATGATTTAGAGTTGGGAGCTGTAGTCTTCGCTTTGAAGATATGGCACCACTACTTATACGGGGTTAGTGTGACGATCTACACCGATCATAAGAGCTTAAAGTACATATTTACTCAGAAGGAATTAAATCTCAGACAGAGAAGATGGTTAGAGTTCTTGAAAGACTATGACATTGACCTCCAATACAAAGAGGGAAAGGCCAATGTCATAGCAGACGCCCTGAGCCGTCGAGCACACTCACTCCATTCACTAGTTTCTTTCTCCAGCTTGGTTGATGAGGTGCGAGAGGCTCAGAGAACAGATGAGTACATGAGAGAGGTCAGACAGAAGCTGACGGATGGCACCTTTGAAAGTCAGAAATACGACTTCAGACTTCATGATGATGATCTGATCAGACTTAAGGGCCGGTTATGCATACCGCGGGGCAACACGGATCTGAAAGACCGTATACTTAGAGAATCACACTGTTCTTCAGTTTCCATCCATCTAGGAGCCTCTAAAATGTATAAAGACATGAAGAGATACTTCTGGTGGTCGGGGATGAAGACAGATGTTACCGAGTTCGTCTTGAGGTGTCTCACATGCCAGAAGGTGAAATTTGAGCACCGACGACCGGGCGGAATGGTACAGTCGATGCTAGTTCCGGAGTGGAAGTTCCATGATATCTCCATGGACTTCGTAGTTGGGCTTCCACCTGCTAGGGGAGGTCTCAACATGATATGGGTGGTGGTGGATCGCCTTACCAAAGTAGCCCGATTCATACCGATGAAGGATACTTGGAAGGTGACCAAATTAGCTGAGTTATTTGAGAAAGAAATCATGAGACATCACGGGATACCGAAGACCATAGTGTCAGATAGAGATACCAGATTCCTTTCGAGGTACTGGAGAGCTACCAGAGAAGCGTTGGGTACAGAACTCAAGCTGAGTACCGCGTTCCATCCTCAACAGATGGTCAGACTGAGCGTACTATTCAGACACTCGAGGACATGCTGAGAGCATGTGCCTTAGACTTCCAGGGCAGTTGGATGACAAATTACATCTGATCGAGTTTTCATACAACAACAGCTATCACGCTTCGATCAAGATGGCACCTTTTCAAGCGTTGTACGGTAGACCATGTCGTACACCGCTCTGCTGGGATGAGTCGAGTGAGACGGTCATTATAAGACCAGAGTACTTAGAACAAGTTAAGGCTGAAGTTCAGCAAATCAGGGAGAACATGAAAGCTGCTCAAGATAGGTAGAAGTCGTATGCTGATGTTCGACGACGGGACCTGGAGTTCGCAGTGGGCGACCAGGTATTTCTGTGAGTTTCACCGATGAAGGATGTATTCAGGTTTGGGCAGAAGGGCAAATTAAGCCCGAAATTTGTTGGTCCTTATGAGATTACGGAGCGGGTGGGCCCGGTTGCTTACAGGTTGAATTTACCTGCTGAGCTGGGTAAAGTGCATGATGTTTTTCATGTTTCACAGCTAAAGAAATACATGCACCACCCCTCCCATGTGTTAGAACCTGAGAGGTTGACTTTAGAGCCAAATATGAGATCGTTGGAGACTCCTCAGAGAATCTTGGACAGTAAGACTAGGGACACACGCCACAAGGCAGTGCGACTGGTGAAGGTTCTCTGGTCTAACCAGGATGTCGAAGAGGCCACGTGGGAATTAGAGGATAAGATGAGGGCGAAGTACCCTTCTTTGTTTACTGACTAGATCGTCTATATAGGGTACGGGGCATACCCCTTTTTAAGGGGGGTAGAGCTTCCTCGCTTTTGAGTTAGGAAACGATCATGTTTGTCGTTGGTTTGGTTGTTTAAGATGTGAATTTGTGTAAGTTGCTACACTTTGGTGTTAAGTTTGAGTTATGTATAATCCTTATGTATTGTATTTGAGATTGACCTTTGAGTCTTGAGATGTGTGAATGTGAATATAAGATGTGGTGTTAAGATTAAGGGAATTGAGTGCCGTGAATGGTTAAGCACATATGTGAACTTTGAGGACAAAGTTCTTTTAAGGGGGGTAGATTGAAATACCCCAAACTTAGAGATGGTGTTTAAATGATAAACTAAGTTATAAGGGGGCTAAATAATGCCTTAGAAACATTAAGAAACTATTTTAACTAAATGAAATATAAGGAAACATCAAAAGAGCAGTTTAAGCAAAAACGTGCTCTAAACTTGGAGAGACTTGGGAGAGTACCCAAATATTGTTCTAAGACCTTAGTAATATCCTAATGGTCATTTTAAATCAATTACCAAAGAAAACCAAGCTTGAAAACAAGTTAAAACACAAAATGTGCTTTAAGGAGTCTTAAAGCACATTTTTGAAAAATTGTCTTGTAAATGAGTTTTGAATGGCTAAATGTCCATCATTACTCTTTAATTAACATTTGTACTACATAGTATCACATTTGGAAGTCTATATCAATGGGAAATCAAAAATTTCACAACAATGTGCCTTGTTTTGTGAATAGTAATTTAATTAAGCTAGTTTATAACATAAGTAAATATAAGTGAGATATTTGGCCAACAAAGACTTAAGTACCCCTTGTTATTAATGGGGGCCGGTTTCTTATAAGGTGAGTCACCACCTTTATGAGTCATTAAGCAAATAAAGAGTTATAAAGCAAAAGTACTATTCACCCTTTTAACATAAATATCTCATTTACTCACCTCTCTCTTCACCTCTTCATTTTCTCTTGTTTCCCACGATTTGAGCTGCTCTCTCCCTTCTCCATTAACGTGAAGCTCATCTCCATGCTAGCTCCACCTTCTCTTGCACACAACTTACTCATTTTAGCTCCAAAACCAAAACAAATTACATATTCTCCTTAGTTAGCTCAAGCTCTCTCTTTCTATCCTTTCAAAACTCCAAGAGCATTTATTTGGTGCCAAGCCAAACCACCATTAGATGAGGAAATTCAAGTTTGGAGACTCCATTGGCTTCTCCATTCTCTTAAGGTAAAGAAAGTGTAAGAAAATCTAGGTTTTCATCACTTTTCTTCATAACCGAAAATACATGCTCATGAGGCTTCATTTTAATGCCTTGTTCTAGCTTGTTTTCTACTCTTCAAAGGATTGAGGAGGTCCTTCTTGCTTCATATCCAAGCTTGTCTTGAGAAACCAAGGTAAAACAATCACCTTAATACCTTAAAGCACATTTTTAACCTAGGGTTTGTTCCTTAGGGTTAATGTATTATCTAGTACTCATTGGAGTCATTGGATATTGGTTAGAACATTGGCAAGGAGATATATATTGGTGACCGAGATTGAGGAAGGGAAAACCTAAGGAAGAACGTTTTTAAAGCTTGTAAAAGAACAAGGTAAGTTACTTACCTAAGGGTGTTTTATTGTTTAAGGGAATGGGATTTAGATATGTGATGAGTTTAGTGTAGAGTTTACATTAAAAAAGGGTAATATATGACCTAGGAGAAACAATGACTATGTTTGAGAACTTGTGACTATGGAGCAAATGAGGAAAAAAGAGATAGTTTAAGAATATCAAGGTGAATTACAAGAAGCATTTTATTTCAATGGGAGCCTTGTTGTGTGTATTCGCAGGTTAAAGGCAAATATATGTGGAAATTCAGTGGTTAAGATTATTGTCATTTAAGGGCCTAAGTGCCAAGCATTTAAGTTTATACACTATGTAATGATGTGGTGTAGTTTTGGTGTAAATTGTGTGTTAAGGTGTTGTGATGAGAAATTGAGTGATATTGGTTGTTTGATGGAGAAAAACCAAGTGTTTGGATGTAACTATATACTAGAGAACCCAAGGCAAAATTTAGAGGAGAACCTAAGTGTTTAAGATATTCGAAGGAGATTTCATGACTAAGGAAGTACTAGGTAGTTCTAGAGGTTGTCTTGATGAAAGAGGGTGAGATTAGGGTGTTTAAATGACTTGTAATGACTTAGGCATCACTATGAAGGATTTAGGAATCAAAAGAAGCTAGGAAACTTGGGTAAGTTAGATGTAAATGAGCATGAAACTCTGAAATGGTTTAGGTGAGAACTAGAGTATAGAATCTAAGGAAGGTTTGGTAAATGCAATAAGGGTGGGAAGTGGTGTACATGGTGTGGTCAAGTTCTTAAGGAGGGAGCATTTGGTTAATTGAAATTCTTGGTGGATTGCCTGTGAGAAAGGTAAGGAAATATGTGCTAAGTGTTGGGAGTCTTGTAAGAATTGAGTAAATGTTTGAGAAGATCTTTGGAAGTTGTTTTAATGAGTTTGGTGGAGGTTATAAGGTGGGTTTAATGTGCCAAGATGGTGTTGGACCTATTAGGACACTTGTGGAAGAGTTTGGAATTGAAAGAACAATTTAAGAGAAAAATCTGTAGTGGACCGAGCCAGGGTCCGACCCAGTTTTGGGTCGGTCGGGCCATGTTGAGCCAGCCGGAATGTCTCTGGACTGGACCGACCCAGAGGGTTTTGGGTCGGTCGGCTTAGCTTTGGGTCGGTCGGGCAAAATTTAACGTAGGAAATGGGTTCTGTAATGGACCGACCCAGAGGGTTTGGGTCGGTCGGTCTTGCTCTGGGTCGGACGGATGAGTTTCAAAAGACGAAAAAGTTTCTGAGATGGACCGACCCATAAGGTTGGGTCGGTCGGTGGGTCGTTCGACCCTTAACACTTAAAAAAAACTTTAAAATCTAAGGATGTTTAATGGTATTAATGGTACACCATTTAGAGGGCATTGATGATTAGAAGCCTAAGAACCTAAGGGGATTAAGTTAAGGTAAGTATAAGTTCATAAGCTTAAGGTTAAGTTGCAAGATTAAGTTATAAGACTTAAGAAGTGTTAATTGGGGACCGCTAAGGGTGAAATAAGTTAAATAAGTTAAGCAATGTATAGATACTTAATCATTTAAGTTGGATGGATATTTTAGGACTTGAAAGTTGGAAACCGGAAGAGTATTAAACAACCGGGACGATCGACGGTGAACGGTACAATCTTTCTTGTGACCTGCTTGCTAACGAGGTGTCCCTCGGCTTGTGTGCTATCTGTTTAATTGCTATGACTAAAACAAGATAAAGCATGCAACCGGTTATATTTGTTCTCGTTGTGTATGTGTTATATTTACACTGACCCGCGAGACTTGAGATTGTTACTAACCAAGTTTAGTACTTACTGAGTTAAGAATAAGAGTTAAGTTAGGTGGTTATTGGTTAATGCCCGTTAAGGCTTAGCTAGCACACGGTGATTAAGATTTCTACTAACTGGAACTTGAGTGAGGAAACCCGGGACCGATCTCCGGTCATGCATGCTAAGGAAAAAGGGGGACGGTATCTGAATCAGATCCGCCCTCCCCTTAAGGACTTGTCTTCAGACTTGTAGCCTAGGGCCGGTTGCCGGCTCAGCTACGTTGGACTCCCGTCCAGAGTAGGTGGCATTAAGATGGTGCGGTGGGATCACCTAAATCCCAGGTTCGAATTAAGCTACAACCATTCCCTTCCAGGAACGGTTTGTATACCGAGACTAAGTTGAGATTAAGATTAAGGTAAGGTAAGGAACTGAGATTAAGGAAATGAGGACTAAGGAGGGGGTTACTAACCCACTTGATAAGGGAACACGTGAGTCGTTCATTGTTTGTGAACTATATATGTTCATCTGTGGTTATTGTTATTGCACTTCATATCATGCTTGTGTATGTAATCAATTTCCATGCTATCGACAATTAGTCGTCGTAGCCCCGTTAGCTTGGGGGCCATGAGAGGGTGTACCAGCATTCGTGCTGACCCCCTTTGGGGGCTGTTTTTACACTTGCAGGTAAGAGACCCATGAGGACGCACTACGAGAGTAGGAGCGGTTAGACTTAGGACGGGATGTTTATTTTGAGTTCGAGTTGCGCCTGTGCACCCGTCTGTTTATATTTAAACTGATGTAAGGTTGTGATTATGACTTAGTTACTTGTACTCGGTTGGTTGTCGGTATTATGGATGGTGATGTTTCGGGTTGGTTATGTATTTTGGATAAGTGTTGTAAATGTTAAGGCCGGTATATTCTAACGATCAGACCGTGGCAAGGTCCAGGTGTTTATTATTTCCGCTGCGACGTATTCGATTGAGTGTTCAGTTTTGCGATAACCACGAATGGCTTTGGATGGGGTGTTATAGTGGATGAGTACTACGCTCGATTCATTGGTCTGCTGGACTTCATTCCCGGAGTTGATTACTCACAGACCGTGAAGGTCGAGAAGTTCCGGGGGGGATTGTTGTTTCGCATCCAGATGGCGATGGGTGCTACCCTCTACACTACCATCCAGGTATTAACATGAAAGCCATAAATTCTTTACTTACTACATTACCGATTAACTTTGTGAGAACTTACCAATGAGATTCCAGGAGTGTTATGACACTGCCTCGGGGACGGAGCTAATGCTCCAGACTCGGGAAGATACTCTCGGGACAAAGAAGAGAAAGAACCCTAAGGGAGAGTCTGAGGGTGGAGGAGCATCTCCAGGCGATAGCCAGAAGAAGGGAAAGAAATTCTTTCAAAAGAAGGGGCAGCAGGGTCACCAGGGAGCGATCGGTTGACCGGCCCAGCTATAGATGCTCAGCCTCTGTGATCTGCGCCTCTTAAGGGTGAGAACGCCTACCTCTTAAATCAATTGTAACCTTAACCTTTATATTATCATATCTTAACTTAAACTAAATGCTACCATTAGGCACCGGACAGCCCCAACGCCATTTCTATTGCAAGCGTTGTGGGAAGGATCATCCTGGGGTCGACTGCAGTGGCCGCAAGGTTAAGTGCCGGTACTGCAAGAAAGAGGGCCACCGGGAGTTCAAGTGCTGGATGAACCCTGAGGGCCGTAACTACAGGCCACCACGGAATACTCAGAAGACCTCAGTTGGAGGATCCGGAGTACCACGAGGCGGTCAGGATGGCCAGACATCTACTGATGCTGGAGCCCAGAGAGGCAAGGGAGTAGATAGGGCATGAGTACCCTGAACTCCAAGAGGCCGCTGGTGGAAGACTTTTGCTTACCTTGTTATGTACTTACCTTGGAGGTTAGACAGAGATATGTTATAAATATGTGGGAGTGTGTCATTGACCACTCGCCTTTTTGTGTATGACTTTTGAGACTAGCTATGTGTACTTGATACCAGTAAGACCTTGACGGATTATATATATGAACAGAATGTTAATGCTTACATTATCATGTAGCCCATACTCAACGACGCAGAGTCAATGAGACCAGTAATTACTGAACCAAAATTTCCACCTGCATGGCGCACTTGCTATTGTAAGCGCTATGACAAGTAAACCACTGAAATTTCCATCTACCTTGCGCACTTGCTACAGCAAGTGCATCAACTGCAACTACTACTAATTTTAATCTCTTATTACATACTAAAATTTTAATACCAATTTTCATATCAACTTTTCATAAAAACCTTAAGATTAGAAACCTATGCAACTGAAGAAATAATACAGCCACTAGAATTGTAAACCACACCAGTTTAATTGTTCGAGAATTTTCAGACTTGGCTTATTAGCCAAATACCATCAGTGAATACCCGCATTTAATGCTAATCACTACTAGTGATGAATGTTTAGTCCTTATGGACAAGCATACCCTTTGTAGATGCACCACCGTCAGTGAGGATGGTTGGGAAGTGAAGAGCCAAGTTGCTCAAGCTATTATGCAATCTGCAATACGTCCAATTAAACGGATGAGGGAATGAATATGAACTATGGATGAGATATGATCATGATAAACAGGGAGAAAAGGAATATGTGTTGTACTCAATGAGATCGAAATAGGAGGACCAAGTTTGCTAAATATAGCATGAATTTTACTTACACCGAGCTGAATAACACCGGCTTATGGCACGAATTACCACTGATGCCACTGGGGTAATAGCACTTACAACAAGATAACCGATAACATGAACTAATAAACAACTAAAGGACATCCATCAAAAGGGAGATTGACAACAGAATACTTCACAATACCCGTGTGACAGACATTACCAGTTTACTAAACGAGACATGGGACGACCGCACTCCGATAGGAGCATGTGGGCCTGACAGACTTATTTATGAGTTAGTTAGGTAAGTAGTAATGTATCAGTATGGTACCCCATGCAAGTAGACAAGTAGTGTTAGGAACACAAGAAGTAGTCAACTCCATACTAAGGACAGTGATACAGATTACCTCGAAGATGGACGAGAAGAGCCGCAATTAAACCAACGGGCTGGAGAAGTCAAGAACCTTCAACACAGAGCAGTAGACAGTATACAGTGAAGACAAGGGAACCGTGCAAGGACGTGAAACCGAAGGAAAGAAACATGAAAACCCGTTATGGATGACTAATATGTAGAATCCTCAAAAGGATCGAGCAAACTCTTGCAATCCAGAGGAAATCTACCAGATGATGTGGACAGAAACGCGTGACTACGCAATGATGATAGACAAAGCTAGTATACTAGCAGATACCTTAAGCAAGGAACAATAGACTTGGAATGTACCACTCACATGATAATTCACTCATCTTATCTGTTTGACTCATTAGATGTTAGCTGCTGAGAGTTTACGCCTCTGCACTCTGTAGGACTGATTGTTTTGGTATTGCACTTGTGCAGTTATTAATCTAGTGGGAATACAGAAAGATGCAATGGATATCAACATGAGTGTGTATCAAAGAACTACAACAGTGTGTTACTCCGGAACAAAACCACTTGGAGACACGGATGACAAGCTTTATCTCCGTTGACATGTAGGCTGCTGGTACGTCTTAATAATACTAAGACAAGTGCAAAGAGCACTAAGTACTAACAATAGCCAATGTCATATTATAACTCAAGCTGAATATCAGTGAGAGAAGACACACGCATGTACGCTAGTGATCCAAACGAGAGGATACACATCAATGAAAGAGTCAAATTGAGCCTATTGAAATACCCCTAAATTAATTTAAATTAATTTAGGGGATTTCTTTTATTAAACCTTTAATAATACTATTAAGTATTAAATTATTATATGGAATTATGAATATTAAATTATTATATGGAATTATGAATATTAAATTAATATAAGGGGTTGTGAAATTTATTTAGGGGTTTTCTCCTAATATTATATATTATTGTATAGTATTATGAATTTAATAATAAGATTTATAAGTCAATAAATCTTGGGGAAATTTAAAAACACTCCCAATATATTATAAAGATTTTAGGAAGTGTTGGAACATTGTTTTGAAACATAAAAGTCAATATAAAATTCTAGAAACCTTAAAGCTTATTAAGCCTTGCTAGAGTTGACTTTTTGAGAATGGTCAAACCAGGCCATGAAACCTATACCAATAAATAGGTTATGAAAAACCATGAAGATCGATAAAAAGAACGTCAAAAACGGATCATCCTAGCCAAAGTTATGCTAGATTGAAGTTTTTAGTCAAAAATTTGAAAGATGCCACGTGTCACTCTGTCACGGGTCGCCAACACTTAGCCAATTTATCCCTCGAATTTCGGTAACAGAATTCATGATTTTGCCCTAACTTTGGACGGTTGTATCTCACTCATCTCTCAATATTTTTCAATGCCGTCTTTTTCATTCTCTTCTCCTTTGAATCCTCTTTCCAACCATTACTCACACATACCCTAATTCATTATACATCATCCGGAAATTCGATCCAAAGTAGGCACCTTGCAAAACCGAAACTGCAGATTCCAGTTTTTCCTTTCGAATCAGGTAACTTAGACTAACCATAACTTCTTCGTTTCTCATCCATATTTCGTGTTCTTTAGCTCGTTTTAAAGATCGCTAATCCCTCTACAACTTTCATGTTGATGACCAAATCTAATTCTTAATCATATGAAAGATATAGGCGTCTAAAGTTCCGACCCTGATCTGGTCGCGTTTTGCCCAGAATTTTTCCAGAAACGAGAAGGTAAACTCGTAACTTTCGGGTTTGATTTCTTCTTGTGTGTTGTGAGTTAGAGTGAGTTCTTGCTATCAATACGTAGATCTAAGTTTGCTCTTTAGAATGAGCCCTTACACATAGCCTAACTCGATTTGTACTTCTAGTTATAGATCCTCAAAGTTGGCCTCGTGAACTGCTCAAAGTTCGAATTTTTCCAGATTTTTGGATTTGATTTCACTCAATTCGCACAACTCCGGTAAGTTTCCGATCAATTGCTCCGTTATTGTCATTCGAAATCAAGTTGCCGGTCTAACCCATGTCTCAATTTAGTCAATTACGTGCTAGATTAGGAGAATTTGTCAAATTAAGTTTCGATTCGTACTTGGAACCCTAAACCTCGAACAGAATTCGAAATCCATTGAAAACTGCATTATAATTGGGGAAATCGGTATCATTAGAACCGAAATTTTATTTCGAAACCATAGAAACAAGAATCACTCGATTTCGTTCTGTGAGTTGAGAGAAATCGAGAGATTAGTACTCGACATGGCTGAGTTCTGCGCTGATGAACTAGAGGTCCAGGGGCCGTCCGATCTCGCTTTAAAAGATTGGACGGCCGAGATTAGATCGTGCTATTAAATAATTATAAAATTCCAGTAAAAAGTCCAAACTTGTTGGGTTAATTTAAATACCTTCCCGAATGTACTTTGACTTGAAATTTTAACCATAGATTCCTTATTTAATCTAGTTTATTTTGATGTAAATTAATATGGTTTTGGAGTTTTTAAACGTAAGTTATGATTTTTGCAAGTTACGGGTTTTCTGGAATTATTTGGTTAAATTAAAAAGATATTTTTATGAAATAAAAATTTTATAATATGTCTAAAATGTTATAGTTACTGTATATTAAGTTTGGGAATTTTTGGGCAACGGGAAAAGGTTTTAAAAATTGTGTTTGTGAGTTTTTCATAAGAATAACTTATAATATATAGTTTTTAATGTAATCAAAAATTAAAGTATAGTTGATTAATGAACTTTATAGGTTGGGGAAAAGATAATAAGACTAATTAACATTTAATACAGTATGTTTATAAATATTTTGGGTAATAACTTTAAGTGAAGTAAAAATTGTTACATATATTTATATATATATTTATATGAGAGAAATAAATAGAAACTTATATTAAATCAAGGAATTTAACTAAAATACATTTTATTATTATATATAATATGGAAGCTAATATGTTTAACTAAAACTAAGGGAAATACTCTATTTTATAAACCATAAATCAGTTGTGGATATGTCTAAAAGATATATAATTAAATACAATAGAATTTCTTAAAGAATGTTCTGGATAAATCTTGATATATGGGGATATATATATATATGTATATAAATACAATAAAAATAGAAAGGAAATAACATTCCTTGTGAGAAATATAATAGGAAGGATATATATATATATATATATATATATACGATAAATAAATAAATAAAAGGAATAAAATACCTTATAGAAAATAGGATATGAAGGAATTAATGAGTTAAACTAAACCTCTACATGATACTAATAAAAGAGTATTATATGAGGTGGTATTAATTTATGGTTATAGGTTGAGTTTTTAATTATCTTTGAATTTCTAAGATTTATATAAACATTATTTAAATATACGTATATATTTAGTCAATGACCACAATGTAAATCTATAATTTGGTTAAGAAATTAATAGGTTGAAATTTATGAATATTTGGAATTAGTTTACATAAAGCGTTACACAAATAGATCTTATTATATAATTAACAATAAAATGAATGAAATACTTTTACATTTAAATGTTCTTATTATATAAACAATAATAAAATAAATGAGTTACTTTTACATCTAAATGTGAAGAGGATAAATAAGTCTAGATTTAATTATTTCTTAATATTTATAGTATTGAGTAATAACTTAATATTTTAAGATAAAATCATTAAAAGGGATTATGATATAAAACTACATTAAACTATGATTAGGAATTTAATCTAAATAAAAATCCTTAAGTTTCTTACAACTAGTTAAGCCATATAAATACATTTAACACCAATATTCAGGATGTGAGTTTATAGTTAAGTAATGTATTTAGTAGTTAGAATTTATAAGGAGGTTTATAAATAGAAATTAGATACTTAAAATCTTTAAACCTTTAATTAGATGAAACTAGGTTACGTAAGAGATTATATTGATTTACCTTTTTGACACTGGAAATATTAATGTGTCATTTGAATATAAGGTATGGAGATTGTTCAGAATATATTATCTTATTAAGTAATTGACAATTTCACTTACGAACCAGAATTTAATTTTTTTTTGATAAATTCTACCTCATGCTAAGATATAATGTTCATCCTGAATACAATAAAGGAAATTAATTTATTAAGTTATTCTTTTGAAACTTTAGGTTTTGTAAACAATATACAATGTATTTAAGACTTGAGTTTAACGAAGTTTAATATAAAGGGTTTATACATAGCCTATGGAGGGAATGTGTGTAAAAATAGAACATTTAGGAAATTAAATGTAAGTAAGGATACATAAAAGGTTATCTTAAAACACCTTATTATATAGTTATGATAAAGTAAATAATATACCCTGTGGATACTAAATGTAAGAGTTCTATGAGTCTAAGTTAATTATAATATGGTTATTTCAAGATGAAAGTAATTTAACATCTTATGACAAGATTTTTAGATGGTTGTAATTAAAGTTATTCTGAACTAAAGATAAGATAAATGAGTTTAGTAATTCGATTAAGTTATAATAAATGCGTCTACAACACTATGATTCCAATATACAAGATGTAGGTCTTAATTAAGTTAAGGGAAAGACTTAATCATAATGGGTTGTCTAGTAGAAATTGTTTAAATCATAATCTTTACATTGTGAGATAATAATATAGTATTCTGAGATGAGTCCATCATAGGTCATAATACAATGTTTATTTTAAATTAAGAATAGAGGTATTGAGCTTAAGATTATTGTCGAAATTCTTAGATTTAATTATATAACATAAACACATTTATGATATAGAGGTCTCAAAAGTCTTGAATGTGAGGATTTGGTTAAGTATGAATAAAGTGGATAGGAGTGGACAATTAGCCAATGTTGATCGAATACATTCCTTGATCTTACCACCTTGGTCTATACAACGTTCTTAGATAACACAAAGATTATACATAACATTTAAGTGAGGGCTTAAAAGATAATTGAGACTTTGAAATAAGAGTAAGGAGTTTATTTAAGCGTAACATAGGCTACAAGTGATTGATGGTAGATTATCTTTAATATTCTTCAGAGTACTGTTGATTGTTTGCGCAAGTTGATTAGAACTGCTACAGCGTTACCCAGGTACGATTTCTCGTACTCAGCTTGTTGTGTTTTGGACTTTGTTGAATGTTTTGTACGATTTCTCGTACTCAGCTTGTTGTGTCTTGGACTCTATGGAATGTTTTGTACGATTTCTCGTACTCCGATATTTTTAATGGTTGACTTGTGGAATGTTTTGGAAAACGCTAACTGACTTTAAGAGGAATTTCTAAGAAAAAAAAAGAAATGGTTGTGTGACTAACTCAGCTTGTGTGACTAACTGAGCCTTGGATGTGGAACTCACTTGGGTATTGGTTTCTTCTACTTGGGTGCCCGTTAGACATTGGCTGCTTAGGGTTTACGCTTCTGCACTCTGTAGGACTGAGTGTTTTGGTATTGCTCTGGGTAGTTGGTGATCTAGCGGGATTTTTGGAAAAGGTCAATCTTGGAAATCTTTCTTTCGACGTGCGCGCGTCTTTAATGTGAACAGTAGGGGGCTGTATATCCCTCGCCCATAGGGGCATTGATATTTGACAGTAGGGGGCTGTATATCCCTCGCCCATAGGGGCATTGATATTTGACAGTAGGGGGCTGTATATCCCTCGCCTATAGGGGCATTGATATTTGACAGTAGGGGGCTGTATATCCCTCGCCCATAGGGGCATTGATATTTGACAGTGAGGGGCTGTATATCCCCTGTCCTAAAAGGACGTGATTGGCGGTGGGGGCCATCTCTCCCAGTTGAATTATTCCACTCTCGAGTTCTTGGTTCTTGGATCTACTTTATCATTCCTAGTCCTTTGTGGCTATCTGGGTTTTTCTACTCCTAATGGGAATTGGTTCTAACATCAACAATGGATGCTTACTAACTATGTGGTGTGACTACTTAAGTGGATGACTTGTTTTGGAAGTTCTCTATCTCTATCTTTGTCTTGTTTTCTTTTCTCTTTAACTTGATTGTTTTGAAGTGCTCTATCTCTGTTTTACTTTTAAGAGTTGTTTTCATGTTACTGTTTATTTTGAAGAGTTATGTTTTATAAGTTTGTTTTTGGAGAATTGTACCAGTTCCATTCCAGGGAACTGACCCGCCCCTTTCGGGGTGGGCTGCTTGGTTTCATCTTGCAGGTACGAATTGATTTACAGGTGGCCACGAAGAGAATGAGCGTTTGGGATGGGACTAGGTTTTGTGGAGAAAGAATATGTTTAATTTCTATTATGTTGTGTTAAGTTTTTCTCGAGTTCAGACCATAGCTTTTATGGATTGTAAGTTGTAAATTGGTGAGGTTTGGTGCCGGGTGTTTGGAACCCGATGATCTGTACGCCTTTAGTATTTTATTTCCGCTGTAATTATGTTAAGTAGGGGCGTTACACCTATGTTCATGGGTCTACACCTCAGTACGGAGCGAGTGGGCCCATTAGAACGAACTTGGGAGAGAGCACAAATAGTTCAGTGCCTCACCCTTTATGTATTGTGGAGCCCAGAAGGGCTAGAGTCATACCCGTCTCTCTGATATGAGGATAATCCATGAGTTGGAGAACTCTATGAGAGCCAGGTATCCAGCGCTCCTTGTTGAGCGGCTGTTGTATACTTGTGGGGTACGGGGGCGTAACCCTTTTTAAGGGGGGTAGAGCCTCTTGGCTGTGCACGTGTGTGCACTAAGTTTTGTTGTTTCGTATGCGGGGCATATAGTGAATTGGTGGTATGCGGGGCATACGAGGTTTTGTTGGTCATGTTTGGTACGCGGGGCGTACGTTGTTGGCTTGTTTGTGTGTGATGTGCACTTGTATGTAAATATCTTATGAGATACCTGTTTAAATGTTGTATTTACACCCATGTGTGTAATACCATTCTTATGCTACTTGTGATATTGTGAGCCTCGATTTTAAACCCTATCCTATGTTGATTAAAGTTGATTAGGATCTAACCGGGTTTTAGGTCCACTTATAACCTAAGATTAATAACTATGTCATATAACAAAAATTATTAAAACCTGAGCTAGCTCACTGGAACCTATTAAGAGTCGCCACCTAATTTTAACCTAGATCAAATTAGGAAAGGAGAGTTCGGGTTCGGGGGCTTGATATTCGACTTAATTAGGGTTCAATTACTTTCATTACCCTAGAAGTCGTTTTTCCTCTACTTAGTTTAATTACGGCTTATTACGAGTCGTTTTTTACCTAAGTGCGCGCTTCTGTTTTTTTTTTATTTTTTTACATTTTTTGACAGAAAATTAAAGTGGAAATTAAAATACCTAAACTAGGGTTTCGGAGGCAGAATTAGGTCAAGTTTTGTTTTCGTCCGTGGCTACGGACCTAATGTCCGAACCCACGGACCCTAGTTAACTTAATTACACAGAAAGTCAAATTTAAACAGAAACGAGATTTTGAAAAGTCCGGGGCCACGGACAGGACGTCCGTGGGCCCGGACATGTTTATAAAACCCTAAATTTTGAAAAAAAAATATCCCGCCACCGTCCGGGGGCGTCCGGCTTTCGGACAGGGCGTCCGGGACCCCGGACATAGCGTCCGTGGGTGCGGACCGCCCTCGGACAGCGGCGTTTGGGTGGCTCCCGGCGGTGTTTTGGCTCAAATTTTATGGGTAGGTAGCCTGAAAGATTCTAAACACGTTAGTGATTGAAAGTTTACAATTTGAATTCGAATTAAACGAAACTTAGCAAACAAGTTATTGCAGAGAAGCGAAAACAAACGCTAATTCAGAAGCGATAAAAAGTCAATTCGACTCCAAATTTAACACAGAGTAGTTAAAGTTGAACAAAGTCAGAAAAACATGACTTCAACCTGTTTTACCTTCGGATTTAATGAGACTCTTCACAACGGGGATCTTTTGGTGCTTCGTTGATGCCGGTTTTGGATTGACTTCGAATTGTGCTTCTGACTCCTTCTTTATGCTGTTAAGGACGTTTCTCTTCTGTTTTTGTGGTGGTTTTGTGTGTTTTTGGTGCTTGGAAGTTCAATAGGAGAAGAAAGGATGAGTTTTTGGTGATTTCGGGGTGATTTCTGCAGTGTTTCGGTATTGATTTGAGGCTTGGAAGTGTTAAAACGTGGGGAGAAAGTTTGTGGCTGTGTTTCTGACTTTGGAAGTGTTTCCTCTGCCCTAGGTTCGTTTTTGGAAGGTCCTTTTATAGAAAGAGCAAGGCCATGTTGATAGAACAAGATTTTTATCTAAAACCCTGATTTTGTGCTCTAAGGGAATCTGATTTTTTAAATATGTTGCAGGCCGAAAAAATTATGAAATTTTAACTGAAGATAAAGGATGATTTTAAGAATTTTGAGAGTTGGAATCGGGTTATTTGATAAATAACCGATTAGATAAAAATCTCACAATCTGGAATCTCATAATTCATAACTTATTATTGGAAAGTCGAAATAACGAAATTCCAACGGCATTAGTCTTAATAATCATCCTCTATCTTGTGTTAAAATTTCATGACGTTTTGTTTTGATTTCGGTATTTTCCATAGGAGAGAGAAAATTGCAAAAATGATTGAATTTCTCTTTTAAATTTTGGGATAAGGTTCCAAATAAAATAATTTCAGGTTTATGACTGTATGCAGTCATGCTAACCATGTGACAATTTTATTTTAATTTTGGAAACCTTTTATTATTTCTATTTGAGGTTATTTCATGTGTTAATTAAAGAAATTAGCTTATAATATGAATTAAAAGCTAAATTTCCAGAATAAATATTATCAGAAAATCATGAAATACCTTTCATAATGACTACGATATTTGGAATTGTTTGGTGATGATGTACAAGTCATATGAAAATAGAAAATCCCGAGAATGTCCCTGGAAAATCCTGCATTGGTGCACTTTGACCATTTTGCCCTTTGTAACACGTATGCCTTTGAGACTACTGGGGGGGGGTTGAAATTTTGGGTATAACAGATTGCCCCCCGTCAACTAGGCTTTGTAATGAAGATGAAAAGACTAGTTGATGCTTGAGTGATACCCCAAAATTTTTGATCCTAAAAGACCTCGTATGCCGTTAGAAATCTAGTGGGTTGTGTCGAGCTATTCGAAGGCGCTGACTACCTAAAGGAGAAGGAGATGTTGTTGAACTATTCGAAGGCGCCAACTACCTGAAATGATGATATGTTGTCGAGCTATTCTAAGGCGCTGACTACCTAAAGTGATGAAAATGATGTCAAGCTATTCTAAGGCGTTGACTACCTAAAGTGATGAAAATGATGTCAAGCTATTCTAAAGCGTTGACTACCTAAAAATGGTGAAAATGATGCAATGTTTTTAATGGAAGCAGGTAAACTAGGGAGTGGTGCCAGGTCTTACTACGAGCCTAAAGGGATGATTCTAGGTCTTATGACGAGCCTAAAGTTGGATCTAGGTCTTATGTCGAGCCTAGAGTGAATGAATGTAAGGGAGGTCTTATGGGTGCCTAAGGTTATTTTTTTTGGTGGTGATAGGACTTATGTGTGCTTAAGGTTTGGAGGTGAAACCCGTCCTAACTCGGTTGCTTATGGAGACCGAGACCCGCCTAACTCGGTTGCTTATGGAGACCGAGATCCATCTAACTCGATTGCTTATGGATACCAAGATCCATCTAACTCAGTTGCTTATGGAGACTGAGATCCGTTCTGCTCGGTTGCTTATGGAGACCGAGACCCGTTCTACTCGGTTGCTTATGGAGACCGAGACCCGTTCTACTCAGTTGCTTATGGAGACCGAGACCCATCTAACTCAGCTGCTTATGGAGACTGAGATCCATTCTACTCGGTTGCTTATGGAGACCGAGATCCGTGTAACTCAGTTGCTTATGGAGACTGAGATCCGTTCTACTCGGTTACTTATGGAGACCGAGATCCGTTCTACTCTTAACTAGGCTAATTGAGGAATGCAGTATGTTTGATGATGCAAAGATGTGAAGTATGTTTTATGCAAATGATTGTGGCAAAAAGCAAATTGTCAAAGTTCCAAACGTGGAAATGAAGAGGTTTACGTGGGTATTGCAAAATGAAATTGAAGTGCTTGAAAAGACTGAAAATTGTCCAAAGTAAGAAATTGCTAGAAATATGCCAAACATGGCCATGATGAGATTTATGAAACCGAAGTGTTTGATGGAAAATTGTCCAGGACAAGAAGTTGCTGAAAGAGGTGCCAAACATGGCAATATTTAAAGAAAATTCTGTCTACTGAAAAGGAAAGTGAAATTATCGTTTCCTGACTAAAGATTTCAGATTCGTAATTTATCTCCTAGGAGATGAACATGCCACTGGTGTGGTGTGATGTTTGACGTGGAGATGTCTTGAGTGGTGATCAAGGCTTATGAAGGGCCATGGAATTTATGTGGAGGTGAAGGCTTATGAGGTGCCCATGGTGTGATGGTGTTGGTGGTGCTTAATGTTTGGGTTTCAATTGGTGTTGTCATAGCAATTGTTGGAACCAACAATTGCCCCCAGTATTTTCCTTTAAGACAATCTGAGCTAGAGTTCATGGAAATCTATCGGAACGATCGATTGCCCCCAGTATTTTCTTTGATTAAACATGCGAACAGGTCTTATCCTCACATGGTCAAGGATTATTTCTTGATGTGGTGCTTTCTATCCTACACTCAAAGTGTTTGATGCTTGCACTCGTGCTCTCCTTTTGGTCAAAACATCCCAACCATTGAATTTGACATTTGTTAGATTTACGCGTTCAACCTGCTACTTTCACGTGATTGGATACACAACTACTAAGTCGAAAGTCTTTTAAGCTTATAACGTGGCTATGAGGTGTGATGAAAGACAAATGGACGATGGAGGAATGTTTAGGATATGTGGAGCTATAAGGGTGACCAAAGCTGCAACTTGCACCTTCTCCGGACTTCCTTCTTTGTCTTGAAGTCTTCGGCTACTTCGGTTATGAGCTTGGAACTCTGGATTTTTGGGTTGCACCTTCTCTTTTTTTTCTGATTTTGGATCACTTTGAGGCTTTCCAGATTTGCCTTTCTTTGAATCCCTTTTTCCTCGGGGTTCTTGTGTTTCCCGGTTTTAAACTTTGAGAGTTGTTTTATGATGTGAGCTCATGGGATCCTGTGTCGCTTTGGGACCATTTGCGGATCATTTCATTGTCTTGGTAACGGCGTTGCTTCTTTGGACCTGTGAAGTTGCTGTTCGGAAGTCGGGCTCCTTGCTTCCTTTGGTCACCGGGTCGGTTGTTCATCATTGGTTGCCTTGTTTGTGGAGTTTGTAATGTTGTTAAAAGATGATGTATACGAAAAGCTCAGCGGGGGTGCCTAGGGTTTAATGTCAGGGTTCACAAGCTTTTGGCTGTGTGGTGCTGTACCTAGGTGCTTCGTCATCCCTAATAGTTGTGTATCCGTTCATTGTTACTTTTCAAAGGTCTAAGCGTAAATTTACAAAATATCTTTCGGTTGGAGTTATGCCGTTTACCTTACCTTTGAATGTGGTCTCACTAGAGTCATGTAAAAATGACACGCTCGTTCACTCATGGTTTTTCCGCTCAAGACACTCTCGTGAATTTCACTCAGAGACTAGTTCGCACGCTTAAACGAAAGATTAAAGGCGACGATCCCGAGCTCAGATTGCCCCCAGTATTGATTAGGGGTTTATGACAACACTTAAACAGATGTAGAGTTTGGACCGCTTTGTTGTGGATTTTTGGATGTTTTGTGACAGTTTTGGACGGACATGTTCACCCTTTTGGAAGCAAAAGACGACTCGTCTTGTTCTATTGCCAGAAGATGATTGTTTCATGTGCCTTTATCAGAAGACATACTCAAACCATTTTTTTGTTTTGTTAGAGAAAAAGCATTTTATTACGAAACATTTGTACATGACTTTCTTAAAGATGTGAAGGATGAAGAAGCTTTATTAATGGCAAATAAATTGAACAATACTGAGTACATACATCGAAAAGCTACTCAAAGTATACTAAAAAGGAAAACAGAATGGAAACGAAATATTCTAAAGTCTAAACTAAGAACTGTGAATTTAAAGTGATTTCTAACAAAAACATTCTCCTAAATACCGTCGCATTGAAATCCCTGGTCAAAGAGATCCTGGATCGTGTGCCTCAAAGCCTTGCAATCATCGGTGTCGTGACCGGGTAATTGGTGGTACTGGCAAAACTGACTTAGATTCCTTCCTTTCTGAGGGACCCCAGGCCGGGGGGTGAGAGGTTGTAGTATGTTTCGCTCCTGGAGCTTTTTAAATGCCTGGCTCAACGGTTGGCCAATGTCTGTGAACTCTCTCTGACGGAGTTTCTTTCTAGGTGGCTCTGATGCTCCAATGGCCCAACCTGACTCTCTTAGCCGTCGAACGGTGTTTACCTCATGCTGCCTGGTTCTCTTTTGGATGCCTCTTTGGATGCAAGCTGCTGTCCTTGAACCATTCCCGGTGTTTTCTGAGTTCCCAAGCTTTAATTCTCCCTTATTGATCAATTCCTCTAGGACACCAACTTGTCCCATCAGCAAGTCGAAATTAGGAAAGTATGTGAATTTCAGCTTGTCATTGTATTGCTTCTGCATATTCTCGATTACCATTCGGATTTGCTCCTGTTCGTCCATCTTTGTGAGCATAGCGGCTGCTTTTGTCCTCCAACGCTTGACGAAGTCGGTCATTGATTCACCTTCTGTTTGTCGTGTGCTTGCAAGATCAGTCCTGGTGACTCCAAAACTTCTAGCGTACTCGAAATGATGCAGAAAAGCTTCACAGACCTCCTCGTAGGTCTTGGTATTCATCCTTTGAGTTATGTACCAATGCTGAGGAATTTCATCAAGATAGCGAGCGAATACCTTGGCCTTCTGCATGTCGCTTAGCGAAAGAAAGGACATTTCTCTGTCGAACATTGCCAAATGAAGCTGTGGGTCGGAGGAACCTTTGTATAGAGGAAGTGTTGGCAATTTCAACTTTGGAGGGAGATCAACCTTGGGATATAATCCAGTGGAGAAGTAGTCAAAACCGGCTGGCCTGGTGGCCCTCTCCATGCGCTCAATCTTTTTCAGCATCTCATTGAATTCTTCGGCTAACTGGGCATCCATGTTGATTGGATTTCCTCCCTCTGCCATACTTGAGATTTGGGCTTATCTGTTGGAAAACAAAAGTGACCTGAGCTAAAATTCTCGGCCACAAAGAAGTTTTAGGCTAAAACTTGTTTGGGCTGCAAGAAAAGCATATGAGCTGGAATGTTTTGAAGATTGTGGGTAGGCACTGAGGCCCGAAATGAGTTGGAAGAGAGGCACATGGGCCGGAATGATTCATGAGTTGTGAACTGGTGCCTAAGCTGAAATGTTTGAAGAATGTGGCTCTTGAGCCGGAATGTTTTGAGAATTGGGCGCTTGGGTCAGAATGTGTTTGGGCTAGAAGTAAAGCGCATGGGCCGAAGTGACGTCTAAACCATGTTCTGGATGTGAATTGGAATTTGGGCTGAGTAATTATGATTGGGCCTGAAGATGATACCCATGTCTAGGATCGTGGGTCAAAACCCGAGTGAAAAGTCTTCCTGGACTAGAATGGGCCTTGAAATGGAAAGACCTGATGGATTTTTATGGATTGCTTTAGGTGGATTTGTTTTTCATGGGCCTAGAACTAAATTGATAATTCAAATTGGGCCGAAAGAGAGAAATCACCTAAGTCTAAACTTTTGGGCCGAAGCCCAAATGACTCACATATTAAATCAAACAGGGCCTCTGGGCCGCAAACAATAGAGCTGCCAATTCGGGTTGGGCTAAGTTGATGTAGGGGAAACTCCTATCAATTTCTAGACTGGGAATTGGACCGATCACCCAAGCAAACAAGGCCCACACAAATTCAACATGTCCTCACTTGACGGTTAAATCAATCTGGGTATGGATCGATCCGGAGAGGTGCTTGGGGCTTGGGCCCAGATCACCACAAAGGAATAGGGCTTGCACGCTATTCTCTTTGGGCTTCCCCACTTTTTTCACATCACTGTTAAGTGTGCGTCTACGGATGGGTCTTTGAATGACCAAACATTGGGCTTGGTAAGGACACTACCAGGAAAACGCTTGGGGCTAAGGCCCAGGTATTAAGGGGATGTGGTTAGACGACACCCTCCTCTTTTCCCCCGCTTATTCACATCACCTAAAAGGTGTGAGTCCCTGACAGGGGACCCTAGATGGGCCCCGAGGTGAAACTGGTTTGTGTGGACCCTCGCTCTCATATGATGCAAAAGGTGCAGAAAATTAAAGTGCGCACAAAGTAAATAAACAAAGTATAAAGCCATAAATAAACAATTTTGGAGTTAAGCCCTCTTTCTTAAAATTAAACAAGTTTAGATTAAGAATTTGTCCCCAGCAGAGTCGCCAGTCTGTGAGCCTCGATTTTAAACCCTATCCTATGTTGATTAAAGTTGATTAGGATCTAACGGGTTTTAGGTCCACTTATAACCTAAGATTAATAACTATGTCATATAACAAAATTATTAAAACCTAAGCTAGCTCACTGGAACCTATTAGAGTCGCCACCTAATTTTAACCTAGATCAAATTAGGAAAGGAGAGTTCGGGTTCGGGGGCTTGATATTCGACTTAATTAGGGTTCAATTACTTTCATTACCCCTAGAAGTCGTTTTTCCTCTACTTAGTTTAATTACGGCTTATTACGAGTCGTTTTTAACCTAAGTGCGCGCTTCTGTTTTTTTTATTTTTAACATTTTTTGACAGAAAATTAAAGTGGAAATTAAAATACCTAAACTAGGGTTTCGGAGGCAGAATTAGGTCAAGTTTTGTTTTCGTCCGTGGCTACGGACCTAATGTCCGAACCCACGGACCCTAGTTAACTTAATTACACAAAAAGTCAAATTTAAACAGAAACGAGATTTTGAAAAGTCCGGGGCCACGGACAGGACGTCCGTGGGCCCGGACATGTTTTATAAAACCCTAAATTTTGAAAATAAAAATATCCCGCCACCGTCCGGGGGCGTCCGGCTTTCGGACAGGGCGTCCGGGACCCCGGACATAGCGTCCGTGGGTGCGGACCGCCCTCGGACAGCGGCGTTTGGGTGGCTCCCGGTGGTGTTTCTGGCTCAAATTTTATGGGTAGGTAGCCTGAAAGATTCTAAACACGTTAGTGATTGAAAGTTTACAATTTGAATTCGAATTAAACACGAAACTTAGCAAACAAGTTATTGAGCAGAAGCGAAAACAAACGCTAATTCAGAAGCGATAAAAAGTCAATTCGACTCCAAATTTTAACACAGAGTAGTTAAAGTTGAACAAAGTCAGAAAAACATGACTTCAACCTGTTTTACCTTCGGATTTAATGAGACTCTTCACAACGGGGATCTTTTGGTGCTTCGTTGATGCCGGTTTTGGATTGACTTCGAATTGTGCTTCTGACTCCTTCTTCTTTATGCTGTTAAGGAAGTTTCTCTTCTGTTTTTGTGGTGGTTTTGTGTGTTTTTGGTGCTTGGAAGTTCAATAGGAGAAGAAAGGATGAGTTTTTGGTGATTTCGGGGTGATTTCTGCAGTGTTTCGGTATTGATTTTGAGGCTTGAAGTGTTAAAACGTGGGGAGAAAGTTTGTGGCTGTGTTTTCTGACTTTGGAAGTGTTCTCCTCTGCCCTAGGTCGTTTTTGGAAGGTCCTTTTATAGAAAGAGCAAGGCCATGTTGATAGAACAAGATTTTTATCTGAAACCCTGATTTTGTGCTCTAAGGGAATCTGATTTTTTAGAATATGCTGCAGGCCGAAAAAATTATGAAATTTTAACTGAAGATAAAGGATGATTTTAAGAATTTTGAGAGTTGGAATCGGGTTATTTGGATAAATAACCGATTAGATAAAAATCTCACAATCTGGAATCTCTCATAATTCATAACTTATTATTGGAAAGTCGAAATAACGAATTTCCAACGGCATTAGTCTTTAATAATCATCCTCTATCTTGTGTTATAATTTCATGACGTTTTGTTTTGATTTCGGTATTTTCCATAGGAGAGAGAAAATTGTAAAAATGATTGGATTTCTCTTTTAAATTTTGGGTTAAGGTTTCAAATAAAATAATTTCAGGTTTATGACTGTATGTAGTCATGCTAACCATGTGACAATTTTATTTTAATTTTTGAAACCTTTTATTATTTCTATTTTGAGGTTATTTCATGTGTTAATTAAAGAAATTAGCTTATAATATAAATTAAAAGCTAAATTTCCAGAATAAATATTATCAGAAAATCATGAAATACCTTTCATAATGACTATGATATTTGGAATTGTTTGGTGATGATGTACAAGTCATATGAAAATAGAAAATCCCGAGAATGTCCCTGGAAAATCCTGCATTGGTACACTTTGACCATTTTGCCCTTTGTAACGCGTATGCCTTTGAGACTACTGGGGGGGTTGAAATTTTGGGTATAACAGATATATATATTTATATTGCCTTGTAGAATGATCACATATGGTATCGCCTAGATACGAAATGAATCATTAGTTATGGAATGTGGAAGGATGGTATGTTATGGACACCTCGGGGAGGTTGTCAGGGTTTGTAGAATTGATAGGAAATAATGGTGCTGATGGATCACCTATATCCATATATGATTGAACCAACGCCACAAAGTGATGGCTATGTGCTGTATAAGCACAATACGATGTGGGTAAATGATATATCACATAGATATACATTATGGGAATAATGGGTAGTTATATATTTGTATACATACCTATTTGATTAAGCGACTTCGGGACGAAGTCTTTTTAAGGGGGGTAGATTGAAATACCCCAAACTAATTAAACATGGACTAAACATCTAATCACATTAATTAAGGCCTAAACATGCCTTAAAAGTCAATTGAGAACAACGATGGTCAACACAAAGCAAGATATTGCACCCTTTGACTGTTTAGGGTAAATACATACCCAAATGAACTTCTTAGGACCTAAAACTTTATCCTAAGCATATTAACACATAACTAATCATACTACAAGCATTGGACAACACTCCAATACAAATAACAAGCATTTACATGCTTAGAAGTCAATAAGGGCAAAAATGTGCTCTAAGGAAACCTTAAAGGTCTTATGACCTCTATTTTATATTAAATTGGATTCATAAGATTCATTATCATGTAAGGAACACAAAAAAACTGTTCTCAAAGAAAACTAAGCTCAGAAACACCTTGTGACACAAAATGTGCACTAAAACACCTTAAAACACGTTTTTGTGTATGAGCTCTAAGATATTGACTTTTTGTCACTTTAAAGACTAGATTACATTCTTTATAACATTAATGTGACATGATAGAAAATATTATAAAGTCTAAAAAGTCTAAAAATAAAATCAAAATGGGTGATTTTGGATGAATAGTACCAAAAAATAACATGTAATTACTTAGTTTTAACCATGGTCAAATGTCATCCATTGACTTGACCACCCATTGCCACCTCATATTAGTTGTCACACCAACCCATTAAGCAACATAAATATCTAGCCAATCTAATGAATCATCCTTTACTATTTCATAAAGTAACATTAATTAACATAAAAGGTAAAACTAGCTTTCTTTCTCATTTGCCTTGCTTCGCAGCCGACACCAATCAGCTCCATCCTCTCTTTTGCTTCTCCAAAACCATAAGAACATACAAAGTTCAGAAGAGAACACCAATTGACATAGGTAAGCTTATTAAGCCATTTTATGTTCATTCTCTTCACTTTTCTTTCCTCTTTCCATGGAGTTAAGCATCAACCATTTCCATCCATGTTTCTAGCTTGTATTGGAGGTTAAAAGGAGGGAAATTCTTGGCTGTAACAAGGGAAGGAGGTGGAGAATTCTAATCTTGTTCTTAAGGTAAAAAAATGTGTTTTAAGCACTTATATCTTGTTTCCTTTCATTACCGGTTGTAAAACCTGTTCTCTTAAGCTTATTATCTTCTTCTTAACATACTTATTCAGTTGGTATACCAAGAGGTTCAAGGAATAGCCAAATCCAAGCCAAAAACACCATTTTTGGCATTTTAATCAAGGTGAAAATTAGCCATCTTCTAATATAAGTTGTACTGGTTTTAAGCCTTGGTTTAGTAGCTCTTTGATGCTCTTATTGTTCTGTATAAATAGGCCGAAGACTACCCTTGGTTACCTTGGTATTCTAAGGTAAATTTTACCTTGAAAATATACATTAAACACTTCTTATGGTTAGCTCTTGTTTGGAGACTAATCATGCCTTAATTGCTGCTTGAAAACATGTAAATAAAGCTGTGGAAAATTTATCTCCAAACAGCCGAGGCCAAACAAGGCCTAAAATTGGCAAAAATAAGGTATAAATCACTTAAACCTTCACTTGGTATATTAATATGTGTTTATACATATGTGTATATATATGCCGTGAGAGAAAAAGGTATAAAAGGTCTTATTTTGACCTTAGGTGATTAAGGAATGGTTTAGTAAATTATATAAGTAATTAATTAACATAATTGTCAAATTTAAAACATTATGTGGAAAATTGGTAAATATGGAAAACTATGTGGTAAGGCCGAGAGTTTAATGCATTTTTGGGCATTTATGTGTAATTTATTTTATAAGCTAATGTTTGTAATAAGGCCATGTACTTTAGGCCATTTTATTTATGTATTTATAAGGTTTAAATTAAGTTTAGGTAACATATATATATATATATATTACCGCAAGGAATTGGGGTATAAACTGTAATTAAATTAAATTTGGGGGCTATATAATGATAAAGCCAAAAATTAGAGGTTACAAGCATTTAAAATAAAAATTATAAGATTTTATAAAGTTTTGGGGTTAAATGGTAATTTCTGAAAAATATGGGTGCAAACCGTAATATATAGAAATTGATGGTCAAGGAAATATTAAGGAGGTCAACCTTAACCATATGGTAGGTTTTGACCAAATTAGATAAGTTAAATAACTTATTTAAGGTTTTATAATAAGATAAGTATTTAATTGTAACATTTTTATAACATATGTGGTGAATTTGTTATTACCGAATATTAAGGGTGTAAAATGGTATTATAAACACCCACGGGCTATTAGGAATTTATTGGGTTGATTTTAGAATTTAAAATAAACTATATATGTATAATATATAGTTATTATGTCATTATGACACTTTGCAATAGTAGATGGGGTGGAAATGTAAAATACCGAGAATATATGGTTAGTAAGGGTAATTATAACCCTTGGGTAAAATTTGGTGATTTTTAGAATTATATAAGAGTATTTAATAAGATATATGTATAATATATAGTTTTAATGATATTATAAAACTATATGTTATAAGTTGGGCCAAATGGCAATTATAGAAACTTGGTGGGTTAGAAAAATAATATGGAATAGCTAGGGTCTGTTCGCAATTTAAAATAATATATAACCATAGGTTATATTTATATTAAGGGTTAAAATGTTATAATATATGATATATATTACATAACATTATATATGTGGTCATTTTATAAATTTGGGAAGTTAAAGAGGTTGAAAATTAATTTATAATCAGACATGGTCTGTACAGTATTTTACAAAAATAAAACCATAGGTTATACCCTTTTATAAGTTAAAAATGTTATATTATATGGTATATATAACATGGTATAAGTTATGGGGTGATTTTGTAAATAATTAAAACTATGGATTATGGAAAAGAATAAGGTATAAATGTATATGCCTATGCAGCAATATAAATAGTTTTGTATAAAAACTATAGGTTATAAGTTTAAAGGAAATAAAAAAAAATCATATTATATGATATTAGTATATGGTATAACATTACAAAATGTTATGTGGTCAAAACAGAATTTAAATGAAATAAAGGGCTGCACCGAATTATTAAGAGATGGAAAATGAATTTTAGACTATGGTCTACTATGTTATAAATGTTATAACAATTATATGGTGTTAAGGTGGTTTAGATGGAATTAATATAAGTAAGGATATCCACATAAAATAATGTGACAAACTATAGATAAATAGGATTTATAAACTAAGGTTTATATTGAATAAATCTTAGGAGTTGTAAATATACAACATAAAATGTTACATAATATTAGGATAATAATCTTAATATAAGTTGTATAATATAATACAACTAATGGGAATAATCATCTAATATAAGATGATAAAATGTAACATATAATATAAGAGTTTTCTAACTCATGAAACTTACCTATATGGTAAATATATACATATGCAAGAATGATGTTTATAAGGATGGATATATATTATGGATGGAAACCAAATAATAGAATGGTGGAGAATATTATATGGAAATAGTTTATAAACTATATGTTATAAGTTTTTGAATGGAATATAGTTTACTAAAGATTAATGGATTAAATAATACAATGTATTATAATGGAAGGTGGGAAAATAATGCAATATAATAAATAATGCATGCATACATGCAACTATAGGTTATATACCTAAGTTCAATGATGGACAAGATTAAAGAAATATAACAAATTAAACTTAAAAGTCGGAACATGTCGACATACGAGTTTTAGTAACAAGCCGACCGGTTTAGAGAAACCCGTAACAATTAACTGTAGAAATCCAGGGATGAACTGTCGGGGTTACTTGTTATTCGGAAATACCGGATTTAGTTAGTCATGGAGACTGACTTATAGTTTATTACCATTTAGATCATACTTCAGACGAAGGCGCTTGACGAGCTAGTGGCCTACACTGCGCATCCTTGGTCTAAGGTGTACGGTATGTAAAGGGGTTTGATCCGAGTTGTCCTAAGGAATTCCTTGGGCTCGGATTTGGTTGATATAACTTGTGTGTTGTGTGTTTTGAATACATGTATGTGATTAAGTGTTACTGCATTATTTATTTATGCACGAGCGTCCTACGGGACTAACACTACGTCGACTATAGATCAACTTATATAAACATACATATACGTTATTGTGATGACATGACGGTTACTTGATATAATACCCATAGTATTAATATTAAGTATATGGTAACCTAAGTAAAACACTTAGGAATGAGTCACGACATTGTCGATCTCTAGAGAATGGATCTCGAACATGAATATAACCTAGATTATTTCTAGGTATCCGTGAGACCCATTGGGCAGCTAACTAATAATTGTATTCTCCGTAAAACTAAGAGCATATCTTAAACATTATGAGAGAGAGATGGTATCAGTTGAGGTGAGGAATCCTGGTAGTTTACGAACTACTTGGTTGCGCATTTGTGATCCCTGAGGGGTTCCCGATTGGGTTCCGCTCCAGGTTATACCCAATGAGCCCTATTTAGATCGTGGGTCAGGTGGCTACGACCTTTATATGGACGCCTTACGAGGCAAAGTGAATAGTCAGGGGCCTCCGGACCTCTGGCGAAATGAGCACCTTTGTGTGTACGGGAGGACTAATGTCCATGGTGAGGTTATCGGGTTATCCTAACATGACGCCCAACTGGTATTTTAATTAACATGGTTTGGATGGATGGGGCCTTGAAGGCCAAATTAAATTAACTAAGGATGGTGTTCGCCACGGCGTATATTCAGTATTATTATTCGTTATGTTAGACATACAATTGTTATTTGTGATATTTGGTGAATGTTTTGATTGGATGGATGAATAGGGTTTATGAATGTTTGGATGGATGATTATGTATATTATGCATGTGTACTACAGTATCATTTATAACTGTAAAATGGAAAAGCATGAAACCAATCTAATAATAAGATGGTTATAATGACTAAGTGACCATTAGGGTCCAGGCCCGGCATACTCAGCGTTTATCGCTGAGACTACAGTCATTGTGCAGGTTGTCTATTATCGCCGAAGCCGAAGTGCGGGAACAGGGTAGTTAGAGTTTATTTTGATTACCGCACTTGGAGTTTATTTGTATAACGATGTCAGACTGGGAATTGTATTATGGTACGGTTATGTATATTTGGGATTGGGTAGACGCTCACTTGTCGATGTTAATGAGTATGGACTTAGTATGATGTATAGGAATGTTCTCGTTATCACAGCGGTTAGTAGTCTGTTTATATTGGTTGTTGGATATAGTTTGGCTTCGTTACTCGCATGGGCGAGTAATGGCCGGTGACACCCGAGAGAGTATTATTGTTGTTGTTATTTATCTTCTGCTGTAAGACGTTTTATTTATTGCTACGAGAGAGATTATTACGTGTTTAAGGAGAGGGGTGTTACAGAGAGTGTTCCGCTGCGAATGTCGCGATTAATGTATTTTTAATTACTGTTACGATACAATTACGGTAAGAGTTAGGTTAATAGACGGGGGTGTTACATAACCAAATTATGCAGTAAAATCAATTTTGCAAGAAATTGAATTTTGAAAGCGTCTGAGGCCTTGGACAAGGCGTCCGTGGGCCCGGACATGAACTGTTAAAACCTAGAAAATTTGTAATTTTAATTCCCGCCGCCGTCCGAGGCTGTCCGTGGCCACGGACAGGCCATTAGAGGGTACGAACGTGCCGTCCGAGGGCACGGACTAGCCACGGACAGTGGCTTTCGTGTGTTTCCCGGCGGTGTTTGCAAACGGGAAATTTGATTTACTAAAAGCAAAGAAACAAGTCCTAGAAATTAATAAATTAATTGCCCACGTGTTGCAAAAATAAATCCCGGTCAAAGAGTATAGTGAACTAGAAGCTACCGGGGTCGAATCCACGGGGACTTAGTTAATAAATCTAATTCTAGAAAATAACAAATTAAGAGGGTTGTCGTTTTTTTTGGTTTAAAAAACTAAAAGTAGCAAGCGAGAAAATTAAATAAAATTGTGTAAAGAGATGAATGAAGCGGAACCTTGGGTTCAGGGGAATTCTTTGCTAGCTAGATTATATAATTAATCACCAGTTAATCGAGACTTGGATTGGCAAATTTTTTTTTATCTCTTTAAGACTAAATCCTAGTCAAATTGAGCTCTTCTATCCGTAACACATTAGGCCGAATGACGAACAAATGCCATACAAATAAAAGGACTAAGCGCGAGATTTATTCTTGCATCTAAAGGTCCAATTAATTAATCTAATCAATTTTTCCACATATTAATAGGTTGCTAAGACCTTTCTATCACTCACCGGTCAGATCCTGATAGAAATTCGTAAAGCTGATAATAAAAATCTGCAGTTTTATTAAAAGCGTAAATAAAAACAACAACCTGAACAATCCAGATAATTATCCCAATCAACTGGTAAAATAATCATAATATTAGTCTAACTACGAATTCCCCATCACCTAAGATTTAATCCTTTAGCCTAACATAATTAAAGAAATAACACAAGAGGAGAGAGTAGAAATCATCTTGATATTAATCTAAAATTCGCCAGATGGAAGGTTGAGCAGATTGATAAAATTTGGAGCAGAAATCCTCTCCTCCAATGTTGAATATGGTCGCGCATAGAGTAGAGAGGAGCCTATTCGTGCATATATTTCTGTCTGCAAAAATGTTTCTCTTCCCGTCCGTGTGTGAGTCTTCTTTGTTTTTATTTCTGTCTTGTCCATTCCCTCACCCCCCCCCCCCCCCCCCCCCCCCCCCCCCTGTCTTCCTTCCTTCTTTCTTTTTTTTTTATCTTCGTCGCCCCCTCCGTGTATCTCTACGCCTCCCCCTCCTCCTTTCTTCTTCTCTTTTCCTTTCTTTTTTCCTTTTTTCCTCATTCCTTTCTTTTTTTTTTCCGGGCAAGTTGCGCTTGCTGACTTTTTTTCATTTTTTTCTTTTGTTTTTCATTTCCTTTTCCGCCTTTGTCTGCACCTCTATTTTTTTTATTTTTTTCTCTGTCCCCTACTTTCTTTTATATTTCTAATTTCCCCCTTCTTTTTCTTAATCTTTTCACGTCGGTCTCATAAATATATATATATATGTTGCATCGGACATAACTTCGATAGGACCTAAATTCTTCATATGAGCTCCTATTTATTCCTCGTTTGTAGTGTTGGAAAGCTCATGAGGAGATCTATGCATTTCTACCATCATTTCCTGCTTTAAACATATAATTTGGCATCAATTCTTTCCAAAGTAACAATCATGAAAAGCATATGATAAGTGTGAAAAAGCTTATAAAAAGGTTGCAAAAATAAAAATTTAGCACCTATAAAACCATATCAGTTTCACACTTATCAAATCACCCCACACTTAGCCTTTTGCTTGTCCCCAAGAAAAACTCTCAAGCAAAAGTAAAGCCAAGCTAATGAAACTCAACAGGAAAGGAAGAACACAGCATAAGGGAATTGCTAGCTTTACCGATCGAAGGGACAATTCAAATCGTTCAAAACAACTCATTCTTTTTAGAAAACATGAAGCCTTTCAGAGCTAACAAATGAGAAACAAAACCATAAGAGCCTAGCCCTTAACCTTGAGCCAATCCACCTTTTTCCTTCACCAACCATAGAAACGACAAGGGGCATGAAGTAAGATCATATTCCATCATACCTTTCAATGCCACATACTCTTGATCCATAAGAGAAAATAATATATATTCAGCACAACATTTGCATAAATATTTCAATTAAAGCGCTTTCAATTTCTTTCACCACAAACTTTTCTTTCCACCCATGTAGCGGCTTTGGGTCAACTATCCTAGATCACAAGGACCTTAGGTAGCTAGGTGATATAGCACCCCAAAGGACTTAATAACCAAGTGGACGAGGCCTGATTTTGGATCAGAATTAAAATTAGCATGCTGAGGATCAGCGGAGTACCCTGCATTGTTCTTTTTCAACCATTTCAAACCAGTTCATTCCAAGGCTCAAAGCTAAAAACAAGGTTCACATGAAGAATATTCTCATTTGTTTCAGCATTTAAAGAACAAAGACTTCAATTTAGCAATTAAAAACAAGAAGAATCTCAAAATTTGTACCCCAAGATCAGCTAAGCAACTAAACTTCCTCTATGGCTTCCTTCCAAGTTGAGCAACCATAGCTAAACTTTAACAAATGCAAGAGAAAAGAGCTAAAAGACGCACAAAAAAAACAAGTGACGAAGAGCTTACCCCACCCCACACTTAGAGTGAAGCAATGTCCTCATTGCTTAGGAAGAATTAACATTCCGCAAGCAATCCAACAGGGAAACAAAATCTCACACAGCAGTTCAGAGGGGAATATATAAAACATGAAGGAGTAGAAAAGTAAAGAATACTCCCCAGAGTCTGCTCAGGGTGTGTAGCAAGTCCAACCCCACACTTGAGTTCAGCTAAGCAACGAAGTAAGCAAGCTGATAATATTATCTGCAAAGCTAGAAGAACTCAAGTGCAAAACACAATGAAGACATTAGTAGAAAAAGATAGAGCCTTGGGCTCTTGCATTAAGCATAGCATCATCCAACACACCAAAAGCTAAAAAGAAAAGAGCAAAATAAAAACCTAAACTAAGAAAGTGAAAAGAAACACAAACCAGTGGGTTGCCTCCCACCAAGCTGCCCGGAGTTAGAGTCTCTAGCTAGACTTCACAAGAAAGCTTCAAGGAGGGCCACCACAGCAGCTAGCAAGGGCTTTCTTCATTCTGAAACACCATTACAAGCGCGGCTTCTTCGAAGATTTAGAAGGTGGTGCTGGAGTAACATTAGAATAAACAGTAGAAACAAGAGTAGTAGAAGAAGAACTCTTAATAAAGGACAATCCATGTGCAGAAGGCTGAGCAAAAGCAAAGCCAAGGTACTTCTTCAAACGAGCACCATTCACCTTGAAGACCTCTCCAGACTTGTTCTCTAGCTCGTAGGCACCATAGGATGTGACTCCCACAACCTTAAAGGGGCCGACCCAGTGGGACTTGAGCTTTCTAGGAAAGAGACGAAGTCGAGAGTTATATAAGAGAACCAAGTCACCAACCTTAAAATCTCTCCGTAGGATCATCTGGTCATGAATCCTCTTAGAACGCTCCTTGTAGATCCTAGAGCTGTCATAAGCTTGCTCCATTAATTCCTCCAGCTCAGACAATTGAAACTTTCGCTTCTCACCAGCAGCATTCAGATCAAAATTCAGGGCTTTCAGAGCCCAATAAGCTTTATGCTCTAGCTCAACTGGGAGATGGTAAGACTTCCCATACACCAGCTTAAAAGAAGACATCCTAATGGGAGTCTTGAATGCAGTTCAGCAAGCCCACAAAGCATCATCAAGCTTGACAGACCAATCCTTCCTTGAGGAATTGACTGTCTTTTGAAGAATCCATTTTAGCTCTCGGTTACTCACTTCTACTTGACCGATAGTTTGGGGATGATAAGGCAAAGCAACCCTATGAGTCACCCCATACTTTGACATAAGAGAATTCAAGGCCCTGTTGTGAAAAAGAGAACCACCATCACTAATGATAGCTCTGGGCACACCAAATATAGTAAATATGTTATTCTTTAAAAACTTAACCATAGTTTTAGAGTCAGCTGAAGGGCATGGCATTGCTTCGACCAACTTGGAAACATAATCTACAGAAACAAGGATGCAGTGGTTTCCATGAGAAGAAGGAAACATGCCAGCGAAGTCAATACCCCAAACATCAAACAACTCTACTTCAAGAATTCCTTTTTGAGGCATCTCATGCCTTCTTGAAATGGTCCACATCCTTGTGTAGAGTGGGCCAGTAGAAACCACACTCTAACACCTTAGCAGCTGTCCTGGTAGGACCATGGTGACCACCCGCCTCTCGAGAATTGAAGAACTCAATCACACTATCAATTCTTAATTAGGGAGGCATCTTCTTATCAATCCATCAGCAACACCCTAAAGAGATAGGGTCCTCCCCAACATAGTGACGAGCTTCAGACAGAAATTTTTTCCTCCGGTTATAGCTTAAATCATGGGGAACCAAACCAGAGGCAAGATAGTTAGCCAGGTCAGCATACCATGGCTCTTCAACTTTCCCGATCACAAAGACTGTCTCATCAGGGAAGAACTCGTTTATGGGGACCCCGTCATCTGGAGTCTCAAGCCTAGACAGATGATCTGTAACTCCATTTTGCTTCTCTTTCTTATCAACAACTTCCAAGTCAAATTTTTGGAGAAGCAAGATCCATCTAAGGAGTATGGGCTTAGAATCATTCTTTTGGAATAGGTACTTCAAAGCAGAGTGATCGGTATGAGCAATTACCTTACTTCCCAGCAAATAGGACGTAAACTTATCAAGAGCAAACACCACTGCAAGTAGCTCCTTCACAGTAGTGGTGTAATTCGTTTGGGCTTCAGATAGAGTCTTACTTGCATAAGTGATAGCCCTCAGAATACTATCCTTCCGTTGATAGAGTGCAGCACCAGCACCATAATCACTGGCATCTGTCATGATCTCAAAAGGAAGAGACTAATCAGGGGGAACCATAATAGGAGTAGAAATGAGCTTACTCTTGATAGTCTGGAAGGCTTTCAAACACTCCTCTGAGAACTTAAATTTCACATCTTTCTGCAGAAGATCAGACAAGGGCATGGTAATTTTTGAAAAGTCCTGGATGAACCTTCTATAGAACCATGTGTGACACAGAAAAGATCTGACATGCTTAACTGAAGCGGGAGGAGGCAACTTCTCAATGACCTCCACCTTAGCCTTATCCACTTGAATACCAGCTTTGGGACCCTGTGACCAAGCACTATACCTTCCTGTACCATGAAATGACACTTCTCCCAATTCAAAACCAGATGGGTCTACTCACATCGGCCAAGTATCTAATCCAGCTTATCAAGACACCCATCAAAACTCTGGCCATACACAGAAAAGTCATCCATGAAAACTTTTATGCTCTTCTCAATAAAATCATTAAAGATTGCCATCATACAACGCTGAAATGTGGCTGGAGCATTGCAAAGACCAAAGGGCATCCTCCCATATGCAAAAGTACCATAAGGGCAGGTGAAGGTGGTTTTCTCCTGATTCTCTAGCGCGATGGGAATCTGAAAATAACCACTATATCCATCAGGGAAGCAGTAGAACTCTTGCCCAGCTAACCGCTCCAACATTTGTTCAATAAATGGCAGCGGGAAGTGATCCTTCCTTGTGGCATCATTCAAGCGCCGGTAATCGATGCACATCCTCCAACCTGTGGTTTGCCTCTGGGGCACCAATTCGCCTCTCTCATTGGGCACTGCATCTATTCCCCTTTCTTGGGAACAACTTGCACAAGAGAAACCCAGTGGCTATCAGAGATGGGATAAATGATATCTGCATCCAGAAGCTTCAGAACTTCAGCTTTCACAACTTCTTTCAAATTTGGATTCAATCTCCTCTCGGGCTGCCTCACTGGCTTGACACTGTCTTCCATGTAAATTCTGGGAGTGCAGAACCCTAGACTGATCCTTTTAATATCTGCCACTGACCATCCCAAAGCTCCCTTGTGCCTTCTTAACACCTCCATAAGTCTGCTTTCCTGCGAAACAAACAAAGATGAAGAAATAATACAGGCAGGGCGCTACCCTCTGCCAAGAAAGCATACTTAAGATTTGAAGAAAGAGTTTTGAGTTCAAGAGTAGGGGGCTTCTCTATTGAAGGAACGAGCCTCTGAGTAGGCCTGTCCAGTGGCTCCACAGGAGGAGCATAGGGGTGAAAGTAGGATTGACCCTGGTTGAGCTGCTGGACAACAGTAGCTGCCTCAGTGCTCTCCTTATCATCCTTAATTGAGTAGCATAACACCTGCTCTTGCAAATCAGAATTCTCAAGCAAGAAAAGAATCATCAACATTCTTAGCAACACAAGCATCATAATCATCAAAACAATCAATGTTAACTGAAAGCACGACACGAGAAGAAGCATTTGTTCTCATCATCTTAGTGATATCAAAACTGAGTTCCTCATTATTAAACTTAAGAGTAATCTTTCCCTTGTCAACATCAATGACAGCTTTAGCAGTTCACATGAAGGGTCTACCCCAAATAAATGGCACTTCAACATCCTCATCCATATCAAGAATGACAAAATCAGCACGGGAGAAGAAGTCACCAACACCTACCACAACATTCTCAGCCATACTTCGAGGTTTGATTGAAGAACGATTAGCTAATTGCAAGTTAAAATGAATCGGAACAAGCTCACCAGCATGAAGCTTCTTTAGCATTGAATAAGGCATCAAATTTATACTCTCTCCAAGGTCGCAGAGTCCAAAACCACAGTCCATGTCTCCAATGTGCAAAGGATGATGGGCTGCCCTGGATCTCCACACTTTGGAGGAAGCTTCTGCTGGATGGCTGACGAGCATGTCTCTGTCAGCTAAACAATCTCACTCTCCTTAAACTTCACTTGTTAGAGATTAAATCCTTCACAAAGCGAGCATAATTAGGCATCTGATTGATAGCTTCAATAAAAGGAATATGATGTAAGCTTAGAAAACACATTAAAAAATTTCCCAAATTGTGATCAAGTTCTTTTTCTTTCTGTAACACCCCCATCCAAAGCCTATCGTGGTTATCGCAAACTGAACACTTAATCGAATACGTCGCAGCGGAGATACTAAGCACCTGGACCTTGCCACGGTCTGATCGTTAGAATATACCGGCTTTAACATTTACATTCAACTCAACCAAATACTTATCCAACTCAAACATCACCATCCATAATGCCACAACCAACCGAGTACAAGTATCTTAAACACAATCCCAAACTTACATCAGTTTAATATAAACAGTCGGGTGCACAGGCGCAACCAACTCAAAATAAATGTCCCACCCTAAGTCTAACCGCTCCTACTCTCGTAGTGCGTCCTCATGGGCCTCTTACCTGCAAGTGTAAAAATAGCCCCCGAGGGGGTCAGCACGAATGCTGGTACACCCTCTCATGGCCCCCAAGCTAACGGGGCTACGACGACTAATTGTCGATAGCATGGAAATTGATTACATACACAAGCATATATGAAGTGCAATAACAACAACCACAGATGAACATATATAGTTCACAAACAATGAACGACTCAAGCGTTCCCTTATCAAGTGGGTTAGTAACCCCCTCCTTAATCCTCATTTCCTTAATCTCATTTCCTTACCTTATCTCAATCTTAATCTTAATCTCAATCTCAGTATACAAACCTTTCTGGAAGGGATTGGTTGTAGCTTAATTCGAACCTGGGATTTAGGTGATCCCACCGCACCATCTTAATGCCACCTACTCTGGACGGGAGTCCAGCGTAGCTGAGCCGGCAACCGGCCCTAGGCTACAAGTCCGAAGACAAGTCCTTAAGCGGAGGGCGGATCTGATTCAGATACCGTCCCCCTTTTTCCTTAGCATGCATGACCGGAGATCGGTCCCGGGTTTCCTCACTCAAGTTCCAGTTAGTAGACATCTTAAACACCATGTGCTAGCTAAGCCTTAACGGGCATTAACCAACAACCATCAAACTTAACTCTTTCTTAACTCAGTAAGTACTAAACTTAGTTAGTAACAATCTCAAGTCTCGTGGGTTAGTGTAAAGCTAACACAAACAATACGAGAATAAATATAATCCGGTTGCATGCTTTATCTTGTTTTAGTCATAGCAATTAACAGATAGCACACAAGCCGAGGGACACCTCGTTAGCAAGCAGGTCACAAGAAGGATTGTACCGTTCACCGTCGACGATCGTTTGGTTTATCCTCCTCCAAGTCCCAATTCACAAAGCCTAGAACATTGATTCAGTTTTAGGTTATTATCAATCCAACTCAATAGAATTCTTAACTTTCCAAGACATCAACTTTTACCCATTGTTTTTCACTAAGCCTTATGGTTTTTTAACTTGACTCCTTAATGCATCATTTCCTCATTATTTATTACACTTACTCTCCCACTTAATGACCATCACACCCCACCAAACAAGTCCTTAACAATCTCATAACATCCATACTTAATTATCCCCCATCATTTCCTAACCTTAACAGGGTTTTTGGTCCATACAGTGGCCTGTCCGAACTTGTGTCCGGACTTCCCAAGTTCGGACCCAAGTCGAGACTCAAAACTGAAAACAGACGCCCTGTCGAACTTGTGTCCGGACTTCGGAAGTTCGGACATGGGTCGAGGAAAATTCAAAGTAAAGCAGACACGTCCGAACTTGTGTCCGGACTTCCAAAGGTCGGACACAAGTCGAGACTCTGAAAATTTTCACGCAACAGGGCCTGTCCGAACGTCCATGTCCGGACGGATGTTCGGACAAGGCAAAACACTCATTTTCTAAGCCTTCAAACACTTAACCAATTTCAACAACCAACTTCTCCTAAACCCTCATAATGTCTTCTAACATCATTTGGTACTATACCCTCATACAACATCCCAAAACTCATTTTCTATCTCCTTAACACATTAAATCATTCACCAAGATCCACCTTAATCATTATACATTTTCCTTGTAATAATGCTAACACTTGTAATGCTTTCCTCTAGGTTTCTAGGTGGTGGTTCATACCTAATGTAACCACTATGCCAAATGTTTTCTTCACCACTATAACATCATCTCCCAAGCATCTCTCACTATCTAAAACTCTTTTAAGCATTTACTAAAAGTTCCTCACAAGTTTAAACTTCCATCATCAACACATTATTTCCTTCCTAGTTGTGCACCAACATTTGCCTAAGTCCTAAATACTCAATACATTCTCTTGATTCCTAAATCCTCCATGGTAATACCTAAGTCATTAGAACACCTCAACTTCACCCTTTTTCATCAAGACAACCTATAGAACATTCCTAGTACTTCCTTAGTCATTAAATTCCATTAGAATATCTTAAACACTTAAACTCTCCTTAAATTTTTGCCATGGGTTCTCTAGTATATAGTACCTCCTAACACATGGTTTTTCTCCATCAAACAACCAATACCACACAAATTCTCATCACAACACCTTAACACACAATCTACACTAAAACTTCACCACATCATCATATATTGCTTAAACTCAAATGCTTGGCACTTAGGCCCTTAAATGACAACAATCTTAACCACTGAATTTCCACATATATTTGCCTTCAACCTGCGAATACACTCAACAAGGCTCCCATTGAAATAAATTCCTCTTGTAATTTCATTTCATTCCACATTGTTTAACTATCTCTTCTTCTCATTTGCTCTTTAGTCAAAAGTTCACAAGTATAGTCATTGTTTCTTCTAGGTTTTATAACACCTTCCCAATATAACTCTACACTAAACTCATCATATACCTAAATCCCATTCCCTTAAACAACAAGACATCTTAAGGTAAGTAATTTACCTTGTTCTTTTACAAGCTTAAAAAGTTTTCTTCCTTAGGTTTTTCTTGGTTCAATCTCGGTCACCAATGTGTATCTCCTTGCCAATGTTCTAACCATATCCAATGACTCCAATGAGTACTAGATAACACATTAACCCTAAGGAACAAACCCTAGGTTAAAAATATGCTTTAAGGTATTAATGTGATTGTTTTACCTTGGTTTCTC
The DNA here is from genome assembly GCA_023374045.1 of Limonium bicolor. Lineage (NCBI taxonomy): Eukaryota > Viridiplantae > Streptophyta > Magnoliopsida > Caryophyllales > Plumbaginaceae > Limonium > Limonium bicolor. The sequence continues at coordinate 319,301,688 of CM041778.1, read as the reverse complement.
AAGACAACTTGGATATGAAGCAAGAAGGACCTCCTCTCTCCTTTGAAGAGTAGAAACAAGCTAGAACAAGGCATAAACATGGAGTCCCATGAGCACTAATTTTCGGACATGTGAAGAAAATGGTGGAAACCTAGATTTTCTTACACTTTCTTTACCTTAAGAGAATGGAGATGCCAATGGAGTCTCCAACTTGAATTTCCTCCTCTAATGGTGGTTTGAATTGGCACCAAAATGAAGCTCTTGAAGTTTTGAAAAGATAGAAAGAAGGAGCTTGAGCTAACTAAGAAGAATATGTATTTTGTTTTGGATTTGGAGCTAAAATGAGTAAGATGTGACCAAGAGAAGGTGGAGCTAGCATGGAGGTATGCTTCACGTTAATGGAGAAGGGAAAGAGAGCAAGAAACCGTGGGAACAAGGGAGAATGAAGAAGTGAGGAGAGAGAGAACTAATAAAGTGATATTTATGTAAAAGGTGAATATGCTTTTACTTTATAACTCTCATTTGCTCTCTTATTTGCTTAATGACTCATGAAGGTGATGACTCACCTCCTAAGAAACCGGCCCCCTTTTATTAATGAGGGTAATTAAGTCTTTGTTGACCAAATGTCTTACTTATATAGACTTATGTTATAAACTAGCTTAATTAATTCACTATTCACCAAACAAGGCACATTGTTGTGAAATTTTTGATTTCCCATTGATATAGACTTCCAAATGTGATACTATATAGTACACATGTTAATTAAAGAGTAATGATGGACATTTAGCCATTCAAAACTCATTTACAAGACAATTTTTCAAAAACGTGCTTTAAGACTCCTTAAAGCACATTTTGTGTTTTACTTGTTTTCAAGCTTGGTTTTCTTTGGTAATTGATTTAAAATGACCATTAGGATATTACTAAGGTCTTAGAACAATATTTGGGTACTCTCTCAAGTCTCTCCAAGCTTAGAGCACGTTTTTGTTAAAACTGCTCTTTTGGTGTTTCCTTATATTTTCTTTGATTAGAAATGTTTCTTAATGTTTCTAAGGCATTAATTAGCCTCCTTATATCTTAGTTTATCATTTAAACACCATATCTAAGTTTGGGGTATTTCAATCTACCCCCCTTAAAAGAACTTTGTCCTCAAAGTTCACACATGTGCTTAACCATTCACGGTACACAGTTCTCTTAATCTTAATACCACATCTTATATTCACATTCATACATCTCAAGACTCAAAGGTCAATCTCAAATACAATACATAAGTATTATACATAACTCAAACTTACACCGAAGTGTAGCAACTTACACAAATTCACATCTTAAACAACCAAACAAACGACAAACATGATCGTTTCCTAACTCAAAAGCGAGGAAGCTCTACCCCCCTTAAAAAGGGTACGCCCCGTACCCTATACAGACGATCTAGTCAGTAAATAAAGAAGGGTACTTCGCCCTCATCTTATCCTCTAATTCCCACGTGGCCTCTTCGACATCCTGGTTAGACCAGAGAACCTTCACCAGTCGCACTGACTTGTGGCGAGTGTCCCTAGTCTTGCTGTCCAAGATTCTCTGAGGAGTTTCCACGGATCTCATATTTGGTTCTAAAGTCAACCTCTCAGGTTCTAACACATGGGAGGGGTGGTGCATGTATTTCTTTAGCTGTGAAACATGAAAAACATCATGCACTTTACCCAGCTCAGCAGGTAAATTCAACCTGTAAGCAACCGGGCCCACCCGCTCCGTAATCTCATAAGGACCAACAAATTTCGGGCTTAATTTGCCCTTCTGCCCAAACCTGAATACACCCTTCATCGGTGATACTCGCAGAAATACCTGGTCGCCCACTGCGAACTCCAGGTCCCGTCGTCGAACATCAGCATACGACTTCTGCCTATCTTGAGCAGCTTTCATGTTCTCCCTGATTTGCTGAACTTCAGCCTTAACTTGTTCTAAGTACTCTGGTCCTATAATGACCGTCTCACTCGACTCATCCCAGCAGAGCGGTGTACGACATGGTCTACCGTACAACGCTTGAAAAGGTGCCATCTTGATCGAAGCGTGATAGCTGTTGTTGTATGAAAACTCGATCAGATGCAATCTGTCAATCCAACTGCCCTGGAAGTCTAAGGCACATGCTCTCAGCATGTCCTCGAGTGTCTGAATAGTACGCTCAGTCTGACCATCTGTCTGAGGATGGAACGCGGTACTCAGCTTGAGTTCTGTACCCAACGCTTCTCTGGTAGCTCTCCAGTACCTCGAAAGGAATCTGGTATCTCTATCTGACACTATGGTCTTTGGTATGCCGTGATGTCTCATGATTTCTTTCTCAAATAACTCAGCTAATTTGGTCACCTTCCAAGTATCCTTCATCGGTATGAATCGGGCTACTTTGGTAAGGCGATCCACCACCACCCATATCATGTTGAGACCTCCCCTAGCAGGTGGGAGCCCAACTACGAAGTCCATGGAGATATCATGGAACTTCCACTCCGGAACTGGCATCGACTGTACCATTCCGCCCGGTCGTCGGTGCTCGAATTTCACCTTCTGGCATGTGAGACACCTCAAGACGAACTCGGTAACATCTGTCTTCATCCCCGACCACCAGAAGTATCTCTTCATGTCTTTATACATTTTAGAGGCTCCCGGATGGATGGAAACTGAAGAACAGTGTGATTCTCTAAGTATACGGTCTTTCAGATCCGTGTTACCTCGTGGTATGCATAATCGGCCCTTAAGTCTGATCAGATCATCATCATGAAGTCTGAAGTCGTATTTCTGACTCTCAAAGGTACCATCTGTCAGCTTCTGTCTGACCTCTCCTCTCATATACTCATCTGTCCTCTGAGCCTCTCGCACCTCTCAACCAAGCTGGAGAAAGAAACTAGCGAATGGAGTGAGTGTGCTCGACGGCTCAGGGCATCTGCTACAACATTGGCCTTCCCCTCTTTGTATTGGAGGTCAATGTCATAGTCTTTCAGAAACTCTAACCATCTCCTCTGTCGAAGATTTAACTTTTCTGAGTGAATATGTATTTCAAACTTTTGTGATCGGTGTAGATCGTGACACTAACCCCATATAAGTAGTGGCGCCATATCTTCAAAGCGAAGACTACAGCTCCCAGCTCTAAATCATGTGTGGGGTAGTTCCCTCATGTTTCTTCAACTGGCGTGAGGCATATGCCACCACCTTGCCATGTTGCATGAGCACGCACCCAGCCCTCTGCCGGATGCATCACAATAAACCTCAAAGCCCTCTGTTACCGTCTGGAATGGTCAGTACCGGTGCAGTGGTCAGTGAGTCCTTCAAGCGCTGAAATGATCTCTCACAGTCAACTGTCCACAGAAATGGTGCGTCTTTCTTCATCAGACTGGTCATCGGCTTCGCGACCTTGCTGAAATCTCTAACAAACCTCCTGTAGTAACCTGCCAGACCGAGAAAGCTCCGGATGTCGGTAACAGTCTTCGGCCTTGGCCAGGTACGTACGGCATCAATCTTTGCTGGATCCACTGCGATCCAGCATCTGAGATGAAATGACCTAGGAAAGAGACCTGGTCAAGCCAAAACTCACACTTGGAGAACTTAGCATATAGCTGGTTCTCCCTCAATATTTCCAATACCCTCCTCAGATGTTCCTCATGCTCAACCTTAGACTTTGAATATATCAGAATGTCATCAAATAAAAACCACAACCGACTTGTCCAGCTGCTCCCGGAACAAGCGGTTCATCAGATCCATAAACTTCGCCGGTGCGTTCGACAAACCGAACGGCATCACTGTAAACTCATCGTGGCCGTATCGTGTCCGGAATGCCGTCTTCTCAATAATCTCCCTCCTTAATGGCTATCTGATGATACCCCGATCTGAGATCAATCTTGGAAAACACAGATGCTCCCTTCAACTGATCGAACAGATCGTCAATGCGGGGTAGTGGGTACTTATTCTTCACTGTCACTGCATTCAGCTCTCTGTAGTCGATGCAGAGGCGGAGACTACCATCCTTCTTCTTCACGAAGAGGACTGGCGCTCCCCATGGTGACACACTTGGTCTAATGAATCCTTTATCCAACAAATCTTTCAATTGTTCCTTTAACTCAGTCATTTTGCCGGAGCCATACGGTATGGTGCTTTGGCTATCGGTCCGGTACCAGGTAGCAGCTCAATGGTGAACTCTACCTCCCGAGTGGGTGGCATGCGGGCAGTTCCCGTGGAAATAAGTCGGGGAACTCCGACACTACCGGTAAGTCGGGGTCGAACTCAGGGTCTCTCTCTATGTCCTGTACATAGCAGAGGTATACTTCTTCCTTTCTCCTTAATTCTCTATGCATTGCCATGGCGGTGATGATCTTAGTCGAAGGCTCTCTGGGCCTCTGGCGGTATGATATTGTTACCCCAGACGGACTCCTGAGCAGCAATCTATGCTCGGCGCAGAGGATACGTCCCTTGTGCCGCTCCAACCAGTTCATCCCGAAGATAACATCAAATCCTAGCTTACTGAACTCAATGAAACTGACTGGAAAGTCTTCTCCTTAATTCTGATGGTGGCTCCTCGTTAGTAACGAGTGCAACGAACCTTCTCCTTAGACGGGAGCGTAACCGTGAAGTCGGGTAGCCCTCAGCGTTTAGCCCCAACCTGCTCGCAAATGATGCAGAGACAAAGGTGTGCGAGGCCCCTGAGTCGAAGAGAACTGATGCCTCAAACCCATTGATCGGAAAGGTGCCGGTGAGGATAGTACCGCTGGCGTCGGCCTGTGCCTCTGTAAGTATGCTTAGTGCACCTTCCGTACCGAGTCCATAACCTATTGTGTTCACAAGCTCATGAGTATTGATGGTATAACAAGAGTCGTAACAATTTATATGAACAACACTGTTATTTTATTCATGACCATCCTGTTTACAACATGTGCTTCAATCTTACATCTCACTTCTCATCTCATTCTAACATTACATGGCTAATATTGTCTAAAGGTTAGATTAATCTTCCTGGTCTCATATGCGTCGCATTGATTACTGCTGACGGTGCTGTATTCAGCTTGATTCTCTTAATCCCATGGTATAACATCCTTGATTCTCCTCCCAAAATTAATACATCACCTGACTTAAGTACTATCTTATCTGCACGGTCCGCACGCTTCTGCTCGCCGTATAAAAACTCCGCATCATCTCCAATGGACCAAGACACTACGGGTATCCTCTTTCGAGAGACTCCGTTGTCTCGCTTATCCTGGTGTAGTCCCAGTTTCCCGTCCTTCTCGTAGAAGTTTACAATGCAAATCGTCTGCTTGGATGTCTGGAATCGGTTCAGCTCAAACTGTGAGCGATTTCCACGACTTGTGCAATAACTGGATGGAACTCTTCGGGATTCCCGGTGGTGAGACTCCATCTTGCTCCCTCATGGTTTGGTAATTCTTGGCATACGGATCCAATCCTTGCCCAAGCTCATCATCTTTAATTTCATCCTGCTCCCCCTGGGTACTCCGGTGTGTAAAAACCTCCGGTCCCATTCCTAGTTGATTGCATCTCCTGATGATGGCTATTTGTGCTTCGGGTGTCAGGTATCCCCTTAATAAAATCATACCTGGGCGGATAACCTGACATTGTTCGGTTGGAAAGTCTATGATTCGATGTCGTGTGCTCCAGGTTAGGTGTAGATGGTATAGGGTAGCAGATGTTGAATCTCTAAAGTGGTAGTAGGTTATGTCTTACTTAAGTTCTAATCTCATCTTATTTTACTTAACTCATTTATTCACCAACATGCATGATAATGCGGTAAGCAGGTAGTTTTATTACTAAATGGTTATAGTGGTACCTGGCCTCGATGAGGGCTCAGGCTCATCGTCCCGGTCCCCATGTGTAGAGTGGGCCCCGTCTTCTGGGTCACCCGTGGGTTCTTGTCCGCCGGCTGCTGCACTTTCCTCTGACCGTCAGATCCAGCTCCCTGATCAGTCTTGCCCTTGCCCTGGTGTCGGGCCTATAGGCTCTGCTAGCAGGGTTCCGGTAACACTCATACGCTCGATGCCCGTAGACTCCACAGAAGTTGCACTCCACCTTATTCCCCTTACAGTCGAGCCCGGGGTGGTCCTTGTGACACCATCTACAGATGAAGCGTCGCTGGTAGCCACCACCGGCTCCCTTCTCAGTCTCAGATCCTGATGATTCATATTGTCAATTCTCATATCTCAAACGGTTACTAATTTATTTCTTAACTCATTCAATATCAATTCCTTACCCTTGGCGCCTTAGAGCGCAGGGTGTAGCTGCAATAGCATAGTCAGCTTCAATGGGCTCTCCGAAGCCTTCTCCTTTTCCTCCCTCCCCTTAGGGTTCTGATTTTTCTGGGCCTGAGGCTGGTACTTTTGTTTCTTGTACCCTCCTTGCCCTGACTCTCTGAGCCTTACCAGCACTCTTCCTCTTTGCATTCTCCTCGTCCCTCAGCTGGACGGTAATCTCAACCTTAGCAGCGGCATGATAGCACTCCTGCTTTTCCATAGTATTAGTCATACTTATTTCTCATAATCTAAATCTTATTCATCACTTACTCAATCTCAATCATTCTTATTACCTGCAAGGTAGTATAACTCGTCGGCCCCATGCCGTAGCGGAGTCGATGGCTAAGCCCGCCATAGAAGCGGTCCACCAAGATCTGGTCAGAATACCCTAGACCTGGCAGAAGACGGAGCAAGGCAGTGAACTCTGAGTAATACTCGTCCACTGTCATCTTGTCCGACTGCTTAAGCGCATCCAACTGCAGCGCTTCTTCGTCTGGACATGGGCGGGGTAGTACTTTGCTCGTAGCAAGGCGGTGTACTGCTCCCAGCCGAACTCTGGATTGGCCACATGCTCGGCCCTCACCAGCTTCCACCAATCACTGCCGCCCCCTTCAGGTAGAAAGCAGCTAGGCGCACCTTGATCCCAGCAGGGACATCAAGGGTCTCGAAGGCGGTCTCCAGCTCGGAGATGTACGCCTCAAGCTTGGCGGGATCGGTCTCCCCCTTAAACTGCGCGGGTCGAAGATCTGCTAGACTCTTCACCCAGTTTGGTTCCCTAGGTTGTGGCGGTGGAGGTGGTACACCCACACAGGCTGATAGCCCATATGCCCTAAAGCGGCAGCTACGATCTCTGCGATCGTCTGCCCTCCAGGTATCCCTGAAGTATCCTCACCCGGCCGCGACCTCGGCCTCCTCTAGGGCGTCCTGCCATCTGAACAAGCATAACTCACATTAGATTCACATTCACCACTGTTTGGTTAGTAAAATTTATAACGTCCGTAGACGGTAAAGACATCCACCACATTAGTGGTCATCTGACTCTACTCACTCTAACTTCTCACAACCTTAACCCAACACTTATTCCTTAACTATATCTAACTCGGTGGTTACTCATGTCCGGTATTTCTTGATCAGAGCGTAACTACGCTCTGATACCACTTTTTGTAACACCCCATCCAAAGCCTATCGTGGTTATCGCAAACTGAACACTTAATCGAATACGTCGCAGCGGAATAAATAACACCTGGACCTTGCCACGGTCTGATCATTAGAATATACCGGCCTTAACGTTTACAATGTTATCCAAAATACTTATCCAACTCAAAAACATCAACATTCACAATACCACAACCAACCGAGTACTAATATCTTAAACATAATCTCAAACTTACATCAGTTCAATCTACACAGTCGGGTGCACAGGCGCAACCCGAACTCAAAATAAATATCCCACCCTAAGTCTAACCGCTCCTACTCTCGTAGTGCGTCCTCATGGGTCTCTTACCTGCAAGTGTAAAAATAGCCCCGAGGGGGTCAGCACGAATGCTGGTACACCCTCTCATGGCCCCCAAGCTAACGGGGCTACGACGACTAATTGTCGATAGCATGGAAATTGATTACATACACAAGCATAATATGAAGTGCAATAACAATAACCACAGATGAACATATATAGTTCACAACCAATGAACGACTCAAGCGTTCCCTTAACAAGTGGGTTAGTAACCCCTCCTTAGTCCTCATTTCCTTAATCTCAGTTCCTTACCTTACCTTAATCTTAATCTCAAACTTAATCTTAATCTCAGTATACAAACCTTTCCTGGAAGGGATTGGTTGTAGCTTAATTCGAACCTGGGATTTAGGTGATCCCACCGCACCATCTTAATGCCACCTACTCTGGACGGGAGTCCAGCGTAGCTGAGCCGGCAACCGGCCCTAGGCTACAAGTCCGAAGACAAGTCCTTAAGCGGAGGGCGGATCTGATTCAGATACCGTCCCCCTTTTTCCTTAGCATGCATGACCGGAGATCGGTCCCGGGTTTCCTCACTCAAGTTCCAGTTAGTAGACATCTTAAAAACCATGTGCTAGCTAAGCCTTAACGGGCATTAACCAACAACATCAAACTTAACTCTTATTCTTAACTCAGTAAGTAAACTTGGTTAGTAACCATCTCAAGTCTCGCGGGTTAGTGTAAAGACAACACAAACACAACGAGAATAAATATAATCCGGTTGCATGCTTTATCTTGTTTAGTCTAGCAATTAAACAGATAGCACACAAGCCGAGGGACACCTCGTTAGCAAGCAGGTCACAAGAAGGATTGTACCGTTCACCGTCGATCGTTGTTTGTTTAACCTTCTTCGGGGTCCCAATTCACAAACCTAAAACATTTTATCATTTTTAGGTCATTAGTTATTAGCACCTCACTTAACTCACTTAGTCTCTAAAGATTCCCATTTAATAACCTCTCAAGTTCTTGCCACTTAGCTACAAACTTAACTTTAAACATTAAAACTTATACTTAATCTTAACTTAATTCCTTAAGTTCTTAGGGTCCTAATCATTACCACCCTACCAAGGGTATACCTCATTACCCATTACCATTCTTAGAATTTAAAATTTCTTTTTTTTTTTTTTTGGGTCGACCGAACTTCCGACCGACCTTACCTAAGGTCGGTCCATTCCAGAACATCACCGTTTGAAAATTCTACCCGACCGACCTTGTAAGTCCGGTCCCCAAGGTCGGTCAATTCCCGAGAGTTTCCCCGGGGAAATTTCAGCTCGACCGAACTTGCCAAGCCCGGTCCTATGTTCGGTCGATTCCAGAGACTAATTCCTTCACAAAATACAGGTCCGACCGAACTTGTAAGTCCGGCCCCAAGTTCGGTCGATTCCAGAAACATTTTCCGGTAGTGTAAACTGAGCCGACCGACCTTGCAAGTCCGGTCCCTAAGGTCGGTCGGCTCCAGAACTTGTTTCTAAATTCCATTCATCTCCAAACTTCTCCTCATATATCCTAATATGTTATAACCTCATTTGGGCACCTCAAATACACCTTAAGCCCTCCTCAAACACATTAAATCATTCACCAAAATACACCTTAGTCCTTATGCATTTTCCTTGCAATAATGCTAACACTTGTAATGCTTTCCCTAGGTTTCTAGGTGGTGGTTCATACCTAATGTAACACTATGCCAAATGTTTCCTCACCACTATAACATCATCTCCCAAGCATCTTTCACTATCTAAGACTCTCTTATGCATTTCTTAATGTTCCTTCACAAGTTTAAACTTCCATCATCAACAAATATTTCCTTCCTAGTTGTTCACTAACATTTGCCTAAGTCCTAAATACTCAGATACATCCTCTTGATTTCTAAATCCTTCCTAGTAATGCCTAAGTCATTGTAAGCCCTTAGAACACCTTATTCTCACCCTTTTTCATCAAAACAATCTCTAGAACATCTTAGTACTCCTTGGTCATTAAATTCCCTTAGAATGTCTTAAACACTTAAGCTCTCCTTTAAATTTTGCCATAGGTTCTCTAGTATATAATACCACCTATTACATGGCTTTTCTCCATCAAACAACCAACATCACACCAATTCTCACCACGACACTTAACACCCAATTTACACCAAACACACCACATCATCATATAGTGCTTAAACTTAAAATGCTTGGCACTTAGGCCCTTAAATGACAATAATCTTAACCACTGAATTTCCACATATATTTGCCTTCAACCTGCGAATACACTCAACAAGGCTCCCATTGAAATAAAATGCTTCTTGTACTTCACCTTGATATTCTTAAAACTATCTTTTTCTCATTTGCTCCTTAGTCACAAGTTCACAAGTATAGTCATTGTTTCTCCTAGGTTTTATATAACCCTCTTCTAATGTAAACTACTACTCACATAAACCTCATCATATACCTAAATCCCATTCCTTAAACAACAAAACACCTTAGGGTAAGTAATTTACCTTGTTCTTTACAAGCTTAAAAGCTTTCTCCTTTGTTTTTCTTGTTCAATCTCGGTCACCAATGTGTATCTCCTTGCCAAATTCTAACCAAAATCCAATGACTCCAATGAGTACTAGATAACACATTAACCCTAAGGAACAAACCCTAGGTTAAAAATATGCTTTAAGGTATTAATGTGATTGTTTTACCTTGGTTTCTCAAGAAACTTGGATATGAAGCAAGAAGGACCTCCTCTCTCCTTTGAAGAGTAGAAAACAAGCTAGAACAAGGCATAAACATGGAGTCCCATGAGTATATATTTTCGGACATGTGAAGAAAATGGTGGAAACCTAGATTTTCTTACACTTTCTTTACCTTAAGAGAATGGAGATGCCAATGGAGTCTCCAAACTTGAATTTCCTCCTCTAATGGTGGTTTGACTTGGCACCAAAATGAAGCTCTTGAAGTTTTGGAAGATAGAAAGGAGGAGCTTGAGCTAACTAAGAAGAATATGTATTTTGTTTTGGATTTGGAGCTAAATGAGAAGTAAGTGTGTGCAAGAGAAGGTGGAGCTAGCATGGAGGTATGCTTCACGTTAATGGAGAAGAGAAAGAGAGCAAGAAACCGTGGGAACAAGGGAGAATGAAGAAGTGAGGAGAGAGAGAACTAATAAAGTGATATTTATGTAAAAGGTGAATAGTGCTTTTACTTTATAACTCTCATTTGCTCTCTTATTTGCTTAATGACTCATGAAGGTGATGACTCACCTCCTAAGAAACCGGCCCCCTTTTATTAATGAGGGTAATTAAGTCTTTGTTGACCAATTGTCTCACTTATATAGACTTATGTTATAAACTAGCTTAATTAATTCACTATTCACCAAAACAAGGCACATTGTTGTGAAATTTTTGATTTCCCATTGATATAGACTTCCAAATGTGATACTATATAGTACACATGTTAATTAAAGAGTAATGATGGACATTTAGCCATTCAAAACTCATTTACAAGACAATTTTTCAAAAACGTGCTTTAAGACTCCTTAAAGCACATTTTGTGTTTTAACTTGTTTTCAAGCTTGGTTTTCTTGGTAATTGATTTAAAATGACCATTAGGATATTACTAAGGTCTTAGAACAATATTTGGGTACTCTCCCAAGTCTCTCCAAGCTTAGAGCACGTTTTTGTTTAAACTGCTCTTTTGGTGTTTCCTTATATTTTCTTTGATTAGAAATGTTTTTTAATGTTTCTAAGGCATTATTTAGCCTCCTTATATCTTAGTTTATCATTTGAATACCATATCTAAGTTTGGGGTATTTCAGATAATTATATTATATACCCATAAACTTTATAATTGTTACACCTTTAATACTTAAACTATATATTATAAACTCTTAATTAATTAATCACTAAACTAATCCAAAAATCTTTCCAGAATTACATACAAGCCTCAAGGTTCCTAAATTCCATTTTTCACCCCCATGTTTCGGTAATTATAATATCCACCCCTAATTTACATAATTGTTACACTTTAATACTTAAACCATATATTATAACCCTTAATTAATTAAATCATTAAACTAACCCCTAAAATCCCCTAAAATTCCAAGCAAACCCCTAGGGTTCTTATTTCATATTTCCACCTCTATAATTTTCGATAATTACCCAACTACCCCATATCTTTTATAATTGTTATTTGACTTAATATTTCTTTAAATACCCAAAATAATTATTTTTATCATTTTAATTTACCCTCACTTGTGGTCAAGGTTGACCACCAAGATTATCCTTTTGACCAGTTTTGTCATTATTTACGGAAATATCCTTAGAATTCCCTAGTTTTACAATTAACCCCTAATTTCATAAAAATTCACATTTTATATTTTAAAATTCCTAAAATTATTCACTCTCGGTTTTTATCACCCTTGGTACCCTATATTTCATTTAATTATGTTTTGACCCCATATATATAATTATTTATTTACTTAGATATTTTGTAAGGTTTTAAATTCATTTAAACCATGTTATAAGCTTATAAATATACTAATATTTTTCTAGTGTATGCCTAAGTAGCTATATTTACTAGAATTATGGTTTTTCACCAGAAACTTATATAACTTTTTAAATCAACCTATAAATTTAATAATAATCATTTAAGGCTCAAAATAAACATAATGACATGGCCTAATTACATGGCCTTAAAAATAACATAAAACTAACTTTAAAATGACATTAAAATGTTCCTAAAATTATACCATGGTCTCGGTTTTTATACAGAATTTCTTCTTGCTTTCTTAAGTCATTTTTTCTCCCATTTCACACATATTTTGACTTTAATAAATCATATACACCTAAGTTTATCTCTCCTAACTCACATACCTACTTATTACACATTATCAACCTCAAATAACACATGTATACACTTAATCTTTTCGGTCCCATAACAGCCCTTAAAACTAGCAACCTTAAGGCATTAAAATGTGTGTAAGGTGTTCTTACCTTAATATAACCACCAAGAAAAATTCTACGAGCTTCTCACCAGCTATTAAAACCTCTCCTCAGCCCATATATATATATATATATATGCCATGGTTAAGTTTTGTACAAAAATTCTCTTTAAACTACCACATAACCCTTAGGTTTTAATGACATAATTACCTCTTGAAGCTTGTTATTTCCCTTTAGAATCCAGTCCCAAACCTTCAGCAGTTTAGTGGTGAATCATCCTCCATTCGGTTGCCATTTGCCAAGGAAATAAGTTGAATTAGTTACCCTTCTAACTAGCTAGTTTAGGGAGGTTTTATACATGATTTTTAAGCACTAAAGGGAGTGGTCTTTACCTTGGATTTGAAGGGATCCCTACTGCAACTTTCGGACAGCTAGAACAAGGAGAATGAGTTCAGTTTTTCGGTAGGAATGAAGGAATAAGATGAGGCTTAAATAGCCATGAATGTTTCAGATTTTACCTTGTTTTTACAGCCCTTCCATGGTGTGTTTGGTGCAGTTTCAGCTCAATGAAAAGGCTGGAAGGAGCCTCCATGCGTGAGCACAAAGGAGTAGAAAAAAGGTTGTCAAAACTTGCATTTTCGGATTCACACAAATGGGAGATGGAGATGGTGTTTTTGAGTGAGTTTTCTTACCTTGGAGATTGTGAAAGGAGAATCGAAGGAAAACCCGAGGAGGAGAAGGAGATCTGGAGGGGAATCGAGTCGATCGACGAGGTGTCGAGAACGACTGAAGTATTATCAAGAGGAAGAAGAAAAGTAAGAATGTATTATTTGTGTATGTTTCGAGAAAAGAAACAAGACATATAAGCAGATACAAATGATCCGTTGCTAAACGGGATTAAGAAACCTAATAACCGTTGTAAAACGGGAAACCAAGGGTAAAGAGGGAATAAGGAAATAAAGACTATCCTAACACCCCCCCCCCCCCCTCAACCTAGAAAAAGAGCTATTTTTCTAGGTTTGAAATGTTCATCATTCCCATCGACGAAAGTTGATGTTGGTAGTCTTTTCCCGTTAGATGCTTGGTTAGCATATCCGCCTTTTGATGCAAATTGGAGATGTGAACAACGTCAAGGAGGCCGGCCTGATCTGATCACGAACGTAGTGGACATCAATTTCGATATGCTTTGTACGTTCATGAAGAACGGATTGTGAGCAATGTAGACGGCCGATTTGTTGTCGCACTTCAAGGGTATGGGAGTGACGTCATCTATGCCAAGCTCGTTGAGAAGACGGGAAAGCCAAGCTAATTTGGTGGTGACCCGTCGAAGAGCACGGTACTCGGCTTCAGCGGAAGATAGAGAGACAGAAGCTTGTTTCTTGGATTTCCAGATATGGGGGAGCCTCCAAATAGGATTTAGTAGCCACTAACGGATCTGTGAGAAATAGGACACGAAGCCCAATCAGAATTGCAGTATGCTAAGAGAGAATAATCAGACGTATTATTTTAAAAAATGTCATAACCGAGTGTCCCTTTGATATACTGAAGAACATGGATGGAAGCATCCCAGTGGCTTTGGCAAGGCTTTTGGTTGAACTGACTTAGGAGTTGAACGCTAAAGTTGAGATCCGATCGGGTGTTGATGAGATAGTTCAACTTGCCAATTAGACGCCGGTATTCGGTGGCGTTGGGAAGAAGAGGCCCGTCTTGCAATTGGATTTTAGTGCCGGGAGCAAGAGGACTAGCAACCGATCGCTTGGAAGAGATATCATACTCGGTGAGAAGATTAGAGGCAAATCTTGTTTTGTGTGATACCGATCCCATGAGAAGCATAATGGAACTCAAGCCCAAGGAAGTATGTGAGAGCTCCGAGATCTGTGATTTTGAAAGAATCATGGAGGGTTTTCTTCACTTGGAGAATCTTGGTGTCATCATTCCCACATAGGAGAATATCATCAACATAGACACCGAGAAAGAGGACAGAGCTCCCATTCTTCCATTTGAATAAGGAATGATCATTATCTGAAAGAACAAACCCAAGGTTAGTAAGACTAGTGGAAAGTTTAGCATACCAGTGACGTGAAGCTTGTTTCAAACCGTATAAAGATTTCTGCAATTTGCATACTAAACTGGTAGAAACAGTCAAGCCATCGGATATTTTCATATAGATTCTTTGTGGAGGTCGCCATGGATAAAAGCGTTGTTGATGTCAAGTTGATGAATCATCCAACGTCGTTTTGTGGCAACGCTTACTAAGGTGCGAATAGTTGTCATTTTGACAACAGGAGAGAAAGTCTCATGAAAATCTTCTCCTTCCTTTTGTGTGAACCCGCGCACGACCAAACGAGCTTTATATCGATCGATGGTTCCATCAACTTTGTGTTTGGTACGGTACACCCATCGACAAGTGATGCATCTTTTCCCTTTTGGAAGTTTAACAAGGGTCCATGTCTTGTTTTCTTCAAGAGCTTGGAGCTCAGAATTCATAGCGGCTCTCCATTCCGGATGTTGAACGGCAACCTGGTACGAGGATGGCTCTAGGGGACAATGCATTTGGACCTGAGAACACAAATCTGAGAGGGAACAAAATCAGTAATGGAATTCAAAGAAGGAAGAGGATTGGGCTTCGAATTGTTGATTCTAGTGGATAAAAGACGAGTAAAAGAGTCTTGGCCGACATGGTTGCAGTCGTAGTCGGCAAGTCGGATTGGGACATGTCTCGTCCTTGTGGAGCGGCGGAGATTTGGCAGCCCGAAAGAATTTGATGATTCATAGTGGGCTTGATTGTCGTCAGAAGAAGGACCGACAAAAGTATCCAAATTCAGAGAATCTGAATCAGACTGATCCTTATCTTCAGGCTGAGTTATCGAAAAAAGGGTTGGAGAATTATCCTTTTCGGTAGAAACAGACCGACTTTCAGTTGGCCCAGATGTGTAATCGTCGCGGGAGAGAGAGGCCGAATTATCTGATTCATGGGCTTGTGGATAAGGCCCGTCGTTATCCTCTTCGCGAACAGAATCGTTATCATGGTCATCATCGGTAGTCACGGGAAAGAAAGGAGACATGACTTGGGCCAATTCATTAGTCTGAGAAGCCGGATCCTGCAACGGGAAGACTTCTTCAAAGAAAATTAGATCACGACTGGTAATGATTTTATTTTCATCAAGGAGAAGAACCCGATGCCCTTTCTTGCATAAGCCTGGTCCCAGATAAATGCCTTTATGCCCACGACTATCAAACTTGTTTCGGCTGATGGTTGGCCCAGTGTGATAGACCAAAGACCCGAAAGTTTTAATGTTGCTCAAATCGGGAGGAGAACCATATAAACATTCATAGGGAGATAAGCCATTTAGGGTGGATGATGGTAATCTATTGATAAGAAAAGTTGCCATAAGAACACTCTCACCCCAATATGTAATATCTAGCTCTGATTGAAAAAACAAAGCCTGAGCAGTCTCAAGCAAATAACGATGTTTTCTTTCAACCACCCTGTAACACCCCTACCGCTAATACTGTCATTACCGTCCAATCTCCCTATACAATCCAGACTCACGCAGCGGATACTTACATACTCCACGGCGGGAGATACAATGCCGTTAGTCACCCACGTGACTAACAAGGCTACTACTACATACATCATCGGTCTGATGGACCGGAATATCCAAGTACTACACAAATACAATACATACTCCATTACTTACTGAGTACTACAATACTCCATTCGATACAATACTCCATCCGATACAATACTCCATAATTCAATACAAGATAATACACTACACATACCGAGTTTACTAAGTTCCAATCATAAATACGATACTTCTCCAAGTTCATACATACTCTTTAAAAGTCTAACCACTACCCATTTCTCACAACTACATACTTGCTAGGTACAAGGGGAGTACTACTTAGTACTCCTTTACATTCCACTACTAGCAGTCCAAATGTGGCCACCGGTCTCTTACCTTGACCATATCCTCTTCAGGTACCTGCACACTAAAAACATTCCCTCGAGGGGGTCAGCTTTCGCTGAGCATGATAACCGCATACCCCGCATACTAGCGAGGGTACGCCGACCATTTGGTCGAATACATGCAATTCAATTTACAATACATACATTCATACATACATGCTTTCATTCATGATACTACAATACTACACAAGGTATTCATGCATTCGCACAGTACAATACATGCTTGGAAGACAATACAAGTCAACCAATACTTACTTACCATCTTCCAGGATACACATACACAATACATACTCATTACATACTCAATACGCAATACGGAGATACACTTCTCCAATTCACACAGAAGGCTTGTTAGCTTCTTTACACGCCCGGGTTAATCGGGTGTTCAATACTCATTACTCAAGGTCAATGACTTACAATAGTCGAGACCGATACTCATACAATACTTACTTCTTACTTACTTTACTCCAGTTAAGTCGGTATGACCTCCGGGCAGGGATTACTACATCCCACCACCGGGCTTTAGGGTGGCCCACTAATCCAGGATGCTACCCATTCAAGGGATTTGGTCCATGGAAAATATACAGCCAGGATTCGGATCCAACCTCTTGTGTTTCCTTATCCTCACGCGTGGCCGAAAACTATATCAGACTTCTACTCATTCCATTTACTCATTACTCATGTTAGGAGTTAGATTGTTAGGAATTAGTAGAAGTCAGTACTTCATTTCCATACACCCATACAGTACGCAAATACACATTACTTACACATACTCTTCACTTCCATTCATACATTTCATGAAATTATACAAACTAAGTGTTCAAGAAGATACACAAGAACAAAATAGTTCAAACACAGTTAAGTGCAATATAAGTCCGATTCATGCATTTATCTTATTGGTGATCACATAAGCACACAAATCGGGGTAACCAGGTTAGGATATAGAGCATGAAGAAATCATACCGTACACCGTCGTTTTCGTACTACCGGGTCCTTCGACGATCAACTATCTGATTCCTATACATACATGAAGTAGTATGATCAATGATCTATTATTGATCTAACTTACTCCTTCATTGTTACTTTCAATGTATACTTACTACTTCGTTATTTTCTTACTTGATTATGAAACCATTCTTTTCTTTACTACTTCTTAAACTTGTTTCCTTATTCATTTACTTACTTCCTTACCATTATTACCTTCATTAATGGTGTATTACTACATACATATGCATATATGTGTATAGGCATACATATACATACATATGACTACTATAGTCATATAATAAACATTTTTTTTGTAAATTATGGGCCGTCCGACCCACAGTCCGACCCAACATCTGGGTCGGTCCATTCCAGTAAGTTTTCCGGCTCCTGAAATTGTCCCGTCCGACCCAGAACTGTTCCGTCCGACCCATACACCTATGGGTCGGACCATTCCAGTAGTTTTTGGTTCCGTGGCCTGTGTCCGTCCGACCCACCGTCCTCCCCAACTCTGGGTCGGACCGGTCCAGAACCTACCTACAGATTTTGTTTTTCACTTCTTTTCTTACTCATTTCTTACCCATTTCTTCCCCAATCTTCCTACATGTAATCTCACATGTTTTAACACTAATTAAGCCCTCTAAATCACCTTAATTCATCCACCAAATCCATTACTAAATCCATCAAATAACTTACACAATTCCTTCATTTCTTTTCCAACACATGTAACAGTTTTTGCTACACTTATGCTACAGATTTTAAAACTCAATTCTCCCATCCAATACTTCTACTACCAATACCATTACTAGCATCCCAAATACATTTCCAAGGAATTACAACATCTATACCCAAGTCCAACATTCATTTTACTAAATCTTGTACTCTCATTCTTGCTAATTCCTCCAATGAAATCCAATACCTCTTGCTACAGATTTTTACATGCTTCATCCTCATTCTCCAATTACCAATCCATGGTCATTGAACATCTCTACTAGCCCCAATACACACCTTGGTTCCCCCATTCACCAAGTCATTCTTAAATACATAATTCCTACCAAAATTTCGCCATAGTTCACATACTTTTCTTACTTCTCCACATACACACTTTTCATCAAATTCATTCCTAATCTAGCCACACCCATACAAGGGTCCTACCAGCAACCAATACAATACCAATTCATTAATACTTCCTCAATCCACAATACTAATACACATATACAATATACTTGGCTCTAAGGCCTACAATTACTTACTAGTTCCCAAATACTCAAAACTTCATAAACTGTTACATTATCATTCCCCGTTATACTCCAACATACTTACTACTCATTACTCAATACATTACTATTTTTACTACTCAAAACTGTTACATTACACAATACAAAACTAGTTCAAGGTAAGAGCCTTTACCTTGTCTTACTAGTTTTTCCTTTCTTTCTTGCCTTCTTCTTCCTTCTTTCCTTCTTCCTTGTTCTTCCTCACACAATACATAATGCTACAGCCACCATACCAATACACACTAACCATTTAGCATTCATTTTGAACTAACCCTAGAATTTAGATGTTTTAGGGTTTAGAAAAGAGCATTACCTTCCCACCAATGAATGAAGTTCTTGTCTAGCAGAGAGCAAGATTCCTAGCCCAAAGGAGAAGCCAAAATCGGCTAGAATACAAAGAACAAAGCAAGGCTTACTTTGAATTTTCGTTTTGCAATTAAGGGCTAGAAAAAAAGATGGGTTTTCAAGAATGTTTTTACCTCAAAATGACAAGGAGGTGAAGGTGCTTCTAATGGTGGTACTCAAGCTCCAAATGCAGCACACCCATGGAGATGAAGTTGGTTGTTTTTGATTTTTGAAAGGAGGAAGGTGTTCTCCTTGATGAGGGGATTTCAATGGTACAATTTTTATTGAATTTGGACAAGGATCGAGCTAGAACAAGAGGAGAGAGGAGAGAGTTGAGTGGGTTCTTCATATCCCATAGCCATCGCAGGAGGAGGAGAAAAAAAATCAGAGGAAGGAGGAGGGAGTTACGTGAGTGAGGGAGTGTGGTAGGAGAGAGAGTTTCCTTTCTTTTCTTTACTTTATTTGTCCTTTTGTGAGTTAAAAAGAATAACGAGAGTGAGTGAGAGGGGAAGGCTGGCCGGCCCCCATATGCACACACACACAGATTTTTGCTTTTTATTTTCAAAGTGGACACACTAACTTTGTTTATTTGCACTCTCACCCCACAACTTCCCGGTTGTTACAGTTTTTACTAACCGGAACCCGTTTTCCGGAATTTTCTCGTTTAATTAATTTTATTGGTTCCCAACCTTTATTACTGTTTATTAATGACTATTTGGTTGACCAATATCGTTACGAGTCTATTTGACTCGCTTAAAGTCGCGTTTTCCCGGTTTCCTCGAAAAACGTGCTTTAAGGTTCGTTTATGCTTTTAATCCATTTTAAGGATCCGTTTTCTTCGGGAGTTGTTCCCTTATATTATTTAGGCATTATTAAGCCTTAAGAATCCATATAATACTCTAACCGAGGTCTCGCACCTCTTATGGTTATTTAACGCTTATTTAGCATTTTCGCTTTTTAAGCGTTTCTTTATTTCTTTTGGATTTATTTTCCTTACCAATATTACTTAAGCATTATTAGGCTCTTAAATAAGGATTAGAATTGTCTTAATCACTATATTTAAGTTTGGGGTATTTCAATCTACCCCCCTTAAGAACTTTGTCCTCAAAGTTGCTCAAGGTTATAGGGTTACATTGTTTGCTCATTCATACTTGTCTATGCCAGACGTCGTACATTCTTCCTCCTTACAACTCCTCAATCCATTACTCAAGATTCCTACTTTCCATGCCTTACCAATGTACAATAATTACTCAAATCCACATTACTACTAGCCATCCAGTTCCTCGTTACAAAATTTAAACGTACATGCAGTGCAAAGCTATCCCCAAAGCAATGCAATACACATTACAATCCCGCAGGCACTCAGGTCATCTAGACACAGGACTCTACTATGTCCCGCTGCCCTTGGAATAATACAATACGATACTCTACTACCTTCTCAGGCATACGCTTCTAGCAAATCCTTCATCTTCAAGCTAAGAAAAATTCTTTCGCAACTACTACTTAGAAATTTCCAAAGCATACAACTCCAAATTCCAGTTTGTATTTATTGCTTCTACCCTATGCGTGATTCTTGTGATCACTTGAGGGGAGCTTCAAGAATCATTCGACCCTGATGTGATCAGCATCAGTGTTGAACTATCTTTCCACCCCAATTTGTGTTCGGTTTCCCTTGATCTGATCAGGATCAAGTTCGACTTCCCACATCAGTTTCAAACAACAGATAATTCAATCATTTTCATTTTCTACCTTTTTACTCTTCCTAGTCATAATTACAATTTCATACAATTCCAAAGGATGGAATTCAGTCCATCAATCATTCTCAATCTACTTCCCAAATACTTTCCTCGAAATCGATGCCTAAGTGCTCATTTCATCAACCTTCTCCACTTTCTTCCATTACCCTCAATTATCTCTACTATTCTGACTAGGGAATACCGTACTTATGAAATTCAGCTGTCCTCAATTTACTTCCCATAACATACTTACGAATACACCACTCGTGGGTTACATTCTTCTACTACTCATAGTCAATCCGTACTACTTCTTTAAGGATACAATACTTGTGGAGCTCCGTCCACTACTCATTCTCAATTGTCTCAAAACAATCACCTAGGGAACTCAATTTCCTCTAGGTTCTACATCGGTTTTATACCGACTCATGCATCGTAATGCCATGTCTAAGTTCAAATAGACATACACAATAGGAATTATCATTTCCCAAAGAGTTTCTCTACTCTTCCTTACAAATACTCTCACATTGGAGTTACAAGATGGTTATATTCATCCAATGGTATTCGCATCTCTTGTGCCTAATTACCACAATTACAATATGAATGAATACATATGTTTATCTGACATAAGTACTAATCATCCATTTGATTCTCATTGTGCTATGCACATTATAGTTTCTGTGTTTTATTCATGAAACTTACATTAAGCGGTTTTCGCTCTACCCCCCTTAAAAGGGATTACGCCACGTAATCTACCATATGTTACTATTAAACATTGGTTTACTCGGTTGGGCAATCTGAAGTGTTTAGCTTCACTACGATATACTATACAATATGCTCTGGTCAAAGGGTCTTAACCATGTCAATGGTTTAGTCTTTGCACCAAGAATTCCTATTGAGTTTATTTAACTCATAACCAATTCGGTTCTAGCCTATTAGGCTTCAAGGCATTAATAGCCATTCTTTCATACTTACTAGGCGTATTACATTTCTTAGCTAGGGCCCACTAGCTTCTGCTGCGCGACCCTGATAACTTGGGTTACTCACCCTTCATGTTATCGTTAATGTGTTATACATCACCTTTTTATCCCTCTATTGTGGGAATAAGGTTTACTAAATAAATGTGGTATTCTTTTACCGTGCTTGGACTCAATGAGTTTAGATTTTAACCAGCTCTCTGGCAATCTATTATACATACTGTTCGTACTCCCACGATTGTTCGCTAAGTTCCTCCGACTTATTGTCGGCGAGGTTAGGTCAATACCTAGTTGTAGTGTTTCCTCTTTTGTCAATAGCTTCCGGATTACACCAGTTCTTCTGGTTCAGTACAAGTGTTCTTTACTTGTATGACCTTGCATTGATATGCGTCGGTCCTAGTGACTTTCTTAAGTCTCTTTTCACTCTTTATTCCACTGGAATTCACATCTTGTGATTGTTAGTGTGTTTTACACTCTTCGTGCTTCTTTGGCCTTAGGCCGCACGGTCTGTTGCTAAGAATGCTTGACTGGCTTATGCCATGTTTATGGTGAAAAGAAGGATTTATTACGGTTTACATTCTCTTACATTTCCATATCCCTAGCCATCCATTAGGTCATTAGCTGCACAAGTGCAATGCCAAAACACTCAGTCATACAGAGTGCAGAGGCGTAAATGCTTGACAGAGTAAATCACTTATGTGATCGCATAGGAGTAAATATTTCTGCCTGTCTTCTCATACTTATACTCCGTGTCATTGACTAACTACTTCCTCATAGCGGTCGCTTGTTGCGCACCGTATTCTTTATTATACCACATCGTTCTACTGATTTCGTTACTGTGATAGTTTTGTATTTACTCATTGCCATTGTCATTGGCACCATTTCCTTATGGTGTGAATACACTAGGAAGTTCCTAGTTCACGCATATGACGGTCGTCATAGCATACCGCAATACCATTATCTTCCCCTTGTGGGGATGTTTTATTTCAATTTAGGTTTCATGTGTAGGTTAGCTTACCTCACATTACTTCCTCATTCATGATATAGTTTGCCAAATAACATGGTTGACCAAGGATGAAGTGGTTTATCGGGTTACAAGCTCTCTTGAGTGCCGGTCATTCGTGGTGTGCAATGTGCACACTCATTGATTGTTTTTGACAATTACTGTCTCCATAGTGCTGAGCATTGATCATAGGCTCTAGCTATGCGGTTTTACTTTTGCATGTACATTACCGGGACATCCCAAGAAGCATCAAGGGTTTTTGGTCCCGTTCTCTAATTAAAGAGTATTCTATCACTGGTAGGTGAAGGTTCTCGTTGAGGGGTGTGTTTCCACTCATAGGTCTTATGACAAGGTTTACCATGTAAGTATTTATACAATGGTTCACTACCTGATTGGGTGCATAAGGAGTATACTTACTCCTTCGAGCTTCGATGCTCTTAAGCGATGTGCTTCTACAGTCCACAACCTCTTGTAGGCGTAGTGGTTTGGAAATCTCATTTCCTTATTCGTTGTCTCTTGGCAATATCTATGCACAAGTTTTGTTGTTATAGTAGATGAAAGCCTTTTTTAAGGGTTCACATCTTCACCACATTGGTGGTCTTTGGTTAACGAGAGGTACCTTTCCTCGAGTTTCTCATAGTGTCCATGTATGGAGGACAATGTTGGCATTAACACTATTCCTATGCCTCTGTGCTACCATTGTTACAAGGCATGAAGGGTAATTAAAAGCTTGTCAACTGTATACTAGACTGATGCTCTAGTGACAGTGACTCTGAGGTAGCCATTACTTCAAGCCACTCATTACGTTGAGCTTAAATTGGGTAGTTCAGTTGACGGTCTGCTTGTCGTATGAAGCAACATCTTTTGCAAGTCTTGTTATTAAATGGTGTGGTTTTGCAACCATTTTAGTTTACATAACATATTTGGTTCAGGGCTTTTGAGCCTTATTGCTGCAAGCTATGCTCTTTGCAAGCTGATTACACACGCTCCCACTCCTAGTATACCATCGTAGGGTTGGAGGTATTACTGGGCTCTATGGCAAGTCGTGACAACACGCTTGCGTTCATAGGAGACCCTTTTAGCAATCTGGTACTAATCAGTGCCTTTGTGTAATTCGGGATTTCCCGCCATGCGAAATCCCTTCGGTGTCCTAACCGAATGTTCGTTCTAGCTCATGTGCTCTTATAAAGACGCTTGTTCAACTGTTGTTATTTCAGACACCCTCCAAGGATTGCTCCTGGGTGCGTTAGATCACGCCGTTACATCCGGCTAATGTTTTTGATATGATGTGTCTACTATACCGCCTTGTGGTATTGTATTTAAACTATTCCCTTTCGGGTTATAACGTCTCCCGTCGTTGGGTAGATCGTTCATACCTGCTCCTAGTGCTTTAGACTAGGTTTAAATATCCTCTTCGATGATGGATTATACTCTCTGGTGTTCTTGTAATTGTTCTTGGGACTCCGTCCCGCTTGTTGAACATCGTTGTGTTCATGTTAGGCTTTCGCCTTACTGTGTTCAGGCTGGGTATACTTTCCAGCTGTGAAATACCCCAAAATAATAAAACATGGATTAAATATCTAATCACATTAATTAGGGCCTAAAACATGCCTTAAAAGTCAACTGAGAACAACAGTGGTCAACACAAAGCAAGATGTTGCACCCTTTGACTGTTAGGGTAAATAAATACCCAAATGAACTACTTAGGACCTAAAAATTTTTCTAAGCATATTAACACATTACTAAACATATTACAATTGTTGGGAAACACTCCAACACAAAGAACAAGCATTTACATGTTTCAAGGTCAAGTAGAGCAAAAATGTGCTCTAAGAAACCTTAAAGGTCTAATGACCTCTAAATGATATAAAATTGGATACCATGATCAAATATCATGTAAGGAACACAACAAAACCGTTTTCAAAGAAAACCAAGCTCAGAAAACCTTGCGACACAAAATATGCACTAAAACTCCTTAAAGCACGTTTTTGTGAAATTGCCTTCTAAATTGGTTTTAAATGGGCTAAAAGGTTATAATTACCTTTAAATATGATAATATATCATATTAAATCATATTAGGAATTTAATTCCAGAAATTTACAATTTTTACAAATTTAATATTAAAATATTAATAAAACCCTAAAAGGGGGCCCGTTGGGTCAACATTGACTAAGTTGGTCAATGTTGACCATTGACCACGAGTTGGACCACATAAAATCGGTGGAGTAAGCCTCCTAACAGACCATGGGACAATTCCCATGTGACAATTAAATATACCCCATTACTTTTACATAAAATAAGAAAAAGTAAACTTTAACATATTAAAACATAAAGTGAGCTTACCACTTGCTTACCCATGTGAAGGCTGCCGATTTGGAGCCTCTTTCCCTCCTTGATACGGTGGTTTACAAGCCAGCCAAGGCAATGGGTGATGAGTCACCTTTCACTAATTGATTAAAATGACATTTAAGCTCCATTATTGCAATAATTTAGTGTCAATCATTCACCACCTTTTCCATCATGGCCGGATGCCTATGCTTCTTGTCTCCACACTGATTAAAGCAGCAATAATCAACACCAATCAGTCCTTGGTGAGTCATCAAGTCATTAAAATCATAAAATAAGCAAAAAAATGTGTTTTAAGACAATTTAGGTTACTTTCTTCATTAGTCTCCATTCCAGCTGTGAGACTCCTTGCCAATGCTCTCTTTGGCTCCTCTTTGACCGTAGGTAAGTTTCCAAGCTCCATTGATGAGCTCTTGCTCTAGGTAAGCTCCTAAGGCATAAAAATGCCCATTTTCTTCATCTTTCTTTTCTTTTTCCATTGATCTAGACTCCAACCATTTCTATACATTTATGTAGAGTGTTTTGGAGGTTAAAGGAAGGATTATTTTGGCTGAAACAAGATCTAAGGGATAAAGAACAAGTCTTGACCATTTAAGGTAAAAATGTGCTTTAAGCACATATCTCTTCTTTCTAGTAAATTTCGGTGGAAAACCTTGGTCCCCTAGCCTTATTTTCTTCTCCTTTTCATGTGGATTCAGTTGGTATACCAAGATCTACAAGGAGTAGCTAGATCCAAGCCAAAAACACCATTTTTGGCATCTTAAACAAGGTAAATCTTAGCCATCTTCCAAGCTAATGACCCACGGTTTTGTACCTTGTTTTAGGAGTGTTTGATACTCTTTCTTTCTGGAAAAATAGGGCCGAGGTAGATCTCCAACCAACTAGAAGATCTAAGGTAAAAATTCATGATTTTCATGACTTAAATTACTTCTCATGGTTAGCTCATGCTTGGAGTTTAATCATGTCTTGTTTTCTACATGAATACAAGTAAATCAAGCTGTGGAGAAATTCTCCTTAAGGTGGCCGAACCAAACAAGGCTTTATCTAAGCTAAATCAAGGTATAAATCACTTAAATCTACACTTGGTATATTAATATGTGTTATACATATTTATACAAATATGTCGTGAGTGAAGAGTACATTAAGGTCTTATTTTAACCTTAGGTGATTAAGGAATGGTTTAATAAATTTTATAACTAATTAAAAAGCATAATTGTCAAATTTAAGACATTATGTGGAAGTTTGGTAATTAAATAAAAAGTGTGTGGTGAGGCCGAGATTTATAAGCATTTTTGGGACATTTATGTGTAATTTATTTTGTGAGCAAATGTTTGTAATAAGGCCATGTACTTTAGGCCATTTATTTATTTATATTTAGTTTAAAGTAGGTTTTAGGTGATATTTATATATTACCGAAATGAATAAGGGGTTATAGTGTAATTAAATTAAATTTGGGGGCTATAAAAGAATTAGGCCGAAAATTAGAGGTTAAAGAATTTAAAATAAAGTTTATAAGATTTTATAAAGTTTTGGGGGTTAAAAGGTAATTTCTAAAAAGTATGGGTGCAAACCGTAATTATTAGGAATTAAGGGTCAAGGAAATATTAAGGTGGTCAACCTTGACCACATGGTAGGTTTTGACCAAATTAGATAAGTTAGATAACTTATTTAAGGTTTTATATAAGATAAGTACTTAATGGTAATATTTTTATAACATATATGGTAAATATGTTATTACCGAAAATTAAGGGTGTATAATGGTATTATGAACACCCATGGCTATTAGGAATTTTTAGGATTTATTGGGTTGTTTTTGGAAGTAAAATGAACTATATATGTATAATATATAGTTATCATGTCATTATGACACTTTGGAGAAATATAAGTGGTGGAATTATAAATACCGAAAGTATATGGGTTAATAAGGATATTTATAACCTTTGGTGAAGTTGGAGATTTTTAGAATTATATAAGAGTATTTATTAAGATATGTGTATAATATATGGTTTTAATGAAATTGTAAAAACTATATGTTATGAGTTTTTGAACGCAAATATAATTTGCTAAGATAATGGGTTATATAATACAATGTATTATAATGGATGGTGGGGATAGTGATACAATATGAAAAATAATACAATATAATATTGTCATGCATGCATACATGCAACTATAGGTTACGTACCTAAATTAAAGGGTGGATAAGATTAAAAGAAATATAACGAATTAAACTTAACAGTTGAAATATTACGACGTACGAGTTTCAGGTAACAAAGCCGACTTTTAGAGGAACCCGTAACAATAACTGTAGAAAACAGGGGTGAACTGTCGGGGTTACTTATTATTCGGAAATACCGGATGTAGTTAGTCATGGAGACTGACTTATAGTTTATTACCGTTTAGATTATACTTCAGACAAGGACGCTTGACGAGCCAGTGGACTATACGGAGCATAGGATCTTGCTGATTCATACTCCACCGTAATACGATCAGGGTGAACGGTATGTAAAGGGGTTTGATCCGAGTTGTCCTAAGGAAGCTCCTTGGGCTCGGATTTGGTTGATATAACTTGTGTGTTATGTGTGTGGATACATGTATGTGATTAAGTGTTACTGCATTATTTATTTATGCACGAGCGTCCTACGGGACTAACACTACGTCGACTATAGATCGACTTATATAAACATACATATACGTTATTGTGATGACATGACGGTTACTTGATATAATACCATAGTATTAATATTAAGTATATGGTAACCTAAGTAAAACACTTAGGGACGAGTCACGACATTGTCGGTCTCTAGAGCATGGATCTCGAACATGAATATAACCTAGATTACTTCTAGGTATGCGTGAGACCCATTGGGCAGCTAATTAATAGTTATTCTCCATAAGACTAAGAGCAGATCTTAAACATTATGAGAGAGAGATGGTATGAGTTGAGGTGAGGAATCCCGGTGGTTTACGAACTACTTGGTTGCGCATTTGTGATCACTGAGGGGTTTCCTAATTGGTTTCCGCTCCAGGTTATACCCAACGAGCCCAACTGGATCGTGGGTCAGGTGGCTACGGCCTTTATATGGACGTCTTACGAGACATAAGAGAGTCAGGGGCCTCCGGACCTCTGGCGAAATGAGCACCTTTGTGTGTACGGGAGGACTACTGTCCATGGTGAGGTTATAGGGTTGTCCTAACATGACGCCCAACTGGTATTAATTAAACATTGTACATATGGATGGGGCCTTGAAGGCCAAATTAAATTAAACTAATAATGGATGGTATACGCTACGGCGATCGTACATTGTACATTAAATTGTTATTACTCGATACGTTCGATATACAAATGTTGTTTGAGATATTAAATGAATGTTTGGATGGGATGGATGGTTAAGTGTTTATGATTATTTGGATGGATGTTTATGTATATTTATGCATTTATATTACAGTACTGATTATAACTGTAAAGTGGTAAAGCATGAAAGCAATCTAATAATAAGATGGTTTAAAATGACTAAGTGACAATAGGGTCTAGGCCCGGCATACTCAGCGTCTATCGCTGATACTACACCATTACAGGTTATTGATCATTGTCGAAGCCGAAGAGCAGGAACAGGGTAATTGGAGTTCTACTTTAATTACTACACATGGAGCTTGTCTATATGGCAATGAAGATGGTGAATTGTATTATGGTAAGGTTATGTTTATTCAGGTTTGGGTAGATGCTCACTTGTCGACGTTTATGGTTTATGGACTTAGTATGATGTATAGGAGTTTTCTCGTTATCACGGCGGTTAGTAGTTTGTTTATGTTGGAAGTTGGATGTAGTTTGGCTTCGTTGCTCGCATGGGCGAGTAATGGCCGGTGACACCCGAGTGAGTATTGTTATTGTTATTTATTTTCCGCTGCGAGACATTTTATTTATTGCTACGAGAGAGATTATATCGTGTTTATGGAGAGGGGTGTTATAAAAGTGGTATCAGAGCGGAGTAGCGCTCTGATGACGAGAAAGTAGGTTAAGACAGTGAGCTTAGGACTTTGGGAAATTACGGGAAACTTTATGAAGTACGAGACGATTCGTCTTAGAAAGATATGGGTTTAGTAACGCAAATGCGTGATAGGTTAGCCTTTAAGGCAATTCAATATCTACTGGTTGTGTACGGTAAATTACCGAGTATTTATGTGCATAATGTATACAGATGTCTGGGGAACTAGAGAGGGCGGGTACTGGTAGAGGTGGAGGCGGGGACCCGCGAATCCAGGAGTGGCAGGACAGAGACGATTGTGCTGTTCTTGCACAGCTGGGTACCCAAATAGGAGGAGCACCAGCCCACCCGCCACAGTAGGGAAACGAACTGGCTGAAGTCAGTTAGCGAGACCCGACCACCTACATATTCAGGGGAGCCAGACCCCGTAGCTTTGGAGCGTTACATTGTTGAACATGAGAAAGCATATGAAGCTTTCAAGTACCTGCCAACCAGAAGGTTGTCATTGCTGCTCTCCATCTGAAGGATGCAGCCAGCACTTGGTGGGGGTTTGGTCAAGGACCATCACCTGGCTACGCCCGACTTTTCGTGGGCTGCCTTTGTAGAGTTGCTGAGGGGGAAGTACTACCCAGCACATCTTAAACAGAAGAAGAGCGCCATGAGTTCGAGACATTAACCCAGGGAGGTCTGACCGTGGATGAGTACTACGCTCGATTCATTGGTCTGCTGGACTTCATCCCCGGTGTGGATTACTCGGAGACCGTAAAGGTCGAGAAGTTTCGGGGAGGATTGTTATTCCGCATCCAGATGGCGATGGGTGCTACCCTCTACACTACCATCCAGGTATTAACATGAAAGCCATATATTCTTTACTTACTACATTACCGATTAATGTTGTGAGAGCTTACCAATGAGATTCCAGGAGTGTTACGATGCTGCCTCGAGGACTGAGCTAATGCTCCAGACTCGGAAGAGACTCTAGGGGCAAAGAAGAGAAGGAACCCTGAGGGAGAGTCTGAGGGTGGAGGAGCATCTCCAGGCGATAGCCAGAAGAAGGGAAAGTAAGGACTTGCCATTCTAGATTGTTTATCATATTAAATACCTTATGAATGTTGACCCGGAACCTTAAACAGGAAATTCTTTCAAAAGAAAGGGCAGCAGGGTCACCAGGGAGCAAAGGGGAAAGAGCCCGTCCTTCGGTTGACCGGCCCAGCTACAGATGCTAAGCCTCTGAGATCTGCACCTCCTAAGGGTGGAACACCTACCTCTTAAATTCAATTGTGACCTTAACTTTATACCATCAGACTCTAACTTAAACTTAAATACTACCATCAGGCACCGGACAGCCCCAGCGCCATTTTTACTGTAAGCGTTGTGGGAAGGACCATCCTGGGGTCGTCTGTGAAGGCCGCAAAGTTGTCTGTCGGTGCTGCAAGAAAGAGGGCCAGGGAATTCGAGTGCTGGATGAACCCAGAGAGCCGTAATTACAAGCCACCAAAGAATACTCAGAAGACTCAGCTGGAGGATCTGGAGTACCACAAGGCGGTCAGGATGGCCAGACATCTACTGATGCGGGAGCCCAGAGAGGCAAGGGAGTAGATAGGGCATGAATACCCTGACTCCATGAGACCGCTGGTGGATGACCTTTGCTTACTTCGTTATGAATTTACTTGGATGTTAGACAAAGACTTGTGATAAGTATGTGGGAGTGTGTCATTGACCACTCGCCTTTTGTGTAAGACTTTGGGATTAGTTGTGTGTACTCAGTACCAATAAGCTTTAAATCTTGACGGATAATATATATGAACAGGATGTTAATGCTTACATGATCATGTAGCCATACTCGACGACGCAGAGTCAATGAGACCGGTAATTGCTGAACCAATATTTCCATCTGCATGGCGCACTTGCTATTGGCAAGCGCTATGACAAGTAAACCACTGAAATTTCCATCAGCCTTGCGCACTTGACAGAGCAAGTGCAGCAACAGCAACAATAAAGCAACTGCAAATGCAACTACATCAACTACTACTTTTTAGTCTTTTATTATAAGTATACCCAAAAAAAAATGTTTTTCAAACGTTTTCATACAAACCTGAGACTGGAAACCTATGCAACTTTGGAAAGACGTTAGTCTAACCTATGCAACTGGAGAATAATTCAGCCACTGTGATTGTAAACCACACCAGTTTAATTGTCTGGGAATTTTCAGACAAGGCTTATTAGCCAAATACCATCAGTGTATACCCGCATTTAATGCTAATCACTACCAGTGATGAATGTTTAGTCCTTATGGACAAGCATACCCTTTGTAGATGCCACCACCGTCAATGAGGATGGTGGAAAGTGAAGAGCCAAAGTTGCTCAAGCTATAATGCAATCTGCAATACATCCAATAAACGGATGAGGGAACGAATATGAACTATGGAGGAGATATGATCAGGATAAACAGGGAGAAAGGAATATGTTGTACTCAAGGAGATCGAATAAGGAGACCAAGTTTGCTAAATATAGCACAGATTTTACTTACAAGCCAGCGTTATGGCTTATGTCTTATGATACGAATTACCAATGATGCCATTAAGGCAATAGCACTATTACAAGATAACTGATAACTTGAACCAAAAAAAAAAGAAAAAGAAGAGAAAAGGAAAAAAGGGATATCCATCAAAGGGAGATTGACAACAGAATACTTCACAATAACCGTGTGACAGACATTACAGTTTACTAAACGAGACATGGGACGACCGCACTCGATAGGAGCATGTGGGCCTGACAGACTTATTTATGAGTTAGTCAGGTAAGTAGTAATGTATCAGTACGGTACCCCATGCAAGTAGACAAGTAGTGTTAGGAACACGAGAAGTAGTCAACTCCGTACTACGGACGGTAAGACAGATTACCTCGAAGATGGACGAGAAGAACCGCAGTTAAACCAACAGGCTAGAGAAATCAAGAACCTTCAACACAGAGCAGTAGACAGTATACAGTGAAGACAGGGAAACCGTTCAAGGACGTGAAAGAGAAAGGAGAGAAACAGGGAAAAACCCATTATGGATAAATAATATGTAGAACCCTCATAAGGACCAAGTAAATTCTTGCAGTCCAGAGGAAATCTACCAGATGATATGGACATAAACGCGTGCTGACGACACAAGGATAAACGACAAAGCTATATAGTAGCAGATACCTTAAGCAAAGAACAGTGGATTTGGAATGTACCACTCATAGGATAATCGATCATCTTATCCGTTGGACTCATGAGATATTAGCTGTTGAGAGTTTACGCCTCTGCACTCTATAGGACTGAGTGTTTTGGTATTGCACTTGTGCAGTTATTAATCTGGTGGGAATACGGGAAGATGTAATGGATATCAACACGAGTATGTTATTTAAAAAAAAAAGAACTACAACAGGTGTTACTTCGGAACAAAACCACTTGGAGACACGGATGATAAGCTTCATTTCCGTGGACATGTAGGCTGGTACGTCTTAGTATTACAAAGACAAGTGCAAAGAGCACTAAGTACTACCAATAGCCAATGTCATATTACACCTCAAGCTGAATATCAGTGAGAGAAGACACACGCATGTATGCTAGTGATCCAAAGGAGGGGATACACAGCAATGGAAAGAGGCAAATTCAGCCTATGTTCATGGGTCTGCACCTCAGTACGGAGCGAGTTGGCCCATAAGAACGAACTCGCGAGAGAGCACACATAGTTTAGTGCCTCACCTTATGCATTGTGGAACCCAGAAGGGCTAGAGTCATACCCGTCTCTCTGATGAGGATAATCCACGAGTTGGAGTACTCTTTGAGAGCCAAGTATCCAGCGCTCCTTGTTGAGCGGCTGTTGTATACTTGTGGGGTACGGGGCGTAAACCCTTTTTAAGGGGGGTAGGGTAGAGCCTCTTGGCTGTGCACATGTGTGCACTAAGTTTGGTTGTTTCGTATGCATTGCATACAAAGAATGGTGGTGTGCGAGGCATACGAGGTTGTTTGTTTAGTATGCATGGCATACAGTGAATTGTTTCGTATGCATGGCATACAGTGAATTGGTTTTGTTGGTTATGTTTGGTACGGGGCGTACGTTGTTTGGTTGGTTATGTAATGTGCACTTGTATGTGTATCTTATGAGATACTTGTTTGAATGTTGTATTTACACCCATGTGTGTAGTACTTTTCTTATGCTACTTGTGATATATCTATATTGCTTTATAGGATGATTACATATGGTATCGCCTAGATACGAAATGAATCATTAGATATGGAATGTGGAACGATGGTAGGTTATGGACACCTCGGGGAGGTTGTCAGGGTTTGTAGAACTGATAGGAAATAATTGTAACACCCCTCTCCACAATCACGTAATAATCCCTCACGTAGCAATAAATAAAAACGTCTCGCGCGGTAAATAAATAACAATTACAAAACTCACTCAAGTGTCACCGGCCATTACTCGCCCACACGAGTAACGAAGCCAAACTACATCAACTTCCAACTTAAACAAATTGCTAACCGCCGTGATAACGAGAAACTCCTATAATCATACTAAGTCCATAACCATAAACATCGACAAGTGAGCGTCTACCCAATCCTGAATGTAAAAACCTTACCATAATACAATTCACCATCCTCATTGCTACACAAATCTCCATGTGTAGTAACAAAAGCAAAACTCAATTACCCTGTACCTGCTCTTCCGCTCCGACAATGATCAACAACCTGAAATGGTGTAGTATCAGCGATAGACGCTGAGTATGCCGGGCTGGACCCTAATGGTCACTTGTCATTTTTAACCATCTTATTATTAGATCGGTTTCATGCTTTACCATTTTACAGTTGTAAACAATACTGTAATAAAACATGTATAATATACATAACCAACCATCCAAATATCCATAAACATTTAACCATCCATCCAATCCAAACAGTCATAGAATATTTCAAACAACATTTGTATATCGAACGTATCGAGTATAAACAGTCTATTGTATAATGTACAATCGCCGTAGCGTCACCATCCACTGTCAATTTATTTTAGTTTGGCTTTCAAGCCTCATCCATATGTACAATGTACATTCGTCGTAGCGTATAGTTTTCATATTTAATTTAATTTACAATTAGCCTTGTAGGCTCCATCCAACCATGTCTAATTATTAATATCAGTTGGGCGTCATGTTAGGACAACCCGATAACCTCACCATGGACAGTAGTCCTCCCGTACACACAAAGGTGCTCATTTCGCCAGAGGTCCGAAGGCCCCTGACTCTCTTATGTCTCGTAAGACGTCCATATAAAGGCCGTAGCCACCTGACCCACGATCCAGTTTGGGCTCGTTGGGTATAACCTGGAGCGGAATCCAATTAGGAAACCCCTCAGATCACAAATGCGCAACCAAGTAGTTCGTAAACTACCGGGATTCCTCCACTCAACTCAACTCAACTCATACCATCTCTCTCTCATAATGTTTAAGATATGCTCTTAGTCTTATGGAGAATAATTATTAGTTAGCTGCCCAATGGGTCTCACGCATACCTAGAAGTTATCTAGGTTATATTCATGTTCGAGATCCATGCTCTAGAGACTGACAATGTCGTGTCTCGTTCCTAAGTGTTTTACTTAGGTTACCATATACTTAATATTAATACTTTGGTATTATATCAAGTAACTGGCATGTCATCACAACGCATATGTATGTTTATATAAGTCGATCTATAGTCGGCGTAGTGTTAGTCCCGTAGGACGTTCGTGCATAAATAAATAATGCAGTAACACTTAATCACATACATGTATCCACACATAACACACAAGTTATATCAACCAAATCCGAGCCAAGGAGCAACCTTAGGACAACTCGGATCAAACCCCTTTACATACCGTTCACCCTGATTGTATTACGGTGGAGTAAGATCAGCAAGATCTTATGCTCCGTGTAGTCCGCTAGCTTGTCAAGCGTCTTGTCAGAAGTATAATCTAAATGGTATTAAAACTATAAGTCAGTCTCCATGACTAACCATCCGGTATTTCCGAATAATAAGTAAACCCGACAGTTCACCCTGTTTTCTACAGTTGTTACGGGTTTCTCTAAAACAGTCGGCTTTTAAACTCGTATGTCATAA
Organism: Limonium bicolor; assembly: GCA_023374045.1. Taxonomy (NCBI): domain Eukaryota; kingdom Viridiplantae; phylum Streptophyta; class Magnoliopsida; order Caryophyllales; family Plumbaginaceae; genus Limonium; species Limonium bicolor. The sequence continues at coordinate 319,266,274 of CM041778.1, read as the reverse complement.
TATTTCAACTGGTAAGTTTAATTCCTTATACTTCTTTTAAACTTATCCACCATCTAGCTTAGGTACATAACCTATAGTTGCATGTATGCATGCATGATGGTATTATATATTTTTACGCATTGTATCATTTATTATATTGTATCATTTTCCCACCATCCATTATAATACAATGTAATCCATTATCTTAGTAAATAATGTTGCATTCAAAGACTCATAACATATAGTTTGTAACTATTTTTTTTTTAAAATAACCACCTCATTAAATCATATGGTTTCAACCAAAATATCTATCCACCTTATATACATTATTCTTGTGTATGTATATATATTTACCACGTAGGTAATTCCATGAGTTTAATAAACTCTTATATCATATGTTACATTTTATCATCTTATGTTAGATGATTATTCCCATTAGTTGTATTGTATTGTACAAATTATATAAGATTGTTATCCTAATATTATGTAATATTTATGTTGTATAATTACAACTCCAAAGGTTTATTCAATAAATACCTTAGCTTATAAATCCATTTATTTATAATTTGTCACATTATTTTATGTGAGTATACTTCCTTATATTATTTCCATCTAAACCATATAATTGTTATAACATTTATAAATTATAGACCTTAGTCTAAAATTCATTTTTCAACTCTTATTAACTCGGTATAGCCCTTAACTTTATTTAAATTCCATTTTGACCACATAACATTATGTAATGTTATACATATACTAATATCATACAATATGATATTTTATTCCCTTTAACTTATACCTATAGTTTTTATACAAAACTATTATATATTGCCTCATAGGATATATTTTAACCTTATTCCTTTCCATAAACCATAATTTCCTTTTCACAAAAATCTCCCCATCACTTATATCATGTTATATATACCATTTAATATAACATTTCTAACTTATGAAAGAGTATAACCTATGGTTATTTTTTGTAAATTTCGAACAACCCTTGTGCTATTCTATAATTGCCATTTGGCCCTATTTATAACATATAGTTTTATCATATCATTAAAACATATATTATACATATATCTTAATAGATACTCTTATATAATTCTAAAAATCTCCAAATTCCACCAAAGGGTTATAAATATCCTTATTAACCCATATACTTTCGGTATTCACATTTCCACCATCTATATTTCTCCAAAGTGTCATAATGACATAATAACTATATATTATACATATATAGTTCATTTTAATTCCAAAATCAACCCAATAAATTCCTAAAAATTCCTAATAGCCCATGGGTGTTTAAAATACCATTGTACACCCTTAATTTTCGGTAATAACATATTTACCACATATGTTATGAAAATATTACCATAAGATACTTATCTTATTATAAAACCTTAAATAAGTTATCTATCTTATCTAATTTGGTCAAAACCTTCCATATGGTCAAGGTTGACCTCCTTAATATTTCCTTGACCATTAATTCCTTATAATTACGGTTTTAACCCATACTTTCTAGAAATCACCATTAGGATGATTACATATGGTATCGCCTAGATACGAAATGAATCATTAGATATGGAATGTGGAACGATGGTAGGTTATGGACACCTCGGGGAGGTTGTCAGGGTTGTAGAACTGATAGGAAATAATGGTGCTGATGGATCACCTATATCCATATATGATTGAACTAACGCCACAAAGTGATGGCTATGTGCTGTATAAGCGCAATACGATGTGTGTAAATGATATATCACATAGATATACATTATGGGAATAATGGGTAGTTATACATTTATATATACTTACCTACTTGATTAAGAGACTTCGGGACGAAGTCTTTTTAAGGGGGGTAGATTGAAATACCCCAAACTAATAAACATGGGAATTATCTAATCACATTAATTAGGCCTAAACATGCCTTAAAAGTCAACTGAGAACAACAGTGGTCAACACAAAGCAAGATGTTGCACCCTTTGACTGTTTAGGGTAAATAAATACCCAAATGAACTACTTAGGACCTAAAAATTTGTCCTAAGCATATTAACACATACTAAACATATTAAAATTGTTGAGGGAACACTCCAACACAAAGAACAAGCATTTACATGTTTCAAGGTCAAGTAGAGCAAAAATGTGCTCTAAGAAACCTTAAAGGTCTAATGACCTCTAAATGATATAAAATTGGATACCATGATCAAATATCATGTAAGGAACACAACAAAACCGTTGTCAAAGAAAACCAAGCTCAGAAACACCTTGCGACACAAAATGTGCACTAAAACTCCTTAAAGCACGTTTTTGTGAAATTGCCTTCTAAATTGGTTTTAAATGGGCTAAAAGGTTATAATTACCTTTAAATATGATAATATATCATATTATATCATATTAGGAATTTAATTCCAGAAATTTACAAATTTTTACAAATTTAATATTAAAATATTAATAAAACCCGAAAAGGGGGCCGTTTGGGTCAACATTGACTAAGTTGGTCAATGTTGACCATTGACCACGAGTTGGACCACATAAAATCGGTGGATAAGCCTCCTAACAGACCATGGGACAATTCCCATGTGACAATTAAATATACCCCATTACTTTTACATAAAATAAGAAAAAGTAAACTTTAACATATTAAAACATAAAGTGAGCTTACCACTTGCTTACCCATGTGAAGGCTGCCGATTTGGAGCCTCCTTTCCCTCCTTGTATACGGTGGTTTACAAGCCAGCCAAGGCAATGGGTGATGAGTCACCTTTCACTAATTGATTAAAATGACATTTAAGCTCCATTATTGCAATAATTTAGTGTCAATCATTCACCACCTTTCTCCATCATGGCCGGCTGCCTATGCTTTTGTCTCCACTGATTAAGCAGCAATAATCAACACCAATCAGTCCTTGTGAGTCATCAAGTCATAAAAATCATAAAATAAGCAAAAAAATGTGTTTTAAGACAATTTAGGTTACTTTCTTCATTAGTCTCCATTCCAGCCGTGAGACTCCTTGCCAAATGCTCTCTTGGCTCCTCTTTGACCGTAGGTAAGTTTCCAAGCTCCATTGATGAGAGCTCTTGCTCTAGGTAAGCTCCTAAGGCATAAAAATGCCCATTTTCTTCATCTTTCTTTTCTTTTTCCATTGATCTAGACTCCAACCATTTCTATACATTTATGTAGAGTGTTTTGGAGGTTAAAGGAAGGATTATTTTCGGCTGAAACAAGATCTAAGGGGTAAAGAACAAGTCTTGACCATTAAGGTAAAAATGTGCTTTAAGCACATATCTCTTCTTTCTAGTAAATTTCGGTTGAAAACCTTGGTCCCCTAGCTTATTTTCTTCTCCTTTTCATGTGGATTCAGTTGGTATACCAAGATCTACAAGGAGTAGCTAGATCCAAGCCAAAAACACCATTTTTGGCATCTTAAACAAGGTAAATCTTAGCCATCTTCCAAGCTAATGACCCACGGTTTGTACCTTGTTTTAGGAGTGTTTTGATACTCTTTCTTTCTGGAAAAATAGGGCGAGGTAGATCTCCAACCAACTAGAAGATCTAAGGTAAAAATTCATGATTTTCATGACTTAAATTACTTCTCATGGTTAGCTCATCGCTTGGAGTTTAATCATGTCTTGTTTTCTACATGAAGACAAGTAAATCAAGCTGTGGAGAAATCTCCTTAAGGTGGCCGAACCAAACAAGGCTTTATCTAAGCTAAATCAAGGTATAAATCACTTAAATCTACACTTGGTATATTAATATGTGTTTATACATATTTATACAAATATGTCGTGAGTGAAGAGTACATTAAGGTCTTATTTTAACCTTAGGTGATTAAGGAATGGTTTAATAAATTTTATAACTAATTAACAAGCATAATTGTCAAATTTAAGACATTATGTGGAAGTTTGGTAATTAAATAAAAAGTGTGTAGTGAGGCCGAGATTTATAAGCATTTTTGGGACATTTATGTGTAATTTATTTTGTGAGCAAATGTTTGTAATAAGGCCATGTACTTTAGGCCATTTTATTTATTTATATTTAGTTTAAAGTAGGTTTTAGGTGATATTTATATATTACCGAAATGAATAAGGGGTTATAGTGTAATTAAATTAAATTTGGGGGCTATAAAGAATTAGGCCGAAAATTAGGGGTAAAAGGATTTAAAATAAAGTTTATAAGATTTTATAAAGTTTTGGGGGTTAAAAGGTAATTTCTAAAAGTATGGGTGCAAACCGTAATTATTAGGAATTAAGGGTCAAGGAAATATTAAGGTGGTCAACCTTGACCACATGGTAGGTTTTGACCAAATTAGATAAGTTAGATAACTTATTTAAGGTTTTATAATAAGATAAGTACTTAATGGTAATATTTTTATAACATATGTGGTAAATATGTTATTACCGAAAATTAAGGGTGTATAATGGTATTATGAACACCCATGGGCTATTAGATATTTTTAGGAATTTATTGGGTTGTTTTTGGAAGTAAAATGAACTATATATGTATAATATATAGTTATCATGTCATTATGACACTTTGGAGAAATATAAGTGGTGGAATTATAAATACCGAAAGTATATGGGTTAATAAGGATATTTATAACCCTTTGGTGAAGTTTGGAGATTTTTAGAATTATATAAGAGTATTTATTAAGATATGTGTATAATATATGGTTTTAATGAAATTGTAAAACTATGTTATGAGTTTTTGAACGCAAATATAATTTGCTAAGATAATGGATTATATAATACAATGTATTATAATGGATGGTGGGGATAGTGATACAATATGAAAAATAATACAATATAATATAGTCATGCATGCATACATGCAACTATAGGTTACGTACCTAAATTAAAGGGTGGATAAGATTAAAAGAAATATAACGAATTAAACTTAACAGTTGAAATATTACGACGTACGAGTTTCAGGTAACAAGGCGACTGTTTAGAGGAACCCGTAACAATAATTGTAGAAAACAGGGGTGAACTGTCGGGGTTACTTATTATTCGGAAATACCGGATGTAGTTAGTCATGGAGACTGACTTATAGTTTATTACCGTTTAGATTATACTTCAGACAAGGACGCTTGACGAGCCAGTGGACTATACGGAGCATAGGATCTTACTGATTCATACTCCACCGTAATACGATCAGGGTGAATGGTATGTAAAGGGGTTTGATCCGAGTTGTCCTAAGGAAGCTCCTTGGGCTCGGATTTGGGTTGATATAACTTGTGTGTTATGTGTGTGGATACATGTATGTGATTAAGTGTTACTGCATTATTTATTTATGCACGAGCGTCCTACGGGACTAACACTACGTCGACTATAGATCGACTTATATAAACATACATATACGTTATTGTGATGACATGACGGTTACTTGATATAATACCATAGTATTAATATTAAGTATATGGTAACCTAAGTAAAACACTTAGGGACGAGTCACGACATTGTCAGTCTCTAGAGCATGGATCTCGAACATGAATATAACCTAGATTACTTCTAGGTATGCGTGAGACCCATTGGGCAGCTAATTAATAGTTATTCTCCATAAGACTAAGAGCAGATCTTAAACATTGAGAGAGAGATGGTATGAGTTGAGGTGAGGAATCCCGGTGGTTTACGAACTACTTGGTTGCGCATTTGTGATCACTGAGGGGTTTCCTAATTGGTTTCCGCTCTAGGTTATACCCAACGAGCCCAAACTGGATCATGGGTCAGGTGGCTACGGCCTTTATATGGACGTCTTACGAGACATAAGAGAGTCAGGGGCCTCCGGACCTCTGGCGAAATGAGCACCTTTGTGTGTACGGGAGGACTACTGTCCATGGTGAGGTTGTAGGGTTGTCCTAACATGACGCCCAACTGGTATTAATTAAACATTGTACATATGGATGGGGCCTTGAAGGCCAAATTAAATTAAACTAATAAAGGATGGTATACGCTACGGCGATCGTACATTGTACATTAAATTGTTATTACTCGATACGTTCGATATACAAATGTTATTTGAGATATTAAATGAATGTTTGGATTGGATGGATGGTTAAGTGTTTATGATTATTTGGATGGATGTTTATGTATATTTATGCATTTATATTACAGTACTGATTATAACTGTAAAGTGGTAAAGCATGAAAGCAATCTAATAATAAGATGGTTTAAAATGACTAAGTGACCAATAGGGTCCAGGCCCGGCATACTCAGCGTCTATCGCTGATACTACACCATTACAGGTTGTTGATCATTGTCGAAGCCGAAGAGCAGGAACAGGGTAATTGGAGTTCGACTTAATTATTACTGCACATGGAGCTTGTCTATATGGCAATGAAGATGGTGAATTGTATTATGGTAAGGTTATGTTTATTCAGGTTTGGGTAGATGCTCACTTGTCGACGTTTATGGTTTATGGACTTAGTATGATGTATAGGAGTTTTCTCGTTATCACGGCGGTTAGTAGTTTGTTTATGTTGGAAGTTGGATGTAGTTTGGCTTCGTTGCTCGCATGGGGAGCGAGTAATGGCCGGTGACACCCGAGTGAGTATTATTATTGTTATTTATTTTCCGCTGCGAGACGTTTTTTATTGCTACGAGAGAGATTATATCGTGTTTATGGAGAGGGGTGTTACAAGCTGCCATATAATCGTTTGAAGTCCTTGAGACATATCCAATGTCTATAACTAGTCTACGCTCTTTGCGCTTCCTAGTCCTCATTCCTTATCCTCAGATGGATTCTCTGAGTTCTTCCATACTTATTGCTTAGCTGAGTTCTTCCTCCTTGATCGTCTGAAGTGTCAGCTGTTCTGGTTTGAACTTACTCACGGCGTAGGACGGAGTTGACTACTCCCGTGTTTCATACACTACATGTATACTACGTGGGGTACCTTGTTGATACGTTACCACTTACCCAACTATATGTCAGGCCCGCAAGCTCCTTCGGAGTGCGGTTGTCCCACATCCCGTAATGGGTACACTCGTAGTGTCCGTCACACGCCTAGGTGAAGTATTCTGTTGTCAACTCCTCTTGTATCACTCTATGATACTCACCGTAATTTTGTGTTTTGTTTAAAAATCCAAGGTTTAAAAGAAAAGTTGTGGTTTTGAAAGAAGAATTTTGGGTTTTGAAATGGTTCGGTGTTAAAAGAAGTTCTACATGGCATAGCCATGTTGAGGTCTTGACCAAGTCCAGCTTCTTGCTGACTGGTATGTCCTTAATACAATGTTCAGGCTGTTAGGCCTTTCCAAGGTTCCTTACTTCTAGTTGTTAGGATGTGTGATCCTGTAGTTGTTTCATTACGGTCACCGTACATTACTATGTACTTGTGACGTGTTAGTGTTCCTTCACATACTCGTGTTCTTACTGCACTGCCGTGGCAAGTGCGTGGTACTGGTGGTTTTTGAGTAATCCCATACCGATCACGGTATGGTTTCACTCGTATTTATTAGTCTTTTGTTGACTCTTCCCTTGATCTTATTGATCTATGTTTGGGATACTCGATCCTTAAGCAACTTCTCAGTGATCTTGACAGGGTTGTCGCTGATCGGGATATTTCTCCAGTCCTTGGAGATTCTCATTATTTGTCTTGTTTTTTCCTTGTTGCTCGTTCCCACTGGTTTACCGTGGTTATTGAGCCTTAGCTTGTTTAGGCACTACTCTTGTAGTCCTATCGGTTCATATCCTGTGGATACTCTTGTAGCTGTGTAAGCTATGTCGGCCAGGTATTATAACCTTTTGGCATTGTAGTTTCGGAGGTGACCACTCCTGACTATGTCCGTAGTCAGTTAGCGTACCGTTGATGGTGTTATTTAGGTATTACTATCCCGTAGACTTGTGTCTCGGGTTTCGTTACTACTCCTTTTTCCGCTCTGTTGCACGCTTAGTGCTTCTTTTCCAGCTGCTGGTTGATTAGCCAGGTTTGCGACTGCTAAGCACGTCGCCCCATGCTGTTGTAAGTTGCAGCCTCCTTACGGTTTGGAGTGCTCATTCAACCGCTATTGAGTGCGGGTATTGTTGTTCATCCGGGACCCATCTCCGGAACTTCCATTTCTTGGAATCTACCATATGTCGGGTTCTTTCCTCTTATAGGAATATCTCACTACTGCCGGATCGGGTTTTCCCGATTATGAGAGGACTTTCCTTCTCTCTGGCATTCCTTTCCCAAGTTATACAATGGGGAATGCGGTGGGCGGGACTGGTATTGTAGGTATCCGGTACTCACCGGTGGTTCCTAACTAGCATATCTCTAATGCTAACACTCAGCCCTTAGCCCTAAGCTTCTGATTCCTAACTCGGTATTCCTAAACTTGGTATTTCCAGTCATCAGAGCGATACTTCGCTCTGATACCACTTTTGTAACACCCCTACCGCTAATATGTCATTACCGTCCAAATCTCCCTATACAATCCAGACTCACACAGCAGATACTTACATACTCCACGGCGGGTGATACAATGCCGTTAGTCACCCACGTGACTAACAAGGCTACTACTACATACAACATCGGTCTGATGGACCGGAATATCCGAGTACTACACAAATACAATACATACTCCATTACTTACTGAGTACTACAATACTCATTCGATACAATACTCCATCCGATACAATACTCCATAATTCAATACACAGATAATACACTACACATACCGAGTTTACTAAGTTCCAATCATAAATACGATACTTCCTCCAAGTTCATACATACTCTTTAAAAGTCTAACCACTACCATTTCTCACACTACATACTTACTAGGTACAAGGGGAGTACTACATAGTACTCCTTTACATTCCACTACTAGTAGTCCAAATGTGGCCACCAGTCTCTTACCTTGACCATATCCTCTTCAGGTACCTGCACACTAAAAAACATTCCCCCGAGGGGGTCAGCTTTCACTGAGCATGATAACCGCATACCCCGTGTACTAGCGAGGGTACGCCGACCATTTGGTCGAATACATGCAATTCAATTACAATACATACATTCATACATACATGCTTTCATTCATGATACTACAATACTACACCAAGGTATTCATACATTCGCACAGTACAATACATGCTTGGAAGACAATACAAGTCAACCAATACTTACTTACCATCTCCAGGATACACATACACAATACATACTCATTACATACTCAATACGCAATACGGAGATACACTTCTCCAATTCACACAGAAGGCTTGTTAGCTTCTTTACACACCGGGTTAATCGGGTGTTCAATACTCATTACTCAAGGTCAATGACTTACAATAGTCGAGACCGATACTCATACAATACTTACTTTACTCCAGTTAAGTCGGTATGACCTCCGGGCAGGGATTACTACATCCCACCACCGGGCTTTAGGGTGGCCCACTAATCCAGGATGCTACCCATTCAAGGGATTTGGTCCATGGAAAAGATTACAGCCAGGATTCGGATCCACCTCTTGTGTTTCCTTATCCTCACGCGTGGCCGAAACTATATAGACTTCTACTCATTCATTTAATCATTACTCATGTTAGGAGTTAGATTGTTAGGAATTAGTAGAAGTCAGTACTTCATTTCCATACACACATACAGTACGCAAATACACATTACTTACAACATACTCTTCACTTCCATTCATACATTTCATGAATTATACAAACTAAGTGTTCAAGAAGATACACAGAACAAAATAGTTCAAACATAGTTAAGTGCAATATAAGTCCGATTCGTGCATTATATTTATTGGTGATCACATAAGCACACAAATCGGGGATACCAGGTTAGGATACAGAGCATGAAGAAGAAATACCGTACACCGTCGTTTTCGTAATACCGGGTCCTTCGACGATCAACTATCTGATTCCTATACATACATGAAGTAGTATGATCAATGATCTATTATTGATCTAACTTACTCCTTCATTGTTACTTTCAATGTATACTTACTACTTCGTTATTTTCTTACTTGATTATGAAACCATTCTTTCTTTACTACTATTTAAACTTGTTTCATTATTCATTTACTTACTTCCTTACCATTATTACCTTCATTAATGGTGTATTACTACATACATATGCATATATGGTATAGGCATACATATACATACATATGACTACTATAGTCATATAATAAACATTTTTTTTTTGTAAATTATGGGCGTCCGACCCACAGTCCGACCCAATCTGGGTCGGTCCATTCCAGTAAGTTTTCCGGCTCCTGAAATTGTCCCGTCCGACACAGAACTGTTCCGTCCGACCCATACACCTCTGGGTCGGACCATTCCAGTAGTTTTTGGTTTCGTGGCCTGTGTCCGTCCGACCCACAGTCCTCCCAACCTCTGGGTCGGACCGGTCCAGAACCTACCTACAGATTTTGTTTTTCACTTTTCTTACTTCATTTCTTACCCATTTCCCCAATCTTCCTACATGTAATCCCACATGTTTAACACTAATTAAGCCCTCTAAATCCTTAATTCATCCACCAAATCCATTACTAAATCCATCAAATAACTTACACAATTCCTTCATTTCTTTTCCAACACATGTAAAACAGTTTTTGCTACACTTATGCTACAGATTTTAAAACTCAATTCTCCCATTCAATACTTCTACTACCAATACCATTACTAGCATCCCAAATACTTTCCAAGCAATTACAACATCTATACCCAAGTCCACATTCATTTTACTAAATCTTGTACTCTCATTCTTGCTAATTCCTCCAATGAAATCCAATACCTCTTGCTACAGATTTTTACATGCTTCATCCTCATTCTCCAATTACCAATCCATGGTCATTGAACATCTCTACTAGCCCCAATACACACCTTGGTTCCCCCATTCACCAAGTCATTCTTAAATACATAATTCCTACCAAAATTCGCCATAGTTCACCTACTTTTCTTACTTCTCCACATACACACTTTTCATCAAATTCATTCCATCTACGCCACCATACAAGGGTCCTACCAGCACCAATACAATACCAATTCATCAATACTTCCAATCCACAATACATACAAATATACAATATACTTGGATCTAAGGCCTACAATTTACTTATAGTCCCAAATACTCAAAACTTCATAAACTGTTACATTATCGTTCCCCGTTATACTCCAACATACTTACTACTCATTACTCAATACATTACTCCTTTTTACTACTCAAAACTGTTACATTACACAATACAAAACTAGTTCAAGGTAAGAGCCTTACCTGTCTTACTAGTTTTTCCTTTCTTTCTTGCCTTCTTCTTCCTTCTTTCCTTCTTCCTTGTTCTTCCTCACACAATACACAATACACAAGGCTACAGCCACTAACCAATACACAACCATTAGATTCATTTTTGAACTAACCCTAGAATTTAGATGTTTTAGGGTTTAGAAAAGAGCATTACCTTCCCACCAATGAATGAAGTTCTTGTCTAGCAGAGAGCAAGATTCCTAGCCCAAGGAGAAGCAAAAATCGGCTAGAATACAAAGAACAAAGCAAGGCTTCCTTTGAATTTCGTTTTGCAATTAAGGGCTAGAAAAAGATGGGTTTTCAAGAATGTTTTTACCTCACAATGACAAGGAGGTGAAGGTGCTTCTAATGGTGGTACTCAAGCTCCAAATGCAGCACACCCATGGAGATGAAGTGGTTGTTTTCGATTTTTGAAAGGAGGAAGGTGTTCTCCTTGATGAGGGGATTTCAATGGTACAATTTTATTGAATTTGGACAAGGATCGAGCTAAAACAAGAGGAGAGAAGGAGAGAGTTGAGTGGGTTCTTCATATCCCCTAGCCATCGCAGGAGGAGGAAGAAAAAAAATCAGAGGAAGGAGGAGGGAGGTACGTGAGTGAGGGAGTGTGGTAGGAGAGAGAGTTTCCTTTCTTTTCTTTACTTTATTTGTCCTTTTGTGAGTTAAAGAATAAAGAGAGTGAGTGAGAGGGGAAGGCTGGCCGGCCCCCATATGCACACACACAAGATTTTTGCTTTTTATTTTCAAAGTGGACACACTAACTTTGTTTATTTGCACTCTCACCCCACAACTTCCCGGTTGTTACAGTTTTTACTAACGGAACCCGTTTCCGGAATTTCTCGTTTAATTAATTTTATTGGTTCCCAACCTTTATTACTGTTTATTAATGACTATTTGGTTGACCAATATCGTTACGAGTCTATTTGACTCGCTTAAAGTCGCGTTTCCCGGTTTCCTCGAAAAACGTGCTTTAAGGTTCGTTATACTTTTAATCCATTTTAAGGATCCGTTTTCTTCGGGAGTTGTTCCCTTATATTATTTAGGCATTATTAAGCCTTAAGAATCCATAAATACTCTAACCGAGGTCTCGCACCTCTTATGGTTATTTAACACTATTTAGCGTTTTTTCGCTTTAAGCGTTTCTTTATTTCTTTTGGATTTATTTTTCCTTACCAATATTACTTAAGCATTATTAGGCTCTTAAAAAGGATTAGAATTGTCTTAATCACTATATTTAAGTTTGGGGTATTTCACAACCCGTTTTGTTGCGGAGTATAAACGCAAGTGGTCTGATGTATGATACCCTTTTTTTGAAAAAATTCTTGTAAAAATCTAGACGATCCCAACTCATAAGCATTGTCAGAACGAACAATTTTAACAAATTTATTCAATTGTCTTTCAACCATGCTTATGAAATTTTGAATATGTTGCGATTCTTCGGATTTGGATTTCATGAGGTGGACCCAAGTAGATCTACTAGCATCATCAACAATAGTAAGAAAGTAGCGACAACCATCATGATTAGCAGTAGAGCAAGGACCCCAAGTGTCAATATGAATAAGATCAAAACAATGTTTAGATCTATTATTAGAATGAGGGAAAGGCAATCTATGGCCCTTGGCCCTAAAGCATACATCGCAAACAAAATTGTTAGGAATCTCATGTTTCTGAAAAAGACCCATTCGAATCATCTTGTTCAAAGGAGGATGTCCCATTCTTCTATGCAGCATCAATATCCGGGAATTACAAGAATAAACGGCACCATAATGTTTATTACAATCACCAAAAATATCATGCAACGGTTTATTATCTAAGAAATATAGCCCATCCTTTTGATGCCCGATCTGTCTTTTATTCTTCCAGGTATGGGCCTGTAAATAACAGGCATCAGAATCAAACAAGACAACACAATTGCTTTGCTTAGCCAATTTACTAACAGAGGCAAGAGAGAGTTTGAAAGTGGGAACATGGAGAACATTCTCTAGTCTAAAGTTATCAGCAAGCAAAGCAGTTCCCATCACGTTAATAGCTTCAATGTTGCCATTGGGCATGGTGACATATTTAACATCAGAAGACTGTTTTTATCGCTAAGCAGAGATTTATTACCAGTCAAATGCTCACTAGCACCAGAATCTAAAAGCCACTCATGATCAATATGTGTGGAGCATGAGTTATTGCAATTAGATAAAACAGTACCTGCAAAATGCGATTCACTTCTATTGCCAAACACACTGTTGCTCAAAGCACCTTTATCAGAGATCTTCCTGTCTGTCAAGTAAGTTGCAAAGTTTAGTGAGTTTATCTATATTTGAAACAGAGAGACCTTTCATACCTTCAGTTTTTTTGCCAACAGAATTTGCGGTTGAAGAGTTCTTTGATCCCTTCCACTAGTCGGGATACCCACAGATCTCAAAACACCCGCTTTTGAGATGCCCAGTTTTGCCACAGTGGGTGCAAATATTGTTGTTATTCTTGCCGGTATTTTCCTTTCTGGATTTACTCCTTTCTCCAAAGGCCGATTCTGTTTTACTAGTATTATTCGCGAATGACATGCCAGAGGCCTCATTCTCCCTTTTCCATTGATTCGCTGCCTCTCCTCTTGGAGAATTATGGCATAAGCAGAATCTAAACTTGGGAGGGGTTTTTTCATGAGAAGGTTACCTCTAACATTGACAAAATCCTCACGTAATCCCAACAGAAATTGAAACAACCTTTGATTTTCAGAGTGCTTTGCTATTTTTTCACTATAACCACAAACGCAAGTGCTTATATTTGTCATAGCAGCAATATCATCCCAAATACTAGTAATCTGGTGAAATACTCAGTCACAGAAGAATTTCCCTGTTCGATTCTAGACAAGTCGCGATTAAGCTCAAAGAGACGCGTACCGTCGATTTGATCGAACCTCCGAACAAGACGTCTCCACATGTCATATGCGGTGGAGCAGGAAAAAGACTATCTCCGATGTTGGTGTCGACAGAGGCGAGAATCCAAGAACGCACCAGACCGTCGCATCTGTCCCAAGCGTCTCTGCGGTTTTTAGCCACTTTTGATTTCTTCAAGGTACCATCTATCATCTTAATCTTGTTCTTGGCAAGCAGGCAAATCTTGATTTTCTTCTTCAATTCTGAAATCCCTTCTTCCCGTCAAATTTGTCGAGGTAAGTTGGACTCCGGGAGTTTCTGAATTCAAAACCGTGAGAGGGTCCGAATCGATGCGCCGTTTACTTTTCTTCTTCTCGATAACCTCTTCCTCTTTAGATTTCGATGATTCTTCCTCATCGTCGTGAAAATCGTCATCCTCTTCCTCAGATTCAGACAACATTTTGTAGAGATTAGGGTTAAAGGCGGTCGTTACCGCTCTGATACCATGTGAAGGAGAATCGAAGGAAAAACGAGGAGGAGAAGGAGATCTGGAGGGGAATCGAGTCGATCGACGAGGTGTCGAGAACGACTGAAGTATTATCGAGAGGAAGAAGAAAAGTAAGAATGTATTATTTGTTGTATGTTTCGAGAAAAGAAACAAGACATATAAGCAGATACAAATGATCCATTGCTAAACGGGATTAAGAAACCTAATAACCGTTGTAAAACGCGAAACCAAGGGTAAAGAGGGAATAAGGAAATAAAGATTATCCTAACAGAGATCAAGAGGGTTCTCCTACTGTTTGTACAACCTTCAACTGATTTAGGAGTGTAACACCCCTACGCTAATACTGTCATTACCGTCCAATCTCCTTATACAATCCAGACTCACGCAGCGGATACTTACATACACACAGTGGGTGATACAATGGTTAGCCACCACGTGACTAACAAGGCTACTACTACTGCTACATACAGCATCGGTCTGATGGACCGGAATATCCGAGTACTACACACTTACGATACATACTCCAATTACCAAATCAGATACTAGAACTTCCCATTCATTACAATACTCCATTTCATACAATGCTCCATAAGTTCGATACATTACAATACTATACACCGAGTTTTACTAAGATCCTTATACAAATATAATACCTCTTCCAAATTCATATCTACAACTACCCATTCCTCACAACTACTTACTTCCTAAGTACAAGGGTGTACCACTTAGTACACCTCTACATTCTCCTTCTACTATCCGAATGTAGCCACCGGCTCTTACCTTGACCATATCTGCTTCGGGTACCTGCACACTAAAACGTTCCCCCTAGGGGGTCAGCTTTTGCTGCATATGATAACCGCATACCCCGCATACTAGTGAGGGTACGCTGACCACTTGGTCGAATACATGCGATTGATTTCATTCAAACATACATGCATACATGCTCTTATACATAATATTACAATACATTACGCAAGGAATACATACATACACTTCATACATACTCTTCAATACATACATGGTAAATCATACAGCCATCAGATATATACTTACCTTTCCGAAATCCACAATACACAATACATGTACAATACATACGCAATACATACACAATCCACCATACTTGTTAGCTCATGTTGGTCTACCCGGGTTAATCGGGTGGAGATTACTCTTTTACTCGTTCCACAGTACTTACGCATACATACTCATACATACTTACTTACTTACTCTTACTCATGTTAAGTCGTCGGGACCTCCGGCCCGGGACTACTCCGTCCCACCACCGGGATTTACTTGACTCACCAATCCGGGATGCTACCCATTTAAGGGGTTTGGGGCCGCGGACCAGTTTAAGAGTCAGGAATCGGATCCAACCTCTTGTGTCTCCTCATCCTCACGCGTGGCCGAAGCTATATCGGACTTCTACTCATTCCAATTTACTCACACTTATGTTAGGAGTTAGGTGGTTAGGAATTAGTAGAAGTCAACATCCAAGCCACATAACAAATACATTATTCATATACCTCCATACAAAATACAATACAATATACAAGTACACTACGGGATACAATTACACTTCATCATCATTCATATATTTCATGAATTATACAAACTAGTGTTCAAGACAATAAACATCGAGAACAACATAAGTCAAGCACAGGAAGTGCAATATAGTCCGATTCATGCATTTATCTTATTTAGGTGATCAAATAAGCACACAAATCGGGGTAACCAGATTAGGTACAGGGCATGAAGAAATCATACCTTGCACCGTTGATTTGGACTCACCGACTCCTCTTCGGTGTTCAACTATTCGAATCCTAGCATATACATACAGTTGGGTGGTAATCATCTATAATTAACCTTACTTATTACTTTGCTAAAGTCTCCCAGTATTTACTTACTAATTCCTTATTATTCAAATACATTTACTTATGTTACTTACTTAAAATTACTCTCTAGGCTTGTTCATGGCCTTAATGACCTTTAAACATCATTAATTATGTCTTAATTATCTTGTAATATCATTACCCTTCATTACCCTACCTTAGATTAGCTTTAAAATGGATTCTGTGAAGAAAATGGGGTGGTCCTGGTTTGTGTCCTGGTTTACAAACCCGGACCATCTCTTCAGAGACGTTTCTGTCAAGTTTTATGGTGGTCCGGGTTTGTGTCCTGGTTTACAAACCCGGACCATCACTTTAGAAAACTTTCTGTCATATTTTTAAGGTGGTCCGGGTTTGTGTACTTGTTTGCAAACCCGGACCATCCTTCAGCGTTACTTTCTGTCAAGTTTTGAGGTGGTCCTGGTTTGCGTACTGGTTTGCAAACCAGGACCATTCCAGCGAGAAAGCATACTGCCTAGTTTAAGAGGTGGTCCTGGTTTGCGTACTGGTTTGCAAACCAGGACAAATCCAATTTGTTGCAAATTTCTAGTTTTAAAGCTTTGTTTCAACTTCAAATTCTACCAACTTCTTCCCCAACTTCCTACACATATCTAGCATATTTTAGCAGTGATTAAGCACTTTAAATTAGCCTAATCCACTCTCTAAATTCCTCTGTCAATATATGTTTTCTTACAGATTTTCCCACTACAGTTTCCTCCTGTTACAGTTTTTGTTCTTCTTCAAATGCTACAGATTTTTCCTTTCTTCTTCCACTACTCCTATGGCTCTTTCATTGCCTCATTTGCATTTTACTCAACCCAAGTTCATCCCATTACTTAAATCCTCTTCTAAATCTGTTATAAAATACTAAACTACTCACTTAACTCTCCAATTACACCTAGTATTACCTAGGTAGTTTTCTCCTCTTACACAACTAAGTCCTCCTATTTCCATACAAATTTGGGCAGAGGTTCCCCTATATTTTTAACGTGGCCCACATACATTCTCAGCCCACACATTCATTCCAATTCCCATATCAGTACCAACATCAAACAACACTATCTCACACATACATCCCTGCCACAAACATACTTATTATCCAATGTTTTCTCAAGCTTTTAAACATCTTTTAAAACCTCCAAAACTGTCACATTCTCTTCCTCATTATACTTCAATATACTTGCTACTCACACTTAACAATTTATTTACTTATTTTCAAAAGCTTCAAACTACAAATACCATCCACATTAATATACCCATACTCTTCCTACTGTTACGGTGATTTCTAAACCATTGCTACAGCAATGCATTTATACATATACCAACATCAAAAATGTACAGAGGCTCTTCCTTACCTTGAGCTCTTGATTCGTTCCTTTCTCTCTTTCTCCTTTCTTGCTCCTCTCCCTTCTTTGTTTCCTTGATTTATTTAGGCCAAAACTACAGCCACGTACAAGACACACACAATACCGAATACTAGTAAGTTTATAACATACGTATTAAACCCTAGCTTGTGAGAAAGCATTTACAACTTTTAGGAAGCCTTACCTTGAGCTTCTAAATGGAGTTTTGGGTAGTGAAATGGAAATGCCCAGTTCTCACGGTGGAGTACCAAAATCGACTGAACAATGGAATAGTGTGCTCACGTGAGTTTTTGATTTTACAAAGGAAAGCTGGAAAAGAGAGAGCTTTGGTTCCTTTCTTACCTTAGAACATGAAGAAGAGGGTGGATCTCCAAATGGTGCTCCTTAGACTCCAAAACGATTATACCCTCAAAAATGAAGTTGGAGGTTTTTGATTTTGAAGGGTGTAGAACGATCTCCTTAACTAGACGAATTCAACGGTATAATTTTCGTAGCATTTGGAGGTGATTGGGGTTTCAAAGATGAGGAGGAAGTGGGCTTTGAGAGTGGGTTCTCAATCGCCATTACTGGAATCGCTTGTAGAAGAAAGAAAATGGAGAGGTGCAGTACGTGGAGTGTGGGGAAAATAGAGGAGAGAGAGTAGTTTGCTTTTTGACTTCCTTTAAGGCTTTGTCCTTTAGCAAATTAGAAACACTTAAAGTGAGATAGGGGAACAAGAGGCAGCCGCTCACACACTCCCTCACATGGGTTTTTTAAAATGTTATTGCAATAGTGGACACACTAATTTTATTTTATTTACACTATTACCCCACAACTTCCCGTTTTTGACAGTTTTTATTTTCTCGTTTTATTGATTTTATTGGCTCTAGACCTTCACTAATGTTTATTAGTGACTATTTGGTGACCAAAATTATTACGAGTCTATTTGACCGGCTTAAAGTCGCGTTTTCCCGGTTACCTCGAAAAACGCGTTTTTAATGTTCGTTAGTGTTTTTTAATCCATTTTAAGGATCCGTTTCCTTCGGGAGTTGTTCCCATATACTACTTAGGTCTTATTAGCCCTTAGAATCCATATAATATGCTAACCGAGGGTCTCATACCTCTTATGGTTATTTAACGCATTTAGCGTTTTTTCGCTTTTTAAGCATTTCTTCATTTCTTTTGGATTTATTTTTCCTTACCAATATTACTTAGGCGTCATTAGGCCTTAAATACGTATTAGATTAATTTAATCCCTATATTAAGTTTCGGGGTATTCAATCTACCCCCTTAAGAACTTGTCCTCAAAGTTGTTCGAGGTTATGAGATTACTATACTTACTCATTTACACTTGTCTAATACCAAAACCATACATTCCTCCTCCTTACAATTCCAAAATTCGTCTACTCAAGGTTTTCCTCCTATTATACCATACCAATGTACAATAATTACTCCAATCCCCGCAATGCAATTACATTAATCCTTTCATACCATACGGTTCCTCATTACAACACTTATACATACATACAGTGCAGAGCTATCCCCAGAGCAATGCAATACACATTACAATCCCGCAGGCACTCAGGTCACCTCGACACAGGACTCCTCTATGTCCTGCTGCCCTTGGAATAATACAATATGCTACACTACTATCTTCTCCGGTATAAGCTTCTAACCAAATCCTTATTCTTAGTCTAAGGAAAAATCCTTCCCAACAGCTAATTAGAAATCTTTCTAAAGCATCCAGCTCCAAGTTCCAATTTATATTCATTACTTCTATGCTATGTGTGATTCTTGTGACCACTTGAGGGGAGCTTCAAGAATCATTCGACCCTGATGTGATCAGCATCAGTGTTGAACTATCCTTCCACCCCAATTTGTGTTCGGTCTCCCTTGATCTGATCAGGATCAAGTTCGACTTCCCACATCAGTTTCAAACAAACAAATAATTTAATTGTTTTCATTTTCTGTCTTTTTACCCTTTTCTAGTCGTGATACAATTCATACATCTCCAAAGGATGGAATCAGTCCATCAATCATCCTCACTCTACTTCCCAAATGCTTTACTCCGTGGTTCAATACCTAAGTGCTCATTTCATCAACCTTCACTACTTCCCTCCATTACTCTCCATCATTTAACTAGGGATTACCATACTTGTAAAATTTAGTTGTCCTCAATTTACTTCCAATAATTTACATAGGTATACACTACCCCTAGACTTCATTCATCTACTACTCTCATTCATTTCGTACTACTTCTTCAAAGGCTACAATACTTGTGGAGCTCCGTCCACTACTCATTACTTTTCTTTTACTAATACTCTTACATGGTGTTACAAGGTAGGTATATCCATCCTATGGTATTTGCATCTCTCATGCCTAATTACCACAATTTCAATATGAATGAATACTTATGTTTATTTAACATAGTACCAATCATCAAATCAATTCTCATTGTGCTATGCACATTATAGTTTATGTGTTTTATTCATAAAATTCACAGTATGCGGTTTTCGCTCTACCCCCCTTAAAAGGGATTACGCCCACGTAATCTACCATATGTTATTATTATACATTGGTTTACTCAATTTGGGCAATCTGAAGCGTTTTAGCTTCTTTACGGTTTGTTACATAATATACCCCTGTCAAAGGGTCCTAATCGTAACCATGGTTTAGTCTTTGCACCAAGGATTCCTATATGAGTTTATTTAACTCATAATTAATTCGGTTCCAGCCTATTAGGCTTCAAGGCATTAACAGACATTCTACTATACTTACCAGGTATATTGTCTCCTAGCTAGGGCCCACTAGCTTCTGTTGCGCGACCCTGATCACTCGGGTTACTTACCCTTCGTGTTATCCTTAATGTGCTATACATCACCCTTTTTATCCGTCTATTATGGAAATAAGGTTTACTAAACAATTGCGGTATTCTTTTACCGTGTTGGAACTAAATTAGTTTTAGATTGTAACCAGCTCTCTGGTAATCTACTGCACATGCTATTCGTGCTTCCATGATTATTCAGTAAGTTCCTCCAACTTATTGTCGGGCGAGGTTAAGTCACTACTTAGTTGTAGTGCTTCCTCTGGTGTCAATAGTTTCTGAATCATACCAGTTCTTCTGGTTCAGTACAAGTGTTCTTACTTGTATGACCTTGCATTTCTATGCGTGGTCCTAGTGACTTTCTTCAATCTTCTTTCACCTTTTATTCCAATGGAATTCACATCTTGTGATGGTTAGTGTGCTTTACGCACTTCGTGCTTCTTTGGCCTTAGGCCGCACGTTTTGTTGCTAAACTTGCTTAAATGGCTAGTGCCATGTTCGTTGGTGAAAAGAAAGGTTTACTACGGTTTACATTCTCCATATCCCTAGCCATCCCATTAGATCATTAGCTGCACAAGTGCAATACCAAAACACTCAGTCATATAGAGTGCAGAGGCGTAAACGCTTGACAGTAAGTCACTTATGTGATAGGAAAGAATATTTATGCCTGTCATCCTCATAGCGGTCGCTCGTTGCGCACCGTATTCTTACTCATTGTACAACATTGTTTTTACTGTTTCTGTCACTATGGTAGTTCCTCTTTACTTATTGCCATTGTCATTGTCATTGGCACCGCTTCCTTATGGTGTAAATACACCAGGAGTTTCCTGTGTTCATGTGTATGATGGTTGTCGTAGCATACCGAATCTTATTATCTTCCCAATGTGGAGATGTCTTATTTCAGTTTACGTTTTATGTGTAGGTTAGCTTACCTCACATTCTATCATCATTTATGATATAATTTACCAAGTATCTTGGTTGACCAAGGATGAGGTAATTCATCAGGTTATAAGCTCTCTCGAGCGTTGGTCATTCATGGTCTGCAGTGCATTCCCGTTGATTGTTTTGACAATTATTGTCTTTCAGTGCTGAGCATTGGTTATAGGCTCTAGCTGTGTAGTTCTACCTGTATGTACATCACCGGGACATCCCAAGAAACTTCAAGGGTTTTCTAGTCCCGTTCTCTCATTGATAAATGAAGTTCTTGTTGAGAGGCTTGTTTCCACTCATAGATCTCATGACAAGGTTTACCATGTTGGTGTTTATACAATGGTTCACCACATGCTTGGGTGCATACGGAGTATGCTTACTCCTTAAGTCATAATGGTTTGGAAATCTCATTTCCTTATTCCATCGACCCTTGGCAATATCTATATGTGTAGGCTTCTCTGTTATAATAGATGGAAGCCTTTCTAAGGGTTCACATCTTCACCACATTGGTGGTCTTTGGCTAACGAGGGGTACCTTCCCTTGGGTTTCTCGTAGTGTCCAAGTGTGGACTAGGCCAATGTTGGCATTATCATGATTCTTATGCCTCTATGCTACCATTGCTACAGAAGGCATGAAGGTAATTAAAAGCTTGTCAACTGTATACTAGACTGATGCTCTAGTGACAGTGACACTGAGTTGGCCATTACTACAAGCCACTCAGGATGTTGGGTTTGAATTGATGGTCCAGTTGTTGATTTCTTCGTCGTATGAGACAATATCTCTTGCAAGTCTTGTTATTAAATGGTGTGGGTTTTGCAACCGTTCAAGTTACATAACGTAGTCGGTTTATGGCTTTTAAGCCGAATTGCTGCGAGCTATGCTCTTTGCAAGCTGCCTATACATGTTTCCACTCCTTGTATACCCCATAGGTTGGAGGTATTACTGGGCTCCATGGTAAGTCGTGACATCACGCTTCCGTTCATAGGAGGTCCTTTAGGCATTCTGGTGTTAATCAGTGCCTTTTTGTAATTTAGGGTATTTCCTATTAAGTGAAATCCTTTCGGTGTTCTAACCGGGTGTTCGTTCCAGCTCCTGTATTCTTATCTTGACGCTTTGTTTGACTGTTGTTAATCCATTCATCCTTCAAGGATTGCTCCTGGGTGTTGTTAAGTTATGCCGTTACATCCGGCTAATGTATATGATATGTTGTGTCTACTATACCGCCTTGTGGTATTGTAGTTTGAGTTATCCCTCTTAGGGTTGCAACGTCTCCCATTCTTGGGTAGCCCGTTTATACCTTCCTCTAGTGTTTAAGACTAGGTTTAATATCCTCTTCAATGATGGATTATGTTCTTTGGTAGTTTTGTAGTTGTTCTTGGGAACCGTCCCGTTTGTTGATCGTTGTGGTGTTCACGTTAGGCTTTTGCCTTACTGTGTTTAGGCTGGGTATGCTTTCCAGCTGTGTGTATTTACTTGATGTCTTTCAGACATATCCAATGTCTATGCTTACTAGTCGGCGCTCTTTGCGCTTCTTAATCCTCATTCCTTATCTTCAGATGGATTCTCTGAGTTCTTGATACTTGTTACTTAGCGGAGTTCCTTCTCCTTGATCGCCTGAGGTGTCCAGCTGTTCTGCTTTGCATTTACTCATGGTCCGTAGAACAGAGTTGACTACTTCCCGTGTTTCGTACACTACATGTATACATACGTGGGGTACCATGTTGATACGTTACCACTTACCTAACTATGTGTCAGGCCCGCAAGCTCCTTCGGAGTGCGGTTGTCCCACATCCCGTAATTGGGTACACTCGTAGTGTTCGTCACACGCCTAGGTGAAGTATTCTATTGTCAACTCCTCTTGTATCAATCTATGATACTCACCGTAATTCTGTTGGTTTTGTTTAAAAATCCAAGGTTTAAAAGAAATGTTGGTTTTGAAAGAAGAATTTTGGGTTTTGGAACATGGTGCGGTGTTAAAAGAAGTTCTACATGGCATAGCCATGTTTGTGGTCTTGACCAAGTCCAGCTTCCCGCTGACTGGTATGTTCTTAATACAATGGTCAGGCCGTCAGGCCTTTCCAAGGTTTGATTCCTCTAGCTTCCAGGATTTGTGATTATAGTTGTTCCACTGCTGTCACGGTACATTACTATGTACCTGTGGTGTGTTAAAGTTCCTCTACATGTTCCTGTTCTTACTGCACTTGCTGTGGCAAGTGCATGGTACTGTTGGTTTTTGGTTAGACCTATACCGGTCTTGGTATGGTTCCCACTTGTTTTTAATAGTCTTGTTGACTCTTCCCTAGATCATATTGATCTATGTTTGGGGTACTCGATCCTTTTAAGTAGCTTCCCATTGATCTTGACATGGTTGTCTTGGTCGGGGTACTTCTCCAATCCTTGGAGGTAACCATTTATTTAGTTTTATGTTTTTCCTTGTTGCTCGTTCCCACTGGTTTACCGTGGTTATTGAGCCTTAGCTTGTTTAGGCACTACTCTCGTAGTCCTATCGGTTCATATCCCTTGGATATCCTTGTAGCTGTGTAAGCTATGTCGGCCAGGTATTGTAATCTTTTGGCGTTGTAGTTTTGGAGTTAATCACTCCTGACTATGTCCTTAGTCAGCTAGCATACCGTTGGTGGTGCTATTTAGCTATTACTGTCCGTAGACTTGTGTCTCGGGTTTTGTTACTGTTCCTTTTTCCGCTCCATTGCGCTTACTGCTTCTTTTCTTGCTGCTGGTTGGTTAACCAGATTCCGCGACTGCTAAGCATGTCGCCCCATGTTGTTGTAAGTTGTAGCCTCCTTATGGTTGGAGTGCTCATCCTACCGCCATTAAGTGCGGGTACTGTTGTTCAACCGGAATCCATTTCCGGGACTTCCAATTTTTGGAATCGACTGTGTGTCAAGTCCTTTCCTCTTGTAGGATTATCTCACTACTGCCAGATCGGGTTTTCCCGAGTATGAGAGGTCTTTCCTTCTCTCTAGTGTACTTCCCCAAGTTATACAATAGGGTTAGTGGAGGGCGGGTCTGGTATTGTAGGTATCCGGTACTCACCGGTAGTTCCTAACTAGCATATCTCTAATGCTAACACTCAGCCCTTAGCCCTAAGCTTCTAATTCCTAACTCGGCATTCCTAAACTCGGTATTTCCAGTCATCAGAGCGATACTTCGCTCTGATACCACTTTTTGTAACACCCCTACTGCTAATACTGTCATTACCGTCCAATCTCCTTATACAATCCAGACTCACGCAGCGGATACTTACATACACACAGTGGGTGATACAATGTCGTTAGCCACCCACGTGACTAACAAGGCTACTACTACTGCTACATACAGCATCGGTCTGATGGACCGGAATATCCGAGTACTACACACTTACGATACATACTCCAATTACCAAATCAGATACTAGAACTTCCCATTCATTACAATACTCAATTTCATACAATGCTCCATAAGTTCGATACATTACACTACTATACACCGAGTTTACTAAGATCCTTATACAAATATAATACCTCTTCCAAATTCATATCTACAACTACCCATTCCTCACAAACTACTTACTTCCTAAGTACAAGGGTGTACCACTTAGTACACCTCTACATTCTCCTTCTACTATCCGAATGTAGCCACCGGTCTCTTACCTTGACCATATCCGATTCGGGTACCTGCACACTAAAAACGTTCCCCCTAGGGGGTCAGCTTTCGCTGCATATGATAACCGCATACCCCGCGTACTAGTGAGGGTACGCCGACCACTTGGTCGAATACATGCGATTGATTTCATTCAAACATACATGCATACATGCTCTTATACATAATATTACAATACATTACGCAAGGAATACATACATACACTTCAATACATACTCTTCAATACATACATGGTAAATCATACAAGCCATTAGATATATACTTACCTTTCCGAAATCCACAATACACAATACATGTACAATACAAACGCAATACATACACAATCCACCATACTTGTTAGCTCATGTTGGTCTACCCGGTTAATCGGGTGGAGATTACTCTTTTACTCGTTCCACAGTACTTACGCATACATACTCATACTCATACATACTTACTTACTTACTCTTACTCATGTTAAGTCGTCGGGACCTCCGGCCCGGGGACTACTCCGTCCCACCACCGGGATTTACTTGACTCGCCAATCCGGGATGCTACCCACACTAGTACAGAAATGGTCTATCGCAGCGCCCTACCGCAGCGGTTTGTAAAAACAACCGCTGAGATAGGCCGATTTTAAAAAACCCGCACACCTATCTCAGCGGTTGTATTTAATAACCGCTGCGCTAGGGTCGTTAAAAAAACAACTCTATCGCAGCGGTTCCTACTAAGAACCGCTGTGATAGGTCTTTTTTACAAACCTATCTCAGCGGTTCTTAGTAGGAACCGCTGCGATAGAGTTTTTTATTTCCCCCAAATCGACTCCACTTCATCTTCTCCCTCTTCATTCTCTTCGTAATATTTCGAGAACGAAGAAGGCGACGGCGATTCCTCTCACGACGCCTGCGACTCCGCCACCACCACCGCCACTTCTCCTTCCGCGCGCGCCTCCGTCGTCCGCCGCCGCAGTTGCCGTTGCCGTCGCAACAGAGAGAACCGGTCGCAGGCGTCGATCGTCGGTTCTAGCGGGAACCCTAGGTTCGAATTCGATTTGTAACTTCAAATATGTTAATTATTGTCTTGTTGATTGAATAACTAGTTGTAATATAGTTATTGATTGTTAGTTTAGTTGTGTGTGCATAATTTGAATATAGATAGATTATTGAACAAGTATAAATAGTTGTGCATATAAGGTGTTCGATAAAATGCCTGAGTTGATATTGTTGCTGTTTGTGCCCTCTGCATACAACCCAAAGTTGTAAAAAACGGTATGGGTTTAGTTATATTAATATGCGATACGGATAAACGGGGTTAATGATACGGATGATAAATTTAATTATATAAATATAGAACTAATATTATAAACATGACTATGAAACTATGAAAGATATTAAAAAATAAAAATTGCAAATCAATATACAAATAATGCATATAAACATCTACTATATAAAATAACTTAGTGCAAGTATTATATACCATTTTATAATTTATAATTTTTTTCCACACTATAAGTTTTAACTTTTCATTATATAGATGCAATAAACAAGTTTGTAATTCAAAACAAGTTTTAATAGATTTATTGTATATGAATTTTGTTACTAAACTAATTAGATCTAAACGTTATATGTTGAATTCATTACATAATGACTACATGATACCAATGTCATAAACCATATATAAGTCATTTGTTGACATGAAAAGTTTGAGAATTCATATGTATATATGTTGTTGACTATTAAAAAATAAAAAAAATAGACTATTAATTAAAAAATCCTGTAAAAAACTAGCTTAATATGTTGTTTTCGACAAATTTAATACGGCTAATTTGGTGCTGAAATTAAAGTAATACTTGTAAATAAAACTACTACGAAAAGAAATTTATAATTTAAATTCATATTGATTGAAATTGTAAATAAAACTACTACGAAAAGAAAATGAATAACTAAATCATTTTGTTCTTAATTCTCAAACTATTTAAAAAATTAACTTCAAGTTTCACATTAATAAAGTGGTAAGATCTATAACTTTATAACATCTATGTTCTCCCATTACATTGCAGTATATACGTGCTTAATATGATAATGCTTGTAGTAATGTGTTTCTTGCCCCCCTAAATTATTACCTTGCTTCACCGCTGTCTGCAGTAATTGGGGTGGTCTCTAGGTCTCTTTTTCCTTCATTGCTTCTGTTGTGCAGCATGAGCTGAAAGGTAATAATATCATCTATTGGATGTTTCTTTTTTATTTTCTTAATATGATAATGCTTATAATAATGGATTTTCTGCCCCCCCTAATATTATTTCCTTGCTTCCCCGTTGTCTGCAGTAATTGGGGTGGTCTCTACTTCTTCTTCCTCATTTCTTCTACTGTGAAGTAAGAGTGAAAAGGTAACATCTTCATCTATGTTTTCTCTTTGTTTGTTTAATTAATTATTGCAAAAAGTGGTTGTGGTTAATATTGAGTGATTGCGAATGGTTGCTGCCAATTGTGGAATTTATTTGTCGTGGTAAATAAGATGTTGGTGAATGCTTAATGATAAGCATGGGATTAACACGATTACGCAAAGGTCATGCCGAATTTTTTCTAGAATCGTATTAGTCTTATTAATTAATTTTATTTGTTATTTGTGTATAAGAATCTTTACTTTTCTTTGTCAGGTCTTCTGAATCTACTATTGGATTTGTACCAGTACTTTCCCAGCCCCTCACCAAAGCAGTCTCCTAGCTTCCCCCTCTGTACAACCTTAAAACAAGTAAGTAATTTATACTTGTTAAATTAAATGTGTTAGAATTGTTAGAATAAGGCTAGATTAGTTACGTTGGAACGTTAGAGTACTTAGGCTACGTTAGTTAGGTTGAAACCATAGAGTAGTGCTGAGTTTGGTTGCAACCGTACATCCAGTAGAAACATGCTCCATCTACAAATGCAGACGAAACTGAAAGACAAATCAATCTAAACATTGTTTTGTTTTCACATATAGAATGGAGCGTGACTGGATGTACGGTGATCGAGGGGGTCACTATTTTGATGAGAAGCTGAAAGAGTTTCTCAAAGCGGCAGTGCAACACAAGGACATAACAAAGGCGGACAATATTTCATGTCCTTGTGTTGACTGTGGGGTCGTAAGGAAATATGAAGACATTGAGGAAATTAGATTTCATCTTAAGTCCCGTGGATTCATGCCACATTACAAAAGATGGAATTTTCATGGAGAAACTGTTACAGCTAGTGCTTCAATATCATCAAGTGCCCATGATCCACGTTACGCAAGTACCGCCCACACCTTCAATACCATCAATGAGTCGGTACCGTTAAGTGATTCAGGATTCGATGATAGCGAGACCACTCACCATGATGAGCAAATGGATGAAATGTTAGAAAATGTTGCGGATACTTTTGTCGATAAGCTGGAAGAGTATCAAAGATTGTTGGACGCATCAAAGACACCTTTGTACCCTTGTGCGTTAAATACACAAAATTGACTGCTGTACTTAATTTGTTCAACTTAAAGGGGAAATATGGAGTTGGTGACAAGTGTTTCACGTCATTTCTAGAGCTGATACATGATATGCTTCCTGATGAGAATGGTCTTCCTACATCCACCTACGAGGCAAAGAAATGGATGTGTCCAATGGGAGTTGAATATAAAAAGATTCATGCTTGCCCAAATAACTGTGCTTTATAGGGGTGAATACGAACATCTAGACAATGTCCTAAATGTTTGTTGTCTCGGTACAAGGACAAGGATGAGGATTCCTCCTTTCAGAAAAAAAATCGTCCAGTGAAATTATTGTGGTACTTGCCGATAATTCCTAGATTCAAACGGTTGTTTGCCAACCCAAAAGATGTGAAGAACTTACGATGGCACGCGGATGGTAGAAAAATCGATGAAAAATTAAGACATCCTGGAGACGGACCTCAGTGGAGAAATATCAACAGAAATTCAAACATCATTTTGGGGATGGGATAGGAATCTGAGACTTGGATTGTGTACCGATGGGATGAACCCGTATGGCACGTTGAGCAGTCAGCACAGCACTTGGCCGGTGCTACTAGTGATCTACAATTTACCGTCATGGTTGTGCATGAAACGAAAATACATTATGTTATCACTCCTAATTTCTGGTCCAAAGCACCTGGTCATAACATTGACGTATACTTGCACCACTGATCGACGATCTGAACTTGTTGTGGAATGAAGAGACAGTGGTATATGATGCTCATGCGAAAGAAATTTCACACTGAAGGCGATGTTGTTCTGTACTGTTAACGACTTTCCTGCCTATGGGAACTTGTAACGACCCCATAACCGGCCTAGGAGATAGGGCCGTTACACGCCGCGAGTCTACTACCTAACGTCGCAAGGCTCTAAGCAAACGAAACCCAAAACCGAATACGAAACTTGAAATAAATTCCAAAAGATTTACAAGATCCAAAGGCTTACAAGTCAAATACAAAGCGAAAGGCCCAAAGGCTACACAAAGCACTAAAGCGTCCAGAGCGCAAGAAAACAAAGTCTAAAGGCACATAAAAATAAACAAGCTCCAGAAGGGGACGAGGAGAGAAGATCCCACGAGCTCAATCTGCAACAAAGTAAAGGGGTGAGCTAAACAGCCCAGCAAGCAGAAGACTTCCTCAAGGAAGCCTACTCAAAACAGAAAGAAGAATACTTATAAACAGAGAGGATAGCGGAGTCAATAAAACAGACCGAATGAAACCACAAAACAGAAGCAGAGCAGAACGGCATAACACTTCAAACACAGTCGGACCTTCAGAACAGAAACAGAAGAATGGGACACTAGAAACAAGCTAACACAACAGAAGGACACCCATAAGGTCCTATGGATCCGAGGATCCCACAACAGAAGCCGTAGAGACAGCTAACAGACCCGTCGGTCAAATAACATCCCAAGGGAGACCCTAAGGAATATAAACAGAAGGAATTCCTGCGCAGCATGCTACGGGACAGCCCGACCCGACTATCCAAGGCTCAGAAGCAAAGTAACTAGGTCCCAAAACCAAAAGCTCACCAAAACAGATCTTAAGCGCATAAAAATGCATATAAACAGCATAGGAAGCTTGTACACAGATAGGGGAATCCAACCCCGCAAACGGAACTCAAAACGGAGCTAAAACGGAGAAGTTATGCTCAAAACAGTGGCATGTCCGAACTTGCGTCCGACCTTGCAAGTTCGGACAGAGGCCGAGAATCAGAGGTCGCGGAGATACAAATGTCCGAACTTACGTCCGAACATCGAAGTTCGGACGTAAGTCGAGAGTTGAAAGCCAGAATCATCTTAGTGTCCGAACTTGCGTCCGACCTTGCAAGTTCGGACACACGTCGAAACTTTTACGAAAAATTCATCCTCGCGTCTGGTCCGAACTTTGAAGTTCGGACCGAAGTTCGGACACTTCAAAACCTTCAAAAAAAAACGCGCCCGATGCACTGTCCGAACTTCCAAGTTCGGACAGATGTCGGACAGCGCGAAACTGACGAAATACAGAGCGAACAAACGCGCAGAAATCCAACCAAAATCAACACCAAACTCACCCAAATCCACGGAATGGTAAATCAGTACCCTCGGGGGTTTAGCCACGCGATGAACAACACAAAATCAAGAAAAACCACAAAGCAACACCATTCACAAACAGAAAACGAAATCAAAATCCATCCCCGAGGGTGAGCAAACTACCCCGATTCCATCCCCCCCCACTTACCATCCAACGTCAATTAGAGGAGAATATCCCGGTCTGCAACAGCGAACGATCCCGACAACGCAGCGATCCCCAAACAGCAAAACAACACTGAATTCGCAAAGAACGAGCACCAACAATCAGAACACGTTCTTCCCAAAAACTGAGATAACTAATACCAAAAGCTCACCCGACCAACCTGAATTCGCAGAAAACGAAACCCGAACTGTAACAGAAGAGAACGACGCAGAAATCTGGAAGAAGCAGCAACAATCCACACCAGAATTCACCAAGCATACACAGAGGAGAAGAGAGGAAGAATGCAGAAACTGTCGAGAGAGAGAGCGCTCCTCAAAATAGATCGTGAATTGGAAATGCAAAAATAAGAGACTTAACTTCCTTAATTAAGCCTTACCAAATAAAAGAGAGGGGAAAGACCTCCTTGCCCTCGTCCTTTAATTAATTGCCTCCGACGTCCCAAATCTAAACACGGCACCACATAACATAATTAATATCACAAACCAGAATGTTATGTAACGAAATCTGAAAAACGAAAATACGGAGTATTACATCACTCCCCCCTTAAAAGGAATTTCGTCCTCGAAATTCAACATACCTCACTGCTCGAAAAGGGACGGAAACTTAGCACGCAACTCCTCCTCGAGTTCCCATGTTGCCTCACGCTCGGACTGATCAGACCACTGCACCTTAACCATAGGCAATGTCTTGCTACGAAGCCGACGAACATCCCGAGCCAAATACGAACCGGAGCTGCCTCATAGGTGAAATCATCTCTGAGTCGAAGCTGACCATAGTCAATCACATGCGAAGGATCATGTAGATACTTCCTGAGCATCGACACATGGAACACGTCATGCACTCCTGCTAGAGCTGGTGGCAATGCCAATCTGTAGCCACCGGCCCAACCTTCCCAAGCACCTCAAAAGGCCCTACGAACCGAGGACTCAGCTTGCCCGCTTCCCAAAACGAACCACACCCCGAACTGGAGAGATCTTTAGAACACGTGGTCTCCCACCTGAAACTCAAGCGGACGGCGCTCTGATCTGCATAACTCTTCTGCCGGCTCTGGGCAACCAACAAACGCTCCCTGATAGTCTTAACTTTGTCCACAGCTCCCTGCACCAACTCAGGACCTACAATCGCCCTCTCCCGCAGGTCATCCCAACAAATAGGAGATCTACAGCGCCTACCATACAACGCCTCATATGGAGCCATCCCAATGCTCGATTGGAAACTATTATTGTAGGCGAACTCAATCAAAGTCACATGCTGATCCCAGCTGCCCCCGAAGTCGAGCACACAAGCCCTCAACATGTCCTCCAAAATCTGATTCGTCCTCTCCGTCTGCCCATCGGTCTGAGGATGATAAGCCGAACTGAAAGCCAAATTCGTCCCTAACGCCTTATGCAGGCTCGCCAGAAGCGAGATACAAATCTCGGATCTCTGTCCGAAACGATCGTCGCCGGCACACCGTGCAACCTCACAATCTCATCAATATACAGCCGAGCCAGGCGCTCCAGGCTGAAGGTCTTCCTCACAGGCAAGAATGAGCTGACTTCGTCAACCGGTCCACAATCACCCATAGCGCATCGTACCCAGAAGATGTCCTAGGCAACCCCACAATAAAATCCATGCCAACGCTCTCCCATTTCCACTCAGGAACGGGAAGAGGCTGCAGAAGACCCGCAGGTCGCTGATGCTCAGCCTTCACCTGCTGACAGGTTTGGCAACGAGCCACAAAATCGGAAATCTCCCTCTTCATGTTCGCCCACCAAAAGGACTCTCTGAGGTCCCGGTACATCTTCACCCCTCCTGGGTGCACAGAATAAGGAGCTCCATGAGCCTCCTGCATAATCTCCCGCCTAAGGTCGCCTCCACTAGGCACACACTCTGCCCCTGAAGCGTAGACAATCATCGCTGGACACAGAAAACTCTGACTCCTGCTCATCTGCCAACTTCTCTCTGATCTTACCCAACTCAGCATCCCTTCTGACCCTCTCTGATCCGCTCAATCAAAGTAGACTGGACCTGAATCGAAGCAATCATCCCGGCACGGTCTGACCGAACAACCCAAATCCCATACGCTGAAGCTCAAAAGCAGACCTCTGAACCCCTGACAACGAACAAGCAAGTCCAGGAGCACCCCTACGGCTCAAGGCATCAGCCACCACATTCGCTCTACCCGGATGGTAGAGGATCTCCAGGTCGTAGTCATGTAACAGCTCCAACCAGCGCCGCTGTCTCAAATTCAATCCTTCTGCGTGAACAGATATTTGAGACTCTTGTGATCCGTGTAGACCTTACACGTCACCCCATACAAATAGTGCCGCCAGATCTTCAAGGCGAAGACCACAGCAGCTAGCTCCAAGTCATGGGTAGGATAATTCTTCTCATACGGCTTCAACTGTCGTGACCCATACGCTACCACCTTTCCCTGCTGCATCAGAACACACCCCAACCCTCTGTGGGAAGCGTCACAGAACACCTCGAAGCCCTCTGTCCCAGAAGGCAACGTCAAAATCGGAGCCGAAGTCAACCTTTCTTCAACTCCTGGAAGCTCTCCTGGCACGCCTCACTCCAGTCAAACTTGACATCCTTCCTAAGAAGACGAGTCAAGGGAGATACATCTTAGAAAAGCCCTCCACGAACTTCCTATAATACCCAGCCAATCCCAGAAAACTGCGCACCTCAGACACACTGGTGGGCTTCGCCCACTCCATAACTGCCTTAATCTTCTCTGGGTCCACTGATATGCCATCCTTCGAAACCACGTGGCCAAGAAACACCACTCTATCCAACCAAAACTCACACTTCTTCAATTTAGCATACAACTCCTTCTCCTTCAACGTCTGTAGAACCATCCTCAGATGCTCCTCATGATCCTCAACACTCTTGGAGTACACCAAGATGTCGTCAATAAACACAACTACAAAAGAATCCAAGAAAGGTTTGAAGACTCTGTTCATCATATCCATGAAGAACGACGGGGCATTGGTCAAACCAAAAGGCATGACCAAGAACTCGTAATGCCCATACCGGGTCCTAAATGCAGACTTAGACACATCCTCGGCCTTAATCTTCAGCTGATGATATCCAGAACGCAAGTCGATCTTCGAGAAGACTGTCGCCCCTGCTAACTGGTCAAAGAGATCATCAATGCGGGGAAGAGGATACCGATTCTTGATGGTAACCTTATTCAATTCCCTGTAGTCAATGCACAATCTGAAGGAGCCATCCTTCTTCTTCACAAACAACACCGGTGCTCCCCATGGAGACACACTAGGGCGAATGAAGCCCTTATCCAGAAGATCCTGCAGCTGCACCTTCAGCTCCTTAAGCTCTGCCGGACTCATGCGATAGGGAGCCTTAGAGATAGGCTGAGTCCCTGGCGCTAACTCAATAGAAAACTCCACCTCACGATCAGGTGGTAGTCCTGGCACATCGTCCTGGAACACCTCAGGGAACTCACACACAATGGGGATCTCCTCCAACCGGGATCCCTCCTTAACCTCAGGTACAAAGCAAGAAACCCCTGGCAGCCCTTCCTCAAGGAACGGACTGCCTGCATAGCAGACACCAACACAGGAGCACAAGGAATGGAATTCCCCACAAAAGCAAAACGGGTCTCACCCGGTCTATCAAACACAACTCTCCTAGCTGCACAATCTATCTGGGCATGGTGCTCTGCTAGCCAGTCCATGCCCAAAATCACATCGAAGCAAGACATACGCATAGGGATCAAATCAGCAGACAAGTTCCTATCCATAATCACTACCGGAACCGACTTACACACAGAATCAAGTACACAAGCAGGTACGCCACTCAGCGGGCTAGAAATACACAAATCCACATCACAAGGCACAGCAGACAACCCGAGACTACCCACTAAATCAGCAGACACAAAGGAGTGGGTAGCTCCTGAATCAAACAAGCAGAAAACTGGCTGAGAAGAGATCTGAAGAATACCTGACACAACGGCCTGAGTCGGTCTCGCTCACCAGCTAGAGCGTACACACGAGCCTGGGTCTGGGGCTTCTTCTGATCAGTCTTCTGCCCGGACCCTGAACCAGCTCCTCGGCCCTCAGAACCGCCACTGCTACCTCCACCTCTAGCCTGTGGACACTGGGCAATGCGATGGTCTAGCGAACCACACTTGAAGCACGCCCCGGACTTCCTGTAGCACTCCCGCCCAGGATGGAAACGGTCACACTCGGCACACTTCTCCACAGCAGGGGATGCTGATGAAGAAGAACCCCGGTCTCCTCTATACTTCTTCTTCTGAGAAGAAGTCTGCTCACGCCTCTCGGGCTCCTCCACGCGACCCTTCCTCTTCTGGTCCTTGCCCTTATCGGGCCTCTGGTCCCTCTTCTCATACCGCTGCCTAGCCTGCAGCTCAGACTCCACCACCAACGCCACATCGGCCACATCCCTGAAAGTCTTGTGGCGGAAAGGTGCCACAGCAGCTCGAATGTCACCCCTCAAACCAGCCTCAAACTTCCTAGCCTTCCGGTTATCATCCGGCTCAGGCACAAACTTAGAAAGAGAAATAAACTTCCTCACATAGTCATCTACTGACATCTCCTTCGTCTGGCGAAGCCTCCCATACTCTACAATCTTCTGATCCCTGAAGACATCGGGATAGAACTGCTGATTGAAGCAGCCCCTGAACTGCTCCCATGTCCATGGGTGGGGGTACTTCCCTTCGACCGTCTTCCACCACTCCTTCGCCTCCGACTGAAACATGAAGGTAGCAAATCCGACTTTCTGATCCTCCTCACATCCCATGACCCGCAGAAGGTCCTCAATGGCAGTGATCCAGTGGCTCGCCTCCTGTGGGTCGCACTAGCATCAAAGAAGGTGGCTTCAGCTTCAGAAACTCCTGAAGCGCCTTCACATTATTGCCCCCCGCGTTACCGGCTCCTGCCGCCTGACCAGCAGTGGCCCCTACAGTCTGCAGCACCTGGGTCACCACCTGCTGCACAATCTCTGCAATGTCCCCCTGGGGAGCATCGCCTGCAGCTGCACCACGTCCTGAACGTCGGGGAGGCATACTGAAGATACAACATCAAAATTTATCAGAAACCAACAAGCAGCAAACAGCAGACCTTTCAGACACCCACACATGCAGACAAAACCCCACAGACACCAAAGAACGAGCAACCTGGCTCTGATACCACTAAATGTAACGACCCCAAACCGGCCTAGGAGTTAGGGCCGTTACACGCCGCGAGTCTACTACCTAACGTCGCAAGGCTCTAAGCAAACGAAACCCAAAACCGAATACGAAACTTGATAAATTCCAAAAGAGTTTACAAGATCCAAAGGCTTACAAGTCAAATACAAAGCGAAAGGCCCAAAGGCTACACAAAGTACTAAAGCGTCCAAAGCGCAAGAAAACAAAGTCTAAAGGCACATAAAATAAACAAGCTCCAGAAGGGGGAGGAGAGAAGATCCCACGAGCTCAATCTGCAACAAAGTAAAGGGGTGAGCTAAACAGCCCAGCAAGCAGAAGACTTCCTCAAGGAAGCCTACTCAAAACAGAAGCAGAAGAATACTTATAAACAGAGAGGATAGCGGAGTCAATAAAACAGACCGAATGAAACCACAAAACAGAGCAGAGCAGAACGGCATAACACTTCAAAACACAGTCGGACCTTCAGAACAGAACAGAAGAATGGGACACTAGAAACAAGCTAACACAACAGAAGGACACCATAAGGTCCTATGGATCCGAGGATCCCACAACAGAAGCCGTAGAGACAGCTAACAGACCCGTCGGTCAAATAACATCCCAAGGGAGACCCTAAGGAATATAACAGAAGGAATTCCTGCGCAGCATGCTACGGGACAGCCCGACCCGACTATCCAAGGCTCAGAAGCAAAGTAACTAGGTCCCAAAACCAAAAGCTCACAAAACAGATCTTAAGCGCATAAAAATGCATATAAACAGCATAGGAAGCTTGTACACAGATAGGGGAATCCAACCCCGCAAACGGAACTCAAAACGGAGCTAAAACGGAGAAGTTATGCTCAAAACAGTGGCATGTCCGAACTTGCGTCCGACCTTGCAAGTTCGGACAGAGGCCGAGAATCAGAGGTCGCGGAGATACAAATGTCCGAACTTACGTCCGAACATCGAAGTTCGGACGTAAGTCGAGAGTTGAAAGCCAGAATCATCTTAGTGTCCGAACTTGCGTCCGACCTTGCAAGTTCGGACACACGTCGAAACTTTTACGAAAATTCATCCTCGCGTCTGGTCCGAACTTTGAAGTTCGGACCGAAGTTCGGACACTTCAAAACCTTCAAAAACAAAACGCGCCCGATGCACTGTCCGAACTTCCAAGTTCGGACAGATGTCGGACAGCGCGAAACTGACGAAATACAGAGCGAACAAACGCGCAGAAATCCAACCAAAATCAACACCAAACTCACCCAAATCTACGGAATGGTAAATCAGTACCCTCGGGGGTTTAGCCACGCGATGAACAACACAAAATCAAGAAAAAACACACAAAGCAACACCATTCACAAAACAGAAAACGAAATCAAAATCCATCCCCGAGGGTGAGCAAACTACCCCGATTCCATCCCCCACTTACATCAATTCGCAGAGGAGAAGCTATCCGGTCTGCAACAGCGAACGATCCCGACAACGCAGCGATCCCCAAACAGCAAAACAAACACTGAATTCGCAAAGAACGAGCACCAACAATCAGAACACGTTCTTCCCAAAAACTGAGATAACTAATACCAAAAGCTCACCCGACCAACCTGAATTCGCAGAAAACGAAACCCGAACTGTAACAGAAGAGAACGACGCAGAAATCTGGAAGAAGCAGCAACAATCCACACCAGAATTCACCAAGCATACACAGAGGAGAAGAGAGGAAGAATGCAGAAACTGTCGAGAGAGAGAGCGCTCCTCAAAATAGATCGTGAATTAAAAATGCAAAAATAAGACTTAACTTCCTTAATTAAGCCTTACCAAATAAAAGAGAGGGGAAAGACCTCCTTGCCCTCGTCCTTTAATTAATTGCCTCCGACGTCCCAAATACTAAACACGGCACCACATAACATAATTAATATCACAAACCAGAATGTTATGTAACGAAATCTGAAAAACGAAAATACGGAGTATTACAGAACTTGTCAGGATACACGGTGAAAGGATTCAAAGCGTGTCCGGTATGTGAGGATGACACATGTTCAGATCGTCTGAAGCACTGCGGCAAAAATGTTTATATGTGTCATCGACGGTTTCTTCCAGTAGACCATCCTTACCGTTCGAGAAAGCGAAAGTTGTTCAACAATGAGCCCGAGACTCGTGTGGCTCGTCTGCCTTTGAATTCAGAGGAAGTGTATGCAAAGGTAAAAGACATTGAAAATGTATTTGGAAACACATCCAAGCCGCCGAAGAACATTTGGAAAAAACGTTCCATTTTTTGGGATCTACCGTATTGGCGGCATCTGCCTGTTCGACATTGTTTGGATATCATGCATATTGTGAAGAACGTCGGTGAGGCAGTGTGTGGTACTTTGCTCAACATACCCGGCAAGACGAAAGACGGATTGAAGGTGAGGAGAGATATGCAAGAGTTGCGCATACGGAAAGAACTACACCCAATAAGGATGAGAAGCGAACATATCTACCTCCTGCGTGTTATACCCTCTCTAAGAGTGAAAAATTAAGTTTTTGCAAGTGTTTGCACACATTGAAGGTACCATCTGGGTACTCTTCGAACTGGAAGAACCTAGTTTCTATGAAGGATTTGAAACTGTTAGGCATGAAATCTCATGATTATCATGTGTTAATGTTGCATCTTCTTCCAGTTGCAATACGAGGGATATTACCAGAAAATGTCGGAAATGCTCTAACTCGATTATGTTTCTTCTTCAACGCTGTCTGCTGCAAGGCAATTGACTCAGACACCCTCGATGATCTGCAACATGAAATTGTTGTGACAATGTGCCAGCTTGAGATTTATTTCCCACCATCTTTCTTCGACATAATGGTGCATTTAGTAGTGCATATTGTCCGATAGATCAAATATTGTGGTCCGGTTTACTTACGTTACATGTATCCTTTCGAACGATATATGGGGATTCTGAAGGGTAGAAGAAAACAGATATAGACCGGAAGGCAGTATCATCGAAGCAACAGTGACTGAGGAAGTCACAGAATTCATAACAAGTTATTTGAACGATGCAGAGTCAATTGGTATTCCCAAACCATGTCACCATGGTAGATTTGAGGGTAAAGGAGTTATTGGCAAAAAGGTTGTTCGTATCTCTCGTGATCTTATTAATCAGGCACATTTGTTTGTACTGAACACCTTGAGGTTGTTGAACCCTACTTCGATATTCACATTTCTGAGTTGAGTCGACAAAACCCTACCAAAAACCGTATCTGGCTTAAAAAAGAACAAAATCGAGTATTCGTCCAATGGTTTAAGGAATATGTGTTTGAGCAAGCTTCATTGAACCCCGAAGATTTCAGTGAAGAAATCAGATGTCTAGCTGTTGGTTCTGGAACAGATGTTGTATTGTATGAAGGGTATGACATTAATGGATGCACATACTACACTGCACGCCAAGATGCTAAATCAATACATCAGAACAGTGGGGTAAAAATTGAAGCATCGGTGACTGAATATGGTCTAGGTAACCAGGTTCAACCAATGAGCAGTAGTAGTTGGTATTATGGTGTGATAGAGGACATATGGGAACTAAACTATCACATTGATTCGTTTCTATTGTTCTGCTGCAATTGGGTGGACAACCGACATGGACTCCAAAATGATAAAGGACTTATTTTGGTTGATCTTTCACGTGTTACAACTAATAAGGA
Source organism: Limonium bicolor (assembly GCA_023374045.1). NCBI lineage: Eukaryota > Viridiplantae > Streptophyta > Magnoliopsida > Caryophyllales > Plumbaginaceae > Limonium > Limonium bicolor. The sequence goes on along the minus strand of CM041778.1, from coordinate 319,226,526 downwards.
AGATCAGTTTGTGTTGGGTAAAGACTGTGACCAGGTGTTTTATGTTGAAGACCCAAAAGCTAGTAGATGGCATGTTGTTCTTCTAGGGAGAAGACCGGTTTTGTTTGAGGATGAAAACAACGACGATGATGATAATGAGATGATAGATGAAACTGTATCGTTGCATACAAGGTTGCATGATTCAACTGATGATTTACAAAATGATGATGTTCAGACCATTTACGCTCGATCAGACCATAATGAGGGGGTTTGGGTAGAAAACAGATCATGATATATGTTACTATGTCTAGGTAACACCATTGGTTGAAATTACATTATATAATTCGTATTATTGTTGTTACAATGTTATCAGAATTAATTATTTATTTTTTTTGCAATTATACATCGTTCCATGAATATTGATGTAATGTGTGTGTGTTTTTTTCCTCAGTGGATGATGATCCTATTGATGATCCTATAGGACAGCTGCTCCTGACTGGGGATAGTAGACCGGCAAAACGCACCACATGAGGTGGTAAAAAGAAATCAAAGAAAGCAGACGTAGAGACCACCCCACAGCAGACCGAGACAGCAGGGCCTTCACAGGAAGGACAAGAGATACAAGTTGCTCCTCCGCCTCTCAAGAAACCCAAAAAATGAGGGACAACCCGTGGGCTGAAAGCAAATAGAGGCCCCCCGACAAAGCCTTTGGAGTTCAATGAATTTAATCATCCCACGGGTACCTGGAAAAATGATTTCACTGCTCTAGCCAGGCATTTGGTGAGTACATATTTCAATATAAACCACAATTGGAAGCAAGTGCCTCAAGCGTTGAAGGAGCAGATATTTGAATGTCTCAAGGTATTTGTTACACTTAATAGTTTGTTTTAAGATTTATATAGTTACTTTTTTACACTAATTACCTTTTTTTTGTGCATATAGGACCGATTCTGTATAGATCCTTCTCTGAAGGATGATGTGATGAAGGGGATTGCCACACAATTCAAAGACTTCAGATCTCTGCTCACGAGGCAGTACATTTACTGTGAGGAGCCCGTAGAGATAGAGGAGGCAGAAGGTGAAGATGTGGATGATCGGAGACCACCGTGGCAAAAATATGATGGTATTACTGAAGAGCAGTGGAATGAGTTTGTTGCGAAGCGTTTGACCCCTGAGTTCAAGGTGAGTTTCACACTAGTAGTTGTTCTTTTGTATGATAAATGTTTAAAGTGTCCTTACAGTTCATTTGGTTAATTCGTCTTTTTCATATATTATTTGCATAACTTGTCTTTTCATACATATATGTAGGCTATACGTGAGAAACAACAACAAAATGCAAAAAAAAATCGTTACCCCCATCACATGGGGAGTACAAGTATTGCTCAGCGTGTGCCGTAGTGAGAGAAAGAGGGGTTGCTGCCAGCTGGCTCGAATGTCAGTGAACGAAGGATGAAGGTTTGGGACTTAAGTCGACGGAAGAAACCTTCAAATCCGGCGGCACCTGCTGAGTATGATGATGGCACGAGAGAGGTCATCAACCAAATGGTAAGTGATTTTTAGTTTAAAAAATGTTTATTATATTTATAGAGTAACAATAGCAGTTAAATAAACCGAAGCATCCTTATTGACTTATTAAACTCCATAACAGGAAGAGTTAAGCTCCCAGATCACCCAGGGCACTTGGCAGCCCGTTAGGCAGGATGATCCACTTTCCCGCGCTCTCGGGAAGAAGGATCATCCGGGTCGTGCAGTAGGCTTTGGTGGTCATGTCGGTATACGCCAAGCCTTCGGTAATCCTGGGTCGAGACACTGTCCTGCAGGGAGCATTACATATGAGGAGCACTTACGCTAGAATGCGGAGCTCGAGCAGCGACTACGAAATGAATTTCGACAGTCAATCGCTGAAGTTATGGAGATGATGCGCTCTGAGAGGATGAGTCAGGAGGTTTCTAGACCGCCAGATCAGGCACAAGCATCAGAGCCCGCAGCAGTGCCTCCCAGTAGTGTTCACTCCGTCAACCATTTCCATATTCATCTCTCAAGGTTAGAACAACATGTTAACTACAAATACAAAAAAAAACAAATTATACTTGTTTATGTGCATCTAAAATCTTTAATTTTGAAAATTTAGCAACCAATTGACTGCACATTGTTCCAAGTGATTGGCGTTGACGAAGTCGAAGTAGGGTGGGGAAAACTTTTCAAGTCTTGTGCTGGAGACACCGTGAGGAATACAGCGCTCCGAGAGTACCATGCCCGGGTGGTTGTTGAAGGTTACGCGCCTGCTTACGCGGATTGTCAGATACCGGTGCCCAGTGCAGACATATCCACCTTCGTCAAGCTGAATCCAATTCAGTACAGTGGCCCTGTAGATTGATTTGGCTTGGGGAGCAGCAGGTAACCACATGAAAAAATTATCCTTAACATATCCTAGAGTAGAAACATATACTGATTAAATTAAATATTAGGAACACATTCAATCAAATTTTGATAAGGCAAAAAAAGAGTTGTTGTTGCACCAGCTAATCCTTCGATGGCATCCGCGACTAGAGTTGTGATGAGATCGAATTTGCAACGACCGGCGGTTCTGAATGCCTTACCCCCCATGCTGAAAACTGTTGCACTCCACACTATTGATGACGCCGCCAGGAAGAGATTCAGTTATAATGGAACCAAGACCGGATCTTTTTCACTATAGAGGCGCTCAGAGTTTTGAAATCTATCTTATGATTTTGTGGAGTTGTTCACGAAGGATTGGTTGAGTGCGTCGATTCTCAAATCGGCTTGCATGTGAGTAATTAGCATACGTTGTACTCATTTTACTCTGTATATTTGAAAATTAAATTCATAATATTTGTTTCTTTATATTGTGTAGGTTTATTGATGACAAGGCGGTCCAAGTACATGAGATAGTAGTTTCAGGTTCCTATGCCTGACTACTGTTCCGAAGCTAATATGGGATCTGACCCCGAAGCGTTGGTCCAGTATTTGTCGAATGTGATACATGCGTGTGCAGTTGCAGATAAATCTTACATAATGCTGCCTCTTCATCAAGGGTAAGAATGTTATCTAATGTTAAGTTAGTTTAAAAATTATGATATTTGTATTATGTAATTGATTGAATTAAGTTATGCCTGTATTGTAATCTATGAACAGCCGACATGGTCTTTGCTCGTTCTATGTATAAAAAGCCCAAGAGTCCTGCAGCTTGACTCAGCATCTCTGCATCCCAAGAGGCCACTTATATATAACATGTTGATGAGGTGATGAATTTACTTAACTTGATTAATTATCAATTTTTAGTTATTTCTTAATCATCCGGTTGATAACTTTACTTTATCTATGCGTATGAATTCTACTGCCTTTGTATCTGTAATGACTCAAGTCCGAGAGAGAGATATAAGAAGATTCCGTGGAATGTAGTCAAGGTTTTTGTATCCTTATTCGAATTTTGTAGTAATGTTCATTAGTTTTAAAATAGGAACAGTATTATAATTTATGTGTAATCGATTTTGAATATGTACGCATATACATGTTGCAGTGTCCACAGCAGCCGGGAGGTTCGGAATGTGGCTACTATGTCCTTCGGTTCATGAGTGACTTGATAGCGGGACCGAGACTCTTACCAGAGAAGTCTCTAGACCTGGTAAGTAGCATTCTCGAAATATTTTGGTTTTGTAGATAATTTTTAACATTGATTCTTAAACTCAAAGTATTTATTGCAACTAATCATATTTCATTTGTGTTAATTCCAAGGCTTTGAAGAGTTGGTAGACGGTTTACAACGAAGGACATATAACCGAGGTGCTCGAAGATGGATGCACAATTCATGAGCGTTAATGTATGTTGCTTCTAGGGTTTTTAGGATTGAGTAGGATGATTTGAAATTCTCATGAAACAATTGTCGTTTTTGTAAAGATTTTGTAGATGTTTGATTACTTTGCTCAAATTTGTAAATGTAAGTGGATTATTGCCCGTAAATAGGTTTGGTGGCTATTTAAAGGGTGAAATGGTGATCTAATGCCCACTGTGGTGGCATTGTTAATTGCTATATCTTAACAGGTTTGATTAATTTTGGGTGTGTGTGGTAGAATTGTAGGGTGGGAATGGAAAAAACAAAAAAAAATAACCTATTGCAGCGGTTCTTACTAAGAACCGTGCGATAGTCGCTTTTTTTTAAAAAAAAGGTCTACTGCAGGGTTCTTTGAAAGAACCGCTGCGTTAGACTACCTACCGCAGCGGTTCTACAACCGCTGCGTTAGGTGTTTCACCTACCGCAGCGGCACCCATCGCAGCGGTTTTCAACCGCTGCCATAGGTACCAAACAACCGCTGCGGTAGGGTCTTCTTCTACTAGTGCCATTTAAGGGGTTTGGGCCGCGGACCAGTTTAAGAGTTAGGAATCGGATCCAACCTCTTGTGTCTCCTCATCCTCACGCGTGGCCGAAGCTATATCGGACTTCTACTCATTCCAATTTACTCACACTTATGTTAGGAGTTAGGTAGTTAGGAATTAGTAGAAGTCAACATCCAAGCCACATACACAAATACATTATTCATATACACATCCATACAAAATTCAATACAATATACAAGTACACTACGGGATACAATTACACTTCATCATCATTCATATATTTCATGAATTATACAAACTAGTGTTCAAGACAATAAACATCGAGAACGGCATAAGTCAAGCACAGGAAGTGCAATATAGTCCGATTCATGCATTTATCTTATTTAGGTGATCAAATAAGCACACAAATCGGGGTAACCAGATTAAGATACAGGGCATGAAGAAATCATACCTTGCACCGTTGATTTGGACTCACCGACTCCTCTTCGGTGTTCAACTATTCGAATCCTAGCATATACATACAGTTGGGTGGTTAATCATCTATAATTAACCTTACTTATTACTTTGCAAAAGTCACCTAGTGTTTACTTACTAATTCCTTATTATTCAAATACATTTACTTATGTTACTTACTTAAAATTACTCTCTAGGCTTATTCATGGCCTTAATGACCTTTAAACATCATTAATTATGTCTTAATTATCTTGTAATATCATTACCCTTCATTACCCTACCTTAGATTAGCTTTAAAATGGATTTGTGAAGAAAATGGGGTGGTCCTGGGTTGTGTCCTGGTTTACAAACCCGGACCATCTCTTCAGAGACGTTTCTGTCAAGTTTTTATGGTGGTCCGGGTTTGTGTCCAGGTTTACAAACCCGGACCATCACTTTAGAAAACTTTATGTCGTATTTTTAAGGTGGTCCGGGTTTGTGTACTTGTTTGCAAACCCGGACCATCCTTCAGCGTTACTTTCTGTCAAGTTTTTGAGGTGGTCCTGGTTTGCGTACTGGTTTGTAAACCAGGACCATTCCAGCGAGAAAGCATTTGCCTAGTTTAAGAGGTGGTCCTGGTTTGCGTACTGGTTTGCAAACTAGGACAAATCCAATTTGTTGCAAATTTCTAGTTTTAAAGCTTTGTTTCAACTTCAAACTTCTACCAACTTCTTCCCCAATATTCCTACACATAATCTAGCATATTTTAGCAGTGATTAAGCACTTTAAATTAGCCTAATACACACTCTAAATTCCTCTGTCAATATATGTTTTCTTACAGATTTTCCCACTACAGTTTCCTCCTGTTACAGTTTTTGTTCTTCTTCAAATGCTACAGATTTTTCCTTTCTTCTTCCCACTACTCCTATGGCTCTTTCATTGCCTCATTTGCATTTTACTCAACCCAAGTTCCATCCCATTACTTAAATCCTCTTCTAAATCTGTTACAAAGTACTAAACTACTCACTTAACTCTCCAATTACACCTAGTTATTACCTAGGTAGTTTTCTCCTCTTACACAACTAAGTCCTCCTATTTCCATACAAATTTGGGCAGAGGTTCCCCTATATTTTTAACGTTGCCCACATACATTCTCAGCCCACACATTCATTCCAATTCCCATATCAGTACCAACATCAAACAACACTATCTCACACATACATTCCCTGCACAAACATACTCATTATCCAATGTTTTCTCAAGCTTTTAAACATCTTTTAAAACCTCCAAAACTGTCACATTCTCTTCCTCATTATACTTCAATATACTTGCTACTCACACTTAACAATTTATTTACTTATTTTCAAAAGCTTCAAACTACAAATACCATCCACATTAATATACCCATACTCTTCCTACTGTTACGGTGATTTCTAAACCATTGCTACAGCAATGCATTTATACATATACCAACATCAAAATTGTACAGAGGCTCTTCCTTACCTTGAGCTCTTGATTCGTTTTCCTTTCTCTCTTTCTCCTTTCTTCCTCCTCTTCCCTTCTTTGTTTCCTTGATTTATTTAGGCCAAACTACAGCCACGTACAAGACACACCCATACCGAATACTAGTAAGTTTCTAACATACGTATTAAACCCTAGCTTGTGAGAAAGAATTTATAACTTTTAGGAAGCCTTACCTTGAGCTTCTAAATGGAGTTTTGGGTAGTGAAATGGAAATGCCCAGTTCTCACGGTGGAGTACCAAAATCGACTGAACAATGGAATAGTGTGCTCACGTGAGTTTTTGATTTTACAAAGGAAAGCTGGAAAAGAGAGGAGCTTTGGTTCCTTTCTTACCTTAGAACATGAAAAAGAGGGTGGATCTCCAAATGGTGCTCCTTAGACTCCAAAACGATTATACCCTCAAAAATGAAGTTGGAGGTTTTTGATTTTTGAAGGGTGTAGAACGATCTCCTTAACTAGACGAATTCAACGGTATAATTTTGTAGCATTTGGAGGTGATTTGTGGTTTCAAAGATGAGGAGGAAGTGGGCTGTTGAGAGTGGGTTCTCAATCGCCATTACTGGAATCGCTTGCAGAAGAAAGAAAATGCGAGAGGTGCAGTACGTGGAGTGTGGGGAAAATAGAGGAGAGAGAGTAATTTGCTTTTTGACTTACTTTAAGGCTTTGTCCTTTAGCAAATTAGAAACACTTAAAGTGAGAGAGGGGAACAAGAGGCAGCCGGCTCACACACTCCCTCACATGGGTTTTTAAAATGTTATTGCAATAGTGGACACACTAATTTATTTTATTTACACTATTACCCCACAACTTCCCGTTTTTGACAGTTTTTACTATTTTCTCGTTTTTATTGATTTTATTGGCTCTAGACCTTCACTAATGTTTATTAGTGACTATTTGGTTGACCAAAATTATTACGAGTCTATTTGACCCGCTTAAAGTCGCGTTTTCCCGGTTACCTCGAAAAACGCTTTAATGTTCGTTAGTGTTTTAATCCATTTTAAGGATCCGTTTCCTTCGGGAGTTGTTCCCATATTCTACTTAGGTCTTATTAAGCCCTTAGAATCCATATAATATGCTAACCGAGGTCTCATACCTCTTATGGTTATTTAACGCTTATTTAGCGTTTTTTCGCTTTTTAAGCATTTCTTCATTTCTTTTGGATTTATTTTTCCTTACCAATATTACTTAGGCGTCATTAGGCCCTTAAATACGTATTAGATTAATTTTAATCCCTATATTTAAGTTGGGGTATTTCATTTAGTTATGGGCACATAATTTAATGTTATATATAATGAAATAAAATATTATATATATACTATATATTAAAATATAATGTAAAAATAAATGAAATATTTTAATTAATACTAAAAAAATAAGGTTATAGATTCAAATTTGAAAAATGTTTCTAATAATGAAATTATTGACTATAAGCGAATATATATGAAGTTAAAATAAAGTATTGCTTTTACTTATTAAAAGAACTAGTTAGTTTTACAAGTTTATTTTCATGACAATTTAATATATTATCCACAAAATTTAATCAGAAATAAAGAGAAAATTTTCAAATAAATTTATTGATTTATTAATTGGATTCTATAACTATGATATATATAATAATAATAATAATAATAATAATAATAATAATAATAATAATAATAATAATAATAATAATAATAATAATAATAATAATAATGTTACTTATCAATGATAGATTCATAACTGTATAGTTTATCCTAAGTCTATTATATTAACTATTCTCGCAACCAAACAAAAGAAACATTAAATTCCAAGTATTCCTATCATAACAACCAAATGAGGTTATATCCTATTCTTGGAATTTCATTCTTGGAATATTATTGCGGGAATTAACATTCTAAGAACCAAACAACCTGTTAAAGTCATCTTAAAAGACGGTTTTGGAACTGTCGTTTAAGACAGGTGACAAAAAGCGACAGGGGTTTAAAAGACGGTTCAAAACCGTTATTTTTGAGTGGTTTTGACCGCGTTTTATGCTTCCGTCCGCACTAGTGCTGGTTCTTCAACGGTGAGAAAACTCACCCAGAAACTACATCTCTTCCCTCAGTTTTTATGTCTGAAAATGTTACTTCTTTTGACACCTCCTTTCTGTTCTTTGATGCTCACAGTTGAAGCTTCACTCCAGCCTCATGTTGAGCCGAACCGCAGCCATATAACACCATTAAGGGAGCATAAGCACAAGGTACAAACTCAGCTAAACCATGGCTGTATAAGCTTTCCTTCCTCCCTTATTTATCCATGCCAAATGCTGAAACTCTTCCCTTGTTTTAGTGTACCGAGAGCTACCAAAATCTCTGCAGAACAACAAGGTAATTACTCTTCTCTACGTTAAAAATCATGCCAAAAATTACCTTGAAACTCCTTGACATATTACGTGAACAAAGACTAACTAGCTCTCTTTGTTGTTGATATAACTAGGGGTGTGCAAACGGTTAGAACGGATATCCGTTAACGAAGTTTGGAAAAAAATACGGTGTGTTCGGTTATAACCGTTTAAACTGAAATCAGTAATAATATCCTTTTAACGATAACCGTTTTAACCGTTAACCGTTTTACAAACTATACTGATATCCATTAATCGCCCCGTAACCGACTTTTTAAATTAATCAAAATAACCGAACATTTGAACATAACCGAAATAACCGTTTTTTCTATCATAACTAAAATAACCGTATTTTCTATCATAACCTAAATAACCGTTTTATAACATAAATGAAATAATCAAACTAAAATAATAGCATTCAGTAATTCATCACGCCTGATGCATGAAACCATGAGCAGCAGATGCATCAAACTAAATAATAACATCTACCCATTCCTACTGGTTAAAAAATAAGGATAATTTTTTTTTATAAAAAAAACTTCGGTTATTACGGATAACCTAAGTTTAAGGTTTAATATCAGTTAACTGCCCCGTTTTAAAGTAAGGATATCTGTTTTAACGAAATAACCGAATTTTTGTAAAACGGTTAAAAAAACGGTGATCGAATCCAGAAAAAAAAACGATTATTTCGATTCCCCATTTGAACCCCCCGTTTGCTCACCCCTAGATACAACCATAAAAAATGGGGGTGTGCACACCCATAGACTGTCGACAAAGGAAGGATATGCAGAGAGGGAGTATCAAGTTGTAGAAGGTAATAAACGTAACTAAACTCTTAAGCTCGTAAGCATGATTAACTTGAGTTCTATACAAAAAAAATCATAATCGTGGCATCTGTATGCATAACTAAGCCAAGGAAGAGATTGGTAGTTGGTGTGAAGGTGCTGAGAAGTTGCTGGGAAAATCTTCCTTGGTTTAACTAAGGTAATGATGTTATTAGTCATTATAATACCTTAAAACTTACTAGTTGAATAAGGCATAGAAACCGAAAGGATTAAGTGTTATAGGGGTATTATTGAGTTGCTGATGGGTAACAATGAATGAGTATATACATGTGTGTTATTAAGTTGATAATACGTAACAAATGATGGGTATAAACTAGGATGGCTAACTTAGGTGTATGTGATTAGTTAAAGTTAATAATGGGTGCGGAAATAGTGGGGAAATGAGTTAAGAAAATTTATTGGTGACTATATGCAAAACCGTGGCTATAATATAATTCTAGAGACATTTTAATATCATTTAAAAATAATTATTATGTTATTTTAAAGCTATATATTTAGACTATGCGATTGTAAGTATTTTAAACATTAAATGGTTATACAAAAATTTTAGGTTGATTAAAAATATTGTACTAATATTCTGGTGCAAAAATTTATGATTATATCAAACCTAATTACCTAGAAATATATTAGAAAGAGAAGAGTATATTTATAAGCTTCTAACATGGCTTAAATGAATTTTAAAACCTTGTGCAAATATTTTGTATAAATAAATAAATCATATATGGGGTCAAAGTATAATTAGATGAAATATAGGGTATAAATGGTAATAATAGCCAAAAGGAATGATTTTAGGGATTGTAATAAGTATAACATATGAATTTTATAAAATTAGAGGTTGATTATAAAACTTGGAAATTGTGGGGGTATTTCCGTAAATAATAACAAAACTGGTCAAAGAAAAATTTATGTGGTCAACCTTGACCACATATGAGGGTTGACCAAATTAAAATGACAAGAATAGTTATTTTAGGTATTTACTGAAAAATTAAGTCAAAAACAATAATTATTAAAAGATTAGGGATGTTTGAGTAATTACTGAAAGTATAGTGATTAAATGTGAATATTAGAACCTTTGGGGTTTGTTGGGAATTTTAGAAAAATTGGGGCTATATTAATAATTTAATTAACTAAGGTTAATATATAGTTTTTGTATTAAATTGTAACAATTATAAAGTTTAAGGGAAGGTGGTGTAATTACTGAAACTTAAGGGGTAGAAAATGGAATTTATGAACCTTAAGGACTAGCTTGTAATTTTGTAAGTTTTGAGTTTAAAATGAGGTTTAAAATAATCAAGGTGTATAATATAAGGTTTTAGGAAATTAAATGGAAGTTTGTGAAATAACGGGGGGTAAGGTGCAATTAAAAGGAAATAAGGGGACAGATAAATAAATCCGAAAAGAGAAGGGTGTTGTTTGTATATATATATATATATGTATATTATAAGGTTGGAATGTCTTAGATCATAAATTAATAAGATTAATAGTGTAACAAGTATGAAATATGGGATGGTTTGCAAATAATCAAACTATGTGGGGGAGGAATGGAATTTCCGAAAATATGGGTGTTGTTCGGAAATTGTATACATAGTATATGTATATGATATTTGTTTGAAACCTTAGATTATAAATTAATAAGGTTAGAAATGTAGTAGTTAATATATGGATCGATTTTATAAATAATCAAAATGTGTGGGGAAGAGATTTTATTACAGAAAAATATATATATGGGTTGTTTGGGAATTTAAATAAAATATGGACGGGCATATAATATAAAGTTTTGGGTGACATGAGGTGACATTATGTTAAAGTACGAAAGGATATATTATAAGGGAGCTAATAAGGAATAAATATGCTTTATAAGCAATTACATAAATTGTGGGTTAAATCGGTGAATTTTGGAAGTATATGGTATGGTTGGAATTTTATAACAAGGAGAACTCTATAATTCATATCATGTGAATTTATAAGATGGCATGAGGGTATAAGGTGGATAACAAGTCACGTATGGGATTATGCTATTACAAGTAGAAACGTAAATATAACGACAACTGTATTATAAATGTACGCGACGGTATATCATTTTACATACACGTAAAAAATTGCATAAACAATGACGTATAACTACAACTATAATATATGCGTACATAGGTGTATACACAAAATGTTCATGCAAGCCAGTATCAATAAATACGTAAAGTATCCGTATAACGAAATGTTTTAATGCCATGCATGCGCACAATACATTATTTCCCGCATGCATGCAACCAGACAATACGTAAACAAATTGTAAACGTAGCTTCCATGTAATAAGTGTTAACATCGTAGCAATAAATACATACTCGTAAACTATAACGAGTAGTTGAAATCTACAACCCTAAGATTAACGAACATTCAGTTGAACAAGAGATCAACTAAGGGTTATCTATGGGATGGAAGTAAAAGCTTGGTCTTGGATGGTTAAGTGAGTTTGAATTGTATACTGATATTAGAACAATGTATGTACTAGAGGTACGAGTTGATATACGAGCATTGTGAGCGGTAGAGGCTACGCGGGGGTTGCTACGCTAGCACTCGACGGTGTACGGTATGTTCATTGTGTGGTCTGAACCCCTGAGGGAAGCCTCAGGTTCGGGTACTGCTTGACTATGTGACAAGAGCGATATGTGTGCTATGCATGTTGTATGGATTAATCATTTGATTTGTTACGCGATTATTATTGTGCGTGACGTCTTCGGACAATGTTACTATGATTTCTCATGCGAGCGGAATACTAATATTCGAGAACATTATTCCTAATTAACCTAAGTAACACACTTAGGAACGAGACTTGGGATCCCCAGTCTCTAGAGCTTGATACTCGAACATGGTTATAACCTAGATTATTTCTAGGGAAGTACATAAGACTTCAAAGGTAATTAATGGTAATGACTCCTCCATGACCTAAGACTTTACTTAGGGTAGTCGATTAAGGATTAATCACATATTGGAGAGTGTTGGTTTATGGTATATGGTATGAAAATCCAATTAGTCTTTGACTAGTTGGTTGCGCATTGGTGATCACCGGAGTATAATATCCGTATCGGACTGACTCCCTCTATATTCCGACGGGCCTAGATAGACCGTTGGACCAGGGTGTTGCTTTTGGCACACGGCTTCGGCCATTCATGGACGCCTTTATTAGGCGTGGAAGTCCCGGGATCAAATGATCCTTGGCAATGAGCACCTTGTGTGTACGGGAGGACTACTGTCCAGTAAGGTTATTTACGGGTTATCCTAACATGACGCCCATAGGTAATGAGAGTAAGACTTAATGGTGATTAACATAATTTAAAGGAAATACTACGATTGTCCAGTGGTAATAATTACGCGTTCGAACATTGTGTGTTGTATACTGAATTTGTGTATTGTATATTGTTCGTTGAGTATTGTATGTGGTGTATGTGTTACTTCATTGATGAAATACCCCGAACTTAATTAGGGTGATTAAATTACTCTAATATGATATTGAGGGCCTATTAGTGCCTAATGAATTTTGATAAAAAGAATAAATCCAAAAAAACAAGAAAAACGCTTAAAAAGCGAAAAACGCTAAATTGAGCGTTAAGTGACCCTAGGGGCGTCGTTTTTATTTCCAGGTACAATGAAGCGGATCGCCATTCGAGAGTAGGACGGGGTTGTTACTAAGCATGGGTAGTCGTTTAATAAGTTGTATCTGTTTTGTATCATGGGATTATAAGACCGACACATGGTCAATAAGTTTGGGAATTATAGTAGAGACTCGGTATAGTATTGAATGGATATTGTATTTGTATATTAAGGTATTGAAGTTGTATTTGCTTTGAGAAATGATCAAGGAATGGATTGTATAGTTTGGTTTGTAGTACTCGGTATATAAGACCCATCAGACCGATATTGTAATTGTTGTTGTATTTGAGTTTGGATTGGCCTTGTTAGTCACGTGAGTGACTAACGATATTCATCCCCGGTGGTTTGGAATTTCCGCTGCTAGTGTGTTGGTAATGGAGACGGGTTAGGAGTTAATTGTGTGATTACCGGTAGGGGTGTTACAAAAAGTGGTATCAGAGCGATACTTCGCTCTGATGGTCTAAATACCGAATTTAAGAAAATACCGAGTTAGGAATTAGATACTTAGGGCTAAGGGTTGAGTGTTAGCGTGTGAGGTACGCTAGTTAGGAACTTCCAGTGTGATCTGGATACCTACATAACCAATCCCACCCTCCGCAACCCCCGTTATAAGTTGGGGAAGGAACGCCAAAGAGATGGAAAGACCTCTCATACTCGGGAAAACCCGATCTGGTAGTTGTAAAATAAACTTTGTAAAGAGAAAGAACCAGTCGTACGGTAGATTCCAAGAACCAGAAATCCCGAAGACGGTTCCCGTTTCAACGGTAATCACCATACTTAACGACAGAAGATTGAAGATCCTAAATAAAGGATAGTGAAATTTGCGTCACCATGGGGCGACGTGCTTCACAGTCGCAAGAACCATGCGCAGCCAACAAGATGGGAAGCATAACTACGCAGTGAAGCGAAAGCAACAAAACCCGAGACAAGAGAGTCTGCGGACTGCAATGCATGACAATATCGTCAACAGTATACAAACCGACTATGGTAATAGTCAAGGTTGGATAACTCCAAACCTATAAGGCCAAAGGGCGGTAATACCCAAATAACACAATTCAGACAACTATGAGAGTAATCAGTAAGCTTACACCAACAGGACTACCACGTAGTTCCTAAGGATCAATAAACCTCGGTAACCACCGCCAAGGGTGGGAACGAGCTATGAGGCAAGGTACATGGAGTACCACAAGGATCGGGAAGCACCCGAATTAACAACAACCTTACCAAGAACACTGAGAAGCTACTCAGGAATTGATCACTAAGATCAAAAGATCAAAGGGAGATCCAATAAAAATACAAAATTTGGATGGAAACAACACCGTAACCGGTGTTTGTTAACCTGAAAAACCGACCTACCCCCGCACTTGCCAAGTTGGATAACTAACAAGTACCTACTAAGTACCACCATGAAGATCGAAGCAAATATAGGATCACCAATCCTAAGACGTGAAAAGACAAAGCCTTGGAAAGGCCTAACGGCCTTACCATCCTATTAACAAACACCCCAGTCAGCGAGAAGCTAACTTGGTTGAGATCTCAGGCATGGCAACGCCATGAAGATTTTCTTTTAAACTTAGATTTTTATTTCAAGCACAAACCTTTTCTTTTAAAACCTCAAACTTTTCTTTTAAACCTCAGATTTTTTAAAACCAAACCAGAAGAAACATGGTGAGTATCATAGAATGATACAAAAGGAGTTGACAATAGAATACTTCACCTAGGCATGTGACGAGCACTACAAGTGTACCCAAATACGGATATGGACGACCGCACTCCGAAGGAGCTTGCGGGCCTGACAGACCCTTTTGTGAGTTAGTCGGGTAAGTGGTAACGTACCAATAAGGTACCCCGTGTATGTATACATGTAGTGTACGAAACACGGGAAGTAGTCAGCTCCGTTTTACGGACCATAAGGTAAATGCAAACCGAAACAGTTGAATACCTCAAACGATCG
The DNA here is from genome assembly GCA_023374045.1 of Limonium bicolor. Classification (NCBI taxonomy): domain Eukaryota; kingdom Viridiplantae; phylum Streptophyta; class Magnoliopsida; order Caryophyllales; family Plumbaginaceae; genus Limonium; species Limonium bicolor. The sequence continues at coordinate 319,211,433 of CM041778.1, read as the reverse complement.
AAGAACCCAGACGAGCTCACAAGCTAAAGGAGTCAAGAACTCACCCCAGGAGAACGATTAAGAGTTAGGAAGTGCAAGAAGCACTAGTAATTGACTAAAGACATTGGAGATGTCTCAAGAATTTGAAACGAAAGCATGAAATAGCCGGAATGGATACCTGGTCTAAACACAATAAGGCAACGCCTAACATGAACACTCAAATGAACGGAATGGGATTCCCAGAACAACCACCATAAGTACCCAGAGTGATCATCTAAGGTACCGGAGGATACCGTTCACCACTGAAGGTAATACCAAACCGGTTGGGACCATAAGAAAAGTATTGTAGTCTACCCTAAGAACGGGAGACGTATAACCCTAAACGGGACAACTTGAAATCCAGAACCGCAATGCGGAGAAGATAGAACATACTTAAATGTTAGCCAAAGGTAATTGATCACTCAACAACACCCAGGAGCAATCCATAAAGGGTATCAAAGTCAACATAGTTGAACGAAGTGTCGTAATAAGAGCACCAGAGCTATAACGAACACTCGGTTAGAACACCGAAGGGACCCCACTTACTCAGGGGATACCCTGAATTATTGGAAAGTACCAAACAATACCAAGACACTTGAAGGGTATCCAACGGACGGAATCGTGATGCACTGATCCTATCAAGGAACCCAATAATACCTCCAAGCCATTTTATGGTATACGGAGAAGCAATGCTTGTGATCAGCCTAAGATGAGCAAAGCTCTAGGCAACGTGGCAAGTAAGCCAGGAACCCATTCCAATACAAATTCAACGGTTGCAAAACCATTATGAATCATAGAAAGAGTTGCCAAGAACGGCACCCGTAAGATGGTTTAATATCTAACGAGCAGGGATACCCCTCGCTAATGTGAGACCGCGAGAGCGGTGAATGTCTGAGGATGCACATCTTGCAGATTTACTAATGTAGGGAAGCTTGACCATACAATTATCGCCAAGCAATGTGAAATAGGCTTTGATGGCAATTATTGGATACCAAGGAGTAATCGGTTAAGAAGAAATATCGTATGTGTATAACATGAAGTATAAGTAAGTAACGCTCAAGGAGCTCAGAGGAATAGAAGAATACCATATTCGGTAATCAGCCAAATAAATGGTGCACCATTGTGTAAATGATGGAAATACATGAGCAGAAGCTAAGGTAATAGCAGATGCCATGTAAACCAATACTGTAAAATCAGTAAGATCATGGTGCGCAACAAGCGACCAGTGTATTTGAATAATCACACACGGCTATGGAGTTGTTAAATACAAGATGGTAGACAGACCAAGCAACAAGGAAACAATGTGCATTCCTATTGCAATCTCACAAGAGATTTACTGCCCAGGGGTTTACGCCTCTGCACTTTGTAGGATTTAATGTTTTGGTATTGCACTTGTGCAGTAATGATCGAGTGGGATAGCTAGGAAGTTGGGAAGATGACAATGGTGGAAAAAGGTAGAAGGAAACGTATGAAGTCATAAATACCGAAGCATAGAAAATGTAAGGTCATAATTCAGAAGTTACTGACAATAGTGGCAGCACTACAACTAAGTAGCGGCTCAACCTCAACCGACAATATGTCGGGAGAACCAAGTGAATAATCAATCAAGTACACAATAGTATGTACATTGATTCCAGAGAGCTGGATAGAAAACCTATAACTCATTGAGTTCACGCACGGTAAATGAATACTACACATGATTGATAAACCTTATTCCCAAGTGTAACACCCCAACCGTTAATCTTGTCATTACCTCTTAAACTGTCACTAAATGCTCTTACTCACGCAACGGAACTCTAATTACAACGAGGGGTGAAACAACGCTGTTAGCCACCCATATGGCTAACCAGGCCGATCTTACATACCGTAACGGTCTGATGAACTGGGACAACCGAATACACAATACAAATACTTTACTCCAATCATTTCTTTACTATACCGAGTCTACAATATATGGATGCCGACAACATATTCGGTCTTACACCTCTTTCAATACATAAGTAATTAAATCTAACTACCCACGCAAACCACCGACCCCGTCCCACTCTCGAACGGTAACATCTTCGGTGTACCTGAAAATAAAAATTGCCCCTAGGGGCTCAGCTTAACGCTGCATATGAAATTCGCATACCCCGAGCGCTAACCGGGGTACGCCGACCACTTTTGTCGAGAGCATGGAGTTCATTTTAATTCAGCCAACATGCATATAGTACTGCATTACATATGTATACTTCACAAGGATTCACAATCAACCATGGGATACAATCCCTAACTAACATAACAAGGTTGTTAGTGTATCAATTTACTCTTAGGCCATGAGGGTTATACCTCTCTATGCCTTGGTTACTCATTTAATAGCTCACCCGCTCTCTCGGGTTACTTATTCTTATACTCACCCATTCTCTCAGGTTACTTATGCTCATTATCTCACCCACGCTCTTGGGTTATTCATACTCGTTATCTCACCCACACTCTTGGGTTATCTATACTCATGCTCTTGTAGATTCTCGAGACACTACAAGTCTCCTACGTCACGCTTGTTACTCTTAATACATACTAGGCCAAAACTCATGGCTCACGAGCATAGTCTTACTTCCCTGGTTTTGACCCTACTCTAGGTCTAGCATGGTGGGAAGGTTCAACTAGCTCACGGAACTCTCTCTTAGTTCCAATCTCTTTTTACTTAGGTCCGACTACTCTCGGACTACTTACATTCTCATACACTCCTCTCTCGGAGTTATAATAATATTATGTATATTAGTCTAGAAGCATCACTCCCGATGTTTCTAATGACTTTGGGAACATCACTTAAGTTCGGTTAATCTTAGGTCTTAAGAGTTACCCATACATTTCACTTACTCATACTTTTGGTTATCTTCTTATATCGGGTAAAATCCTCATATAGGAGGTCGACCATGTCTCAAGGGAGCTACTAATCCCTTAGGTCTCTTTTACCTTCTTTACTAGTTCACATCTTCGAACTATCTTTAATCCTCTTGAAGTAGGTTCACTTATCTTTCCACTCTCATTTGTTTCGTGGATTGTGTCATTATGGTTTACTAACCGTTATCGGGTAATTACTCAACCCGCACATCTCCTCACATTCTAGGGAGTTCATATGTTTGCGTTATCGTTATACTTTAACGGATAATTTGTGTGTTTGCACATTTTCGTTATCATAAGCATCGACCCGATCTATGGGTCTCTAGCCAAACGTTACTCACTATGAGTCGGTCTTTACTCTATGTTAGACCACACCGGCATACAAGTATGTTAGCTCATTCAACATACAACAAGACATACATAATCAAATAATGGATTATTTTCATGCTTTAATCTTGATTAAGCCGGCACACAAACACACAAATCAACGTAACTCGGTTAGCACGCGGAGTATGAGAAAATCATACCTTTCACCGGGGTTTTTACTTTTACCGTGTCATCTCACCATGCTCGGGTCACGCACGATTCTCTGGTAATGTTTCAAACATTATATTAATACTAGGCTCATACGGTACATAATAAAATGTTACTCCCGTACTTACCCCGTTATCCCGTTATCACGGTTTAACACTTGTTAATTTGAGTTCTCACTTCCCAATCACTTCTAACACTTTCTTACACTTCCTAGGGCCTTTACATGTCACCAAACAAGGCCTTAACATCTTATAACATCATTAACATTTAAACCCCATCATTAGAAACCTTAAAAACTTTCTGTAGGATTCTGGGGGTGGTCCGAGACTTGGTACTTACCCTAAGTCCCGGACCAATGCTGGTTTCAACTCTCGGGTGAATTTAACAGGTGGTCCGGGCCTTGTACCTAGGTCAAGTCCCGGACCAAGCACTGGTTCTAACTCTCGGCTCATTTTCATGGGGTGGTCCGGGACATGGGCAGGGACTTAAGTCCCGGACCTAACAAACTAGAAACTCTCGGGGGTATTTTAGGGGGTGGTCCGGAACATGGTCCTGGACCTAAGTTCCGGACCCTGCTACAAATTCTTCAGATTTGGCATTTCCAAATCTGTTACAATTCCATTCTTCCACCATTTGATTTCCCAATCTTTCCCACTTGAAATGCACATGTTTTACAATCTAATTTCCCATCTAAACCATCTTTAACTAATCATCCAGTCCTTTCACTATCTCTTGATTGTTTCACTCAAATTCACTTATATTTCATAACTAGTTTTCTTGTTCTTTTACTCCTTGTAACAGATTTTGGTACCCTCTTCTTACCATTCAAACTTCACTCCCTAATGCCATTCCTAGCACTCAAATGACATTATTTCCACATCCTAACACACTCTTCTTCTTAGTTTGGTTTTCAAACCATTAACCAACCACTTAAATCCCTTAACTCACCTAGTTTCTTCCTTAACATAAAACACTCAGGACTATCCATTCCTAGATAAATTTTGACAGCACTTACTTGCTTTCCTAAGCATTTTCACCACACTAAAACAGCTCCCAACACTTCTCACACATGTTTGGTTTAGACATTAATGAACACATCAAATTCCCATGGTTCACACATATGACTAGCTTAGTTTCCTAGGTTTGTTTGCACACTTAAACCCAATGAGACATTCCCATTCAACAACCAACATTATAGTATCAAGACTACCACAATTCAAGGTCCTTAATTCAACCTAACATATGATTCACAAGTCAAATAAAAACTAACTCAAGGTGAGCTTTTTACCTTGTTTGCTTTTGGTTTTCTTCCTCTTCTTACTCTTTCTCTTGCTCTATCTTCCTTTTCTTGTTTCCACACCTCATATATGAGTATAGATTGCTAGCTACAATCTAGTTTAGATATTACCTTAGAGTATCCAAAAGGAGAGCTTGGCAATCAAAATAATGAAGTTCTAGCACTCCACAAGGGCATGATGAAACCGGATGGAATGGAGAAAATATTCAACGTGGGATTTTTTTGATTTTGCAAGGAAAGCTAGAAATGAAGAGCTTTTGACTTTCTTTTTACCTTGGAGTATCATGAAGATGATGGAGACTCAAAAACACTTCTTTAAGCTCCAAAATGGCCTACTTCCATGGAGATGAAGATGAAGGTTTCAAGCTTTTGAAGGGTGGAAAACGTAGCCCTCGCCGATACGAATCCAACGGTGGTGTTTTTGTGTGATTTGGTGAAGAAATGAGTAAGATAGATGAGGAAGAAGATGGAGTTGCTTGCTCACTTGTGAATCGCCCTTGAGCAGAGGTAGAGGGAGAAGGAGCTCAATTTGGAAGGAGGAAAATCATGAGTGAGGGGGAGAGGGGAAGAGAAGGTGAGAGAGAGTACTAATACCCCTTTTAACTATTCCCTCTTACTTTATTGTTTTTGTCATCTAGTGACTTAATAAACTAGCTAGTTGTTTAAGTAAGTGTGTGTGTGTGTGTATATTAAAACCGGTCCCACATTATTAGTGAGCTGGAGCGTTTTTTCCATTTTTACAGAAAACACTCGTTATCTTACCCGGTTTGGCACTATTCACTAACCGGGCCCGTTTTTCGGATTTTTCTCGTTTCTTTATTTTAATGGTTATTAAGCTTCCATTAATACTTATTTATAGTTATTTAATCAACTATAATTTTTACGGGTCCGTTTGAACACTTAAAGTCACGTTTTCGGGTTTTCTCGAAAAAACGTGCTTTAAAACTCTGTTAGCGTTTTAATCCATTATTTGGATCTATTTTCTTTGGGAATCACTCCCGTATACTAATTAGGCCTAACTAAGCCTTAGGAATCCATCTCGGACCCTAACAAGATCATATATCTCTTATACTTATTTAATGCGCGTTTTAGCATTTTTCGCGTTTTACGCATTTTCTCTTTTCTTTTGGTTTTATTTCCCTTACCCAATACTTTTTAGGCACCATTAGGCCTTTAATAATCATATTAGAGTAATTTAATCACCATTTTAGATCCGGGGTATTAAACCAAGATAAAAAGGGATAAAAGGATAATGTATAACATATTTAGAATAACGAGAAGGGCAAATAAACCCTAAGTTATCAGGGTCGCGCAGCAGAAGCTAGTGGGCCCAAATTCTAAGGTTTATACACCTAGTGAATGAATGGATAATTATCAATGCCTTGAAGCCTTTAAGGCTAGAACAGAACCCGGTTAAGAGTTAAATAAACTCCGATGAGAATTCTTGGTGCAGGGACTAACCAATAATATGGTTAAGACCCTTTGACCAGAATACATTGTATAATAGACTGCATGGAAGTTGAACCACTCCTTGACGGCTGAACGCCTTAGACCACTGCCCAATGTTGACACATGGTAGATTACGTGGGCGTAATCCCTTTTTAAGGGGGGTAGGGCGAAAACCGTGAAATGTATGTTTAACGTAATAGTGCGTAAACTACAATGCGCATAACGTAAGAGAATTTGTTGTGATGATTGGTAGTTATGTTACATAAACATATGTATTCATTCATAATGTAATTAATGTTGATTGTGAGATTTGAAATGGAAAGGAGTATTTATTGTGAGAGAATTGAGGTGAATGGAGTAGAGAAACTCCATGGGGAATGAGAACCCCGATTGGTAATAGTTGTAGAAGTGAGTATGTTTGAGGAAATTGATGAGTATAAATCGGTATGAAACCGATGTTGAACCTAGTGGGAAGTGAGTCCCCTAGGTAATTTGATTTGGGGGTATTGGTGAATAATTTGAGGATAGAAATTGACTTGACTTGTGATCGATTTGAGGATAGAAGAACTAATTGGAAAACTAACTCTAGCAATTCTTGGGTATAGAAGTTGAAGATAGGTTGAGTAACAATTGATGAGATGATTAGTAAATGAGTAAAGAATGTTATAAATTTGTAAATGTATTGCCTTGGTGATTATGACTAGAAAGAGTAAGAAGATAGAAAATGAAGTTAATGATTGACAATTTGATTGGGTGAATTGGGGTGGGAGGTGGAACTTGATTTGCTAGCGATCAAGGGAAACCGAACACCAAAGTGGGGTGGATGGATAGTTCAACACCAATGCTGATCACATTGGGGTTGAATGACTCTTGAAGCTCCTTATAAGTGGCCACAAGTAATCACACTAGTAATAGGTGAAACTAACATAAATTGGAACTTGGAGATGCATTGAGTTTTCAAAATGAATTTCCAAAATGATTTTGGCAAATGGTTTTCTTCAAACTTGAGAATGAGGATCGGTTTTGAAACCGCTCCCACGGGCGCTAGTGGATCTTTTATGGCTAGGCACCGGTATCGGGTTGAAACCATGGAGGTGAAGATAGTTGCGAGTCGGTGGAAGTGATGAATAGTTTTAAAACCACTACAACGGACGATCAAGGGTACTAAGTGACCTGTAGGATGTTTGCAGTGTGTGTTTTGTATTTGTCCAAGGGCCGCCGGATATGTGTAGTCCGGTTAGGGAAGAGTACCCACTCCGGAGCCTAAGGATTCTCTAGAGGTGCAAATGAATTTGATCAGATACAAAGGACCGTAGAGCCAGAAAGAGTAAGTGCTCAATGTCATGACGACCGTGAACCAGAGAGCGTAAGTGTTCAAACGTGACCGGTACCCGAGGGATCACTCGATATGGGGGAGGACTTAGTGCCTAATTGTCTGTGGATAGACCCCCATTGAGAGATTGGACAATGATATTTTTGGTTGCTGTGCATGCTTGACATGTTGTGTGAATGTGTGGTATGTATTCAGTCAGTCATTGGAGTTTGACCGGATATAGAGAGAGTATAACCTTAGTATTGGGTACCTTGGTGACTAACAATCTTAGACTCACTAACTTTGTGGGCAAAGTTCTTTAAGGGGGGTAGGTTGAAATACCCCGAACTTAATTAGGGTGATTAAATTACTCTAACATGATATTAAGGGCCTATCAGTGCCTAATTAATTTTGGTAAAAAGAATAAATCCAAAAGAAACAAGAAAAATGCTTAAAAGCGAAAAACGCTAAATCGACAAGAGTATTAAATGGATTTGAAAGGCTTAATAAGGCCTAAATAATATATGGGAACAATTCCCGAAGAAAACGGATCCAAATAATGTATTAAAACACTAATAAAGCTTTAGCGCACGTTTTTCGAGAAAACCCGAAAACGTGACTTTAAGTGGTCAAATTAACCCGTAAAAATTATAGTTCACTAAATAACTATAAATAAATATTAATGTGAGTATAATAACCATTAAAATTAAAGAAACGAGAAAATTCTGGAAAACGGGCCCGGTTAGTGAATAGTGCTAAACCGGGTAAATTAACGAGCGTTTTATGTAAAAGACGAAAAACGCTTCAGCTTACATATATATATGTGGGCCGGTCTTAGTTTGTGAGACGGCCCCCACACACACATTAAGCTAGTAAAGAATGGAAGAAAAGAAAAAGAAGGAAAAAGTAAAAAGTAGAAAAGGTGAGTACCCCTCTCTCTCCTCTCATTGCTTTCTTTCCTTTTCTCTTTCCTCCCTCTCTTCCTCCCAGCCGGCTCCTTCTTCCTCCCCAAGCTGCCGATTTTTCTTCTTCTTCTCCAATGGCTTCTTGCCATTTTCTTCCTTGCCCAAGCTTCCTCCAAGCTCCAAATTGCATATTTGAACTCCCCTCATCCCTCTCTACCTTTCTCTCTTTTCAAAATCCCAAAATCTTGAAGTTCATCTCCATGGGTTTTCCCATTTGAAGAGAAAATGACATCAATGAGTAGCTTGGAGTCTCCTCTCTCTCCTAAGGTAAAAATCTCCAAGAATAACTCATTTTTCTTCCTTCTCCTTTGGTGACTGATTTTTCCCCTCTTGTGATGCCTTGTTTTCTTCTTGATTTTGAGCTTCATTGCAACCCTTCAATGGTGGTGGGAACCCCCTTTTGATTCAAGGCTTGAAACCCCTCTTAAAAAGCTCCAAAAGGTAAACCCTAACTTTGTGTTTTAAGCCCTTTGATTGAATTAGAATTTCTTAAGGGTTTAGAAGATTAATTGAATGCATTTTTGTGTTCCTTGGGTGTTGGGACGGAGTTTGGCAACTTCATTCCCACTTGGCCGATTTTGAACAAGAAAGAGAGAAGAGGAGAATGGAAAATGGAAAAGAAACTTGGAAGATTAAGGTTAAAATCTACCTTAAACCTTGTTTTAATTGTTATAGAAAATGGGATGGGTAATTTAATGAATGAACCCAAATTGTGAGGAAAAATGTGTTTAATTGGGGGTGGTAAGAGTTGTGGAAATTGTGTTTGATTTAAGGGCCTAAGTGCCATTGTATTGGAGATATGAGCTATATTGTTGTTTGAAGAGATTTTATGAGCTTTGGATTGATATTGTGTGCTGGTAGGACCCTTTAAGGGTGTGGCTAGATTAGGAATGAAAATTGGTGAGAATGGTGAATTTGGACATGTTAGGTTTATGGGGAGGTTATGGTGAAATTTCGATAGGAAATAAGTGTATTAAGGCGACTTAGTAAATTGGAGAACCTAGGGGTTTGTAGTGTTGAGTAGAGTGGATTAATAGCCTTGAAATAGCGAATGAAGGATGGGTTTGAAAGGTGTAAAAATCTGTAGCAAATAGCATGTGAGAAACTTGGGATTTATAGAAAAAGAGTTAGTGTTTATAACTTGGAAACAAGGAGTGAATGTGGGTTTTAGAAGTGCATTTGTGTAGGAATGATTTGGAATGGTCATTAATTGATTTGGTGAGGTTGGTAGGAGGGTAAAAACTAGCAAGAAGAAGTTAGAGATGCATAAGAGTGCAAAATGCAAAATGTGAGAATTTGAAGTTGTGAATTTGAGCAAGAATTAGGTGGTGCATGTGACCAAAGATTTGAGGTGGTTTAAGTAGTATTTTGAGGTGTTTAATTATGTAGGAAACTTGTGGAAAGTTTATGGAATGATTAGAGGTGGATTAAGGGTTGATTTGGGGTTGAAAAATGACCTTAATGACAGTTTTTAGCAGGGTCCGAGACTTAGGATAGGAACCTAGTCCCGGACCGCATCAAAAAAAGGCCCGAGAGTGAATGCAGGAATTGGTCTGGGACTTAAGTCCAGGACCAAGTCCCGGACCAGGGTAGAAAATAGGCTGAGAGTGAGAGTTGATTTCTGTATTGGTCCGGGACCTTGGGCCCAGACCAGGTCCCGAACCACCCCCAAAAATGCCCAGAAAGTGTTTTAAAGTGTCTAGAACATGGGGGATTGATTGGTATTGGTTTTAGATGATGTTTAGGAGTTGTTTGGTGACCTTTAAAGGTCCTAAGAAGTGTAAACAAGTTTGAGAAGTGATTGAGTAAGTTGAGGAACTAAGTACATTAATTTAAACCGAAATAACGGGATAACAGGGTAATACGGGGGGAGTAGCAATTATGTACGTACCGCAACGCCTTAATATTAATGGAACCATTTGATATGTAATCAGTGGTACAAGAGTAAGACTAGAGGAACAAGTGTGAACCGAAGAACGTGAGAACACCCGGTAAAGATAACCCCGGTGAAAGGTATGATTTCCTCATGCTCTGTATTCTAACTTGGTTACCCGATTTGTGTGCTTGTTTGATTGTGTGATCACTTAACAAGATAAATCCACGAATCAGTTTGTTTGCACTTGGTAGTGCTTGTATTGTATTGTATTGTTGTTTGTTGGATTGAATTTAAACTAAAGTTTGTATAATTCATGAAATGGTTGAATGGTGAATGAGTTGCTTGCATGTGATTGTGTATTGTAGTGCGACCCATAGTTGAGTCTTGTTTGAGTACAGACTCGTAGAAAGAGTCAAGTTGCGAATTAATAAAATGTGGAAAAACACTACAACTATCGAACCAATACACGGTAACATAAACCTATGAACTCACTAGAACGTGAGAAAGTATATGGGAGTAGTAACCTCCCGATAATGGTTAAAGAACCGAATTGATTTAATCCACACAATAAATAATAGTGGAAGTATATGAGTAACCTCTATCTAGAGGATGGATAATTGTTCAAGTTATGAACCTTGAGTAAAGTAAAGCATGGTAAGGGATCACCAAACCCCTTAGAAATATAGTCAAACCCCAATGAGAGGAACCGACTAAAATGAACAATGTCACGAACATGAGAGTATTCGATAAGTAGGGTAAGACCTTAAATCTTAGAATACTAGACATTGAGAATTCCCTAAGCCAATAGATGTTATCGAGAGAGATACCTCTAGGCTAATCCATGAGATTGTGAAATGACTCCCAGAGAGGAGTTTGGGAATTTGAGTAGTCCGGTAGAGAACTGGACCTTGGTGGACTTGAGGAGCTAAATGCATAGCCCCTTTTGTATTTGTAAGCCCAGTGGTGGGTCTTGTGTATGACCCTGCCCGGAGGTCATGAGTAATGACTTAACATATACCCTTGAGTATTGAGTATTGAGAATTGAGCATGTGAGTATTGAGTATTGAGTTGAGACTTGAGAGAATTGAGTTGTAATTGAGTATTGAGTTGAGATTGAGAGTAAGAGGATTTGATTAAGTGTAACCCAAGTGAGTGGGTGACAATGTAGAATGAATTGAGGCATAGTGAGGTATAACCCTCAAGCCTAAGTAAAGAACAAATTAAAATAACCTCTTGATTTGTTTGTTAGTGTTTGTGTTCTTCATTGAACCTTGATTGTGTTGACATACATATATAGCGTATTGTTGCCATGCATAGCTGTTTGAATTTAAATGAACCGCATGCTCTCGCCAAATAGTCGGCGTACTAGCGGGTATGCTGGAAAGTCATATGCAGCAATTTTGCTGAGCCCCTTGGGGCATCGTTTTTTTTGCAGGACAAGGAAGCGATCACCGTTCGAGAGTAGGACGGGGTTGTTACTAAGCATGGTAGTCGTTTAATAAGTTGTATCTGTTTTGTATCGTGGATTGTAAGACCGCCACATGTCATAAGTTTGGGAATTTAGTAGAGACTCAGTATAGTATTGAATGGATATTGTCTTTGTATATTAAGGTATTGAAGTTGTATTTGCTTTGAGAAATGATCCAGGAATGGATTGATAGTGTGGTTGTAGCTAGTACTCGGTATATAAGACCCATCAGACCGATATTGTAATTGCTGTTGGATTTGAGTTTGGATTGGCCATGTTAGTCACGGGAGTGACTAACGGCATTGTTTCACCCCCCGGTGGTTTGAATTCCGCTGCTAGTGTGTTGGTAATGGAGACGGGTTAGGAGTTATTGTGTGATTACCGGTAGGGGTGTTACGATTGATGAAATGCTAGTTGTTTATTTATGTCATTTACGGCTGTTTACATAAACTGTAAAATGAACCAACATGTAATCAACCTCATGTTTAGACGGCTAAATGACCTAAGTGACCTAAAGGGTCTAGGATTACACTTTAGCATATTCAGCATTTCGTTGAGTCTATACGGCACCCCATTACAGGTACATGATCGTGCTGCGAGCCGGAGTGCGGGATCCGGGGTAGACGATATCGACTTTTGTTTTTGCATTCGGACTCTGTTATTTTGTATTTGCGATATCATTTCGGGATTTTAATAGCAACTCACTGTCAAATTTTGGATAGCTAGTTAGCAGTATACCTCTCGAGATTACCTAGGATTAGTATCCCGCTTTTGAACTGTCGGTATAGATGGGTAGGCTGCTCACTAGTGATTATGTGGATATGAAATGTTGTAATTCGGCTTAAGCTTATAATCTCGTCATCACAGTGGATACGGTAGTAATATTAGTTTAGTTGTAGAGATGGATGCTTCGTTGTTCGCATGGGCGAGCAATGGCGGTAACACTCGGGTTTTAGACAATTAGTTTTAATTTTTCTGCTGTGACGCTTTTTATTTTCTGCTACGATTCGTGTTAGTTAATATTATATTAGGGGGCATTAACGGGGGGTGTTACACACAAAGATTGCTACAACATAGTTGATCTAGTCATGATTTTTTTTGATAATTAAGGCTTTGGTCATTTATTAGAATAAAAAAAACTTGGTGGAAACCAGACGGATGGGGTAAGTGCAGGCCTCATTAAAATTTTTCTAAATAAAATCCAGTAGGAAAAAGCCTAGGAAGGAAAAAGAGTATCCAACCATATCCTTAATATAACGAGTCCAAGCCTATAGCCATAGTCAAAGAGCGCAAAATAAAAACATTACAGGAAAGATGAAAGGCATGATTAACTTTTATTACAATCCGAACTCTAACCAACAAATTAGCATCTTCAAAACCGATTGTTGTATTCAAACCTCGCTTCTGCATCTTTCGAAAAAAGAACATGCAATCAAATACTACGCCACTCTACTACCAACTTGGTTACAGCTTTGTGCCTGACCTCTCTAGTCTATGGGTTCGATTTCCGTGTCCCACAGCCGCACCTTCATCCCTTTCCATTCCTTCTTCAGTTCATCATAAAAACAATAATCTTCACTTAAATTATTAGAACTTATTAGAGACATATATATTTGTTATCTGTTATTGAAATACCCCTAAATTAATTTAAATTAATTTAGGGGATTTCTTTTATTAAACCTTTAATAATTTATTAAGTATTAAATTATTATATGGAATGAGGAATATTAAATTATTATATGGAATTATGAATATTAAATTATTATGGGGTTGTGAAATTTATTTAGGGGTTTTCTCCTAATATTATATATTATTATATAGTATTATGATTTAATAATAAGATTTATAAGTCAATAAATCTTGGGAAAATTATTAAATACTCCAAATATATTATAAAGATTTTAGGAAGTGTTGGACCATTGTTTTGAAATATAAAAGTCAATATAAAATTCTAGAAACCTTAAAGCTTATTAAGCCTTGCTAGAGTTGAATTTTTGAGAATGGTCAAACCAGGTCATGAAACCTATACCAATAAATAGGTTATGAAAAACCATGAAGATCGATAAAACGTCAAAAACGGATCATCCTAGCCAAAGTTATGCTAGATTGAAGTTTTGAATCAAATTTTAAGAAGTGCCACGTGTCACTCTGTAAGGGGGCGCTCACACTTAGCCGATTTCTTCCCAGATTTTCGTAACCGAATTCCCTTGCTTAGCCCTAACTTTAGACGGCTATAACTTTCACATTACTCAATATTTTTCCATGCCGTCTTCGCCACTCTCTTCTCCTACAATTCCTCTTTTCAACCATTACTCATACAAACCCTAGATCCTTCTGAGTCAACCGGAAAATTGAGCCAAAGTAGCCACCTTGCGAAGCTGTTCCCAGATTTCCAGAATTTCCTTCGTTTTCAGGTAACTTGCGTCAATCATAACTTCTTCGTTAAGCAACCAAAATTCGATTTCTTTAGCTCGTTGTAAAGATCTCTAATCCCTCTACAACTTTTGTGTTTATGCCCGTCCAATTCGTAACCATTTGGGAGATATAGAGGCCTAAAGTTTCGGTCTTGCCAGCCACATAAATAATACCGAAACAGGAGGTAAACTCGTGTTTTGTGACTTCGATTTCTTTCTGTGTGATGCGAGTTAGGATTAGTGCTTGCTATCACTGTGTAGATCTATGTTTCTTCTTTCTAACGAGCCCAAGAACATGGCCTAACTCGATCTAGAACGTATTTTATAGATCTCCAAAGTTGCCACCACGAACTGCTCAAAGTTCATGTTTTTTTCCAGATTTCCGATTTCGAAATCACCCAAATTCGCACACTCCGGTGAGTTTCCGATCAATTGCTCCGATAATGTAGTTCGTAATAGTATTTCCGACCTAACCCATGTTTCAATTGTGTCAATTACGCTCTAGATTAGGAGAATTTGGCGAATTAATATCCGAATCGTATTATGTTCGAATATAAACCTAACCTTCGAATCGAATTCAAACTCGATGAATATTGCATGAAAATGGGGAAATTAGCATCATTGGAACAGAAATTGTATTACGAATCCATAGAAACAAAAATCACGTGATTTCGTTCTGTAGATTGTGAGGAATCGTCGAATTAGTACTCTCGGTTTGGTAACAGAGGTCGCTGATGAACTCGGTGCTCAGGAGCCGTTCGATCTCAGTTATAAAGATGGACGGCCACGATTAAAACATACGAGTTTAAAGTATAAGTTTTTATATTGTTTCCAGGAATAAACCCTAACTTGTTTAATTAATTTAAATATCTTCCCGAATGTATTTTGACTTGAAATTTAACATAGATTCCTCCTTATTTTATGTAGTTTATTTTGATGTAAATTATTAAGAGTTTTGGAGTTTTTAAACATAATTATGATTTTTTTACAAGTTACGGGTTTTCTGGAATTATTTGCTAAATTAAAAAGATATTTTTATGAATAAAATTTTATAATTGTCTAAAATGTTATATTGCTGTATGTTAATTTGGGAATTTTTTGGGCAATGGTAAAGTGTTTTTAAAAATTGTGTTTAGATGAGTTTTTCATAAGGAAACCTATATATAAAGTTTTTAATGTAATCAAAAATTAAAGTATAGTTGATTAATGAACTTTATAGGTTGGGGAAAATATAATAAGACTAATTACATTTAATACAGTAGTTTATAAATATTTTGGGTATTAACTTTAAGTGAAGTAAAAATTGTTAACATATATTTTATATATACTTATATGAGAGAAAATAATAGAAACTTATATTAAATCAGGAATTTAACTAAACTACATTTATTTATTATATATAATATGGAAAGCTAATATGTTTAATTAAAACTAAGGGAAATACTTTATTTGATAAACCATAAATCAGTTGTGGATAGGTCTAAAAGATATTAAATATAATTACATACAATAGAATTTCTTAAAGAATATTCTGGATAAATCTTAATATATGTAGTTATATATATAATATATTTATATATATATAAATACAATAAAAATAGATAAAGGAAATAACATTCCTTGTGAGAAATATAATAGGAAGGGTTATATATATACACGATAAATTAACAAATAAAAGGAATAAAATACTTATAGAAAATGTAATATGAAGGAATTAATGGGTCAAACTAAAACTAACCTCTACATAATACTAATAATAGAATACTATATGAGGTGGTATTATTTTATGGTTATGAACTGAGTTTTTAGTTACCTTTGAATTTCTAGGATTTATATTAACGGTATTAAAATGCATGTATATATATAGTCGGTGACCACAGTGTAAATCTATAATTGGGTTAAGGAATTAATAAGTTGAAGTTTAGGAATATTTGGAATTGGTTTACATAAAGTGTTACACAAATAGATCTTATTATATAATTAATAATAAAATGAATGAAATACTTTTACATTTAAATGTTCTTATTATATAAACAATAATAAAATAAATGAGTTACTTTTACATCTAAATGTGAAGAGGATAAATAAGTCTAGATTTAATTATTTCTTAATATCTATAGTATTGAGTGGTAACTTAATATTTTAAGATAAAATCATTAAAAAGGGATTATGATATAAACTACATTAAACTATGATTAGGAATTTAATCTAAATAAAATCCTTAAGTTTCTTACACTAGTTAAGCCATATAAATACATTTAACACCAAATATTCAGGATGTGAGTAAATAGTTAAGTAATGTATTTAGTAGTTAGAATTTATAAGAAGGTTTGTAAATCGGAATTTGATACTTAAAATCTTTAAACCTTTAATTAGATGAAACTAGGTTACATAGAGACTATATTGATTTACCTTTTGACACTGGAAATATTAATGTGTCATTTGAATATAAGGTATGGAGATTGTTCAGAATATTTATCTTATTAAGTAATTGATAATTTCACTTACGAACTAGAATTTAATTCTTTGATAAATTCTACCTTATGCTAAGATATATATGTCCATCCTAAATACAATAAAGGAAATTAATTTATTAAGTTGTTCCTTTGATACCTTTGGTCTTGTAAGTAATATAAAATGTATTTAAGACATAAGTTCATTAAAATTTAGTACAAAAGGATTATACATACTCTATGGAGAGATGTATGTAAAAATTAAATACTTGGGAATTAAAATGTAAGTAAGGGTACATAAAAAGGGTTATCTTAAAACACCTATTATATAGGTAATAATTAAGCGAATAATATACCTTGTGGATACTAAGTAAAAGAGTTGGAAGGGTTTGAGTTAATTAAAATATAGTTGTTTCAGGATGAAAGTAATTGAACATCTTAAGACAAGATAATTAAATGGTTATAATATTAAGTCATTCTAAAGTAGAGATAAAATAATTGAGTCTAGTAGTTGTCTCTAAATTACTAAGATCAATGAAGTTGTAATGAAATGCATCTACGACACTATGATTCCGATATACAGGTTGTAGGTCTTAATTAAGTTAAGGGGAAGACTTAATCATCATAAGGATTATCTAGTAAATATTGATAAAATACCTAATCATTACCTTATGGAATAATAGTATAGTATTCTAAGATAAATCCATCATAGGTTATAATACGATGTCTGTCCTAAAGTAAGAATAAAGGTATTGAGCTTAAGGGTTATTATTGAGATTCTAAGACTAATTGAGTAATATAAATGCACTTAAGATATAAATGTATTAATGTGAGAACTACGGTAAGTATTAGTAAAGTGGATAAGAGTGGAACAATTGATAAGTGTTAGAAGAATACATCCCTTGATCTTACAACCTTGGGCTATACAACATTCTAAAACAAGTCGAAGGCTATACTTAACAATTAAGCGAAGGGCTTACAAGATGATCGAGGTTTAGAAATAAGAGTGAGGAATCTATTTAAGTTTGACTTAGGGTATGAGTTATTGATGATAGATTACCTTTAATATTCTTCAGAGTACTGTTGATTGTTTACGCAAGTTCTAGAGCTGCTACAGCGTTATCCAGGTACGATTTCTCGTGCTCAGCTTGACGTGTTTTGGACTTTATGGAATGTTTTGTACGATTTCTCGTGCTCAGCTTGACGTGTTTTGGACTTTATGGAATGTTTTGTACGATTTCTCGTACTCAGCTTGACGTGTTTTGGACTTTATGGAATGTTTTGTACAATTTCTCGTACTCAGCTTGTTGTGTTTTGGACTCTATGGAATGTTTTTGTACGATTTCTCGTACTACGTTATTTTTGCTGATTGACTTGTGGAATGTTTTGGAAAACGCTAACTGACTTTAAGAGGAACTTCTAAAAAGGAAATGGTTGTGTGACTGACTCGGCTTGTGTGACTAACTGAGCCTTGGATGTGGAACTCACTTGGGTATTGGTTTCTTCTACTTGGTGTCCCGTTAGACATTGACTGCTTAGGGTTTACGCTTCTGCACTCTGTAGGACTGAGTGTTTTGGTATTGCTCTGGGTAGTTGGTGATCTAGTGGGAATTTGGAAAAAGGTCAATCTTGGAAATCTTTCTTTAGACGTGCGCGCGTCTTCAATGGTAACAGCAGGGGGCTGTATATCCCTCGCCCATAGGGGCATTGATATTTAACAGCAGGGGGGTATATATCCCTCGTCCATCAGGACATTTTTATTTAACAGCAGGGGGCTGTATATCCCTCGCCCATAGGGGCATTGATATTTAACAGCAGGGGGCTGTATATCCCTCGTCCACCAGGACATTGAAATCTGACAGCAGGGGGCTGTATATCCCTCGTCCATATGGACATTGATATCTGGCGGTGGGGGCCATCTCTCCCAATTGAATTATTCCACTCTTGAGTTATTGGTTCTTGGATCTATCTTATTATTCCTAGTCCTTTGTGACTATCTGAGTCTTTATACTCCAAACGGGAATTGGTTCTAACATCAACAATGGATGCTTACTAACTATGTGGTGTGACTACTTAAGTGGATGACTTGTTTTGGAAGTTCTTTATCATTGTCTTGTTTTCCTTTCTCTTTAAACTTGATTGTTTTGAAGTGCTTTGTCTCTGTTTTACTTTTAAGAGTTTGTTTTCATGTTACTATTTATTTTGAAGAGTTATGTTTTATAAGTTTGTTTTTGGAGAATTGTACCAGTTCCATTCCAGGGAACTGACCCGCCCCTTTTGGGGTGGGCTGCTTGGTTTCATCTTGCAGGTACGAATTGATTTACAGGTGGCCACGAAGAGAATGAGCATTTGGGATGGGACTAGGTTTTGTGGAGAGTTAATGTGTTTAATTTCTATTATGTTTGTGTTAAGTTTTTCTCGAGTTCAGACCGTAGCTTTTGTAGGTTGTAAGTTGTAATTGGTGAGGTTTGGTGCCGGGTGTTTGGAACCCGATGGTCTGTAATCGCCTTAGAGTTTTATTTCCGCTGTATTTATGGTTAATAGGGCGTTACAGAAAGAGAAAGTGGTATCAGAGCGTAGTTACGCTCTGAACCCGAGAAAATATGCCGAGTGAAATACTTAGATTATAGGTGCACTTAAAATTGGGGAACTGGGGTAGAATTGGGAAGTGAGGACTCCAGTAAGGCACGACTCCTAACCCTTTTTGGAATTGTGAACGATTCCTTTACACACTTTTCTTTTGTGAATGTTTGTTGAGTGTGATGTGTTGTTATACCGTTCCAACAGTAAACTACAGAAATATATATATATATATAAGTTTGGAACACCCTATATTAAGTACGATAAGATTTTGGTTGAGATAAACCAAATATTAAGCTATTTATCAAAAGCATACTCATGGAGAATACATTGCTAAAAATGCAATCCTTTAAAAGCTGGTACACAAAATTCCTAGAATTTTAAAGAATACTTTTGGTTGGTTTCCAATTTATTACCTAAAATAATGTTTAAGATAAATCTTAAGTCTAGAAAATTATTAAAGCTAACAAGAACTAGTAGCGTATTAGAAAAGATCAACATCTGAACTTGTAAAAACACATTAAAACTCTATGTTAACTTTAGAAGGAAAACACATAAACCTAACACCCTACGGGAAGTGCCTGGTGCGACGAACTCCTAGGCTGAAAGTAGTGGGGGTGCACACCCACTTCTAGAAGTTTAGGGGCTAGACAAGCCTTGTCATCTAACCGTATATAATCTTCTACGCAGGTGAGGGATTGTGTTGAACTTGAGGGGAAGTGGTGGTAAGACGTTACCATCATGAAATCTTGAGCTAGGCATATTTCATTGCTAACCACAATGAACAAATCAATATTTGTATCTTAAGATCCGGTATTAAAACTCATAAATGTAAAGGGCTTATTGAGTTAATCTTTGGTGAAAAATACCTATATATGGAGGAAGGGGATTAAGTTGGGTGCTCCAAGATACACATCTACCCCTGGTTGGATATAAAAAAAAAATCAATAAAAAAAGTTACTTAAAGATTGAGTGGAGTATACTAAACTAAGTATCAATTGATCCTTAAATACTTGAGTATTGAGCATCTTAAAAAAATAATAAAAAAAAATAAATAAAAAAAATTGAGAGTTACTTAAAGATTGAAAATCCTCATGTTTACTTGGAAGTTTAACATTATACAGGTATAAAATTTTAAAAGACACACTAAGAGTGATATTTACCAATAGCCACCATTGTCTAAGAGAGTACTAAGATTTAATAATCAGAAGAATACTTACATAGAACAAACCTTAAGGAAAATAATTATCAAGAGTGAGTGAGTTTTCATTAGACTAATGCATTTGACCTAAAATTTTATACAGGGTCTCTACCTTAAAAATAATATATAATAATGTATAAATTTTAAGATAAAGGAATCAGATTTTGGACGAACTTTCTAAAATTCTACCTTGGGTGAAGTTATATAATAAGTAAATTTTATAAAGTAAACATAGAAACAATTGAAACTTGAAAAGTCACAGAAAAAAATTTACCTTATAAAGTTTTACTAATAAACCCTTGAAGATGATTTGGAAGATTATTAAGGAATATTAAATGATCTGAAATATTATTATAAACTACTCGTTACACCTGGTTTATAGCTTGGTAATATAATTGATATGATAAATGATCATATATGGACATATAAATTGTATCAGTCATTAAATGAATGGATAATAATCATAAGATAAAATTTTATAACCACCAAGGGAATACAAATACATAACAATCAAGAGATACAGATATATGTAACGATCATAGATAAAATCAACGGTGCAGTAAAATTTACAACAAAGTTGGTTAATAAGGTGTTGAATTCTTTGAATGTGCCATTAGTAGCAGTACGAGGGCGTACCTTAGCTCTTTTAAGGGGGATATGCTGGCATACTCCTCCTTCGTTATCTCATCCGGATTATGCCTCGTTGCATTATTAGCAAAGGGAGAACAGTATTGGCAGAATGAGAGGTGTTTGTATATGCTTGGTTTCTGCATCATGACTCAGTATGTGACTTACTTTGATTTTCAGCATGCTTATATATTGGATATCCTGTGATTCAGTTTGATTTTGAGTAATCTTGAGTGGAATGTTGTTATGAAATGGATGGAAATAAAGGATTGGTTTGGTATGGAACTTCATTGGAACTTTTATTGTTTCAGCACACAAAGCGGTGGTGAGTGCTATATTAGTTGATTTTTAAACTTCGAGGCGAAGTTTCTTTTAAGGGGGATATGCTGAAATACCCCTAAATAATTTAATTAATTTAGGGGATTTCTTTTATTAAAACTTTAATAATATTATTAAGTATTAAATTATTATATGGAATGAGGAATATTAAATTATTATATGGAATTATGAATATTAATTATTATATGGGGTTGTGAAATTTATTTAGGGGTTTTCTCCTAATATTATATATTATTATTAGTATTATGAATTAATAATAAGATTTATAAGTCAATAAATCTTGGGAAAATTATTAAATACTCCAAATTATTATAAAGATTTTAGGAAGTGTGGGACCATTGTTTTGAAATATAAAGTCAATATAAAATTCTAGAAACCTTAAAGCTTATTAAGCCTTGCTAGAGTTGACTTTTTGAGAATGGTCAAACCAGGTCATGAAACCTATACCAATAATAGGTTATGAAAACCATGAAGATCGATAAAAAGAACGTCAAAAACAAATCATCCTAGCCAAAGTTATGCTAGATGAAGTTTTGAATCAAAATTTTAAGAAGTGCCACGTGTCACTCTGTAAGGGGGCGCTCACACTTAGCCGATTTCTTCCCAGATTTTCGTAACCGAATTCCCTTGCTTAGCCCTAACTTTAGACGGCTATAACTTTCACATTACTCAATATTTTTCCATGCCGTCTTCGCCACTCTCTTCTCCTACAATTCTCTTTTCAAACATTACTCATACAAACCTAGATCCTTCTGAGTCAACCGGAAAATTGAGCCAAAGTAGCCACCTTGCGAAGCTGTTCCCAGAATTTCCAGAATTCCTTCGTTTTCAGGTAACTTGCGTCAATCATAACTTCTTCGTTAAGCAACCAAAATTCGATTTCTTTAGCTCGTTGTAAAGATCTCTAATCCCTCTACAACTTTTGTGTTTATGCCCAAGTCCAATTCGTAACATTGGGAGATATAGAGGCCTAAAGTTTCGGTCTTGCCAGCACATAAAATAATACCGAAACAGGGAGGTAAACTCGTGTTTTGTGACTTCGATTTCTTTCTGTGTGATGCGAGTTAGGATTAGTGCTTGCTATCACTGTGTAGATCTATGTTTCTTCTTTCTAACGAGCCCAAGAACATGGCCTAACTCGATCTAGAACGTATTTTATAGATCTCCAAAGTTGCCACCACGAACTGCTCAAAGTTCATGTTTTTTCCAGATTTCCGATTTCGAAATCACCCAAATTCGCACACTCCGGTGAGAGTTTCCGATCAATTGCTCCGATAATGTAGTTCGTAATAGTATTTTCGACCTAACCCATGTTCAATTGTGTCAATTACGCTCTAGATTAGGAGAATTTGGCGAATTAATATCCGAATCGTATTCTGTTCGAAATATAACCCTAACCTTCGAATCGAATTCGAAACTCGATGAATATTGCATGAAAATTGGGGAAATTAGCATCATGGAACCGAAATTGTATTACGAATCCATAGAAACAAGAATCACGTGATTTCGTTCTGTAGATTGTGAGGAATCGTCGAATTAGTACTCGGTTTGGTAACAGAGGTCGCTGATGAACTCGGTGCTCAGGAGCCGTTCGATCTCAGTTAATAAAGATGGACGGCCACGATTAAAACATACGAGTTTAAAGTATAAGTTTTTATATTGTTTCCAGGAATAAACCCTAACTTGTTTAATTAATTTAAATATCTTCCCGAATGTATTTTGACTTGAAATTTTTACCATAGATTCCTTATTTTATGTGTTTATTTTGATGTAAATTATTAAGGTTTGGAGTTTTTAAACATAAGTTATGATTTTTACAATTACGGGTTTTCTGGAATTATTTGGCTAAATTAAAAAGATATTTTTATGAAATAAACATTTTATAATATGTCTAAAATGTTATAGTTGCTGTATGTTAAATTTGGGAATTTTTGGGCAATGGTAAAGGGTTTTAAAAATTGTGTTTATGAGTTTTTCATAAGGATAACCTATAATATAAAGTTTTTAATGTAATCAAAAAATTAAAGTATAGTTGATTAATGAACTTTATAGGTTGGGGAAAATATAATAAGACTAATTAACATTTAATACAGTATGTTTATAAATATTTGGGTATTAACTTTAAGTGAAGTAAAAATTGTTACATATATTTATATATATATTTATATGAGAGAAATAAATAGAAACTTATATTAAATCAAGGAATTTAACTAAACTACATTTTATTTATTATATATAATATGGAAGCTAATATGTTTAATTAAAACTAAGGGAAATACTTTATTTGATAAACCATAAATCAGTTGTGGATAGGTCTAAAAGATATTAATATAATTAAATACAATAGAATTTCTTAAAGAATATTCTCGATAAATCTTAATATATGTAGTTATATATATATTTATATATATATAAATACAATAAAAATAGATAAAGGAAATAACATTCCTTGTGAGAAATATAATAGGAAGGGTATATATATATACACGATAAATTAACAAATAAAAGGAATAAAATAAATTATATAGAAAATGTAATATGAAGGAATTAATGGGTCAAACTAAACCTCTACATAATACTAATAATAGAATACTATATGAGGTGGTATTATTTTATGGTTATGAACTGAGTTTTTAGTTACCTTTGAATTTCTAGGATTTATATTAACGGTATTAAAATGCATGTATATATATATAGTCGGTGACCACAGTGTAAATCTATAATTGGGTTAAGGAATTAATAAGTTGAAGTTTAGGAATATTTGGAATTGGTTTACATAAAGCGTTACACAAATAGATCTTATTATATAATTAATAATAAAATGAATGAAATACTTTTACATTTAAATGTTCTTATTATATAAACAATAATAAAATAAATGAGTTACTTTTACATCTAAATGTGAAGAGGATAAATAAGTCTAGATTTAATTATTCTAATATCTATAGTATTGAGTGGTAACTTAATATTTTAAGATAAAATCATTAAAAAGGGATTATGATATAAAACTACATTAAACTATGATTAGGAATTTAATCTAAATAATAATCCTTAGTTTCTTACAACTAGTTAAGCCATATAAATACATTTAACACCAATATTCAGGAGGAGTGAGTAAATAGTTAAGTAATGTATTTAGTAGTTAGAATTTATAAGAAGGTTTGTAAATCGGAATTTGATACTTAAAATCTTTAAACCTTTAATTAGATGAAACTAGGTTACATAAGAGACTATATGATTTACCTTTTGACACTGGAAATATTAATGTGTCATTTGAATATAAGGTATGGTGATTGTTCAGAATATATTATCTTATTAAGTAATTGATAATTTCACTTACGAACTAGAATTTAATCTTTGATAAATTCTACCTTATGCTAAGATATAATGTCCATCCTAAATACAATAAAGGAAATTAATTTATTAAGTAGTTCCTTTGAAACCTTTGGTCTTGTAAGTAATATAAAATGTATTTAAGACATAAGTTCATTAAAATTTAGAAAAGGATTATACATACTCTATGGAGAGAATGTATGTAAAAAATAAATACTTGGGAAATTAAAATGTAAGTAAGGGTACATAAAAAGGGTTATCTTAAAACACCTTATTATATAGGTAATAATTAAGCGAATAATATACCTTGTGGATACTAAGTAAAAGAGTTGGAAGGGTTTGAGTTAATTAAAATATAGTTGTTTCAGGATGAAAGTAATTGAACATCTTAAGACAAGATAATTAAATGGTTATAATATTAACTCATTCTAAAGTAGAGATAAAATAATTGAGTCTAGTAGTTGTCTCTAAATTCTAAGATCAATGAAGTTGTAATGAAATGCATCTACGACACTATGATTCCGATATACAGGTTGTAGGTCTTAATTAAGTTAAGGGGAAGACTTAATCATAAAGGATTATCTAGTAAATATTGATAAAATACCTAATCATTACCTTATGGAATAATAGTATAGTATTCTAAGATAAATCCATCATAGGTTATAATACGATGTCTGTCCTAAAGTAAGAATAAAGGTATTGAGCTTAAGGGTTATTATTGAGATTCTAAGACTAATTGAGTAATATAATGCACTTAAGATATAAATGTATTAATGTGAGAACTACGGTTAAGTATTAGTAAAGTGGATAAGAGTGGAACAATTGATAAGTGTTAGAAGAATACATCCCTTGATCTTACAACCTTGGGCTATACAACATTCTAAAACAAGTCGAAGGCTATACTTAACAATTAAGCGAAGGGCTTACAAGATGATCGAGGTTTAGAAATAAGAGTGAGGAATCTATTTAAGTTTGACTTAGGGTATGAGTTATTGATGATAGATTACCTTTAATATTCTTCAGAGTACTGTTGATTGTTTACGCAAGTTGTCTAGAGCTGCTACAGCGTTATCCAGGTACGATTTCTCGTGCTCAGCTTGACGTGTTTGGACTTTATGGAATGTTTTGTACGATTTCTCGTGCTCAGCTTGACGTGTTTTGGACTTTATGGAATGTTTTGTACGATTTCTCGTACTCAGCTTGACGTGTTTTGGACTTTATGGAATGTTTTGTACAATTTCTCGTACTCAGCTTGTTGTGTTTTGGACTCTATGGAATGTTTTGTACGATTTCTCGTACTACGTTATTTTTGCTGATTGACTTGTGGAATGTTTTGGAAAACGCTAACTGACTTTAAGAGGAACTTCTAAAAAGGAAATGGTTGTGTGACTGACTCGGCTTGTGTGACTAACTGAGCCTTGGATGTGGAACTCACTTGGGTATTGGTTTCTTCTACTTGGTGTCCCGTTAGACATTGACTGCTTAGGGTTTACGCTTCTGCACTCTGTAGGACTGAGTGTTTTGGTATTGCTCTGGGTAGTTGGTGATCTAGTGGGAATTGGAAAAAGGTCAATCTTGGAAATCTTTCTTTAGACGTGCGCGCGTCTTCAATGGTAACAGCAGGGGGCTGTATATCCCTCGCCCATAGGGGCATTGATATTTAACAGCAGGGGGCTGTATATCCCTCGTCCATCAGGACATTTTTAATTTAACAGCAGGGGGCTGTATATCCCTCGCCCATAGGGGCATTGATATTTAACAGCAGGGGGCTGTATATCCCTCGTCCACCAGGACATTGAAATCTGACAGCAGGGGGCTGTATATCCCTCGTCCATATGGACATTGATATCTGGCGGTGGGGGCCATCTCTCCCAATTGAATTATTCCACTCTTGAGTTATTGGTTCTTGGATCTATCTTATTATTCCTAGTCCTTTGTGACTATCTGAGTCTTTATACTCCAAATGGGAATTGGTTCTAACATCAACAATGGATGCTTACTAACTATGTGGTGTGACTACTTAAGTGGATGACTTGTTTTGGAAGTTCTTTATCATTGTCTTGTTTTCCTTTCTCTTTAAACTTGATTGTTTTGAAGTGCTTTGTCTCTGTTTTACTTTTAAGAGTTTGTTTTCATGTTACTATTTATTTTGAAGAGTTATGTTTTATAAGTTTGTTTTTGGAGAATTGTACCAGTTCCATTCCAGGGAACTGACCCGCCCCTTTTGGGGTGGGCTGCTTGGTTTCATCTTGCAGGTACGATTGATTTACAGGTGGCCACGAAGAGAATGAGCGTTTGGGATGGGACTAGGTTTTGTGGAGAGTTAATGTGTTTAATTTCTATTATGTTTGTGTTAAGTTTTTCTCGAGTTCAGACCGTAGCTTTGTAGGTTGTAAGTTGTAATTGGTGAGGTTTGGTGCCGGGTGTTTGGAACCCGATGGTCTGTAATCGCCTTAGAGTTTTATTTCCGCTGTATTTATGGTTAATAGGGGCGTTACAGTTATATGTAATATTCTGTTACATATAACATATGGGTACTAGTCTACTATTTGTCTGTCTGTATATATAGTAGATGTAGTCCGCGTCTAATATCAATTCATTCACTCTCACTCTTCTGTAACTCCTCTCCTTTCTGTAATCGGGCACCTTGCCCTAATCTCTCAATCAATACAGAAGTCTTCTTTCTTTCTCGGTATATGCTTAATCTGCTGTAACTTTGATATGGTATCAGAGCCCCTGTGAAGCTCAAATTATCTTCCGCACTCATGGCAGATGACATCCTCGAGGAAGAACAAGAAACCCAGTGGAAGAAAGATGACGAAGAAGAATCGGAGTTGCAAGACGCGATTTCCAGACCAGATCAAGATTTTAATGATCCACTATATTTGCATCTGTCCGACGCCACGAATCATAATTTCGGGTTGAGATTCAAAGGAGGACCTGGTTTTGACCAATGGAAGAGAGCGGCGACGATCGCACTCAAGGCCAAGAATAAGTTTGGCCTCGTCAATGGTCAAGTCACTGAACCAGAAAAGATCTTGTTATATTCATGAGATGCCCTTGTTTTCTTTCCACAACCCCATTTTGTTGGGGGTGTGGGAACAACTTGTTTGATGTATAATACCTTTTTGGCGGAAAAAGTTAATACCATCTTGTGATTCCCAAGTTCTCTAGCGTTATCAGATCGAACAATTTTCACCCTTTTTTCAAACTGAACTTCTACAAGTTGTATAAAGTCTTTGATGGTTTGCATTCCTTCTGATTTGTGCTTTAGAAGCCTAACCCATGTTCCTCTAGTGAAGTCATCAACTACAGTTAAGAAATATCTATACCCCTCCCTAGTAAGGGTCCTCATGGGACCGCACATGTCAATATGTATCATGTAGAAAGGATCTTTACTTCTTATTTCAGAATTTGGAAAAACAAGCCGTTTGGCTTTAGCTTTATAACAAACTGTACAAGGCAATATACCAGGGGCAGAAAAGGTTTTTCCAATATTCATTTTCAACAACTTCCTAGAAGAAATATGGCCTAACTTGCTATGCCATAGAAAGAAATCTTTGGTGACGGTATTACTGTTTTTCCTATTGACAGAACTAAAAGCAGCAAACATTCTTTCTTTTCTTTCAGCTATATATTTTCCTAGAGCTATTACATCAAGAAAATATAGCCCATAACGTTGGTATCCAATTTTGGTCAGAGAATCAGTTTCAGAATCCTGCAAAAAACAATCACCATTGGAGAAAACAACAAGCATATTCAATTGTTCTGTCAATTTACTAACTGAAACTAAATTGAACATAATACAGGGTGCATATAAAACATTCAACAGTTTCAGATTAGGACATATAAACACAGATCCTGAATTGGTCACAGAACAATTTTGTCCATCAGGCAATGTTAGTTTTCAGTTGCAAGGTAAACAGGTTAAATCTTCAAAAACAGATTTGTTTCCTGTGACATGTTCCGAGGCTCCTGAGTCCATTATCCATGCATGATTCAGATTGTTAAGAAAATGATTATCAGATTTCTGTAAATGGAACGAACAGGGTTGAATGTGGTTACCAGAAAAGTTACCGAAGTTACCACTTTGACTGTGTGTTTCTTCTCTGGTGGAATTTGTTTTCTGTTGTAGGTACTTCATCAGCCCTTCAACTTGATCAGCCGTAAAACCTGCCATGGGAGAGGCGTTTTCTTGGGAGGTTCTCTTGGTGAGGTTTCTTGTTCAACGGCAGATGCCACAACACGGATTAAAACCTGCCACGGGAGAGGCGTTTTCTTGGGAGGTTCTCTTGGTGAAGGTTTCTTGTTCAACGGCAGATGCCACAACACGGTCTTGCTTCAGATTTTGGTTCTGGTTACCTTCTTCAGGAAAACCAACGATCCACCAACACTGGGATCGAGTATGCCCAAGCTTTGCACAGTTGGAGCACTTTGAAGTGGTTTTCTTTCCCCGCTGTTGATAGTACTTGGCGATTTATTGAATTTCTTCGTCACAGGTTTCTTCCCGGTTTGGGTAAAGTTCTTGCTTGCTAGGGTTAGAGTGTTGTCGCTTCCTTCTGATGTTGCTTCCGTCATGTTTCTCCCATTTTCATCTTGAGCAAGGATACTGTAAGCACGATCGAGATCTGTGAGAGGGTTCATTAGGAGAATCGCCCCTTTTGCTTGTTTAAAATCTTCGTTCAGGCCATCTAGGAACTTAATAAGTCTGTCTTGTTCCTCCCGTTCCTCTAATTCATTTCCGGCGCCACAGGAGTACTTTAGGGTTTACGGCATCCCTCCAATCTGTCCCAGAACTTCTTCAGCTTTGTGAAATATGTGCTGATAGTGTTGTTTTGTTGGGTCAATTGAGCGATTTCTTTCTGAATAGTATAGATTTCTGGACCATTGACGAGGTCGAACCGCTTGCAGAGACATTTCCACATCAGGTAGGCGGTCTCACACTAAACTATGCTCTCGCCGATTTCCTTGTCAAGCGAGTTAATAATCCAGCTCATTACCATGTTGTTGATCTGTTCCCACATGGGTGCCTTTCTGAAGCCTTATCTGGTTCAGTGACTTGACCATTGACGAGGCCAAACTTATTCTTGGCCTTGAGTGCGATCGTCGCCGCTCAAAAAAAAAACACAGTTAAGGAGATCCACAAGACCACATAAAGTGCCAGTTAAGTTCCATGATTACGTGTGCTCCAGCAGTGTAAATAAAGATGTCTACTCAGAAATAATTTCACAAAGGTTACGTGACAAGGCCTATTCTTTACTGTCACATAACTCTCTCTCTCTGGACAGTCTGACTCATATCATACCAAACAAAACAGTCACCACTCTCTCTCTTATAAACTCTTCTGAAACCGTCCTTGATCAAGTCATGTCTCTCAAAGAACCCGTTACTTATGAGGAAGCTAGTAAGGACCCAAGATGGACTGAAGCTATGAAACAAGAATTTCAAGCTTTGAAAGAAAACAAAACATGGTCCACAGTTGATTTACCACATGGGAAGAAAGCCATTTCTTGTAAATGGGTTTATAAAACAAAACTGAAAGCTGATGGCAGCTTAGAGCGCTTTAAAGCTATACTTGTTGTTAGGGGGTTCACTCAAAGGTATGGGTTTGATTACAAAGAAACCTTCTCTCCTGTTGTAAAGCTTACCACAATTAGAGCCTTAATTATACTTGCTTCAAAGAAAGGGTGGGACATTGATCAACTAGATGTTAACAACGCCTTCCTTCATGGAGACTTGAAGGAAGACATTTACATGAAAATACCACAGGGGCTGTCTGTTTCAGATACAAATAAGGTTTGCAAATTGCACAAATCCTTGTATGGACTGAAACAAGCCTCTAGGCAATGGTATGATAAGCTTGGAACTTTCCTCAAAAATCTAGGTTATAAACAATCCAAGAATGACTACTCTCTTTCTCAAAGAAACTGAATAATAAATCTACCTTCCTTGGAGTTTATGTAGATGACATTCTCATAACCGGTAATGACAAAACAAAAATCAAAAGGTTGAAAGAGAAACTGCATGAAGAGTTTAAGATCAAGGATTTGGGTAGACTCTCTTTCTTGGCATGGAGTTTATTGAAACCAAAGATAGGCTGATAATGACACAGCAAAAATATGCAACCCAAATGCTTTTAGACTATGATATGCACGACTGTCGCACCTCTGTCTCACCATTACCACTGAATCAGAAACTGGACAGAAACACCGGCATCCCTCTTGAAGATCCAACAGTATACAGACGGCTGATAGGGAAGTTGATCTACTTAACTAATACTCGTCCAGATTTATCTTATAGCATTCAATATTTAAGTCAGTTTTGTCAGTTACCTACAAATGAACACATAAGTGCTGCATACCATGTTCTATCATATATCAAAGCAACACTAGGGTTTGGTATCTGTTTAAATAAACAGAACACATTTGGTCTTTTGGCCTACTGTGATTCTGACTGGGCATCTTGCCCCATAACCAGAAAATCTGTTTCAGGTTTCTACATTTTGTTAGGTGGTGCTCCTCTCAGTTGGAAGTCAAAAAAGCAGGTCTCTATAGCTCTTTCATCAGCCGAAGCAGAGTACAGGGCTATGAGGCAAGTTACCAGCGAGCTCAGCTGGCTCACACGTCTCCTTCATGAACTTGGGGTGCAGAATATTCAGCCGTTACCACTCAAGTGTGACAATCTAGCTGCAGTACACATAGCCAAGAATCCCGTGTCTCATGAGCGGACAAAACATATTGAGCTGGACTGTCACTATGTGCGAGATCAGATTCAGACCGGGCTCATTCAAGTTCAGCATATTCCAGGAAGCAAACAGCTAGCGGATGTTCTTACCAAGCCATTAACTGGGAAGAACTACAGAGACACTTTACCAAAGCTGGGCATGTCTAGCACAGAGAAAAGACTTATTTTCCAGCAAAACTAAGTCTCGAGGGGGGATATTAGAGACATATATATCTGTTATCTGTATATGTAATATTCTGTTACATATAACATATGGGTATTAGTCTACTATTTGTCTGTCTGTATATATAGTAGATGTAGTCCGCGTCTAATATCAATTCATTCACTCTCACTCTTCTGTAACTCCTCTCCCTTCTGTAATCGGGCACCTTTCCCTAATCTCTCAATCAATACAGAAGTCTTCTTTCTTTCTCGGTATATGCTTAATCTGCTGTAACTTTGATAGAACTCAGAAATCATTCACCGGGAATAGCTCTTGGTCCATCTCCAAACACCCAATCTTGCCTTGCACACTATCTTATCCACAGAGAAATTTTCTCCTACGAAGATTAGATTATTCCGAATTGTCCAAATGCTTAACGGTTTCCATTACTTGATTTCATTACATACATAAACTATGGCCGATCAGAATGATGTCTTTCTGAAGCAGAATGTCTACAGTTACTAGCCTGCCCGAAAACTAGAAACCATAACAGCATTTCAATCCTGGGTTCGGCCCATCCACTCCACGACACTTTGATATCTTCTATTGGGTTGGCTTCAGCTAATCTGCTCATCATGTCATGGTACATTGATCTGGTTGAACCAAAGGTCATGGAAACCTAATCACTATCATAATTATCATAAAAAAAACAGCGCCCCTATTCATTCTGTGAGATAGAAAAATATGAAATTCTGGAAAAACAAGTCCATGCAAAGTTCTTGCTCGTAAGCGAATAAACCTCTACGTCATAATAAATCTCAACTCCACTCATTATTAGACCACTGTCTCATTTAAAATATTGTAGCATCTCTCTGTATACTTACTCGATAAAGGTGAGGGAATACCTCTCTTAATGACCTGTTTCCCAACCACACATTAGTCCAGATTTCGATATACTTGCCGTTTCCAACCGAATTAGCAGCTTGTCTCTGCATACTGTTAGAAAACAACAGTATTTATCTAAAATAGAGGTAAGAAGACTATGACTTACTAAACCGTATGAACCAAGAGAATAAGAGATTGGCTTATCTGCCGTGTATATAAATATTGAATGAAAAGATTCATCCGCTTTACAACCTAGATGCCTACGTATATATATACAAGGAAAGCTAACAAACTAACGAAATAAAGTAGGAATACTAATTAACAAACTAAAGGAAAAATAATAAACAAATAAGTTTGTTAATAGTTTGTTACAACAGAAGAAGAAAGATAAGGAGAAATAAAACTGGGTAAAAGAAAAGAAAGATTTATATTTACGTCTGTAAATGTGAAAATCATTCTTAATCCAATACCCCCTCAAGCGGTAGGGAAGCAAGATTGCCAAGGCTTGACTCCTTATTAATTCCCATGCCCATACGACAAATTTGTTCTGTATAACTAGAACCAGGGAGAACCTTTGTCAACTTTAGTTGCGAGCTGATCTTTGGTAGAGACATAGAAAACATCCACCAATCCTTGTTGAATTTTCTCACGGACAAAACGACAATCCAACTCAATGTGTTTGGTGCGCTCATGAAAAACTGGATTCCGAGCAATATGGATGGCAGATTGATTATCACACTTGACTGGAACTGGAATAATACCTGGAACACATAACTCATATAACAGACGTGTCAACCAAGTTAGTTCAGCCGTAACTCTTCTCAAGGACCGATACTCTGCTTCAGCACTAGATAACGACACTGATCCTTGCTTCTTAGTTTTCCATGAAATAGGACTATTACCAAGAAAATTATAATAACCAGAAACAAATCTTCTAGTATTAGGACAAGCAGCCCAGTCGGAATCACAATAAGCCAGAAGCTTCATATCCCTGTCAGGACACCGTGCCAAAACAATACCATAAGTGATGGTTCCCTTAACATACCGAAGAGCATGTAAAGCCGCCTTCATATGAACATCAGTAGGATCTTGCATAAACTGACTCAGAACTTGAACAGTGAAACTAAGATCAGGACGAGTATTAGACAAATAATTTAGCTTTCCAACCATACGCCGATACGAAGTAGGGTTATCTAACAATGTGCCATCAGTCCTGAGAAGCCGCTTACCAACAACCATGGGGCCAGCTGCAGGAGTGAGAGAAGCACGACCATATTCGTCAACCATGTCCTGACAAAACTTTTTCTGAGACAACACAAAACCCTTGTCAGCTTCAACAAACTCAATTCCAAGGAAGTAATGGAGTTTACCCAAATCCTTGATCTTAAAATTATCATCCAAGGCCTTCTTGACCTTATCAATGTCATCCTGATGTGTACCTACTGTCAACATATCATCAACATACATAGCAACAAAAATGATACAATCTCCATCCTTCTTGTAGAACAACGAATAATCATTCTTAGATTGTGTAAACTGTAAGAGTCGGAGAAAGCCAGCAAGTTTGGAAAACCATTGTCGCGATGCTTGCTTAAGACCATATAAAGATTTTTAAGGAGACGGGTTTTATTTCTTCCTTCAATTGTAAGACCATGAGGTATCTTCATATAAACTTCTTCATCAAGGTTTCCATGCAAGAATGCATTATTAACATCGAGTTGATTAATAATCCATCCTTTGGACAAAGCAATAGTAACAAGAGCTCGTATAGTAGTTAACTTAACAACAGGAGAAAAGGTTTCATGGTAATCATACCCATACCGTTGAGTAAAGCCCTTAGCTACCAAACGAGCCTTGTACCTTTCCAAAGTTCCATCAGATTTCAGCTTGACCTTGTACACCCATTCAGCCAATGGTCTTCTTTCCTTTTGGCAAATCCATAATTTCCCAAGTATTATTTTCTTCTAAAGCACATAACTCTTTCTGCATTGCTTCTTGCCAATGTGTGTGAACAATTGCTTCCTTGTATGACTCGGGTTCACATGTGTCAAAAACGCTAGACGAAGCTCTAGCTGACAAAAGCACTATAGAAGTAGCTAGAGGAACGTCAGTCAACATATCAAAACTAGATAATAGACTCGCAGAATTACCAGATTCATAAACTCGGTCATCAAGTATATCTCGAAAAATAGTGTTACACACATAATCCTGTAAATATTTCGGTGGCTGACTAATCCTCGCTGAGCGCCTGAGATCAGTATGCGTGCGCTCAATATCAAGCGCTGTAACATCTGACTGTTCCACATCTGACTGTCCTAGTGGCCCACTAAAAGTATCATGCATGTGCTCACCAATGTTGGAGGATTTGTCTGATCGAGTGGCGCATTAGAAGCAGATACATGTGATGGTAATGCGGTTGAAGAGAGAGGGCCAGCAGAGCGATCAATCACGGCATACTAATCACCACGATTTCCAATATCACAATCATCATAGAATGAATGATTAATCTCAGGAACTGCACTGGCATCACGAGTTAGAATATCGACCGCATTCTCACGAAAAGGAAATATATGAGAATGAAAATGTACATCCTGACATACTTCAATTTTTAAAGTATGTATGTCCATTACTCTATATCCTTTTTTCCGTGGATCAATACCAATGTAAATACAGGCTTCAGCTCTAGAATGAAATTTACCTTTCTTTGCTCCAAGATTAGTTTTGTAACAAAGACATCCAAACGGTTGTAACTCATCATTTGAAGGTACAATTCCATATAAGACTTCAAACGGTGTTTTACCTGACAAAGCTTTGGTAGGCAAACGATTAATTAGATAAGTCGCATATAATATGCACTCACCCTAATAAGCAATCGGCACATGAGACTGAAAGTAGATAGCCCTAGCAGTCTCCAAGAGATATTTATGATTACGCTCCACTACTGCATTCTGCTGAGGAGTATAAGCACAAGTAGTCTGATGTATAATTCCTTCTTGAGCATAAAATTTCTTCCCTTCATTTGAACTCCCTAATTCATTGGCATTATCTGATCTGACAATTTTGACCTTACTATCAAATTGTCGTACCACCATTCGGATAAAAACAACAATTGCTCCCCAAGCCTCTGCTTTCTGTTTTACCAAGTGAACCCAAGTAGACCGTGTGAAGTCGTCAACAAAACACACAAAATATCGGTAACCATTGTGCGTATTTTCACGAAAAGGACCCCATACATCAATATGAACCAATTCAAAAGCACGACTTGTTTTAATCATAGAATCCTTAAAAGGCAAACGTTGTCCACAGGACTTATAACAAACATCATAGCTACATTAGGATGAAAGTCTTTGTTCTTAATCAAACCCATCTTAACAAGTTTAGAATAAGGAACATGTCCTAATCTAATGTTCACATCACGTGCTTTATTGTGAACAAAACCAAAAAATAAAGATTATTGCAGCCCAGAATCATTCGTAGCATCTAACAGCCCATGCGCATGACTTGCATCGCGTCCAACTGTAGCACCCGCAATTTCTCCTGGCTGGTACATTGTTTGTGGATCAAAAACATACAGCCCACGCTTGAGCAGCCCAATAATTCTAAGCTTTGGGTAAGGGCCCTGTATCACACATTGTGATGAGTTAAAGCACAACGTACATCCATATCGATCAGCCAGTCTTCTCACCGAAATCAAACTGAAGCAAAAATTAGGAATAAATAAAACATCAGTCAAAGTAATATCATTGTTGATTTTTTAACACCAACCCAGCTTACGAACTGAGACCTCCCATCAGGCAATGTTACAGCCTTCCGTTCGCGTAAATGTCTCCAGTTCTCAACTAAATTTCCTAACCCTGTCATATGATCTGTGACTCCAATATCCAAAATCCACTGTCCAGATAAACCAGATTTTGAAATTGTTTGCTTGCTTAAGGACAAGGATTAATAAACAAAGATTCAGTATTACCTGAAAAACAACAATTTCCAGATGCATCCTCTTTGTTTCCTTGCACACTTGCCTGTATCAACTCATTAATTTGTTGCAGCTATTCTTGTGTCAACAGATTCGAAACAGCACCTGATTCATCAGCCTGAACCAAGTGAGAATATCCCTTCTTCTTCTACGACAATACTTTTTCCTTTCCATGGAGTTTAAAACAATCTTTCTCTATATGCCCGGGACGTTTGCAATAATTGCACTTTCGCAGCTGAAAACAATCAGCATAACTGTGACCTGGTTCTTGCAATGAGAACAAATTACCTTGCGTTTGTCAAAAGAATCTGATCGTTTCCCAGTAAAGTTGTTGTTGCCCGTTGAATAAAAAGACATAGATTCTTCTCTGAGATTGGTGTCGCCTTGCTGGTTTTCTTCTTGAACAACAAGGAAAAAAGCCTGCTCAAGTGAAGGCGTCTCCTTTTTCGCTAAAATGTGTCCTCTGATAGGTATAAACTGACTTATTAAGACCCCATCAAAATTGTAATAATTGATCATCTTTTTTCCACTCATCAAGAGAAGTCTTTTTAGGTGCACTTACATTCACCACAGCTACAAGAAAAATAGACGTACTAGGTCTATTTCACCCCAAACTTTCTACAGGTTTGTAAAATATTCAGACACAGATAAATCCACCTTGCTTTAAATCCTGTTGCTTCAACTTTTTGTAAAGTTGCTAAATCTTTTTACTCAAAACGTGTACAAAGTGATCCTATACCTCTTTTGGATCTTCAGTGTACATAATACTCTAAGCAATGTTAGCATCCAAAGCGAGGTTATCCAAGAAACAACAAGAGAATTTGATCTTTCCGCAGCCAAGCGAACCGTGTCCTTCTCATCTGGTTTCTGAACTTTCCCTGTCAAAAACACATGCTTGTTCTTGGCCTTCAATGCTTGCACCATGGTCCACTTCCAACCAAGAAATCCTGTTCCATCAAACTTAGGTTCAAGTGATAATCCAGGATGCTCAAAAGGATGAACATACAAATGATCACTAACATCAATTGTATTGGCTGTCTTTGATGCCTCAACTGCTCTGATCCATGTTAGAAAACAACAATATTTATGTAAAATGAGGTAAAAAGACTACGGCTTACTAAACTGTATGAACCAAGAGAATAAGAGATTGGCTTATCTGCCGTGTATATAAATATTGAATGAAAAGATTCATCTGCTTTACAACCTAGATGCCTACGTATATATATATATATATACAAGGAAAGCTAACAAACTAACGAATAAAGTAGGAAACTAATAACAAACTAAAGGAAAAATAATAAACAAATAAGTTTGTTAATAGTTTGTTACAAAAGAAGAAGAAAGATAAGGAGAAATAAACAGGTAAAAGAAAGAAGATTTATATTTACGTCTGTAAATGTGATAAATCATTCTTAATCTAATACATACTTCCCGCGTCAGTGAATTCTACATTGTTGCCGATAAACCAGTAGCCCATGCCTCATTAATACTACAAACTCTTCGAGTTATCAGTCCGCTGTTCATTCCATCCTTGATATCTTTAACGGAACAAATTATATTTCTCCAAAGAGATCTCTTGTTTTTGTTCATATTTCCACCTCCACTTAGCTAAGAAACTAAGGTTCTTAATCTGTAAATCAATAAGGCCTAACCCACTAGCATTTCTCAGTTTCGTCAATTTTTTTTCCACGCCACTGATAAGTGCGAAATACATATATTTTTAGGGCTTTATTCTTACTATTTTCACAATAATTCATGTCGTATTTCTCACTTATCATATGCTTTTCCTTAGATTTATGTTTTAATGTGAACTGATACATTTTATATGTCTTATGCAGTGAAAAGTCTACGAATGCATAGAATATTTCATGAGGATTCCAACGCAACAAACGAGGAAACAAATGAAGCTAAAACGAAGAATCTAGGCCCCACTGAAGTTGTGTTCGACCTTGCGTCCAGACCTGCAGGCCGGACATAGGCCCAGAGGACTTATAGAGACGTCCGAACTTATGTCCTGACGAGTTGGGTTGGACGCCTGTTATACCCAAAATTTTGACCCCCTGGTTAAGGTCTACGAGGTTGTGAGAGCCATCTCCATCAAACAGTAAGAGACTCCGGCCCGATCGGCGTGTCCAGGGCCTGAGGAGCAGTTTCGTCATTGTCAGGGGCGTTTTCGTAATTTTTAGGGCTTCTGAGTTCTCCTATAGGCTTTCTCTCTCCTCCAAAGGGTGCCAAATCAGCTCGAAATGCTTTGATATTTTAACCCATGATAGAGATGACATTTTAAGCATAATGGCGTTGGAATTCTGATTTTTCGAATTTCCAATAATTTTCTAGTAATTTCTGACTGAATCTGACGAAATTCAATTAAAAATGCTCCAGCATTTAAAAATTCGTTTCCACCTCAGAAAATTCATAATATCCATTCTTGACATGTGGTTAAAATTTCATAGCAAATTCCTTTGGGAAGTTACTTAGTTAAATATCGAAAAATCTTACTTTTACTAATTCTCTTTATCTTTAAGAAAGTCTATATAAGGGGATAGGTTTT
This sequence comes from Limonium bicolor, assembly GCA_023374045.1. NCBI lineage: Eukaryota > Viridiplantae > Streptophyta > Magnoliopsida > Caryophyllales > Plumbaginaceae > Limonium > Limonium bicolor. The sequence goes on along the minus strand of CM041778.1, from coordinate 319,172,389 downwards.
TGGATAAAAGGAGAACCTCACATACGGAAGAACCCTAGAGAGTCAGAAAACACGGCCTCCTCTCTCTCTCTCACGTTTTTCCAACACCCGGCCACCCAAATCATACTGAAAATCCCCCGAAATCACCATCTAAACACGTTTTCCAATCCCCAAAGCACCAATAATCATCAAAACCTCACAAAAACACCTCTAAAACGTGAAGAACAGCAAGAACAACCAACAACCAGAAGCTTGGGTCGAAATCCTCTCGGGTCTGCCATCAACGGAGCACTCGACGAATCCTGGTGTGAAGAAACGTTGTGAATCCGAAGGTAAAACAGGTAGAAACTCCACTTCTCTGATTCACCACGTATTATCTGTCTTGCCTCAAAATTTGGGCTTAAACTAACCTTCGTACGCTTCTGTATTGCTGTTTATTCAAGCTTCTGTCCAATAACTTGTTTACCAATTTCGTGCATAATTCGAATTCAAATTGAGAACTTTCGACCACTAACGTATTGTACATCTTTCAGGCTACACACCCATAAAATTTGAGCCGAAAACACCTTTGGGAACAGCCTCAAAGCCGCCGTCCGAGGGCTGTCCGCACCCACGGACGTCGTGTCCGGGGTCCCGGACTCCCTGTCCGTAAGCTCGGACACCCACGGACGCGGCGGGATTTAAAAATTCAAACTTAGGTTTTTCTAACGATGTCCGGGCCCACGGACATCCTGTCCGTGGCCCCGGACTTTGCAAATTTTTGTTTTCCTTTAATTTCGACTCTTCTGTGTATTTAGGTTAACTGGGGTCCGTGGTTTCGGACATTAGGTCCGTGGCTACGGACGGAAATGAAATTTGACCTAATTCTGCCTCCGAAACCCTAGTTTAGGTAATTTCACTTTTCACTTTAATTTTCTGTCAAAAAATGCTAAAAACACAAAAAAACAGAAGCTTGCGCACTTAGGTTAAAACGACTCGTAATAAGCCGTAATTAAACTAAGTAGAGGAAAAACGACTTCTAGGGCAATGAAAGTAATTGAACCCTAATTAAGTCGAATATCAAGCCCCCGAACCCGAACTCTCCTTTCCTAATTTGATCCAGGTTAAAATTAGGTGGCGACTCATAATAGGTTCCAGTGAGCTAGCTTAGGTTGTAATAATTATTGTTATATGACATAGTTATTAATCTTAGGCTATAAGTGGACCTAAAACCCAATCAGATCCTAATCAGCCTTAATCAACATAGGATAGGGTTTAAAATCGAGGCTCACAGACTGGCGACTCTGCTGGGGACAAACTCTTAATATTAACTTGTTTAATTTTAAGAAAGAGGGCTTAACTCGAAAAATGTTTATTTATGGCTTTATTACTTTGTTTGTTTACTTTTGTGTGCACTTTAATTTTCTGCACCTTTACATCATATGAGAGCGAGGGTCCACCTAAACCAATTTCACCCCGGGACCCGTTTGAGGGTCCCCTGTCTGGGACTCACACCTTTTAGGTGATGTGAATAGCGGGGGAAAAGGAGGATGTCGTCTAACCACATCCCCTTAATACCTGGGCCTTAGCCCCAAGCGTTTCCCTGGCAGTGTCCTTACCTAGCCCATTGTTTGGTCAGTCAAAGACCCGCCGCAGACGTACACCTTCAGGTGATGTGAAAAAAGTGGGGAAGCCCAAGAGAATAGCGTGCAAGCCCTATTCCTTTGTGGCGACCTGGGCCCAAGCCCCAAGCACCTCTCCGGATCGATCCATACCCAAATTGATTTAACCGTCAAGTGAGGACATGTTGAATTTGTGTGGGCCTTGTTTGCTTGTATGATCGGCCCACTACCCAGCCTAGAGATTGATAGGAACTTCTCCTACATCAACCTAGCCCAACGCGAATTGCAGCTCTATTGTTTGTGGCCCAGAGGCCCTGTTTGGTTCAACATGTGCGTCGTTCGGGCTTCGGCCCAAAAGCCTAGACTTAGGTGATTCTCTTCTGGCCCATTTTGAATTATCCAATAGTTCTAGGCCCATAAAAAGGAAATTCACCTGAACTTGAAATAACTCACAAGTCCTGAAAATAAAATCTTTTTCGGCTTAGCAACCATCTTCTCTGGCCCAAAGAAAGTTGGGCCCATTCGTGATTTAGGGATCGTTCCAGCCCATGTTCTTTATTTCAGGCCCAACACATTTCGGCCCAAGGGCTCATTCTAGTCTAGGAAAACTCTTCACTCGGGCTCTGACCCAAAATCCTAGATCTAGGTGCCATCTTTTAGGCCCAACCAAAACCACTCGGCCCAAATTCCAGTTCATATATAGAGCAATCAGTCCGCCCCAAGTACCCACTCATGACTCATTTCATCTAGGCCCATAGACTAGTTCATAGTTTTGGCCCATGAGCTTCGCTCTCAGTCCAGAATTTCAGCCCATAAAACATTTGAATCCAAGATAGTTTGCATAATTCATTCATTCCAGTTTCCGGCTTCAAGGCCCAACAAGAACACCAAAAAATAAATAAGTCATCACGTCATTTCACCGTCATCCACTATCTTGATCACATACATCCCATGTGTCTCACCACACTCCCCTCTCCACATGAAACTCATTCTTGCGCGGGAATATCTCACCTCCTTGTCGGCTTCCACCACTTGTCACCTCTCGATAGAAAGTTTCACCGTACACTGAAAGCATCCCACTACCATGCTTTACTTTCATCACTACATCACTCCACCAAACAGCAAGACTTCATCGCCACGTACCACCACACATACAGCCACCTCCAACGAATAACCTGGGTATTCAAAGGCTTGTCAAAAAAACCCCACAATAATACTGGGGGCAATCTGAGTTAAGGGTCGATAATGTTTATTTCATTGATTTAAAGCGCGTGAACAAGTCTCTGAGTGAACATTTCGCGAGAGTGCCTTGAGCGGTAAAACCATGAGTGAAAGAGCATGTCATTTTTACGTGACTCTAGAGATCACATTCAAAGTAAGGAAAACGGCATAACTCCGACCGAAGGAGACACTTTGTAAAAAATTTACGATTAAACCTGTGAAAAGTAAAACAAAGAACGGATACACAACTATCAGGGATGACGAAGCACCTAGGTACAGCACCACACAGCCAAAAGCCTGTGGACCCAGACATTAAACCCTAGGCACCCCCGCTGAGCTTTTCATATATGACCTCTTTCACAATGTTACAAGCTCCACAAACAAGCCAACCAATGATGAATAACCAACCCGGTGACCAAAGGAAGCAAGGAGCCCGACTTTTGAGCAAAACACTCACAAGTCCAAAGAAGCAGAACCGCTACCAGCATGACAAGCGATCCGTAAATGGTCCCAAAGTGACACAGGATCCAAATGAGCTAGCATCAAAACAGCTCTCAAAGTTCAAAACCGGGAAACACAAGAACCCGAGAGGAAAGAAATCCAAAGAAAGGCAAACCTGAAAAGCCTTGAAGAAAACCCAAATTGGAAGAAGGAGAAAGGATGCAAGAAACAATTCAAAAATCCAGAGTCCCAAGCGAAGTCATCACGAAGTAGCCAGAACGACTTCAGGACAAAGAAAGCAAGTCCGAGAGAAGGTGCAAGTTGCAGCTTTGGTCACCCTTATAGCTCCACATATCCTAAACATTCCTCCATCGTCCCATTGTCTTTCATTACACCCTATAGCCATGTTATAAGCTCAAAAGACTTCCGACTTAGTAGTTGTGTATCCAATCACGTGAAAGTAACAGGTTGAACGCGTAAATCGAACAAATGTCAAATTCAATGGTTGAGATGTCTTGACCCAAAGGGAGAGTACGAGCGCAAGCATCAAATACTTTGAGTGTAGATAGAAAGCACCACATCAAGATAAACCCTGACCTTGTGAGAGTGAGACTTGTTTTGTGCAGTTAATCAAAGAAAATACTGGGGGCAATCGATCGTTCCGATCGATTGCCATAAAATCCTAAAAAACTCGGATTGCCTTAAGGAAAAATACGGGGCAATTGTTGGTCCCAACAATTGCAACAATGACACTGATTGAGTCCCAAAAATCCAAAATCAAAGGATCAAACCCTCCTCATATCACACAGGCCCGTCCTAAGCCCCACCTCCACATCAAACATCCGCAGGCCCGTCCTAAGCCCTACCTCCTCATCAAAAGTTCCACAGGCCCGTCCTAAGCCCTACCTCCTCATCAAAAGTTCCACAGGCCCGTCCTAAGCCCTACCTCCACATCAAATTTCCTCAGGCCCGTCCTAAGCCCTACCTTCACACTCAAACATCCGCAGGCCCGTCTTGAGCCCCACCATCTCCAGGTTTGGCATAAACCCAAGTCCTTCTACATTCTTTTGGGCCCATCATACACTTGATTCACCTTCACCTAGATCCTACCCTTTAGGCTCGTCATAAGACCTAGTTGCATTCCTTAGGCTCGTCATAAGACCTAGATCCACCTTTAGGCTCGTCATAAGACCTAGAACCATCCTTAGGCTCGTCATAAGACCTAGAAACTACCCTTTAGGCTCGTCATAAGACCTAGAACCATCCTTAGGCTCGTCATAAGACCTAGACTACCCTTTAGGCTCGTCATAAGACCTAGATCCAACCTTTAGGCTCGTCATAAGACCTAGTTGCATTCCCTTAGGCTCGTAGTAAGACTAGCATTAGCATTACCTTTTAGCTTACCCACTCTCATTAAACACATTGCATTCATCTCATTCATATGGGCTCGTCATAAGACCTAGCTGCATTACCCAGGCGCGTCACAAGACCTGGCGACAGAAAGTTGGCGAGGTGATGGCAATAAATCCTCCTTTTGCGATGTCAACTTATTTTTGGGATCAACGAATGGTGGGCAAAGGCAATAAGTCCCCAGGGTTTTTACCAGGAGTTATCCCTGCACACCGGCTTGGGGGGCGATGGCAATAAGTCCACATTGGGTCCAGCCAGGAGCATCGGCACGGGTTTCGGTCCCCCAGAAGCATCCGAGCATCATAGCATCATCAGCATCATCAGCATCATCAACACCATCGGCATTATCATCAGCATCAGCATCATTGCATCATTAGCATTTCAGCATTCTTGCATCTGCATCCAGTTTTCACATTCTAGCTAGTCAACGCCTTAGAATAGCTTGACATCATTTTCATCACTTTAGGTGGTCAGCGCCTTAGAATAGCTCGACAACATATCATCATTTCAGGTAGTCAACGCCTTAGAATAGCTTGACATCATTTTCATCACTTTAGGTAGTCAGCGCCTTAGAATAGCTCGACAGCATATCATCATTTTAGGTAGTCAACGCCTTAGAATAGCTTGACATCGTATCATTCTTATAGGTAGTCGGCACCTTAGAATAGTCTGACATTACCTCATTATTACCTTTAGGTAGTCAGCGCCTTAGAAAAGCTCGACAATGCTTTGTAGCTTAGTCAGCGCCTCCGAATTGCTGGGCATCGTTAACCCGGTTCACACAACGTGGAGGATTCTGTGGAGTCCAAAATTTGGGGCACACCACTCAAGCATCAACCAGACTTTTCACATTCGTTACAAAGTCCAGTTGACGGGGGGCAATCTGTTATACCAAAATTTTGACCCCCTGGTTAAGGTCTACGAGGTTGTGAGAGCCATCTCCATCAAACAGTAAGAGACTCCGGCCCGATCGGCGTGTTCCAGGGCCTGAGGAGCAGTTTCGTCATTGTCAGGGGCGTTTTCGTAATTTTTAAGGCTTCTGAGTTCTCCTATAGGCTTTCTCTCTCCTCCAAAGGGTGCCCAAATCAGCTCGAAATGCTTTGATATTTTAACCCATGATAGAGGATGACATTTTAAGCATAATGGCGTTGGAATTCTGATTTTTCGAATTTCCAATAATTTTCTAGTAATTTCTGACTGAATCTGACGAGAAATTCAATTTAAAAATGCTCCAGCATTTAAAAAATTCGTTTCCACCTCAGAAAATTCATAATATCCATTCTTGACATGTGGTTAAAATTTCATAGCAAAATTCCTTTGGGAAGTTACTTAGTTAAAATATCGAAAAATCTTACTTTACTAGATTCTCTTTATCTTTAAGAAAGTCTATATAAGGGGATAGGTTTTTGGATAAAAGGAGAACCTCACATACGGAAGAACCCTAGAGAGTCAGAAAACACGGCCTCCTCTCTCTCTCTCACGTTTTCCAACACCCGGCCACCCAAATCATACTGAAAATCCCCCGAAATCACCATCTAAACACGTTTTCCAATCCCCAAAGCACCAATAATCATCAAAACCTCACAAAAACACCTCTAAAACGTGAAGAACAGCAAGAACAACCAACAACCAGAAGCTTGGGTCGAAATCCTCTCGGGTCTGCCATCAACGGAGCACTCGACGAATCCTGGTGTGAAGAAACGTTGTGAATCCGAAGGTAAAACAGGTAGAAACTCCACTTCTCTGATTCACCACGGTATTATCTGTCTTGCCTCAAAATTTGGGCTTAAACTAACCTTCGTACGCTTCTGTATTGCTGTTTATTCAAGCTTCTGTCCAATAACTTGTTTTCCAAGTTTCGTGCATAATTCGAATTCAAATTGAGAACTTTGACCACTAACGTATTGTACATCTTTCAGGCTACGCACCCATAAAATTTGAGCCGAAAACACCTTCGGGAACAGCCTCAAAGCCGCCGTCCGAGGGCTGTCCGCACCCACGGACGTCGTGTCCGGGGTCCCGGACTCCCTGTCCGTAAGCTCGGACACCCACGGACGGCGGCGGGATTTTAAAAATTCAAAACTTAGGTTTTTCTAACGATGTCCGGGCCCACGGACATCCTGTCCGTGGCCCCGGACTTTGCAAATTTTTGTTTTCCTTTAATTTCGACTCTTCTGTGTATTTAGGTTAACTGGGGTCCGTGGTTTCGGACATTAGGTCCGTGGCTACGGACGGAAATGAAATTTGACCTAATTCTGCCTCCGAAACCCTAGTTTAGGTAATTTCACTTTTCACTTTAATTTTCTTTCAAAAAATGCTAAAAACAAAAAAAACAGAAGCTTGCGCACTTAGGTTAAAACGACTCGTAATAAGCCGTAATTAAACTAAGTAGAGGAAAAACGACTTCTAGGGGTAATGAAAGTAATTGAACCCTAATTAAGTCGAATATCAAGCCCCCGAACCCGAACTCTCCTTTACTAATTTGATCCAGGTTAAAATTAGGTGGCGACTCATAATAGGTTCCAGTGAGCTAGCTTAGGTTGTAATAATTATTGTTATTTATATGAATTTATTAATCTTAGGCTATAAGTGGACCTAAAACCCAATCAGATCCTAATCAGCCTTAATCAACATAGGATAGGGTTTAAAATCGAGGCTCACAACGCCATTGACAGACGCGTCCGGACTTCAGATCCAGACGCACATCCGGACGCCATGAAGAGAGGAATTCTCACGCAACGCCTACAGATGCGTCCGGACGTGGCGAATTCAGCAGCTCCAGACGCGACGTAAAGATAAAATTAGAGGATAAATATATTTGTAAAGGATAAATTGATCGCTGCATAATATATAGGGATGGTTGCATACGGGGATAGATATGCTCACACGCCCAGAGGGCTTCACGCCTCTCTTTCCTTCATTAGACTGCCACAACACCTTCATCCTTCTAATTCAGCCACACACCAGGTCACCATCTATCATCCACCATCACTATCGAGCATCATCCCATCTCCACACCATCACGCCACACACCACCACCGTAACACCAACTAGCCGCACACCACCACCGTCACACACCGCCATCACCATACCACCACCACTTCCACATATTATTGTTGTCACATACTTTTTCATTTTATGTTGTTCTTTATTATTTTTGTTATTTTTATATTTATGTTTGAGTAGTTAGTTTAGTTCCCCAGGTTGTGGTAGTAAACCGGATCTTTATATTGTTTGTAATCTTTTCATTAATTCATTAATGCAGTAGTTTAATTCCAGTTCTTCACGTACTTTAATTCTCTAGCTAATTATTATAGTAATCTTTGAAGTTTTTAATCAAAATGCGGCACAGAGATTAGTTAACAAGATATAGGAAGTTAAACCGGATTAACGACTAGAAGCATGGTTTACCTATAGGTTAATATGTCTCCAATAGGAATTGTGTTTAATGCTATTAACTTGATGTAACTTGGGCATCGTTTGCAGCTTGTTATTTCAGTTAGTTAGGGTTCATTGTACAGCGACCGGTCAACGAACTATTTATAATTCTTGAGTTTATTGCAGAATTAGAGAAGAGTTTATTAATAGATTAATAAAGTTAAGGTTTGCGGAACAGGGGTGCTTCTTTAGATTTAATAGTTTTCAATCTTTATTTCTTTATTTAGTTTATTTTTATCTTTTTACTGTTTTGTTATTTTTTATTAGTTTTTGAGTCTTTCTTTTTATTAAATTAAGTAAAACCTGAAAAAGTGACGTTTCCTGTTTTCTTAGTTTAGTTCCTCAGTTATTAAATAAATTTTTAATTAATTGAACGAGGTTCCTGAGATCGACGACCCCCGCTCAATTCACTATTCCGCAAAACGATAGGTAGACTGCCTAGGTAAAGATATTAACATATTTTTGCTAACAGCCACTTGTACAATCGCTTACCCATTTCATTGTAAAGATTGTAGCGTTTTTCTCATCTGGCTTGGTATAACAAACAAACTTGCATAGTATAGAGGGATAGAATCCAATACCAATTTATTTAGCACGACACAACCCGCTTTTGATAGGTTGTTGGATTTCAATCTCAAAACTCTGCTTCTACCTTTGAACCACCGAAGACCATGTCGCAAGTTTTCTAGGATTAGCACCCAGGGGATTCCAAGTGGATAGCAGGTAAGGGGTGGATAATACATTGGAAGGCTCGGACCACCATGATCTCATCTTCTTCTTGTGTGTTAATACATAATGCTACTTTTTTGTCCAAATTCAGACTTAGACCACTCATCCCTGTAAAAGCTATCAGCACTCTGTGAGGTTCTACGATAACCTCTTTCACCACCTCACTAAAGAACATAGTGTTATCACCGAATTGTAAGTGAGACAAGTGGATGTTTTGAATCATGACTTTAAAACCATTAAAAGTCTGTAAAGAAACCATCTTTTTGATCATCTAGTTAAGCGCTTCGACAACAATCACAAATAACATCGGAGATAATGGATCTCCTTCCCTTACCCGCAGTTTGGCACAAACACTTTTGAAATACCCCTAACTAGTAAATAATTATTAAAACATATAATAATGATATAATAAGGATAAAATGTGCCATAACATTATTGAGGAACAATCCAAGATCAAAAATAAGCAAAAATATGCTTTAGGATCACTTAGGGCAAATATATGCTCTAAGAAACCTAAGAGATTGTGTAACCTCATTTACGGTCAAAATTGAATTCCAAAACATTATATATAAGGTAATAACAAGATAAAACCATTACCAAATAAAACCAAAGTAAAAATGGGTTAACACACAAAGTGGAGTCTTAAAACTCCTTAAGAGTCATTTTTATAAAAAGTGTCTAGAAATGGACTTTGGATGGTTAATGAGGATTTTATACATCATAATAAACTTGTGTATTATAATTTATCACATTATGAAGCCTAATTCAAAGAAATAAAAAAATTAAAAAATATCACACCAATTGTGAATAGTACCAAATAGTGCCAAACAAGGCCTTAATCTCCTTAGCTTGGTCAATGATCAAACTAAACCCTCTAAAAATCCTGATGAGATGGAAGCAAGGTGATGAATCACCATCCCTAGTCATGACTCTTTCCTTAGTTAGAGCAAAATAAGAGAAAAACATTCATTTCCTAACTTACCACTTAAGTCTTCATCTTTTGCTCCCTCTTCTCTCCAAGCTCCTGAGAACCTCCACTCCCTTCATATTCATATTCTTTAGCTGTTCTTGAGCTGAAGAACACCAAGAACATAGCCATGCTGACTTGAACCCACACATCATTTTCCTTCTAAATCTCCTCTATACATTAAATCAACAAGAAGATCATTACAAACACTTCTATTCCAAAACCAATGCTGAAATCAAAATATTTTTGAAGAAAATTTTTGGAAATCATCGAACATGGAGCAAGGAAAGATCCTTTCAAGCTTAAGGTAAAAATGGAGCCTCAAAGTTCATCTTTTCCTTTGATTTTGTTCTAGCCAAGAACAAGCTTGTTCTTGCACTTTTCTTCTTCTTCTTTTTCATCTTTTTACTGATGAAATGAAGAGTTAGCTCCTTTTGTTTGGGCAAAAATCCATCAAGGAATAATCTTCCAAGAGACTTCAAGGGTAAGTCATTTTTAGGTTTCTAAGTACCTAGATTTACCTTACACCCTAAGATCTATAAGAAATCTAACTCCTAGAATATTTCCTATAGAAACCAAGAGTTTGGTGGAAAAACATTTCTTAGAACACCAAGGTAAACCTCATCTCCTTAAAACTCATTTTGATGCCTAAAGTTTCCTTATCTTGTTAAGCTTCTTAAAAGACCCTAACTTGATATCTTATTCTTTGTTCAAACCATGACCGAATTGGTATTTGAAATCCCTAAGTGTGACCATGACCAAGAAGGAGGAAACAAGTTGGAAAAATCAACCTTTAGAGGGTAAGTGACTAAACTAAGTCCCAGAACTCTTAATCAGGGTTTAAGGTTATCTTTTGGGAAAAAATCTAATTTATCCTTGTTAATAAATTAAGGATGAGAATAAGAGGTAATTAGAGTGGTGTTGGAGCCTTAAACATGTAAGTTTAGCGTAAACACATTTTAAAGCTTTAAGGTAATTTTTTGTTGTATAACAAACTACAGTTGAAGACATAGTGGGTGGAATGGGTTAATATGACCTAAAAATGCACATAAAAATTATGGTAACACATTTGGCTAGGTTACCTAAGTGTTTAATGACTTAAAATGTCATAAATATAAGTTAAAGGGGGTAGAAATGCAATTACCAAAAAGTTAATGAGTATTTTAGGTCATTTTATTGTTATGTTTGAGGTTCGTAATAAGGCCATGTATTAGTCCATTTTAATAAGTTATTTAATGCTTTTATTGCATTAAAAGTTAGGTATTTGTTTAGTATAATGTTTGGTGAGAAAATACGGTGTTAAGGGGCTATTTGGTGAGTTATAATCACCTAAAAATATTGAGGATAAAATACATACGCATTAGGTATTGTTTAGTTGGAGTTTAATGTTAAAAATAAGTTTTAAAAGTATTTATAAACTTAAGGGATGTTCTAGTGAACAAATGGGTATAACATGAGGGGTTAAGTGTAAATAAATAATAATTAGGGTGTCAAAGAGCAATATAGCCGAAAAATAGGCTTAGTTTGGAATATGCAAAATATTAAATTTTTGTAAAATTAGGGACTTAAATGAAAACCCTTGGACAATTATTAAAAAAAAGAAAACCCTAGGAAAGTTTGGGGTCAAATTCATAATTATGGAAAAGTATGGGTCAAGGCGGTGTATGGTGGTCAACCTTGACAAGACTTAGGGTGTTGACCAAATTAAATGAGAGATAATCAAAATAGGAATTTAAAGAAGTTTGGGAGTTAATTGTAAGTTTGGAAAACTTACATGTGGTCAAATTGTAATTTCTAAAAGTTTGGGACAAAAAAGGAGTTAAAACAGACTTAGGGTTCTGTTGGAGAGTTTTAAAAAATTTGGGGTGGAAATTGGAATTTAATTGATAAGATTATATAATATATGGTTTAAGGAGGAAATTGTAAAGTTTGCAAAGTAATGTGGGCCAATTTGTAATTAAGCAAAAAGTAAGTGGTGAAGGAAATAAAACTGGACAGGCCTTGGGTATGTTTGGCAACTATACAAGTGGGTGAAAACTTTGGGTTAAAATCAAATTAGAGTGGAAATATGTAACACCCCTACTACACACTTAACAATTAACCGAAATCGCAGCGGAAATAAACAACTAGAACAGTAACTAAACGAGTTGGTGCTACACGCCGTTAGCCACCCACGTGGCTAACAAGGCAGAATACATACAATTTGTACCGGTCTGATGATCAGACTCCTGAGCATAGAACTAATAACCATAAATACATATACAACAGTACCGAGTATTTAATTACATCCCATCACTGTAAACTATCATTATACCGCCACTGTAATAACAACGTAACCAAAATATAACGCCACCTGAGCACAGGCGCATCCCAGGTCCAAACATCCAAAATGTCAAAAGTATTTCATAACCTATGATCTAAAGCCAATCCGCTTCTTCGATCCTCATCCAGCAACATAGAAAACAATATGGTGCCCCAAAGGGGCTCAACAACTCATGGCTGGTATGGCTAACATGCAGCCCATCAACTACCGGGATACACGCAACCAATTGTCATGATAACATGGCATTAATTATTAACATACAATTTACATAACATAGCAATAAGATTTGCATCACAACATAACCACATAACATAACAAGTACAGTTCTCTTTTGGAACCGAACCAAAACATAGTCAGTTCAGCCGGTGTGTTAGATATAGTAACCCAAGCAACCGAACATAGTATGCCCCTGTGGCCCGACGTGAGTCAGTAAAATAGCCTTGGATAAGCTAAAGGGAGGTTGAAAACCAAAGAGAAGACAACCATAACATACAGAGAGAATCGAACCGGTTATGACATCGACTCCCATACTCACATGCGTGGCCGGAACGATCGGACTCCTCACTCCCCCGTTAGTACTTGTTAGAACTCCCAATATTGAAACTTACTAAGTTAATTCACAAGCAAGTGTTTAGGTCTAGTTAGACACACACAAGGGATATGAGACAAAACTTACCCTCACAACAATATTAACAACTGTAAACTCATTTCATGACTTAAGTCTTACAAGGTCATAAACACACAAAAAAACAAACAACACACAAGCCGGTGTAAACCGGTAGGCAACAGATTGCTGCAAGAAAACCATACCTTGGTCCTTGCTGCATATGAGTCCCGCCAAACGTAGCTCCTAACATGATTAATAATGTCGGTTAATTAACTTATTTAACTTCCGGTTCACTAAGCATTTTACATGATTATATGACATGTTTTAATGCATAAACTTACCCTTGATTATCTTCATTATACCCCCTAGGGTTAACTACTTAAGCCACACTTTGTTTGTTTTTTTTTATAAATTTTGGGTCAACCGACCTTACCGACCGACCTTACCCAAGGTCGGTCCATTCCAGTAACATCCGGGTTTGAAAATTTACACTACGACCGATCTTGCTAAGTCCGGTCGCAAGGTCGGTCCATTCCAGAAACATATTACCGTTAGAAAATTCTACTCCGACTGACCTTGCAAGTTCGGTCCACAAGGTCGGTCCATTCTAGAGACTTATTCCGTATACAAAATTCAAGCCCGACCAACCTTGCAAGTCCGGTCCCCAAGGTCGGTCCATTCCAGAGAGTTTTCTGGCTAGGTAAACTGGGCTGACCGACCTTGTAGGTCCGGTCCCCAAGGTCGGTCTGCTCCAGACCCTTGTTTAAAAATGCATATTTGACTCCAAACTTCACCTTACATATCCTAGTATGTTCTAACCTCATTTGGGCACTTCAACCACACCATAAGACATCCACTTAACTCCTTAAATCACTCACCAAAACCTTCTTAACCATTACACAAATTCCTTACAAAATCTCTTACACAATAATGTTTTTTTCCTTAGACTTCTAAGTGGTGTTTCTTACCTATGATGGAAACTATCCCAAGATGTTTCCTCATCACCAATAACATCATCTCCCAAGCATCTTTCACCATCTAAAGTTCCTTTATACATCTATGAAATACCCCTAAATATTAAACCTATAAAATCATAACACGTTTTATAATATGGACATAAAATAACGTATGAACAATTAAATCGAGTACATATATATATGCACGAACACGAAAGTACATATACGTAACGTTACGTTACGATATTGTGACGTCGTGAATAAGTAGCAATGTCGTCACGTAACTTCGTAACAAAATAATAATAATAATAAAAATAATAACATGATATAATGTATAGTCACATAATATAAAAATAAAATTGTGTACTGATTTTAAGGAAAAAGGGGAGGGGGAGCAAAGATGCTCCCGCAGAGTTTCGAACCCGAGACCTCCCGTACTTTCCCCGAGTGCTTAACCGGGTGAGCTACGCTCAAATTCAGCAACTTATTCACACAAGTTAAAACTAGTATTGGAACTAATCGGGTACTACAAAAAAAAACAACAACTACTGCGCAATGATCTTCTTCTTCCTCGGTGAATAACCGATTCGAACAAAAATATATATAGAGAACCCAGTGGAATCAAATCCAGAGGCAATAGACGTTGTTTAATTCAAGTGCCCATACCCCCCTAGTAACTTGCGCATTCCAAATGTTCCCAAATTCTCTTTCGAACACACAGTGGCAGTTGCTAAATCTCATGCCTCTCACTCCCTCTGTGCGCGCACCCACTTCTTACACTTTCCTAAATTTTTGCCATAGCTCCTCTTGTTATATTACGCACAGCCAACACTTAGGTTTTTAACCTTACTTCACTCAAGAACACCTAAACTAAATCATCCTCAAACACATTTTTATACACAACTTCACCATTAAGCACTACATCACAATATAGTGAACTCTTAATTGCTTGGCACTTAGGCCCTTAAATAACATGGCTCTTAGCCTTAAGTTGCTCAAACCATAAACCAACGAATTTCCACAATTATAAGCCTTTGACCTGCAATTACCACCACCAAGACATATGTTCCTTTACTAGTCTCCTTGAGAACCTTACTAAGCCTTCACCATTTGCTCTTTATGTAGTTTTAACAAGCATTATAAGCTCATTTCCCTAAGGCATTAAACCACATTAGGTTAGTAGTTAACCTCTTTTCCTCACAAACTTCATTCTTGTTTCCTCTTAAAACTGCCGGTAAGGCATTTCATTCCTTGTCAACTACTAAACAATATACCAACATTGAAATGAGTATATAAGCTTTATGTTATGGCTTCATCTCATTGTAAACCCTATGTTTACATATATTATCTTGGTATTAAAATGATTGTTTTAAAACCTTGGAATGGAAAGAGAGCTTGAATATATATCAAGAGAGGACTCCACCAAGCCCTTGGAAGATTCAAATGAAGCTAAAAAACAAGGTAAAGAACACCATGGTGAGGTGAATTTTCGGCCATGTACTAAAAGGAGAGGAAACTTGATTTTTTCTTTCTTTGAGATTCCTTACCTAGAAGCAAAGGAGAACAATAATATTAAAAGGTGAGCTCAAGCTCCTTCAATGGTGAATCTCCTTGGCACCAAAAATTGAGTTCTTGAAGATTTGAAAAGGTAGAAATGTAGCTTGTCTAACTAGAAGAAGGTTGGTCTTGAAATTAAATTTGGACCATGGAGCTAGGAGTTACAAGCATTCAAAGATGGAGTTCTTGTGTGGAACTTAGCTAATCATAAATGAAAGGGAGGAAGGGAGCTTGAGACGTGTGAAGTAAAGGAGGAAAGGAGAAATGAAGATATTTTTGCTTTTTGGAAGATATTTATGTTTATAAAGTAACTTCTTCCTTTACTTACTTTTCCTTCCTTTCCTAAATTGATTTCTTTTACATGTTGGTGACTCACCTTGATAAAAACCGGCCACCTTTTAGTTAGAACGGTGTTTTGGGTTCTTTGTTGCCAATCAACTTACTTATAATAACATATGTTACAAACTATCTTATAAAAGTTACTATTCACTAAAACAAGGCACATAGATGTGAAATTTTTTATTTCCCTTTGATATAGACTTCCAAATGTGATACTATATAGTACACATGTTAATTAAAGAGTAATGATGGACATTTAGCCATTCAAAACTCATTTACAAGACAATATTTCAAAAACGTGCTTTAAGACTCCTTAAAGCACTTTTTGTGTTTTAACTTGTTTTCAAGCTTGGTTTTCTTTGGTAATTGATTTAATGTTCATTAACATATTTATAAGGTATAGGTATGACCATTAGGTCTTTTACAAATTATCCCAAGCTTAGAGCACATTTTTGCTCTTATTGACTTTAAGGTATTTATTTGTGTTTTGGTTTGGTTTCATTTGTCTACTACCAAAGTTTCCTAAGGATTTAGTTTGCCTTATAAACTCATAATTGAATTATTAAGTCTTGGTTGGCTCTTTGGGTCCCTAACCAAGTTTACATCATAGCTTAGAGCATGTTTTTGCTCAAACTGTATCTTAGCGTTTTATTGCATTTTACTATGGTTTAATTGTTCACTGATGTTTTTCAAGGCACTTTTTAGCCTTTACATACCATAGTTTGATATTAAAAACCACATATCAAGGTTTGGGGTATTTCAGTAAGGGGACTGAGAGTCATGTTACAGAAATGAAACATCGACAGAGGAGTTTTATTTTTTTTTTTTCTTTTGATCAGGACATGGGTTTAGGAGTACTCACCAGTTGAGTTGCTTGGCTGATTCTCGGGTGTAGTATGGAACCTCCACCCTTATTTATTCGACAATGACTGAGGACATTTACCCAAGGGTTAGGCTTGGCAACAACAAAAATCAGAGAAAGATAATACAGAAACTAGGGGAATTGTTTCAGGAAACTCAGCCTTTTTGTTAAACCTCAGGGGGAGTTTTTAGTAGCTCTTCTCAGAGATCTTTTGGACAAGGCAATGGGGACTGCATGGGGGATTCAAGCGTGAAAAGAACCAGTGTTGAGTTATAAGTTTTTCAGACAGTAGCATCAAAACAGAGGAAAATAGGCATATAGAGAACATCTCTGAATTACTACCTGAGTTGGGTCTCAAATGGAGGTTACAACGGTGACAGTAGTTGCTTGTTTTGCTGGGTTTTGCTCTCTGGTTTCTCCTCTAGCCACGCATGTATAGACGAGAAGGAAGACAGAGTTAGGCAGTAGTGGAAACTCTCAGACAAGAGGAAAACAGAAGAGGAAATGTAACTCAGTAGAGCTTACCTTGTGCATCAGGATAGAGAGAATTGAAGATTGTTCCTGCCCATGCAGAACAATGTAAGGCAGGAGAGTGTGGGTATGGTCAATGGGTTATATGAATCAGATAACACATGGCACGGGGGGGGGTGTGTTTGAGTGTGCAGGAGTTGGAAATCAGACAGTTGGTGCGCGGAAGTTTGTAAGGACTGGCTCAGGTGCATGAGGTTTTGAAATAGAAAACAGTCTCTGTCTACGGTGTTGTGGTCCGTTGTCACGGCCCCTTGGTTCACGATGTTACAGAGACAGTAAGCTATGGAGCTAAATACCAGATGGTGAGGTCTTGGTCTCGGGTTACAAGGAGCTGTCACGGAGGGAATGTCTGTTGCCATTTTTTTGTTCTTGATTTTGGCGCGCAACAGAGGGAGTGAGAGGCATGAGATTTAGCAACTGCCACTGTGTGTTCGAAAGAGAATTTGGAATGCGCAAGTTACTCGGGGGTATGGGCTCTTGAATTAAACAACGTCTATTGCCTCTGGATTTGATTCCACTGGTTTCTCTATATATATTTTTGTTCGAATCGGTTATTCAACGAGGAAGAAGAAGATCGTTGCGCAGTTTGTTGTTTTTTTTTGTAGTACCCGATTAGTTCCAATACTAGTTTTAACTGTGTGAATAATTGCTGAATTTGAGCGCAGCTCACCCGGTTAAGCACTCGGGGAAAGTACGGGAGGTCTCGGGTTCGAAACTCAGCGGGAGCGTCTTTGCTCCCCCTCCCTATTTCCTTAAAATCAATACACAATTTTATTTTTATATTTATGTGACTATACATTATATCATGTTATTATTATTATTATTATTATTTTGTTACGAAGTTACGTGACGACATTGCTACTTATTCACAACGTCACAATATCGTAACGTAACATTACGTATATGTACTTTCGTGTTCGTGCATATATATATATGTACTCGATTTAATTGTTCATACGTTATTTTATGTCCATATTATAAACGTGTTTGTGATTTTATAGGTTTAATATTTAGGGGTATTTCAGCTTACCCCCTTAAAAGAGACTTCGTCCCGAAGTCTTACTTCCTTACTTATATATTTTCCACTCCTGGTAATCTTAGGGATCCAGTCCCGCACGTGGTTGACACAGACGCCAACCACCCACGTGGTTGACACAACAACAACAACATCAATACTAAGCTGCGGTCCGAATGACTGGAATTAAAACACAATCAAATCCAAGTATAACAGGTATACAGACCAGTACCGAGAATTCTACAACATAAGTTCTTAGTTCAACAACATGATCCGAAAGTACAACATAGTCATAACCCATACATTAACAACATACTACTAAAAGTCCTGCCCCTATTGGGAAGCCGAAGGTTATCAGAGTCGCACAGCAGAAACTGGTGGACCGTACCTCCCATTTTCCGTTTGAATAAAAAGTGACATATCGGCCAATACCTTAAACCTAGAGAGGCTAAACCCGAATCCATTTCTAGATCGGTACACCTACCGATAAGAGTCTTTTGATAGAGAAACTAAACCCTTAACATGTACCACTCTTACCCTCACTTATAAACTACAGTGCAAGATATATATATATATATAAATGTTACAGATCTCGACACAATAGGCAACTGAATTAAGCAGGTTGTTGTTTTTGTCTTCTTTTTTCTTTTCCCCTTAGTGCTCTTTAGTTGCTTATCTAGTTAGTATAATGTGATGTTATTCTAGAAGAAACCCACCACATCTCTGACTGTACTCGGAGAACAAATATACAGAAGCACAACATTTTCAGAATTGAAACAAGACTGTCACATCTCCTTCTATTTTCCTCTCTACTAGTATCAGGTTAGTTTCTGTTTCCCTTTGAATTACTCCCACATTTGGATAACTCAGTACATGCATTTATAGTGTTTTGTAAGTATCACTACCCAATACCACCACAGGACAGTAAGGGGACTGAGAGTCATGTTACAGAAATGAAACATCGACAGAGGAGTTTTATTTTGTTTTTTTTTTTCCTTTTGATCAGGACATGGGTTTAGGAGTAACTCACCAGTTGAGTTGCTTGGCTGATTCTTGGGTGTAGTATGGAACCTCCAACCCTTGTTTATTCGACAATGACTGAGGACATTTACCCAAGGGTTAGGCTTGGCAACAAAAATTAGAGAAAGATAATACAGAAACTAGAGGGGAATTGTTTTAGGAAACTCACCCTTTTGTTAAACCTCAGGGGGAGTTTTTAGTAGCTCTTCTCAGAGATCTTTTGGACAAGGCCAATGGGGACTGCATGGGGGATTCACACGTGAAAAGAACCAGTGTTGAGTTATAAGTTTTTCAGACAGTAGCATCGACACATAGGAAAATAGGCATGTAGAGAACATCTCTGAATTACTACCTGAGTTGGGTCTCAAATGGAGGTTACAGCAAGAGACAGTTTTTGCTTGTTCTGCTGGGTTTTGCTCTCTGGTTTCTCCTCTAGCCACGCATGTACAGACGAGAAGGAAGACAGAGTTAGACAGTAGTGGAAATCTTGGACAAGAGGAAACAGAAGAGGAAATGTAACTCATTAGAGCTTACCTTGTGCATCAGGATTAGAGAGAATTGAAGATTGTTCCTTCCCAAGCAGAACAATGCAAGGCAGGAGAGTGTGGGTATGGTCAATGGGTTATATGAATCAGATAACACATGGCACGGGGGGGATAGTGTGCAGGAGTTGTGGGAGTTGGAATCAGACAGTTGGTGCGTGAAAGTTTGTAAGGACTGGCTCAGGTGCATGAGGTTTTGAAATAGAAAACAGTCTCTGTCTACGGTGTTGTGGTCCGTTGTCACGGCCCTCTTGGTTCACGATGTTACAAAGACAGTAAGGTATGGAGCTAAATACCAGATGGTGAGGTCTTGGTCTCGGGTTACAAGGAGCTGTCACGGAGGGAATGTCTGTCGCCATTTTTTTGTTCTTGATTTAGGCGCGCAACAGAGGGAGTGAGAGGCATGAGATTTAGCAACTGCCACTGTGTGTTCGAAAGAGAATTTGGGAACATTTGGAATGCGCAAGTTACTAGCGGGTATGGGCACTTGAATTAAACAACGTCTATTGCCTCTGGATTTGATTCCACTGGGTTCTCTATATATATTTTTGTTCGAATCGGTTATTCACCGAGGAAGAAGAAGATCATTGCGCAGTAGTTGTTGTTTTTTTTTGTAGTACCCGATTAGTTCCAATACTAGTTTTAACTTGTGTGAATAAGTTGCTGAATTTGAGCGTAGCTCACCCGGTTAAGCACTCGGGGAAAGTACGGGAGGTCTCGGGTTCGAAACTCTGCGGGAGCATCTTTGCTCCCCCTCCCCTTTTCCTTAAAATCAGTACACAATTTTATTTTTATATTTATGTGACTATACATTATATCATGTTATTATTTTTATTATTATTATTATTTTGTTACGAAGTTACGTGACGACATTGCTACTTATTCACGACCTCACAATATCGTAACGTAACGTTACGTATATGTACTTTCGTGTTCGTGCATATATATATGTACTCGATTTAATTGTTCATACGTTATTTTATGTCCATATTATAAAACGTGTTATGATTTTATAGGTTTAATATTTAGGGGTATTTCATAGATGTATAAAGGAACTTTAGATGGTGAAAGATGCTTGGGAGATGATGTTATTGGTGATGAGGAAACATCTTGGGATAGTTTCCATCATAGGTAAGAAACACCACTTAGAAGTCTAAGGAAAAAAACATTATTGTGTAAGAGATTTTGTAAGGAATTTGTGTAATGGTTAAGAAGGTTTTTGGTGAGTGATTTAAGGAGTTAAGTGGATGTCTTATGGTGTGGTTGAAGTGCCCAAATGAGGTTAGAACATACTAGGATATGTAAGGTGAAGTTTGGAGTCAAATATGCATTTTTAAACAAGGGTCTGGAGCAGACCGACCTTGGGGACCGGACCTACAAGGTCGGTCAAGCCCAGTTTACCTAGCCAGAAAACTCTCTGGAATGGACCGACCTTGGGGACCGGACTTGCAAGGTTGGTCGGGCTTGAATTTTGTATACGGAATAAGTCTCTAGAATGGACCGACCTTGTGGACCGAACTTGCAAGGTCAGTCGGAGTAGAATTTTCTAACGGTAATATGTTTCTGGAATGGACCGACCTTGCGACCGACTTAGCAAGATCGGTCGTAGTGTAAATTTTCAAACCCGGATGTTACTGGAATGGACCGACCTTGGGTAAGGTCGGTCGGTAAGGTCGGTTGACCCAAAATTTATAAAAAAAAACAAACAAAGTGTGGCTTAAGTAGTTAACCCTAGGGGGTATAATGAAGATAATCAAGGGTAAGTTTATGCATTAAAACATGTCATATAATCATGTAAAATGCTTAGTGAACCGGAAGTTAAATAAGTTAATTAACCGACATTATTAATCATGTTAGGAGCTACGTTTGGCGGGACTCATATGCAGCAAGGACCAAGGTATGGTTTTCTTGCAATCTGTTGCCTACCGGTTTACACCGGCTTGTGTGTTGTTTGTTTTTTTGTGTGTTTATGACCTTGTAAGACTTAAGTCATGAAATGAGTTTACAGTTGTTAATATTGTTGTGAGGGTAAGTTTTGTCTCATATCCCTTGTGTGTGTCTAACTAGACCTACACTTGCTTGTGAATTAACTTAGTAAGTTTCATTTTTCTATACTAAAAGTAATTGGTGCGAGCGGGAGTGTCCGATCGTTCCGGCCACGCATGTGAGTATGGGAGTCGATGTCATAACCGGTTCGATTCTCTCTGTATGTTATGGTTGTCTTCTCTTTGGTTTCAACCTCCCTTTAGCTTATCCAAGGCTATTTTACTGACTCACGTCGGGCCACAGGGGCATACTATGTTCGGTTTGCTTGGGTTACTATATCTAACACACCGGCTGAACTGACTATGTTTTGGTTCGGTTCCAAAAGAGAACTGTACTTGTTATGTTATGTGGTTATGTTGTGATGCAAATCTTATTGCTATGTTATGTAAATTGTATGTTAATAATTAATGCCATGTTATCATGACAATTGGTTGCGTGTATCCCGGTAGTTGATGGGCTGCATGTTAGCCATACCAGCCATGAGTTGTTGAGCCCCTTTGGGGCACCATATTGTTTTTCTATGTTGCTGGATGAGGATCGAAGAAGCGGATTGGCTTTAGATCATAGGTTATGAAATACTTTTGACATTTTGGATGTTTGGACCTGGGATGCGCCTGTGCTCAGGTGGCGTTATATTTTGGTTACGTTGTTATTACAGTGGCGGTATAATGATAGTTTACAGTGATGGGATGTAATTAAATACTCGGTACTGTTGTATATGTATTTATGGTTATTAGTTCTATGCTCAAGAGTCTGATCATCAGACCGGTACAAATTGTATGTATTCTGCCTTGTTAGCCACGTGGGTGGCTAACGGCGTGTAGCACCAACTCGTTTAGTTACTGTTCTAGTTGTTTATTTCCGCTGCGATTTCGGTTAATTGTTAAGTGTGTAGTAGGGGTGTTACATATTTCCACTCTAATTTGATTTTAACCCAAAGTTTTCACCCACTTGTATAGTTGCCAAACATACCCAAGGCCTGTCCAGTTTTATTTCCTTCACCACTTACTTTTTGCTTAATTACAAATTGGCCCACATTACTTTGCAAACTTTACAATTTCCTCCTTAAACCATATATTATATAATCTTATCAATTAAATTCCAATTTCCACCCCAAATTTTTAAAACTCTCCAACAGAACCCTAAGTCTGTTTTAACTCCTTTTTTGTCCCAAACTTTTAGAAATTACAATTTGACCACATGTAAGTTTTCCAAACTTACAATTAACTCCCAAACTTCTTTAAATTCCTATTTTGATTATCTCTCATTTAATTTGGTCAACACCCTAAGTCTTGTCAAGGTTGACCACCATACACCGCCTTGACCCATACTTTTCCATAATTATGAATTTGACCCCAAACTTTCCTAGGGTTTTCTTTTTTTTAATAATTGTCCAAGGGTTTTCATTTAAGTCCCTAATTTTACAAAAATTTAATATTTTGCATATTCCAAACTAAGCCTATTTTTCGGCTATATTGCTCTTTGACACCCTAATTAATTTTATTTACACTTAACCCCTCATGTTATACCCATTTGTTCACTAGAACATCCCTTAAGTTTATAAATACTTTTAAAACTTATTTTAACATTAAACTCCAACTAAACAATACCTAATGCGTATGTATTTTATCCTCAATATTTTTAGGTGATTATAACTCACCAAATAGCCCCTTAACACCGTATTTTCTCACCAAACATTATACTAAACAAATACCTAACTTTTAATGCAATAAAAGCATTAAATAACTTATTAAAATGGACTAAATACATGGCCTTATTACGAACCTCAAACATAACAATAAAATGACCTAAAATACTCATTAACTTTTTGGTAATTGCATTTCTACCCCCTTTAACTTATATTTATGACATTTTAAGTCATTAAACACTTAGGTAACCTAGCCAAATGTGTTACCATAATTTTTATGTGCATTTTTAGGTCATATTAACCCATTCCACCCACTATGTCTTCAACTGTAGTTTGTTATACAACAAAAATTACCTTAAAGCTTTAAAATGTGTTTACGCTAAACTTACATGTTTAAGGCTCCAAACACCACTCTAAT
Source organism: Limonium bicolor (assembly GCA_023374045.1). Classification (NCBI taxonomy): domain Eukaryota; kingdom Viridiplantae; phylum Streptophyta; class Magnoliopsida; order Caryophyllales; family Plumbaginaceae; genus Limonium; species Limonium bicolor. The sequence continues at coordinate 319,148,739 of CM041778.1, read as the reverse complement.
TACCTCTTATTCTCATCCTTAATTTATTAACAAGGATAAATTAGATTTTTCCCAAAAGATAACCTTAAACCCTGATTAAAGAGTTCTGGGACTTAGTTTAGTCACTTACCCTCTAAAGGTTGATTTTTCCAACTTGTTTCCTCCTTCTTGGTCATGGTCACACTTAGGGATTTCAAATACCAATTCGGTCATGGTTTGAACAAAGAATAAGATATCAAGTTAGGGTCTTTTAAGAAGCTTAACAAGATAGGAAACTTTAGGCATCAAAATGAGTTTTAAGGAGATGAGGTTTACCTTGGTGTTCTAAGAAATGTTTTTCCACCAAACTCTTGGTTTTCTATAGGAAATATTCTAGGAGTTAGATTTCTTATAGATCTTAGGGTGTAAGGTAAATCTAGGTACTTAGAAACCTTAAAATGACTTACCCTTGAAGTCTCTTGGAAGATTATTCCTTGATGGATTTTTGCCCAAACAAAAGGAGCTAACTCTTCATTTCATCAGTAAAAAGATGAAAAAGAAGAAGAAGAAAAGTGCAAGAACAAGCTTGTTCTTGGCTAGAACAAAATCAAAGGAAAAGATGAACTTTGAGGCTCCATTTTTACCTTAAGCTTGAAAGGATCTTTCCTTGCTCCATGTTCGATGATTTCCAAAAATTTTCTTCAAAAATATTTTGATTTCAGCATTGGTTTTGGAATAGAAGTGTTTGTAATGATCTTCTTGTTGATTTAATGTATAGAGGAGATTTAGAAGGAAAATGATGTGTGGGTTCAAGTCAGCATGGCTATGTTCTTGGTGTTCTTCAGCTCAAGAACAGCTAAAGAATATGAATATGAAGGGAGTGGAGGTTCTCAGGAGCTTGGAGAGAAGAGGGAGCAAAAAGATGAAGACTTAAGTGGTAAGTTAGGAAATGAATGTTTTTCTCTTATTTTGCTCTAACTAAGGAAAGAGTCATGACTAGGGATGGTGATTCATCACCTTGCTTCCATCTCATCAGGATTTTTAGAGGGTTTAGTTTGATCATTGACCAAGCTAAGGAGATTAAGGCCTTGTTTGGCACTATTTGGTACTATTCACAAATTGGTGTGATATTTTTTAATTTTTTTATTTCTTTGAATTAGGCTTCATAATGTGATAAATTATAATACACAAGTTTATTATGATGTATAAAATCCTCATTAACCATCCAAAGTCCATTTCTAGACACTTTTTATAAAAATGACTCTTAAGGAGTTTTAAGACTCCACTTTGTGTGTTAACCCATTTTTACTTTGGTTTTATTTGGTAATGGTTTTATCTTGTTATTACCTTATATATAATGTTTTGGAATTCAATTTTGACCGTAAATGAGGTTACACAATCTCTTAGGTTTCTTAGAGCATATATTTGCCCTAAGTGATCCTAAAGCATATTTTGCTTATTTTTGATCTTGGATTGTTCCTCAATAATGTTATGGCACATTTTATCCTTATTATATCATTATTATATGTTTTAATAATTATTTACTAGTTAGGGGTATTTCAAAAGTGTTTGTGCCAAACTGCGGGTAAGGGAAGGAGATCCATTATCTCCGATGTTATTTGTGATTGTTGTCGAAGCGCTTAACTAGATGATCAAAAAGATGGTTTCTTTACAGACTTTTAATGGTTTTAAAGTCATGATTCAAAACATCCACTTGTCTCACTTACAATTCGGTGATAACACTATGTTCTTTAGTGAGGTGGTGAAAGAGGTTATCGTAGAACCTCACAGAGTGCTGATAGCTTTTACAGGGATGAGTGGTCTAAGTCTGAATTTGGACAAAAAAGTAGCATTATGTATTAACACACAAGAAGAAGATGAGATCATGGTGGTCCGAGCCTTCCAATGTATTATCCACCCCTTACCTGCTATCCACTTGGAATCCCCTGGGTGCTAATCCTAGAAAACTTGCGACATGGTCTTCGGTGGTTCAAAAGGTAGAAGCAGAGTTTGTGAGATTGAAATCCAACAACCTATCAAAAGCGGGTTGTGTCGTGCTAAATAAATTGGTATTGGATTCTATCCCTCTATACTATGCAAGTTTGTTTGTTATACCAAGCCAGATGAGAAAAACGCTACAATCTTTACAATGAAATGGGTAAGCGATTGTACAAGTGGCTGTTAGCAAAAATATGTTAATATCTTTACCTAGGCAGTCTACCTATCGTTTTGCGGAATAGTGAATTGAGCGGGGGTCGTCGATCTCAGGAACCTCGTTCAATTAATTAAAAATTTATTTAATAACTGAGGAACTAAACTAAGAAACAGGAAACGTCACTTTTTCAGGTTTTACTTAATTTAATAAAAAGAAAGACTCAAAAACTAATAAAAAATAACAAAACAGTAAAAAGATAAAAATAAACTAAATAAAGAAATAAAGATTGAAAACTATTAAATCTAAAGAAGCACCCCTGTTCCGCAAACCTTAACTTTATTAATCTATTAATAAACTCTTCTCTAATTCTGCAATAAACTCAAGAATTATAAATAGTTCGTTGACCGGTCGCTGTACAATGAACCCTAACTAACTGAAATAACAAGCTGCAAACGATGCCCAAGTTACATCAAGTTAATAGCATTAAACACAATTCCTATTGGAGACATATTAACCTATAGGTAAACCATGCTTCTAGTCGTTAATCCGGTTTAACTTCCTATATCTTGTTAACTAATCTCTGTGCCGCATTTTGATTAAAAAACTTCAAAGATTACTATAATAATTAGCTAGAGAATTAAAGTACGTGAAGAACTGGAATTAAACTACTGCATTAATGAATTAATGAAAAGATTACAAACAAATATAAAGATCCGGTTTACTACCACAACCTGGGGAACTAAACTAACTACTCAAACATAAATATAAAAATAACAAAATAATAAAGAACAACATAAAATGAAAAAGTATGTGACAACAATAATATGTGGAAGTGGTGGTGGTATGGTGATGGCGGTGTGTGACGGTGGTGGTGTGCGGCTAGTTGGTGTTACGGTGGTGGTGTGTGGCGTGATGGTGTGGAGATGGGATGATGCTCGATAGTGATGGTGGATGATAGATGGTGACCTGGTGTGTGGCTGAATTAGAAGGATGAAGGTGTTGTGGCAGTCTAATGAAGGAAAGAGAGGCGTGAAGCCCCTCTGGGCGTGTGAGCATATCTATCCCCGTATGCAACCATCCCTATATATTATGCAGCGATCAATTTATCCTTTACAAATATTTATCCTCTAATTTTATCTTTACGTCGCGTCTGGAGCTGCTGAATTCGCCACGTCCGGACGCATCTGTAGGCGTTGCGTGAGAATTCCTCTCTTCATGGCGTCCGGATGTGCGTCTGGATCTGAAGTCCGGACGCGTCTGTCAATGGCGTTGTGAGCCTCGATTTTAAACCCTATCCTATGTTGATTAAGGCTGATTAGGATCTGATTGGGTTTTAGGTCCACTTATAGCCTAAGATTAATAACTATGTCATATAACATATTATTACAACAACCTAAGCTAGCTCACTGGAACCTATTATGAGTCGCCACCTAATTTTAACCTGGATCAAATTAGGAAAGGAGAGTTCGGGTTCGGGGGCTTGATATTCGACTTAATTAGGGTTCAATTACTTTCATTACCCCTAGAAGTCGTTTTTCCTCTACTTAGTTTAATTACGGCTTATTACGAGTCGTTTTAACCTAAGTGCGCAAGCTTCTGTTTTTTTTGTGTTTTTAGCATTTTTTGAAAGAAAATTAAAGTGAAAAGTGAAATTACCTAAACTAGGGTTTCGGAGGCAGAATTAGGTCAAATTTCATTTCCGTCCGTAGCCACGGACCTAATGTCCGAAACCACGGACCCCAGTTAACCTAAATACACAGAAGAGTCGAAATTAAAGGAAAACAAAAATTTGCAAAGTCCGGGGCCACGGACAGGATGTCCGTGGGCCCGGACATCGTTAGAAAAACCTAAGTTTTGAATTTTTAAAATCCCGCCGCCGTCCGTGGGTGTCCGAGCTTACGGACAGGGAGTCCGGGACCCCGGACACGACGTCCGTGGGTGCGGACAGCCCTCGGACGGCGGCTTTGAGGCTGTTCCCGAAGGTGTTTTCGGCTCAAATTTTATGGGTGCGTAGCCTGAAAGATGTACAATACGTTAGTGGTCGAAAGTTCTCAATTTGAATTCGAATTATGCACGAAACTTGGTAAACAAGTTATTGGACAGAAGCTTGAATAAACAGCAATACAGAAGCGTACGAAGGTTAGTTTAAGCCCAAATTTTGAGGCAAGACAGATAATACCGTGGTGAATCAGAGAAGTGGAGTTTCTACCTGTTTTACCTTCGGATTCACAACGTTTCTTCACACCAGGATTCGTCGAGTGCTCCGTTGATGGCAGACCCGAGAGGATTTCGACCCAAGCTTCTGGTTGTTGGTTGTTCTTGCTGTTCTTCACGTTTTAGAGGTGTTTTTGTGAGGTTTTGATGATTATTGGTGCTTTGGGGATTGGAAAACGTGTTTTAGATGGTGATTTCGGGGGATTTTCAGTATGATTTGGGTGGCCGGGTGTTGGAAAACGTGAGAGAGAGAGAGGAGGCCGTGTTTTCTGACTCTCTAGGGTTCTTCCGTATGTGAGGTTCTCCTTTTATCCAAAAACCTATCCCCTTATATAGACTTTCTTAAAGATAAAGAGAATCTAGTAAAAGTAAGATTTTTCGATATTTTAACTAAGTAACTTCCCAAAGGAATTTTGCTATGAAATTTTAACCACATGTCAAGAATGGATATTATGAATTTTCTGAGGTGGAAACGAATTTTTTAAATGCTGGAGCATTTTTAAATTGAATTTCTCGTCAGATTCAGTCAGAAATTACTAGAAAATTATTGGAAATTCGAAAAATCAGAATTCCAACGCCATTATGCTTAAAATGTCATCCTCTATCATGGGTTAAAATATCAAAGCATTTCGAGCTGATTTGGGCACCCTTTGGAGGAGAGAGAAAGCCTATAGGAGAACTCAGAAGCCTTAAAAATTACGAAAACGCCCCTGACAATGACGAAACTGCTCCTCAGGCCCTGGAACACGCCGATCGGGCCGGAGTCTCTTACTGTTTGATGGAGATGGCTCTCACAACCTCGTAGACCTTAACCAGGGGGTCAAAATTTTGGGTATAACAGATTGCCCCCCGTCAACTGGACTTTGTAACGAATGTGAAAAGTCTGGTTGATGCTTGAGTGGTGCCCCAAAATTTTGGACTCCACAGAATCCTCCACGTTGTGTGAAACCGGGTTAACGATGCCCAGCAATTCGGAGGCGCTGACTAAGCTACAAAGCATTGTCGAGCTTTTCTAAGGCGCTGACTACCTAAAGGTAATAATGAGGTAATGTCAGACTATTCTAAGGTGCCGACTACCTATAAGAATGATACGATGTCAAGCTATTCTAAGGCGTTGACTACCTAAAATGATGATATGCTGTCGAGCTATTCTAAGGCGCTGACTACCTAAAGTGATGAAAATGATGTCAAGCTATTCTAAGGCGTTGACTACCTGAAATGATGATATGTTGTCGAGCTATTTTGTAGCTGACCACCTGACCAAATGATGAAAATGATGTCAAGCTATTCTAAGGCGTTGACTACCTAGAATGTGAAAACTGGATGCAGATGCAAGAATGCTGAAATGCTAATGATGCAAATGATGCTGATGCTGATGATAATGCCGATGGTGTTGATGATGCTGATGATGCTGATGATGCTGATGATGCTCGGATGCTTCTGGGGGACCGAAACCCGTGCCGATGCTCCTGGCTGGACCCAATGTGGACTTATTGCCATCGCCCCCCAAGCCGGTGTGCAGGGATAACTCCTGGTAAAAACCCTGGGGACTTATTGCCTTTGCCCACCATTCGTTGATCCCAAAAATAAGTTGACATCGCAAAAGGAGGATTTATTGCCATCACCTCTCGCCAACTTTCTGTCGCCAGGTCTTGTGACGCGCCTGGGTAATGCAGCTAGGTCTTATGACGAGCCCATATGAATGAGATGAATGCAATGTGTTTAATGAGAGTGGGTAAGCTAAAAGGTAATGCTAGGTCTTACTACGAGCCTAAGGGAATGCAACTAGGTCTTATGACGAGCCTAAAGGTTGGATCTAGGTCTTATGACGAGCCTAAAGGGTAGTTCTAGGTCTTATGACGAGCCTAAGGATGGTTCTAGGTCTTATGACGAGCCTAAAGGGTAGTTCTAGGTCTTATGACGAGCCTAAGGATGGTTCTAGGTCTTATGACGAGCCTAAAGGTTGGATCTAGGTCTTATGACGAGCCTAAGGAATGCAACTAGGTCTTATGACGAGCCTAAAGGGTAGGATCTAGGTGAAGGTGAATCAAGTGTATGATGGGCCCAAAAGAATGTAGAAGGACTTGGGTTTATGCCAAACCTGGAGATGGTGGGGCTCAAGACGGGCCTGCGGATGTTTGAGTGTGAAGGTAGGGCTTAGGACGGGCCTGAGGAAATTTGATGTGGAGGTAGGGCTTAGGACGGGCCTGTGGAACTTTTGATGAGGAGGTAGGGCTTAGGACGGGCCTGTGGAACTTTTGATGAGGAGGTAGGGCTTAGGACGGGCCTGCGGATGTTTGATGTGGAGGTGGGGCTTAGGACGGGCCTGTGTGATATGAGGAGGGTTTGATCCTTTGGATTTTGGATTTTTGGGACTCAATCAGTGTCATTGTTGCAATTGTTGGGACCAACAATTGCCCCCAGTATTTTTCCTTAAGGCAATCCGAGTTTTTTAGGATTTTATGGCAATCGATCGGAACGATCGATTGCCCCCAGTATTTTCTTTGATTAACTGCACAAAACAAGTCTCACTCTCACAAGGTCAGGGTTTATCTTGATGTGGTGCTTTCTATCTACACTCAAAGTATTTGATGCTTGCGCTCGTACTCTCCCTTTGGGTCAAGACATCTCAACCATTGAATTTGACATTTGTTCGATTTACGCGTTCAACCTGTTACTTTCACGTGATTGGATACACAACTACTAAGTCGGAAGTCTTTTGAGCTTATAACATGGCTATAGGGTGTAATGAAAGACAATGGGACGATGGAGGAATGTTTAGGATATGTGGAGCTATAAGGGTGACCAAAGCTGCAACTTGCACCTTCTCTCGGACTTGCTTTCTTTGTCCTGAAGTCGTTCTGGCTACTTCGTGATGACTTCGCTTGGGACTCTGGATTTTTGAATTGTTTCTTGCATCCTTTCTCCTTCTTCCATTTTGGGTTTCTTCAAGGCTTTTCAGGTTTGCCTTTCTTTGGATTTCTTTCCTCTCGGGGTTCTTGTGTTTCCCGGTTTTGAACTTTGAGAGCTGTTTTGATGCTAGCTCATTTGGATCCTGTGTCACTTTGGGACCATTTACGGATCGCTTTGTCATGCTGGTAGCGGTTCTGCTTCTTTGGACTTGTGAAGTTGTTGCTCAAAAGTCGGGCTCCTTGCTTCCTTTGGTCACCGGTTGGTTATTCATCATTGGTTGGCTTGTTTGTGGAGCTTGTAACATTGTGAAAGAGGTCATATATGAAAAGCTCAGCGGGGGTGCCTAGGGTTTAATGTCTGGGTCCACAGGCTTTTGGCTGTGTGGTGCTGTACCTAGGTGCTTCGTCATCCCTGATAGTTGTGTATCCGTTCTTTGTTACTTTTCACAGGTTTAAGCGTAAATTTACAAAGTGTCTCCTTCGGTCGGAGTTATGCCGTTTTCCTTACCTTTGAATGTGATCTCTCTAGAGTCACGTAAAAATGACATGCTCTTTCACTCATGGTTTTTACCGCTCAAGGCACTCTCGCGAAATGTTCACTCAGAGACTTGTTCACGCGCTTTAAATCAATGAAATAAACATTATCGACCCTTAACTCAGATTGCCCCCAGTATTATTGTGGGGTTTTTTTGACAAGCCTTTTGAATACCCAGGTTATTCGTTGGAGGTGGCTGTATGTGTGGTGGTACGTGGCGATGAAGTCTTGCTGTTTTGGTGGAGTGATGTAGTGATGAAAGTAAAGCATGGTAGTGGGATGCTTTCAGTGTACGGTGAAACTTTCTATCGAGAGGTGACAAGTGGTGGAAGCCGACAAGGAGGTGAGATATTCCCCGCGCAAGAATGAGTTTCATGTGGAGAGGGGAGTGTGGTGAGACACATGGGATGTATGTGATCAAGATAGTGGATGACGGTGAAATGACGTGATGACTTATTTATTTTTGGTGTTCTTGTTGGGCCTTGAAGCCGGAAACTGGAATGAATGAATTATGCAAACTATCTTGGATTCAAATGTTTTATGGGCTGAAATTCTGGACTGAGAGCGAAGCTCATGGGCCAAAACTATGAACTAGTCTATGGGCCTAGATGAAATGAGTCATGAGTGTGGTACTTGGGCCGGACTGATTGCTCTATATATGAACTGGAATTTGGGCCGGGCCGAGTGGTTTTGGTTGGGCCTAAAAGATGGCACCTAGATCTAGGATTTTGGGTCAGAGCCCGAGTGAAGAGTTTTCCTAGACTAGAATGAGCCCTTGGGCCGAAATGTGTTTGGGCCTGAAATAAAGAACATGGGCTGGAACGATCCCTAAATCACGAATGGGCCCAACTTTCTTTGGGCCAGAGAAGATGGTTGCTAAGCCGAAAAAGATTTTATTTTCAGGACTTGTGAGTTATTTCAAGTTCAGGTGAATTTCCTTTTTATGGGCCTAGAACTAATTGGATAATTCAAAATGGGCCAGAAGAGAAATCACCTAAGTCTAGGCTTTTGGGCCGAAGCCCGAACGACGCACATGTTGAACCAAACAGGGCCTCTGGGCCACAAACAAATAGAGCTGCCAATTCGCGTTGGGCTAGGTTGATGTAGGAGAAGTTCCTATCAATCTCTAGGCTGGGTAGTGGGCCGATCATACAAGCAAACAAGGCCCACACAAATTCAACATGTCCTCACTTGACGGTTAAATCAATTTGGGTATGGATCGATCCGGAGAGGTGCTTGGGGCTTGGGCCCAGGTCGCCACAAAGGAATAGGGCTTGCACGCTATTCTCTTTGGGCTTCCCCACTTTTTTCACATCACCTGAAGGTGTACGTCTGCGGCCGGGTCTTTGACTGACCAAACAATGGGCTAGGTAAGGACACTGCCAGGGAAACGCTTGGGGCTAAGGCCCAGGTATTAAGGGGATCCTTAGCTTCCACTATTCCTCCTCTCTTTTCCCCCGCTTATTCACATCACCTAAAAGGTGTGAGTCCCAGACAGGGGACCCTCAAACGGGTCCCGGGGTGAAATTGGTTTAGGTGGACCCTCGCTCTCATATGATGTAAAGGTGCAGAAATTAAAGTGCACACAAAAGTAAACAAACAAAGTAATAAAGCCATAAATAAACATTTTTCGAGTTAAGCCCTCTTTCTTAAAATTAAACAAGTTAATATTAAGAGTTTGTCCCCAGCAGAGTCGCCAGTCTGTGAGCCTCGATTTTAACCCTATCCTATGTTGATTAAGGCTGATTAGGATCTGATTGGGTTTTAGGTCCACTTATAGCCTAAGATTAATAACTATGTCATATAACAATAATTATTACAACCTAAGCTAGCTCACTGGAACCTATTATGAGTCGCCACCTAATTTTAACCTGGATCAAATTAGGAAAGGAGAGTTCGGGTTCGGGGGCTTGATATTCGACTTAATTAGGGTTCAATTACTTTCATTACCCCTAGAAGTCGTTTTTCCTCTACTTAGTTTAATTACGGCTTATTACGAGTCGTTTTAACCTAAGTGCGCAAGCTTCTGTTTTTTTGTGTTTTTAGCATTTTTTGACAGAAAATTAAAGTGAAAAGTGAAATTACCTAAACTAGGGTTTCGGAGGCAGAATTAGGTCAAATTTCATTTCCGTCCGTAGCCACGGACCTAATGTCCGAAACCACGGACCCCAGTTAACCTAAATACACAGAAGAGTCGAAATTAAAGGAAAACAAAAATTTGCAAAGTCCGGGGCCACGGACAGGATGTCCGTGGGCCCGGACATCGTTAGAAAAACCTAAGTTTTGAATTTTTAAAATCCCGCCGCCGCCGTCCGTGTGTCCGAGCTTACGGACAGGGAGTCCGGGACCCCGGACACGACGTCCGTGGGTGCGGACAGCCCTCGGACGGCGGCTTTGAGGCTGTTCCCAAAGGTGTTTTCGGCTCAAATTTTATGGGTGGTAGCCTGAAAGATGTACAATACGTTAGTGGTCGAAAGTTCTCAATTTGAATTCGAATTATGCACGAAACTTGGTAAACAAGTTATTGGACAGAAGCTTGAATAAACAGCAATACAGAAGCGTACGAAGGTTAGTTTAAGCCCAAATTTTGAGGCAAGACAGATAATACCGTGGTGAATCAGAGAAGTGGAGTTTCTACCTGTTTTACCTTCGGATTCACAACGTTTCTTCACACCAGGATTCGTCGAGTGCTCCGTTGATGGCAGACCCGAGAGGATTTCGACCCAAGCTTCTGGTTGTTGGTTGTTCTTGCTGTTCTTCACGTTTTAGAGGTGTTTTTGTGAGGTTTTGATGATTATTGGTGCTTTGGGGATTGGAAAACGTGTTTAGATGGTGATTTCGGGGGATTTTCAGTATGATTTGGGTGGCCGGGTGTTGGAAAACGTGAGAGAGAGAGAGGAGGCCGTGTTTTCTGACTCTCTAGGGTTCTTCCGTATGTGAGGTTCTCCTTTTATCCAAAAACCTATCCCCTTATATAGACTTTCTTAAAGATAAAGAGAATCTAGTAAAAGTAAGATTTTTCGATATTTTAACTAAGTAACTTCCCAAAGGAATTTTGCTATGAAATTTTAACCACATGTCAAGAATGGATATTATGAATTTTCTGAGGTGGAAACGAATTTTTTAAATGCTGGAGCATTTTTAAATTGAATTTCTCGTCAGATTCAGTCAGAAATTACTAGAAAATTATTGGAAATTCGAAAAATCAGAATTCCAACGCCATTATGCTTAAAATGTCATCCTCTATCATGGGTTAAAATATCAAAGCATTTCGAGCTGATTTGGGCACCCTTTGGAGGAGAGAGAAAGCCTATAGGAGAACTCAGAAGCCTTAAAAATTACGAAAACGCCCCTGACAATGACGAAACTGCTCCTCAGGCCCTGGAACACGCCGATCGGGCCGGAGTCTCTTACTGTTTGATGGAGATGGCTCTCACAACCTCGTAGACCTTAACCAGGGGGTCAAAATTTTGGGTATAACAGGCGTCCAACCCAACTCGTCAGGACATAAGTTCGGACGTCTCTATAAGTCCTCTGGGCCTATGTCCGGCCTTGCAGGTCTGGACGCAAGGTCGAACACAACTTCAGTGGGGCCTAGATTCTTCGTTTTAGCTTCATTTTGTTCCTCGTTTGTTGCGTTGGAATCCTCATGAAATATTCTATGCATTTCGTAGACTTTTCACTGCATAAGACATATAAAATGTATCAGTTCACATTAAAACATAAATCTAAGGAAAAGCATATGATAAGTGAGAAATACGACATGAATTATTGTGAAAATAGTAAGAATTAAAGCCCTAAAAATATATGTATTTCGCACTTATCAGTGGCGTGGAAAAAATTGACGAAACTGAGAAATGCTAGTGGGTTAGGCCTTATTGATTTACAGATTAAGAACCTTAGTTTCTTAGCTAAGTGGAGGTGGAAATATGAACAAAACAAGAGATCTCTTTGGAGAAATATATTTGTTCCGTTAAAGATATCAAGGATGGAATGAACAGCGGACTGATAACTCGAAGAGTTTGTAGTATTAATGAGGCATGGGCTACTGTTTTATCGGCAACAATGTAGAATTCACTGACGCGGGAAGTATGTATTAGATTAAGAATGATTTATCACATTTACAGACGTAAATATAAATCTTTCTTTTCTTTTACCCTGTTTTATTTCTCCTTATCTTTCTTCTTCTTTTGTAACAAACTATTAACAAACTTATTTGTTTATTATTTTTCCTTTAGTTTGTTAATTAGTATTCCTACTTTATTTCGTTAGTTTGTTAGCTTTCCCTTGTATATATATATATATATACGTAGGCATCTAGGTTGTAAAGCAGATGAATCTTTTCATTCAATATTTATATACACGGCAGATAAGCCAATCTCTTATTCTCTTGGTTCATACAGTTTAGTAAGCCGTAGTCTTTTTACCTCTATTTTACATAAATATTGTTGTTTTCTAACATGGTATCAGAGCAGTTGAGGCATCAAAGACAGCCAATACAATTGATGTTAGTGATCATTTGTATGTTCATCCTTTTGAGCATCCTGGATTATCACTTGCACCTAAGTTTGATGGAACAGGATTTCTTGGTTGGAAGTGGACCATGGTGCAAGCATTGAAGGCCAAGAACAAGCATGTGTTTTTGACAGGGAAAGTTCAGAAACCAGATGAGAAGGACACGGTTCGCTTGGCTGCTTGGGAAAGATCAAATTCTCTTGTTGTTTCTTGGATAACCTCGGCTTTGGATGCTAACATTGCTTAGAGTATTATGTACACTGAAGATCCAAAAGAGGTATCTTAGGATTCACTTTGTACACGTTTTGAGTAAAAAGATTTAGCAACTTTACAAAAGTTGAAGCAACAGGATTTAAAGCAAGGTGATTTATCTGTGTCTGAATATTTTACAAACCTGTAGAAAGTTTGGGGTGAAATAGACCTAGTACGTCCTATTTTTTCTTGTAGCTGTGGTGAATGTAAGTGCACTAAAAAGACTTCTCTTGATGAGTGGAAAAAAGATGATCAATTATTACAATTTTTGATGGGTCTTAATAAGCAGTTTATACCTATCAGAGGACACATTTTAGCGAAAAAGGAGACGCCTTCACTTGAGCAGGCTTTTTCCTTGGTTGTTCAAGAAGAAAACCAGCAAGGCGACACCAATCTCAGAGAAGAATCTATGTCTTTTTATTCAACGGGCAACAACAACTTTACTGGGAAACGATCAGATTCTTTTGACAAACGCAAGGTAATTTGTTCTCATTGCAAGAAACCAGGTCACAGTTATGCTGATTGTTTTCAGCTGCGAAAGTGCAATTATTGCAAACGTCCCGGGCATATAGAGAAAGATTGTTTTAAACTCCATGGAAAGGAAAAAGTATTGTCGTAGAAGAAGAAGGGATATTCTCACTTGGTTCAGGCTGATGAATCAGGTGCTGTTTCGAATCTGTTGACACAAGAATAGCTGCACAAATTAATGAGTTGATACAGGCAAGTGTGCAAGGAAACAAAGAGGATGCATCTGGAAATTGTTGTTTTTCAGGTAATACTGAATCTTTGTTTATTAATCCTTGTCCTTAAGCAAGCAAACAATTTCAAAATCTGGTTTATCTGGACAGTGGATTTTGGATATTGGAGTCACAGATCATATGACAGGGTTAGGAAATTTAGTTGAGAACTGGAGACATTTACGCGAACGGAAGGCTGTAACATTGCCTGATGGGAGGTCTCAGTTCGTAAGCTGGGTTGGTGTTATAAAAATCAACAATGATATTACTTTGACTGATGTTTTATTTATTCCTAATTTTTGCTTCAGTTTGATTTCGGTGAGAAGACTGGCTGATCGATATGGATGTACGTTGTGCTTTAACTCATCACAATGTGTGATACAGGGCCCTTACCCAAAGCTTAGAATTATTGGGCTGCTCAAGCGTGGGCTGTATGTTTTTGATCCACAAACAATGTACCAGCCAGGAGAAATTGCGGGTGCTACAGTTGGACGCGATGCAAGTCATGCGCATGGGCTGTTAGATGCTACGAATGATTCTGGGCTGCAATAATCTTTATTTGTTGGTTTTGTTCACAATAAAGCACGTGATGTGAACATTAGATTAGGACATGTTCCTTATTCTAAACTTGTTAAGATGGGTTTGATTAAGAACAAAGACTTTCATCCTAATGTAGCTATGATGTTTGTTATAAGTCCTGTGGACAACGTTTGCCTTTTAAGGATTCTATGATTAAAAACAAGTCGTGCTTTTGAATTGGTTCATATTGATGTATGGGGTCCTTTTCGTGAAAATACGCACAATGGTTACCGATATTTGTGTGTTTTGTTGACGACTTCACACGGTCTACTTGGGTTCACTTGGTAAAACAGAAAGCAGAGGCTTGGGGAGCAATTGTTGTTTTTTTATCCGAATGGTGGTACGACAATTTGATAGTAAGGTCAAAATTGTCAGATCAGATAATGCCAATGAATTAGGGAGTTCAAATGAAGGGAAGAAATTTTATGCTCAAGAAGGAATTATACATCAGACTACTTGTGCTTATACTCCTCAGCAGAATGCAGTAGTGGAGCGTAATCATAAATATCTCTTGGAGACTGCTAGGGCTATCTACTTTCAGTCTCATGTGCGATTGCTTATTAGGGTGAGTGCATATTATATGCGACTTATCTAATTAATCGTTTGCCTACCAAAGCTTTGTCAGGTAAAACACCGTTTGAAGTCTTATATGGAATTGTACCTTCAAATGATGAGTTACAACCGTTTGGATGTCTTTGTTACAAAACTAATCTTGGAGCAAAGAAAGGTAAATTTCATTCTAGAGCTGAAGCCTGTATTTACATTGGTATTGATCCACGGAAAAAAGGATATAGAGTAATGGACATACATACTTTAAAAATTGAAGTATGTCAGGATGTACATTTTCATTCTCATATATTTCCTTTTCGTGAGAATGCGGTCGATATTCTAACTCGTGATGCCAGTGCAGTTCCTGAGATTAATCATTCATTCTATGATGATTGTGATATTGGAAATCGTGGTGATTAGTATGCCGTGATTGATCGCTCTGCTGGCCCTCTCTCTTCAACCGCATTACCATCACATGTATCTGCTTCTAATGCGCCACTCGATCAGACAAATCCTCCAACAATTGGTGAGCACATGCATGATACTTTTAGTGGGCCACTAGGACAGTCAGATGTGGAACAGTCAGATGTTACAGCGCTTGATATTGAGCGCACGCATACTGATCTCAGGCGCTCAGCGAGGATTAGTCAGCCACCGAAATATTTACAGGATTATGTGTGTAACACTATTTTTCGAGATATACTTGATGACCGAGTTTATGAATCTGGTAATTCTGCGAGTCTATTATCTAGTTTTGATATGTTGACTGACGTTCCTCTAGCTACTTCTATAGTGCTTTTGTCAGCTAGAGCTTCGTCTAGCGTTTTTGACACATGTGAACCCGAGTCATACAAGGAAGCAATTGTTCACACACATTGGCAAGAAGCAATGCAGAAAGAGTTATGTGCTTTAGAAGAAAATAATACTTGGGAAATTATGGATTTGCCAAAAGGAAAGAAGACCATTGGCTGAATGGGTGTACAAGGTCAAGCTGAAATCTGATGGAACTTTGGAAAGGTACAAGGCTCGTTTGGTAGCTAAGGGCTTTACTCAACGGTATGGGTATGATTACCATGAAACCTTTTCTCCTGTTGTTAAGTTAACTACTATACGAGCTCTTGTTACTATTGCTTTGTCCAAAGGATGGATTATTAATCAACTCGATGTTAATAATGCATTCTTGCATGGAAACCTTGATGAAGAAGTTTATATGAAGATACCTCATGGTCTTACAATTGAAGGAAGAAAATAAAACCCGTCTCCTTAAAAAATCTTTATATGGTCTTAAGCAAGCATCGCGACAATGGTTTTCCAAACTTGCTGGCTTTCTCCGACTCTTACAGTTTACACAATCTAAGAATGATTATTCGTTGTTCTACAAGAAGGATGGAGATTGTATCATTTTTTGTTGCTATGTATGTTGATGATATGTTGACAGTAGGTACACATCAGGATGACATTGATAAGGTCAAGAAGGCCTTGGATGATAATTTTAAGATCAAGGATTTGGGTAAACTCCATTACTTCCTTGGAATTGAGTTTGTTGAAGCTGACAAGGGTTTTGTGTTGTCTCAGAAAAAGTTTTGTCAGGACATGGTTGACGAATATGGTCGTGCTTCTCTCACTCCTGCAGCTGGCCCCATGGTTGTTGGTAAGCGGCTTCTCAGGACTGATGGCACATTGTTAGATAACCCTACTTCGTATCGGCGTATGGTTGGAAAGCTAAATTATTTGTCTAATACTCGTCCTGATCTTAGTTTCACTGTTCAAGTTCTGAGTCAGTTTATGCAAGATCCTACTGATGTTCATATGAAGGCGGCTTTACATGCTCTTCGGTATGTTAAGGGAACCATCACTTATGGTATTGTTTTGGCACGGTGTCCTGACAGGGATATGAAGCTTCTGGCTTATTGTGATTCCGACTGGGCTGCTTGTCCTAATACTAGAAGATTTGTTTCTGGTTATTATAATTTTCTTGGTAATAGTCCTATTTCATGGAAAACTAAGAAGCAAGGATCAGTGTCGTTATCTAGTGCTGAAGCAGAGTATCGGTCCTTGAGAAGAGTTACGGCTGAACTAACTTGGTTGACACGTCTGTTATATGAGTTATGTGTTCCAGGTATTATTCCAGTTCCAGTCAAGTGTGATAATCAATCTGCCATCCATATTGCTCGGAATCCAGTTTTTCATGAGCGCACCAAACACATTGAGTTGGATTGTCGTTTTGTCCGTGAGAAAATTCAACAAGGATTGGTGGATGTTTCTATGTCTCTACCAAAGATCAGCTCGCAACTAAAGTTGACAAAGGTTCTCCCTGGTTCTAGTTATACAGAACAAATTTGTCGTATGGGCATGGGAATTAATAAGGAGTCAAGCCTTGGCAATCTTGCTTCCCTACCGCTTGAGGGGGTATTGGATTAAGAATGATTTGTCACATTTACAGACGTAAATATAAATCTTTCTTTCTTTTACCCAGTTTTATTTCTCCTTATCTTTCTTCTTCTGTTGTAACAAACTATTAACAAACTTATTTGTTTATTATTTTTCCTTTAGTTTGTTAATTAGTATTCCTACTTTATTTCGTTAGTTTGTTAGCTTTCCCTTGTATATATATACGTAGGCATCTAGGTTGTAAAGCGGATGAATCTTTTCATTCAATATTTATATACACGGCAGATAAGCCAATCTCTTATTCTCTTGGTTCATACGGTTTAGTAAGTCATAGTCTTCTTACCTCTATTTTAGATAAATACTGTTGTTTCTAACAGTATGCAGAGACAAGCTGCTAATTCGGTTGGAAACGGCAAGTATATCGAAATCTGGACTAATGTGTGGTTGGGAAACAGGTCATTAAGAGAGGTATTCCCTCACCTTTATCGAGTAAGTATACAGAGAGATGCTACAATATTTTAAATGAGACAGTGGTCTAATAATGAGTGGAGTTGAGATTTATTATGACGTAGAGGTTTATTCGCTTACGAGCAAGAACTTTGCATGGACTTGTTTTTCCAGAATTTCATATTTTTCTATCTCACAGAATGAATAGGGGCGCTGTTTTTTTTATGATAATTATGATAGTGATTAGGTTTCCATGACCTTTGGTTCAACCAGATCAATGTACCATGACATGATGAGCAGATTAGCTGAAGCCAACCCAATAGAAGATATCAAAGTGTCGTGGAGTGGATGGGCCGAACCCAGGATTGAAATGCTGTTATGGTTTCTAGTTTTCGGGCAGGCTAGTAACTGTAGACATTCTGCTTCAGAAAGACATCATTCTGATCGGCCATAGTTTATGTATGTAATGAAATCAAGTAATGGAAACCGTTAAGCATTTGGACAATTCGGAATAATCTAATCTTCGTAGGAGAAAATTTCTCTGTGGATAAGATAGTGTGCAAGGCAAGATTGGGTGTTTGGAGATGGACCAAGAGCTATTCCCGGTGAATGATTTCTGAGTTCTATCAAAGTTACAGCAGATTAAGCATATACCGAGAAAGAAAGAAGACTTCTGTATTGATTGAGAGATTAGGGAAAGGTGCCCGATTACAGAAGGGAGAGGAGTTACAGAAGAGTGAGAGTGAATGAATTGATATTA
This sequence comes from Limonium bicolor, assembly GCA_023374045.1. Lineage (NCBI taxonomy): Eukaryota > Viridiplantae > Streptophyta > Magnoliopsida > Caryophyllales > Plumbaginaceae > Limonium > Limonium bicolor. Next base: position 319,130,735 of record CM041778.1, on the reverse strand, counting down.
GACGCGGACTACATACTATATATACAGACAGACAAATAGTAGACTAATACCCATATGTTATATGTAACAGAATATTACATATAACAGATAACAGATATATATGTCTCTAATATCCCCCCTCGAGACTTAGTTTTGCTGGGAAATAAGTCTTGTTCTCTGTGCTAGACATGCCCAGCTTTGGTAAAGTGTCTCTGTAGTTCTTCCCAGTTAATGGCTTGGTAAGAACATCCGCTAGCTGTTTGCTTCCGAAATATGCTGAACTTGAATGAGCCCGGTCTGAATCTGATCTCGCACATAGTGACAGTCCAGCTCAATATGTTTTGTCCGCTCATGAGACACGGGATTCTTGGCTATGTGTACTGCAGCTAGATTGTCACACTTGAGTGGTAACGGCTGAATATTCTGCACCCCAAGTTCATGAAGGAGACGTGTGAGCCAGCTGAGCTCGCTGGTAACTTGCCTCATAGCCCTGTACTCTGCTTCGGCTGATGAAAGAGCTATAGAGACCTGCTTTTTTGACTTCCAACTGAGAGGAGCACCACCTAACAAAATGTAGAAACCTGAAACAGATTTTCTGGTTATGGGGCAAGATGCCCAGTCAGAATCACAGTAGGCCAAAAGACCAAATGTGTTCTGTTTATTTAAACAGATACCAAACCCTAGTGTTGCTTTGATATATGATAGAACATGGTATGCAGCACTTATGTGTTCATTTGTAGGTAACTGACAAAACTGACTTAAATATTGAATGCTATAAGATAAATCTGGACGAGTATTAGTTAAGTAGATCAACTTCCCTATCAGCCGTCTGTATACTGTTGGATCTTCAAGAGGGATGCCGGTGTTTCTGTCCAGTTTCTGATTCAGTGGTAATGGTGAGACAGAGGTGCGACAGTCGTGCATATCATAGTCTAAAAGCATTTGGGTTGCATATTTTTGCTGTGTCATTATCAGCCTATCTTTGGTTTCAATAAACTCCATGCCAAGAAAGAGAGTCTACCCAAATCCTTGATCTTAAACTCTTCATGCAGTTTCTCTTTCAACCTTTTGATTTTGTTTTGTCATTACCGGTTATGAGAATGTCATCTACATAAACTCCAAGGAAGGTAGATTTATTATTCAGTTTCTTTGAGAAAAGAGAGTAGTCATTCTTGGATTGTTTATAACCTAGATTTTTGAGGAAAGTTCCAAGCTTATCATACCATTGCCTAGAGGCTTGTTTCAGTCCATACAAGGATTTGTGCAATTTGCAAACTTATTTGTATCTGAAACAGACAGCCCCTGTGGTATTTTCATGTAAATGTCTTCCTTCAAGTCTCCATGAAGGAAGGCGTTGTTAACATCTAGTTGATCAATGTCCCACCCTTTCTTTGAAGCAAGTATAATTAAGGCTCTAATTGTGGTAAGCTTTACAACAGGAGAGAAGGTTTCTTTGTAATCAAACCCATACCTTTGAGTGAACCCCCTAACAACAAGTATAGCTTTAAAGCGCTCTAAGCTGCCATCAGCTTTCAGTTTTGTTTTATAAACCCATTTACAAGAAATGGCTTTCTTCCCATGTGGTAAATCAACTGTGGACCATGTTTTGTTTTCTTTCAAAGCTTGAAATTCTTGTTTCATAGCTTCAGTCCATCTTGGGTCCTTACTAGCTTCCTCATAAGTAACGGGTTCTTTGAGAGACATGACTTGATCAAGGACGGTTTCAGAAGAGTTTATAAGAGAGAGAGTGGTGACTGTTTTGTTTGGTATGATATGAGTCAGACTGTCCAGAGAGAGAGAGTTATGTGACAGTAAAGAATAGGCCTTGTCACGTAACCTTTGTGAAATTATTTCTAGTAGACATCTTTATTTACACTGCTGGAGCACACGTAATCATGGAACTTAACTGGCACTTTATGTGGTCTTGTGGATCTCCTTAACTGTGTTTTTTTTTTGAGCGGCGACGATCGCACTCAAGGCCAAGAATAAGTTTGGCCTCGTCAATGGTCAAGTCACTGAACCAGATAAGGCTTCAGAAAGGCACCCATGTGGGAACAGATCAACAACATGGTAATGAGCTGGATTATTAACTCGCTTGACAAGGAAATCGGCGAGAGCATAGTTTAGTGTGAGACCGCCTACCTGATGTGGAAATGTCTCTGCAAGCGGTTCGACCTCGTCAATGGTCCAGAAATCTATACTATTCAGAAAGAAATCGCTCAATTGACCAACACAAAACAACACTATCAGCACATATTTCACAAAGAAGAAGTTCTGGGACAGATTGGAGGGATGCCGTAAACCCTTAAAGTACTCCTGTGGCGCCGGAATGAATTAGAGGAACGGGAGGAACAAGACAGACTTATTAAGTTCCTAGATGGCCTGAACGAAGATTTTAAACAAGCAAAAGGGCGATTATTCTCCTAATGAACCCTCTCACAGATCTCGATCGTGCTTACAGTATCCTTGAAAATGAGAAATGGGAGAACATGACGGAAGCAACATCAGAAGGAAGCGACAACACTCTAACCCTAGCAAGCAAGAACTTTACCCAAACCGGGAAGAAACCTGTGACGAAGAAATTCAATAAATCGCCAAGTACTATCAACAGCGGGGGAAAGAAAACCACTTCAAAGTGCTCCAACTGTGCAAAGCTTGGGCATACTCGATCCCAGTGTTGGTGGATCGTTGGTTTCCTGAAGAAGGTAACCAGAACCAAAATCTGAAGCAAGACCGTGTTGTGGCATCTGCCGTTGAACAAGAAACCTTCACCAAGAGAACCTCCCAAGAAAACGCCTCTCCCGTGGCAGGTTTTAATCCGTGTTGTGGCATCTGCCGTTGAACAAGAAACCTTCACCAAGAGAACCTCCCAAGAAAACGCCTCTCCCATGGCAGGTTTTACGGCTGATCAAGTTGAAGGCTGATGAAGTACCTACAACAGAAAACAAATTCCACCAGAGAAGAAACACACAGTCAAAGTGGTAACTTCGGTAACTTTTCTGGTAACCACATTCAACCCTGTTCGTTCCATTTACAGAAATCTGATAATCATTTTCTTAACAATCTGAATCATGCATGGATAATGGACTCAGGAGCCTCGGAACATGTCACAGGAAACAAATCTGTTTTTGAAGATTTAACCTGTTTACCTTGCAACTGAAAACTAACATTGCCTGATGGACAAATTGTTCTGTGACCAATTCAGGATCTGTGTTTATATGTCCTAATCTGAAACTGTTGAATGTTTTATATGCACCCTGTATTATGTTCAATTTAGTTTCAGTTAGTAAATTGACAGAACAATTGAATATGCTTGTTGTTTTCTCCAATGGTGATTGTTTTTTGCAGGATTCTGAAACTGATTCTCTGACCAAAATTGGATACCAACGTTATGGGCTATATTTTCTTGATGTAATAGCTCTAGGAAAATATATAGCTGAAAGAAAAGAAAGAATGTTTGCTGCTTTTAGTTCTGTCAATAGGAAAAACAGTAATACCGTCACCAAAGATTTCTTTCTATGGCATAGCAAGTTAGGCCATATTTCTTCTAGGAAGTTGTTGAAAATGAATATTGGAAAAACCTTTTCTGCCCCTGGTATATTGCCTTGTACAGTTTGTTATAAAGCTAAAGCCAAACGGCTTGTTTTTCCAAATTCTGAAATAAGAAGTAAAGATCCTTTCTACATGATACATATTGACATGTGCGGTCCCATGAGGACCCTTACTAGGGAGGGGTATAGATATTTCTTAACTGTAGTTGATGACTTCACTAGAGGAACATGGGTTAGGCTTCTAAAGCACAAATCAGAAGGAATGCAAACCATCAAAGACTTTATACAACTTGTAGAAGTTCAGTTTGAAAAAAGGGTGAAAATTGTTCGATCTGATAACGCTAGAGAACTTGGGAAATCACAAGATGGTATTAACTTTTTCCGCCAAAAAGGTATTATACATCAAACAAGTTGTTCCCACACCCCCAACAAAATGGGGTTGTGGAAAGAAAACAAGGGCATCTCATGAATATAACAAGATCTTTTCTGGTTCAGTGACTTGACCATTGACGAGGCCAAACTTATTCTTGGCCTTGAGTGCGATCGTCGCCGCTCTCTTCCATTGGTCAAAACCAGGTCCTCCTTTGAATCTCAACCCGAAATTATGATTTGTGGCGTCGGACAGATGCAAATATAGTGGATCATTAAAATCTTGATCTGGTCTGGAAATCGCGTCTTGCAACTCCGATTCTTCTTCGTCATCTTTCTTCCACTGGGTTTCTTGTTCTTCCTCGAGGATGTCATCTGCCATGAGTGCGGAAGATAATTTGAGCTTCACAGGGGCTCTGATACCATATCAAAGTTACAGCAGATTAAGCATATACCGAGAAAGAAAGAAGACTTCTGTATTGATTGAGAGATTAGGGCAAGGTGCCCGATTACAGAAAGGAGAGGAGTTACAGAAGAGTGAGAGTGAATGAATTGATATTAGACGCGGACTACATCTACTATATATACAGACAGACAAATAGTAGACTAGTACCCATATGTTATATGTAACAGAATATTACATATAACTGTAACGCCCCTATTAACCATAAATACAGCGGAAATAAAACTCTAAGGCGATTACAGACCATCGGGTTCCAAACACCCGGCACCAAACCTCACCAATTACAACTTACAACCTACAAAAGCTACGGTCTGAACTCGAGAAAAACTTAACACAAACATAATAGAAATTAAACACATTAACTCTCCACAAAACCTAGTCCCATCCCAAACGCTCATTCTCTTCGTGGCCCCTGTAAATCAATTCGTACCTGCAAGATGAAACCAAGCAGCCCACCCCAAAAGGGGCGGGTCAGTTCCCTGGAATGGAACTGGTACAATTCTCCAAAAACAAACTTATAAAACATAACTCTTCAAAATAAATAGTAACATGAAAACAAACTCTTAAAAGTAAAACAGAGACAAAGCACTTCAAAACAATCAAGTTTAAAGAGAAAGGAAAACAAGACAATGATAAAGAACTTCCAAAACAAGTCATCCACTTAAGTAGTCACACCACATAGTTAGTAAGCATCCATTGTTGATGTTAGAACCAATTCCTGTTTGGAGTATAAAGACTCAGATAGTCACAAAGGACTAGGATAATAAGATAGATCCAAGAACCAATAACTCAAGAGTGGAATAATTCAATTGGGAGAGATGGCCCCCACCGCCAGATATCAATGTCCATATGGACGAGGGATATACAGCCCCCTGCTGTCAGATTTCAATGTCCTGGTGGACGAGGGATATACAGCCCCCTGCTGTTAAATATCAATGCCCCTATGGGCGAGGGATATACAGCCCCCTGCTGTTAAATTAAAAATGTCCTGATGGACGAGGGATATACAGCCCCCTGCTGTTACCATTGAAGACGCGCGCACGTCTAAAGAAAGATTTCCAAGATTGACCTTTTTCCAAATTCCCACTAGATCACCAACTACCCAGAGCAATACCAAAACACTCAGTCCTACAGAGTGCAGAAGCGTAAACCCTAAGCAGTCAATGTCTAACGGGACACCAAGTAGAAGAAACCAATACCCAAGTGAGTTCCACATCCAAGGCTCAGTTAGTCACACAAGCCGAGTCAGTCACACAACCATTTCCTTTTTAGAAGTTCCTCTTAAAGTCAGTTAGCGTTTTCCAAAACATTCCACAAGTCAATCAGCAAAAATAACGTAGTACGAGAAATCGTACAAAACATTCCATAGAGTCCAAAACACAACAAGCTGAGTACGAGAAATTGTACAAAACATTCCATAAAGTCCAAAACACGTCAAGCTGAGTACGAGAAATCGTACAAAACATTCCATAAAGTCCAAAACACGTCAAGCTGAGCACGAGAAATCGTACAAAACATTCCATAAAGTCCAAAACACGTCAAGCTGAGCACGAGAAATCGTACCTGGATAACGCTGTAGCAGCTCTAGACAACTTGCGTAAACAATCAACAGTACTCTGAAGAATATTAAAGGTAATCTATCATCAATAACTCATACCCTAAGTCAAACTTAAATAGATTCCTCACTCTTATTTCTAAACCTCGATCATCTTGTAAGCCCTTCGCTTAATTGTTAAGTATAGCCTTCGACTTGTTTTAGAATGTTGTATAGCCCAAGGTTGTAAGATCAAGGGATGTATTCTTCTAACACTTATCAATTGTTCCACTCTTATCCACTTTACTAATACTTAACCGTAGTTCTCACATTAATACATTTATATCTTAAGTGCATTTATATTACTCAATTAGTCTTAGAATCTCAATAATAACCCTTAAGCTCAATACCTTTATTCTTACTTTAGGACAGACATCGTATTATAACCTATGATGGATTTATCTTAGAATACTATACTATTATTCCATAAGGTAATGATTAGGTATTTTATCAATATTTACTAGATAATCCTTTATGATTAAGTCTTCCCCTTAACTTAATTAAGACCTACAACCTGTATATCGGAATCATAGTGTCGTAGATGCATTTCATTACAACTTCATTGATCTTAGAATTTAGAGACAACTACTAGACTCAATTATTTTATCTCTACTTTAGAATGACTTAATATTATAACCATTTAATTATCTTGTCTTAAGATGTTCAATTACTTTCATCCTGAAACAACTATATTTTAATTAACTCAAACCCTTCCAACTCTTTTACTTAGTATCCACAAGGTATATTATTCGCTTAATTATTACCTATATAATAAGGTGTTTTAAGATAACCCTTTTTATGTACCCTTACTTACATTTTAATTTCCCAAGTATTTAATTTTTACATACATTCTCTCCATAGAGTATGTATAATCCTTTTGTACTAAATTTTAATGAACTTATGTCTTAAATACATTTTATATTACTTACAAGACCAAAGGTTCAAAGGAACTACTTAATAAATTAATTTCCTTTATTGTATTTAGGATGGACATTATATCTTAGCATAAGGTAGAATTTATCAAAGAATTAAATTCTAGTTCGTAAGTGAAATTATCAATTACTTAATAAGATAATATATTCTGAACAATCACCATACCTTATATTCAAATGACACATTAATATTTCCAGTGTCAAAAGGTAAATCAATATAGTCTCTTATGTAACCTAGTTTCATCTAATTAAAGGTTTAAAGATTTTAAGTATCAAATTCCGATTTACAAACCTTCTTATAAATTCTAACTACTAAATACATTACTTAACTATTTACTCACATCCTGAATATTGGTGTTAAATGTATTTATATGGCTTAACTAGTTGTAAGAAACTTAAGGATTATTATTTAGATTAAATTCCTAATCATAGTTTAATGTAGTTTTATATCATAATCCCTTTTTAATGATTTTATCTTAAAATATTAAGTTACCACTCAATACTATAGATATTAAGAAATAATTAAATCTAGACTTATTTATCCTCTTCACATTTAGATGTAAAAGTAACTCATTTATTTTATTATTGTTTATATAATAAGAACATTTAAATGTAAAAGTATTTCATTCATTTTATTATTAATTATATAATAAGATCTATTTGTGTAACGCTTTATGTAAACCAATTCCAAATATTCCTAAACTTCAACTTATTAATTCCTTAACCCAATTATAGATTTACACTGTGGTCACCGACTATATATATACATGCATTTTAATACCGTTAATATAAATCCTAGAAATTCAAAGGTAACTAAAAACTCAGTTCATAACCATAAAATAATACCACCTCATATAGTATTCTATTATTAGTATTATGTAGAGGTTTAGTTTGACCCATTAATTCCTTCATATTACATTTTCTATAAGGTATTTTATTCCTTTTATTTGTTAATTTATCGTGTATATATATATACCCTTCCTATATATATTTCTCACAAGGAATGTTTAGATATTTTCCTTTTCTATTTTTATTGTATTTATATATATAAATATATATATATAACTACATATATTAAGATTTATCCAGAATATTCTTTAAGAAATTCTATTGTATTTAATTTATTTAATATCTTTTAGACCTATCCACAACTGATTTATGGTTTATCAAATAAAGTATTTCCCTTAGTTTTAATTAAACATATTAGCTTCCATATTATATATAATAAATAAAATGTAGTTTAGTTAAATTCCTTGATTTAATAAGTTTCTATTTATTTCTCTCATATAAATATATATAAATATATGTAACAATTTTTACTTCACTTAAAGTTAATACCCAAAATATTTATAAACATACTGTATTAAATGTTAATTAGTCTTATTATATTTTCCCCAACCTATAAAGTTCATTAATCAACTATACTTTAATTTTTATTACATTAAAAACTTTATATTATAGGTTATCCTTATGAAAACTCATAAACACAATTTTTAAAACCTTTACCATGCCCAAAAAATTCCCAAATTTAACATACAGCAACTATAACATTTTAGACATATTATAAAATTTTATTTCATAAAAATATCTTTTTAATTTAGCCAAATAATTCCAGAAAACCCGTAACTTGTAAAAATCATAACTTATGTTTAAAAACTCCAAAACCTTAATAATTTACATCAAATAAACTACATAAAATAAGGAATCTATGGTTAAAATTTCAAGTCAAAATACATTCGGGAAGATATTTAAATTAATTAAACAAGTTAGGGTTTATTCCTGGAAACAATATAAAATACTTATACTTTAAACTCGTATGTTTTAATCGTGGCCGTCCATCTTTATTAACTGAGATCGAACGGCTCCTGAGCACCGAGTTCATCAGCGACCTCTGTTACCAAACCGAGTACTAATTCGACGATTCCTCACAATCTACAGAACGAAATCACGTGATTCTTGTTTCTATGGATTCGTAATACAATTTCTGTTCCAATGATGCTAATTTCCCCAATTTTCATGCAATATTCATCGAGTTTCGAATTCGATTCGAAGGTTAGGTTTATATTCGAACATAATACGATTCGGATATTAATTCGCCCAAATTCTCCTAATCTAGAGCGTAAGATTGACACAATTGAAACATGGGTTAGGTCGGAAATCTATTACGAACTACATTATCGGAGCAATTGATCGGAAACTCACCGGAGTGTGCGAATTGGGTGATTTCGAAATCGGAAATCTGGAAAAAACATGAACTTTGAGCATTCGTGGTGGCCTTGGAGTCTATAAAATACGTTCTAGATCGAGTTAGCCCATGTTCTTGGGCTCGTTAGAAAGAGAAACATAGATCTACACAGTGATAGCAAGCACTAATCCTAACTCGCATCACACAGAAAGAATCGAAGTCACAAAACACGAGTTACCTCCCTGTTTCGGTATATTTTATGTGTTGGCAAGACCGAAACTTAGGCCTCTATATCTCCCAAATGGTTACGAATTGGACTTGGGCATAAACACAAAAGTTGTAGAGGGATTAGAGATCTTTACAACGAGCTAAGAAAATCGAATTTTGGTTGCTTAACGAAGAAGTTATGATTGACGCAAGTTACCTGAAAACGAGGAAATTCTGGAAATTCTGGGAACAGCTTCGCAAGGTGGCTACTTTGGCTCAATTTCCGGTTGACTCAGAAGGATCTAGGGTTTGTATGAGTAATGGTTGAAAAGAGAATTGTAGGAGAAGAGTGGCGAAGACGGCATGGAAAATATTGAGTAATGTGAAAGTTATAGCCGTCTAAAGTAGGCTAAGCAAGGGAATTCGGTTACGAAAATCTGGGAAGAAATCGGCTAAGTGGACGCCCCCCTTACAGAGTGACACGTGGCACTTCTTAAAATTTTGATTCAAACTTCAATCTAGCATAACTTTGGCTAGGATGATTTTTTTTGACGTTCTTTTTATCGATCTTCATGGTTTTTCATACCTATTTATTGGTATAGGTTTCATGACCTGGTTTGACCATTCTCAAAAAGTCAACTCTAGCAAGGCTTAATAAGCTTTAAGTTTCTAGAATTTTATATTGACTTTTATATTTCAAAACAATGGTCCAACACTTCCTAAAATCTTTATAATTATTTGGAGTATTTAATAATTTTCCCAAGATTTATTGACTTAAATCTTATTATTAAATTCATAATACTATATAATATATATAATAATTAGGAGAAAACCCCTAAATAAATTTCACAACCCCATATAATAATTTAATATTCATAATTCCATATAATAATTTAATATTCCTCATTCATATAATAATTTAATACTTAATAATATTATTAAAGGTTTAATAAAAGAAATCCCCTAAATTAATTTAAATTAATTTAGGGGTATTTCAGCATATCCCCCTTAAAACTTCGCCTCGAAGTTTAAAAATCAACTAATAAGCACTCACACCGCTTCGGGTGTGCTGAAACAATAAAAGTTCCAATGAAGTTCCATACCAAACCAATCCTTTATTTCCATCCATTTCCATAACAACATTCCACTCAAGATTACTCAAAATCAAACTGAATCAGGATACCAAGATATAGCATGATGAAAATCAAAAGTCACATACTGGAGTCATGATGCAGAAACCAAGCATATACAAACACCTCATTCTGCCAATACTGTCTCCCTTTGCTAATAATGCAACGAGGCATAATCCGGATGAGATAACGAGGAGGAGTATGCCAGCATATCCCCCTTAAAAGAGCTAAGGTACGCCCTCGTACTGCTACTAATGGCACATTCAAAGAATTCAACACCTTATTAACCAACTTTGTTGTAAATTTTACTGCACCGTTGATTTTATCTATGATCGTTACATATATCTGTATCTCTTGATTGTTATTGTTTGTATTCCCTTGTGGTTATAAAATTTTTCTTATGATTATTATCCATTCATTTAATGACTGATACAATTTATATGTCCATATATGATCATTTATCATATCAATTATATACCAAGCTATAAACCAGGTGTAACGAGTAGTTTAAATAATATTTCAGATCATTTAATATTCCTTAATAATCTTCCAAAATCATCTTCAAGGGTTTATTAGTAAAACTTATAAGGTAAATTTTTTCTGTGACTTTTCAAGTTTCAATTGTTTCTATGTTTACTTTATAAAATTTACTTATTATATAACTTCACCAAGGCAGAATTTTAGAAAGTTCGTCCAAAATCTGATTCCTTTATCTTAAAATTTATACATTATATATATATTTTTTAAGGTAGAGACCCTGTATAAAATTTTAGGTCAAATGCATTAGTCTAATGAAAACTCACTCACTCTTGATAATTATTTTCCTTAAGGTTTGTTCTATGTAAGTATTCTTCTGATTATTAAATCTTAGTACTCTCTTAGACAATGGTGGCTATTGGTAAATATCACTCTTAGTGTGTCTTTTAAAATTTTATACCTGTATAATGTTAAACTTCCAAGTAAACATGAGGATTTTCAATCTTTAAGTAACTCTCAATTTTTTTTTATTTATTTTTTTTTATTATTTTTTTTAAGATGCTCAATACTCAAGTATTTAAGGATCAATTGATACTTAGTTTAGTATTACTCCACTCAATCTTTAAGTAACTTTTTTTTATTGATTTTTTTTATATCCAACCAGGGGTAGATGTTGTATCTTGGAGCACCCAAACTTAATCCCCTTCCTCCATATATAGGTATTTTTCACCAAAGATTTAACTCAATAAGCCCTTTACATTTATGAGTTTTAATACCGGATCTTAAGATACAAATATTGATTTGTCATTGTGGTTAGCAATGAAATATGCCTAGCTCAAGATTCATGATGGTAACGTCTTACCACCACTTCCCCTCAAGTTCAACACAATCCATCACCTGCGTAGAAGATTATATACGGTTAGATGACAAGGCTTGTCTAGCCCCTAAACTTCTAGAAGTGGGTGTGCACCCCCACTACTTTCAGCCTAGGAGTTCGTCGCACCAGGCACTTCCCGTAGGGTGTTAGGTTTATGTGTTTTCCTTCTAAAGTTAACATAGAGTTTTAATGTGTTTTACAAGTTCAGATGTTGATCTTTTCTAATACGCTACTAGTTCTTGTTAGCTTAATAATTTTCTAGACTTAAGATTTATCTTAAACATTATTTTTAGGTAATAAATTGAAACCAACCAAAAGTATTCTTTAAAATTCTAGGAATTTTGTGTACCAGCTTTTAAAGGATTGCATTTTTAGCAATGTATTCTCCATGAGTATGCTTTTGATAAATAGCTTAATATTTGGTTTATCTCAACCAAAATCTTATCGTACTTAATATAGGGTTGAAATACCCCAAACCTTGGCATGTTCGTTAAACATTAAAACATGATATATTAAGACTAAAAAGAATCTTAGAAACCTTAGTAAACAAAGTTAAACAAAAGGAAACACAAATATGCTTTAAAGTCAATAAGAGCCAAAATGTGCTCTAAGCTTGGGATAAACTTGAGTAAGACCTAATGAACTTACCAAGACCTCATTTATATACTAATGAGCATATTAAACCAATTACCAAAGAAAACCAAGCTTGAAAACAAGTTAAAACACAAAATGTGCTTTAAGAAGTCTTAAAGCACATTTTTGAAAAATTGTCTTGTAAATGAGTTTTGAATGGCTAAATGTCCATCATTACTCTTAAATATTATGTGTACTATATAGTATCACATTTGGGTGGCTATATTAGTGGGAAATCAAAAATTTCACTTCTAAGTGCCTTTTTAGGTGAATAGTGATTTTTATAAGCTATTTTGTAACATATGTTGTATAAGTAATTAAATTGACAAACAAAGACTATATTACCCTCATTATATTTAGGGGGCCGGTTTTCTAAGGTTTGGTGACTCACCACCCTCTTGTTAATTTGTTAAGTAAATAATGATGACTAAGAATGTACTATTTGCTTTTAAACTACAAATATCTTCTAAAGTTAAACCAATCTTCATTCTCTCATTTTCTTTCCTTGCTCACACGGTTTCCCACCTCTCTTCTCCCTTCTTCCTTGTTCTCTCTCGGTAATACTACTACCACCATGGAAGTTCCAACTTTGACCACTTGCTAAATCTAGCTCACTGTCCAAATCAAAAACAAAGACCACCAATCTCTTCCTCTCATCAAGCTCTTCATTCCTATCTTCTTAAAACTCCAAGAGCTCCATTTCGGTGCCAAGGTGTTCCACCATTGAAGGAGCTTGAGCTTGTATTTTGACATATTGTTGATCTCCTTTGCTTCTAGGTAAGGAATCTCAAAGAAAAATCATGTTTCCTCCATGTTTTCACCTTGACCGAAAATACACATTGATATAGCTCTTTGTGTGACTTTGTTCTAGCTTCATTTCAACCCTTCATGGACTAGGTGGAGTCCTCTCTTGTTATATATTCAAACTCTCTTCAAAGATCAAGGTAAAACAACTACATTGATGTTTTTAAAACAATGTCAAATTAGGGTTTACAATGAGATGAAGCTCAAAGCTTGAATACTCATTTTGGTGTTTGTATATTGTCTAGAACTTGACAAGGAACCAAAATACCATACGGTTTTGTAAGGAATCAAGAAGGAAGTGTTTTTGGGAAAAAGAGGTAAATCTACTAACTTAAATGTTGTTTAATGCCTTAGGAGAAATGAGCTTATAAATGCTTATTAAAACTACCTAAAGAGCAAATGGTGAATGACTTAGTAAAGTGTTCTCAAGAGACTAGTAAAGGGCATATGTGTGTTGAGTGTATTTGCAGGTTAAAGGCATATATATTGTGGAAATTCAGTGTTTATGATTTAAGCACTTTAAGGGCCTAAGAGCCATGCATTTTAAGGGCCTAAGTGCCATGCAATTTAAATTATGCACTATATTGTAATGTGGTGTAAATTTGGTGAAATTGTGTATGAGAGTGTTCTTGGTGATATTAGATGTTCTTGTGTGTTTAAAGGAGAAGGTAAAGTGTTTAGGCTTAGTAATGTTCTAGGGGAACCCATGTCAAAATTTAGGTAGGAAGTAAGAAGTTCTAAGTGTTTACATAAGGTTTGGTGAGTTAGAAAATGTAGGAAATGAATAAGGAGTTCATGATGTTTTAAAGGAATTTTGATGAACTAGGAAGTACTCTAGAATGTAATAAGGACTTAGGCATGATCTTGAGATTTAGTAGGTACCAAAGTCACTTTGGGACTTAGGTAAATACCTAGGCAAACTTTGGTAAAATGAGGAGAAGTATACACTAGGAAAAGAGTTTCAAGAAGGATATAAGGAATTAGTTGTGAAAGATGATGCTTGGGAGATGATGTTAAAATGAGAAGAAAGCTTTTGGGATAGTAGTTATAATAGGCAAGAAACACCATTTAGAAACCTAGTATAGAATGTTATAAGTGTTAAGGAATTTTACAAGGAAATGAGTGAGTGTTGAGGAGTTTAAAAATGAGTTAGAACTTTAGTTAAATGGATGTTATTTGAAGTACTTAGTGTGCCATAAGGTGTTACAACACATTGGGTGACTTAAGGAAAAATTAGGAACAATTTGGAGAATTCTTAGGAAGTTCCTGCAGTGGACCGACCCGGGGGACCGACCCTGGCAAGGTCGGTCGGAGTGTAAATGGTAGGTCGAAAATGGTTCTGTTAGAGACCGACCCAGGGGACCGACCCTGTCTGGGTCGGTCGGATAGGAAAGAAAGACGGTAATTGTCTCTGTGAGAGACCGACCCAGGGGACCGACCCTGTCTGGGTCGGTCGGGTAGGAAGAAAACACGGTAAATGTCTCTGTTAGAGACCGACCCAAGGGTAGGGTCGGTCGGTAAGGTCGGTCGGACCTAAACTTGTAAAAAAAAAAAAAAAAGAAAGAATGTGACTTATGTAGTTAACCCTAGGATGTATAATGAAGGTAACCTAGGGTAAGTTAGGCATTAAAACATGTCATACAATCATGTTGAATACTTAGTAAGTGTGAAGTTAAATAAATAATTAACCGACGTTACTAATGTGTATAGGATTCTCTCAAGGTGGAAACGAAACGAGGCAAGGACCAAGGTATGGTTTTCTTGCAGTCTGTTGCCTAACGGTTTACACCGGCTTGGGTGTTGATTGTTTTCTGCGTGTTTACGACCTTATAAGATTAAGGCATGAAAAGAGCTTACAGTTGTTATATTATGATGTTGTGTTATTATGACTCCTTTCCCTTGGTGTGTCTAACAAGACCTAAATGTTGCTTGTATGTGACTTAACAAAACGTTGTGTGATCACTAACAAGTGCTAACCGGGGGAGTGAGGAGTCCGGTTGTTCCGGCCACGCGTGTGATGGATGGGGGTCGATATCATATCCGGTTCGGCTCTCTTGGTGTATGTATAGGTGGTATTCCAATTTGGTTTCTACCTTCCCTTAGCTTATCCAAAGCTAGTTACTGACTCACGTCGGGCCATAGGGGCATACGTATGTTATTTCGGTGTGCTTGGGATTACTATATCCGACACACCTTTGGTATAAGTTAACCGTTCTACATAACCGGACGGTAACGAGGATGGTAACGAGCTTAACATGGGATTGGTAAAAATCCCTAGGCTCTCATGGTATACTAACTATGGTGGAAGGTTCCTTGTGAGAACCGAGTTTATGGTGTTATGTATTGATGTTGTGATGCTATGCAATTTCCCTTGCTATGCTATGGTATATATGTATGTTGGATGTTCTAAAATGAATGCCATGTTATTATGACAATTGGTTGCGCGTATCCCGGTAGTCGATGGGCTGCGCGTTAGCCATACCAGCAAAGGTGCTGACCCCCTCGGGGGCTCCATATTTTTATTGCAGGATGAGGATCGAAGAGGCAGAGTGGCTCTAGGTCCTAGGTTGATATACTTTTGGGATATGTTGGTTGTTAGGCCCGGGATGCGTCTGTGCTCCCGAGGCGTTACATTTTGATACCGTTGTTATACAGTGTTGGATGATTATGTTTGGAGATGTATTGTAAATTAAATACTCGGTATGGTTGGTTATGTTTATATATGGATGTTAGCTACTATGCTCGGGAGTCTGATCATCAGACCGGTACAATTGTATTTATTCTGCCTAGTTAACCACGTGGGTGGTTAACGGCGTTGTAACACCAAAGCGAATAGTTATTGTTTGGTTGGTTATTTCCGCTGCGATTTCGGTAGACGATAGGGGCGTTGTAGGGGTGTTACAAAAAGTGGTATCAGAGCGAAGTATCGCTCTGATGACTAGAATACCGAGCTTAGGGATATACCGAGTTAGGAAACCTAGCTACAGTTACCTAAGTGAACGGATTTGGGAAGGTTAACCACTAACTAAGTGTGGAATTACCTGGTTGTCGGGAAGATGCTATAACCATTGGACCGATAAGTGTGCAAGCATAATGCTAATGAAATGTTCGTATGAATTCAGATGGCAGGTAGACCACGAGGGAGAGGCCGCGGGCGCGGTACTGGAGATTTGGGTAACCAGGCGATGATACTGCGGCACAGACTATGGCTGAGGCAGTTGCAGCCGCCGTAGCCCAGTTGGTACCCGATCTGGTTGCTGCTATTCAGCAAGGGCAACAGCCCGGAGTTCAGCCACCACCACCACCGCCACGAGAGACCAATTGGGTCAAGGCGTTGGCTGATCTCAGACCGCCATCATTCAATGGGGAGACTGATCCTCGAAAACTGGAGGCGTACATCTCCGAACTGGAGACCGCCTACGAGACCTTGGCAGTACCTGCTGAAGCTAAGGTCCGTCTTGCCGCCTACTACTTGAAGGGTACGGCGCAGAGTTGGTGGAAATTGGTGAAGGAGGACAGGATGGCTGATCCTGACTTTGGTTGGAGGGAGTACACGGCTCTACTGCGAGCCAAGTACTACCCGGTACACGTGCAGGAGGCCAAGCGCCTCGAGCTGGACAGTCTGAAGCAGGGGGATAAGATGTCGGTTGATGACTACTATACCGCATTCACCGGCCTTATCCACCTGTTACCAGACCTTGGGTATTCGAACCGGGTGTTGGTGAACCGGTTCTACAATGGACTGAGCCACCGTCTCCGCTATGGGATGGGGCCAGCTGAGTATGCTACCTTGCAGGTAATTAGAGTACCTTGTTGTGAATCAATTTATACCATGAGTGAATGTTAATGTGAGTTGGTAAGTTGTTCTTGCGGGGCATGACTGACATCCTAAAATACAGGAGTGCTATCATGCCGCTGCTAAGGTTGAAATTACCGTCCGTCTGAGGGACGAGGAAAATGCGCACAAGCGCAAGGCCACCAACGAGGGCCAGAATCAGCAAGGGTATGGGGGAGGGAAAGAAGAAACCCTACCCTCAGCCCCAGAAGGGCCAGTACCAGGGTGACAAGGGCCAAGCCCAGACCACCACAGCTGATGAGCCACTGAAGCTCACGTACGCGTATGCGGCGAAGCCTCTACGCTCCTACCCGCCTAAGGGTAATTACTTAACCGTGTGTATCTAGTTGAGGTGTGTGTGTTGAGATGGAAAGTGAGCATTATTGTGTGTTGTTATAGCAGCTAGCGCGGGTTCTGGACCGGAGCGCCACTTTTACTGTAAGTGGTGCAATGGAGACCACCCCGGCAAAGACTGCAAGGGGAATGATGTGAGGTGCCGTCACTGCCAGAAGATGGGGCACCGTGAGTTTGAGTGTTGGACGAACCCCAACAGCAGGAACTATAAGCCAAAGGGCAGTGGAAGGGTAATACTACCACGACCACTGAAGGCCCAAGGCGATTACTCAGCAGACTTCTGACAAGAAGTACACTGAATCCCAGAAGGGGAAGGCTACGGGGTCCGGCAAGGCCACCCTGAATGTGGTGGACCGGTCTGAGGCACCAGGATCCTCTTCAGACCAGGTACCGCCTAAACTGATAAATGAAAAAGTGATTGCTTACCGCATTTCATGCATGAGTGTAGCAAGTCTAAGGGTATAAACATATAAGTAAAGAGTTAGAATATAACGAGGAAAACACCTAAAGATAGGTAATTTGAAACTTAGGAACCTTCAATATCTGCTATCCAATCCCGCCCACACCAAACCCTGAAGAAACCGCCATCAACATCACCAACTTTCCATTGGAGCAATGTCAGGTTATCCAGCCAGGTATGATACTCTTAAATGGATACCTGACACCGGAAGCACAAATCCATATCATCAGACGATGCGACGAGCTTGGAGCAAAACCAGGAGGGTTCTACACACCCGAATACCCGAACGGAGCAAGGATGCAATTGAAGATGATGTGCATGGGTAAGGACTGGAACCCTTACACCAAGTCATATCAAGAAGTTCGAGCTGAAGATGGAGCAACGGTATCAAGTATACCAGAGGAGTTCCATGCGGTCGTTAACCACGCCGTGGGAATTGCTCAACAAGTTGAAACGGAATCGATTCCAAGTGTAAAAGCAGATCTATGCATTGTGAACTTCTACCAGAAAGGTGGACGGTTGGTATGCACCAAGACAAGGACGAGTCACCCGAGTCTCTAAGTAAGGGAGTACCCGTGGTGTCTTGGTCCATTGGTGATACCGCAGTATTTGTATATGGCGAGCAGAAGCGTGCTGATCTCGCAAAGAAGCTACTGCTGAAATCGGGAGATGTACTAATCATGGGTGGGCAGTCAAGGATGCTATATCACGGCATCAGAAAGATCAAACTGAATACCGCACCGTCGGCAGTGATCAATGCCACACACATGAAACCCGGACGTTTGAATTTGACCTTCAGGCAGTTTTAAACCTTGTATAATTATGTGGTAAACCAGTATGTATTAAGGATTTGTAAGTATGAATCATGGCGACAGTATAAGCCAATGAATGTTGTAAAAGAGTGTGTTAATGAATAAAGTGGAGTTGTTTGAATCATGTCAACCGTGTTGTTACCCAATACTTATTAGTTTGCCAATGAATTAGGCTGTGCACTCGGAACGGGAGGTACACTGAGTGTCTGCAATAAGGCAGAAGCCGGCAAGAGCGGCACAATCCTCACCGGTACCTTTCCAGTGAATGGCGTGGATGCATCGATCTTGTTCGACTCTGGAGCCTCACACACATTCATTTCGCTATCATTTGCGAAGAGGCTGGGGTTAGATGGTGAAGAGATGCCAGACTTCGTGGTCACTCTCCCGTCGAAAGAGCGGATCAGATGTACCCGCTACTACCGAGATGCTGTTGTTCGAATCAGGGATGAGGAGTTTCCGATCGACTTGATAGAGTTCGACGGACTAGGTTTTGATGTGATTGTCGGGATGAACTGGTTGGAGCGGTACAAGGGCAGAATCCTGTGTGCCGAGCATCGACTGCTTCTTAGGAGTCCATCTGGGGTTACTATATCATACCGCCAGAGGCCCAGGGAGCCTTCGACACAGATCATCCCGCCATGGCCATGTATCTGAGTTACGACGGGGAAATGATGTATACCTCTGCTATGTCCAGGACATAGAGAGAGACCCTGAGTTTTTAACCCAGATGTGCCGGTAGTGTCGGAGTTTTCCTGATGTATTTCCTAAGGACTGCCGGCATGCCGCCAGCACGAGAGGTTGAGTTTGAGATTGATCTAGTCCCGGCACCGACCATTGCGAAAGCACCTTCCGTATGGCTCCAGCAAAATGACAGAGCTCAAGGAGCAGCTTAGAGACCTACTCGACAAGGGCTTTATCCGCCCTAGTGTTTCACCATGGGGAGCGCCGGTTCTCTTTGTGAAGAAGAAGGACGGTAGCCTCCGCCTATGTATTGATTATCGGGAGCTGAATGCTGTTACGGTGAAGAACCGTTACCCCTTACCACGCATCGACGATCTATTTGATCAGCTGAGGGGGAGCATCAGTGTTCTCCAAGATAGACCTACGTTCCGGATACCACCAGATTGCCATCCGTGACAGTGACATCGAAAAAACAGCATTCAGAACTAGGTATGGGCATTATGAGTTCACAGTTATGCCGTTTGGCTTGTCAAATGCACCAGCGAAGTTCATGGACTTAATGAACCGTTTTGTTCCAAGATCAGTTGGACAAATCAGTGGTAGTCTTCATCGATGACATACTTGTGTATTCGAATCGAGAGGTGAGCATGAAAGCCACCTGAGAGATGTATTGCAGACGTTGAGAAAGAATCAGCTGTTGCTAAATTTTCTAAGTGTGAATTTTGGTTGAACCAAGTATCATTCCTTGGACATGTGATTTCTGAGGCCGGGATCGCAGTTGATCCGGCAAAGATAGATGCAGTGCGCACCTGGCCTAGGCCGAAGACAGTTACCGATATCAGGAGCTTCCTCGTCTGGCGGTTATTATAGGAGGTTCGTGAAGGACTTCTCCAGTGTCTCGAAGCCGATGACTTCCTTGATGAAAAAGGATGCACCATTCGAGTGGACAGTCGACTGTGAGAGAGCTTTCACGAGTCTCAAGGATGCTCTGACATCTGCACCGGTTCTAACATTACCAGACGGTCCAGATGGTTTTGAGGTCTATTGCGACGCATCAGGCAGGGGTATGGGTTGTGTGTTGATGCAACACGGGAAGGTCGTGGCTTACGCCTCCCGACAGCTGAAGAAGCACGAGGAGAACTACCCTACCCACGACTTAGAATTGGGGGCCATTGTCTTCGCACTGAAGATATGGCGACATCATTTGTATGGGGTAAGTGTGACGATCTATTCTGACCACAAGTTTGAAATACTTGTTCACTCAGAAAGAGTTGAACATGAGGCAGAGAAGGTGGGTTGAATTTCTGAATGATTATGACATCGATTTACAGTACAAGGAGGGTAAGGCAAATGTGGTAGCTGACGCATTGAGTCGCCGAGCACACTCTCTCCATTCGCTAGTCTCTCATACTGGCTTGGTTGAAGAGGTGCGGAGTGCTCAGATGACGGATCAGTACATGATGGAGATTAGACAGAAGCTTATTGATGGCACATTCGAGGGTCAGAAGTATGACTTCAGACTCCACGTGATGACCTGATTAGGCTTAATGGCCGGTTGTGTATACCGAGGAGTAGCGCTGAGCTGAAAGAGCGCATACTGAATGAATCCCATTGTTCTACGACATCGATTCACCCCGGAGCTTCAAAGATGTATAAAGGTATGAAAAGATATTTTTGGTGGGCTGGAATGAAAAAGGATGTAAATGACTATGTGTTGAGGTGTCTCACTTGTCAGAAGGTCAAGTTTGAGCACCGACGGCCTGGTGGCATGGTGCAGCCAATGCCAGTGCCGGAGTGGAAGTTCCATGACATATCTATGGACTTCTTGTAGGGCTTCCGCCTACAAGGGGAGGTCTAAATATGATTTGGGTTGTGGTAGACCGACTGACCAAGGTGTCTCGATTCATTCCGATGAAGGACACCTGGAAAGTGGCAAGGTTGGCAGAATTATTCGATAAAGAGATTGTAAGACATCATGGAGTACCAAAGACGATAGTATCTGACAGAGATACCAGATTCCTATCCAGATATTGGAAGTCTACACGAGAGGCACTTGGTACTGAACTGAAATTGAGTACGGCGTTTCACCCACAGACCGATGGTCAGAGTGAGCGCACCATACAAACACTTGAGGATATGCTACGTGCATGTGCACTTGACTTTCAGACCAGCTGGATTGATAAGTTACATCTGATCGAGTTTAGTTACAACAACAGTTATCATGCATCGATCAAGATGTCTCCCTTCCAGGCATTGTACGGTAGACCATGCCGCACACCATTATGCTGGGATGAATCGAGTGAGACGGTCATTATAGGACCAGAGTATCTTGACCAAGTTCAGGCAAAAGTTCGCCAGATCAGGGCTAATATGAAAGCAGCTCAGGATAGACAGAAGTCGTACGCAGATGTGCGCCGACGTGACCTGGAGTTCGCCGTGGGCGATCAGGTATTTTTAAGAGTATCCCCCATGAAGGGAGTATTTCGTTTTGGTCAGAAGGGCAAGTTGAGCCCGAAATATGTAGGTCCTTATGTTGTGACAGAGCGGATCGGCCCGGTAGCTTATAGACTTGATCTACCCCCGAGCTGGGCAAGGTACATGATGTATTTCATGTGTCCCAGCTGAAGAAATATATGTCTCATCCGTCTCATGTGCTTCAGCCGGAAAGGCTAACCTTAGAGCCGACCATGCGATCAGTGGAGACTCCGGTACGGATTCTGGATACTAAGACTCGAGACACTCGCCATAAGTCCGTGAGACTGGTGAAGGTCCTCTGGTCTAACCAGGACGTTGAGGAGGCCACTTGGGAGCTGGAAGAAAAGATGAAGGCGAAGCACCCGTCATTGTTTGCTTCTTAGTGTTTATATGTATAGGGTACGGGGCGTACCCCTTTTAAGGGGGGTAGAGCCGTTTCGGTTATGGTTGTATACGACATGTATATGTATACATTGTCTATGTTATGTTACAGACCGTTGTCTGAATGGTATTGTGTGGTTTGGACCTTGAGTCCGTTGTGGTGTAAGAATGATGGTAAGGTTGGTAATGATGGTTGGAAGTATTGGTGTTATAAGATGTTTCCCGTGTTCTAATAGTAAGATATGTGGGAAGTATGAACTTTGGGGACAAAGTTCTTTTAAGGGGGGTAGATTGAAATACCCCAAACCTTGGCATGTTCGTTAAACATTAAAACATGATATATTAAGACTAAAAAGAATCTTAGAAACCTTAGTAAACAAAGTTAAACAAAAGGAAACACAAATATGCTTTAAAGTCAATAAGAGCCAAAATGTGCTCTAAGCTTGGGATAAACTTGAGTAAGACCTAATGAACTTACCAAGACCTCATTTATATACTAATGAGCATATTAAACCAATTACCAAAGAAAACCAAGCTTGAAAACAAGTTAAAACACAAAATGTGCTTTAAGAAGTCTTAAAGCACATTTTTGAAAAATTGTCTTGTAAATGAGTTTTGAATGGCTAAATGTCCATCATTACTCTTAAATATTATGTGTACTATATAGTATCACATTTGGGTGGCTATATTAGTGGGAAATCAAAAATTTCACTTCTAAGTGCCTTGTTTAGGTGAATAGTACTTTTTATAAGCTATTTTGTAACATATGTTGTATAAGTAATTAAATTGACAAACAAAGACTATATTACCCTCATTATATTTAGGGGGCCGGTTTTCTAAGGTTTGGTGACTCACCACCCTCTTGTTAATTTGTTAAGTAAATAATGATGACTAAGAATGTACTATTTGCTTTTAAACTACAAATATCTTCTAAAGTTAAACCAATCTTCATTCTCTCATTTTCTTTCCTTGCTCACACGGTTTCCCACCTCTCTTCTCCCTTCTTCCTTGTTCTCTCTCGGTAATACTACTACCACCATGGAAGTTCCAACTTTGACCACTTGCTAAATCTAGCTCACTTGTCCAAATCAAAAACAAAGACCACCAATCTCGTCCTCTCATCAAGCTCTTCATTCCTATCTTCTTAAAACTCCAAGAGCTCCATTTCGGTGCCAAGGTGTTCCACCATTGAAGGAGCTTGAGCTTGTATTTTGACATATTGTTGATCTCCTTTGCTTCTAGGTAAGGAATCTCAAAGAAAAATCATGTTTCCTCCATGTTTTCACCTTGACCGAAATACACATTGATATAGCTCTTTGTGTGACTTTGTTCTAGCTTCATTTCAACCCTTCAAGGACTAGGTGGAGTCCTCTCTTGTTATATATTCAAACTCTCTTCAAAGATCAAGGTAAAACAACTACATTGATGTTTTTAAAACAATGTCAAATTAGGGTTTACAATGAGATGAAGCTCAAAGCTTGAATACTCATTTTGGTGTTTGTATATTGTCTAGAACTTGACAAGGAACCAAAATACCATACGGTTTTGTAAGGAATCAAGAAGGAAGTGTTTTTGGGAAAAAGAGGTAAATCTACTAACTTAAATGTTGTTTAATGCCTTAGGAGAAATGAGCTTATAAATGCTTATTAAAACTACCTAAAGAGCAAATGGTGAATGACTTAGTAAAGTGTTCTCAAGAGACTAGTAAAGGGCATATGTGTGTTGAGTGTATTTGCAGGTTAAAGGCATATATATATTGTGGAAATTCAGTGTTTATGATTTAAGCACTTTAAGGGCCTAAGAGCCATGCATTTTAAGGGCCTAAGTGCCATGCAATTTAAATTATGCACTATATTGTAATGTGGTGTAAATTTGGTGAAATTGTGTATGAGAGTGTTCTTGGCGATATTAGATGTTCTTGTGTGTTTAAAGGAGAAGGTAAAGTGTTTAGGCTTAGTAATGTTCTAGGGGAACCCATGTCAAAATTTAGGTAGGAAGTAAGAAGTTCTAAGTGTTTACATAAGGTTTGGTGAGTTAGAAAATGTAGGAAATGAATAAGGAGTTCATGATGTTTTAAAGGAATTTTGATGAACTAGGAAGTACTCTAGAATGTAATAAGGACTTAGACATGATCTTAAGATTTAGTAGGTACCAAAGTCACTTTGGGACTTAGGTAAATACCTAGGCAAACTTTGGTAAAATGAGGAGAAGTATACACTAGGAAAAGAGTTTCAAGAAGGATATAAGGAATTAGTTGTGAAAGATGATGCTTGGGAGATGATGTTAAAATGAGAAGAAAGCTTTTGGGATAGTAGTTATAATAGGCAAGAAACACCATTTAGAAACCTAGTATAGAATGTTATAAGTGTTAAGGAATTTTACAAGGAAATGAGTGAGTGTTGAGGAGTTTAAAAATGAGTTAGAACTTTAGTTAAATGGATGTTATTTGAAGTACTTAGTGTGCCATAAGGTGTTACAACACATTGGGTGACTTAAGGAAAAATTAGGAACAATTTGGAGAATTCTTAGGAAGTTCCTGCAGTGGACCGACCCGGGGGACCGACCCTGGCAAGGTCGGTCGGAGTGTAAATGGTAGGTCGAAAATGGTTCTGTTAGAGACCGACCCAGGGGACCGACCCTGTCTGGGTCGGTCGGATAGGAAAGAAAGACGGTAATTGTCTCTGTGAGAGACCGACCCAGGGGACCGACCCTGTCTGGGTCGGTCGGGTAGGAAGAAAACACAGTAAATGTCTCTGTTAGAGACCGACCCAAGGGTAGGGTCGGTCGGTAAGGTCGGTCGGACCTAAACTTGTAAAAAAAAAAACAGAAAAGAATGTGACTTATGTAGTTAACCCTAGGGTGTATAATGAAGGTAACCTAGGGTAAGTTAGGCATTAAAACATGTCATACAATCATGTTGAATACTTAGTAAGTGTGAAGTTAAATAAATAATTAACCGACGTTACTAATGTGTATAGGATTCTCTCAAGGTGGAAACGAAACGAGGCAAGGACCAAGGTATGGTTTTCTTGCTGCAGTCTGTTGCCTAACGGTTTACACCGGCTTGGGTGTTGATTGTTTTCTGCGTGTTTACGACCTTATAAGATTAAGGCATGAAAAGAGCTTACAGTTGTTATATATTATGATGTTGTGTTATTATGACTCCTTTCCCTTGGTGTGTCTAACAAAGACCTAAATGTTGCTTGTATGTGACTTAACAAAACGTTGTGTGATCACTAACAAGTGCTAACCGGGGGTGAGGAGTCCGGTTGTTCCGGCCACGCGTGTGATGGATGGGGGTCGATATCATATCCGGTTCGGCTCTCTTGGTGTATGTATAGGTGGTATTCCAATTTGGTTTCTACCTTCCCTTAGCTTATCCAAAGCTAGTTACTGACTCACGTCGGGCCATAGGGGCATACGTATGTTATTTCGGTGTGCTTGGGATTACTATATCCGACACACCTTTGGTATAAGTTAACCGTTCTACATAACCGGACGGTAACGAGGATGGTAACGAGCTTAACATGGGATTGGTAAAAATCCCTAGGCCCTCATGGTATACTAACTATGGTGGAAGGTTCCTTGTGAGAACCGAGTTTATGGTGTTATGTATTGATGTTGTGATGCTATGCAATTTCCCTTGCTATGCTATGGTATATATGTATGTTGGATGTTCTAAAATGAATGCCATGTTATTATGACAATTGGTTGCGCGTATCCCGGTAGTCGATGGGCTGCGCGTTAGCCATACCAGCAAAGGTGCTGACCCCCTCGGGGGCTCCATATTTTTATTGCAGGATGAGGATCGAAGAGGCAGAGTGGCTCTAGGTCCTAGGTTGATATACTTTTGGGATATGTTGGTTGTTAGGCCCGGGATGCGTCTGTGCTCCCGAGGCGTTACATTTTGATACCGTTGTTATACAGTGTTGGATGATTATGTTTGGAGATGTATTGTAAATTAAATACTCGGTATGGTTGGTTATGTTTATATATGGATGTTAGCTACTATGCTCGGGAGTCTGATCATCAGACCGGTACAATTGTATTTATTCTGCCTAGTTAACCACGTGGGTGGTTAACGGCGTTGTAACACCAAAGCGAATAGTTATTGTTTGGTTGGTTATTTCCGCTGCGATTTCGGTAGACGATAGGGGCGTTGTAGGGGTGTTACAAGGGTGTTCCAAACTTATATATATATATATATATTTCTGTAGTTTACTGTTGGAACGGTATAACAACACATCACACTCAACAAACATTCACAAAAGAAAAGTGTGTAAAGGAATCGTTCACAATTCCAAAAAGGGTTAGGAGTCGTGCCTTACTGGAGTCCTCACTTCCCAATTCTACCCCAGTTCCCCAATTTTAAGTGCACCTATAATCTAAGTATTTCACTCGGCTTATTTTCTCGGGTTCAGAGCGTAACTACGCTCTGATACCACTTTCTCTTTCTGTAACGCCCCTATTAACCATAAATACAGCGGAAATAAAACTCTAAGGCGATTACAGACCATCGGGTTCCAAACACCCGGCACCAAACCTCACCAATTACAACTTACAACCTACAAAAGCTACGGTCTGAACTCGAGAAAAACTTAACACAAACATAATAGAAATTAAACACATTAACTCTCCACAAAACCTAGTCCCATCCCAAATGCTCATTCTCTTCGTGGCCACCTGTAAATCAATTCGTACCTGCAAGATGAAACCAAGCAGCCCACCCCAAAAGGGGCGGGTCAGTTCCCTGGAATGGAACTGGTACAATTCTCCAAAAACAAACTTATAAAACATAACTCTTCAAAATAAATAGTAACATGAAAACAAACTCTTAAAAGTAAAACAGAGACAAAGCACTTCAAAACAATCAAGTTTAAAGAGAAAGGAAAACAAGACAATGATAAAGAACTTCCAAAACAAGTCATCCACTTAAGTAGTCACACCACATAGTTAGTAAGCATCCATTGTTGATGTTAGAACCAATTCCCGTTTGGAGTATAAAGACTCAGATAGTCACAAAGGACTAGGAATAATAAGATAGATCCAAGAACCAATAACTCAAGAGTGGAATAATTCAATTGGGAGAGATGGCCCCCACCGCCAGATATCAATGTCCATATGGACGAGGGATATACAGCCCCCTGCTGTCAGATTTCAATGTCCTGGTGGACGAGGGATATACAGCCCCCTGCTGTTAAATATCAATGCCCCTATGGGCGAGGGATATACAGCCCCCTGCTGTTAAATTAAAAATGTCCTGATGGACGAGGGATATACAGCCCCCTGCTGTTAAATATCAATGCCCCTATGGGCGAGGGATATACAGCCCCCTGCTGTTACCATTGAAGACGCGCGCACGTCTAAAGAAAGATTTCCAAGATTGACCTTTTTCCAAATTCCCACTAGATCACCAACTACCCAGAGCAATACCAAAACACTCAGTCCTACAGAGTGCAGAAGCGTAAACCCTAAGCAGTCAATGTCTAACGGGACACCAAGTAGAAGAAACCAATACCCAAGTGAGTTCCACATCCAAGGCTCAGTTAGTCACACAAGCCGAGTCAGTCACACAACCATTTCCTTTTTAGAAGTTCCTCTTAAAGTCAGTTAGCGTCTTCCAAAACATTCCACAAGTCAATCAGCAAAAATAACGTAGTACGAGAAATCGTACAAAACATTCCATAGAGTCCAAAACACAACAAGCTGAGTACGAGAAATTGTACAAAACATTCCATAAAGTCCAAAACACGTCAAGCTGAGTACGAGAAATCGTACAAAACATTCCATAAAGTCCAAAAC
The DNA here is from genome assembly GCA_023374045.1 of Limonium bicolor. Lineage (NCBI taxonomy): Eukaryota > Viridiplantae > Streptophyta > Magnoliopsida > Caryophyllales > Plumbaginaceae > Limonium > Limonium bicolor. The sequence goes on along the minus strand of CM041778.1, from coordinate 319,102,734 downwards.
ACGTCAAGCTGAGCACGAGAAATCGTACAAAACATTCCATAAAGTCCAAAACACGTCAAGCTGAGCACGAGAAATCGTACCTGGATAACGCTGTAGCAGCTCTAGACAACTTGCGTAAACAATCAACAGTACTCTGAAGAATATTAAAGGTAATCTATCATCAATAACTCATACCCTAAGTCAAACTTAAATAGATTCCTCACTCTTATTTCTAAACCTCGATCATCTTGTAAGCCCTTCGCTTAATTGTTAAGTATAGCCTTCGACTTGTTTTAGAATGTTGTATAGCCCAAGGTTGTAAGATCAAGGGATGTATTCTTCTAACACTTATCAATTGTTCCACTCTTATCCACTTTACTAATACTTAACCGTAGTTCTCACATTAATACATTTATATCTTAAGTGCATTTATATTACTCAATTAGTCTTAGAATCTCAATAATAACCCTTAAGCTCAATACCTTTATTCTTACTTTAGGACAGACATCGTATTATAACCTATGATGGATTTATCTTAGAATACTATACTATTATTCCATAAGGTAATGATTAGGTATTTTATCAATATTTACTAGATAATCCTTATGATTAAGTCTTCCCCTTAACTTAATTAAGACCTACAACCTGTATATCGGAATCATAGTGTCGTAGATGCATTTCATTACAACTTCATTGATCTTAGAATTTAGAGACAACTACTAGACTCAATTATTTTATCTCTACTTTAGAATGACTTAATATTATAACCATTTAATTATCTTGTCTTAAGATGTTCAATTACTTTCATCCTGAAACAACTATATTTTAATTAACTCAAACCCTTCCAACTCTTTTACTTAGTATCCACAAGGTATATTATTCGCTTAATTATTACCTATATAATAAGGTGTTTTAAGATAACCCTTTTTATGTACCCTTACTTACATTTTAATTTCCCAAGTATTTAATTTTTACATACATTCTCTCCATAGAGTATGTATAATCCTTTTGTACTAAATTTTAATGAACTTATGTCTTAAATACATTTTATATTACTTACAAGACCAAAGGTTTCAAAGGAACTACTTAATAAATTAATTTCCTTTATTGTATTTAGGATGGACATTATATCGTAGCATAAGGTAGAATTTATCAAAGAATTAAATTCTAGTTCGTAAGTGAAATTATCAATTACTTAATAAGATAATATATTCTGAACAATCACCATACCTTATATTCAAATGACACATTAATATTTCCAGTGTCAAAAGGTAAATCAATATAGTCTCTTATGTAACCTAGTTTCATCTAATTAAAGGTTTAAAGATTTTAAGTATCAAATTCCGATTTACAAACCTTCTTATAAATTCTAACTACTAAATACATTACTTAACTATTTACTCTCACATCCTGAATATTGGTGTTAAATGTATTTATATGGCTTAACTAGTTGTAAGAAACTTAAGGATTATTATTTAGATTAAATTCCTAATCATAGTTTAATGTAGTTTTATATCATAATCCCTTTTTAATGATTTTATCTTAAAATATTAAGTTACCACTCAATACTATAGATATTAAGAAATAATTAAATCTAGACTTATTTATCCTCTTCACATTTAGATGTAAAAGTAACTCATTTATTTTATTATTGTTTATATAATAAGAACATTTAAATGTAAAAGTATTTCATTCATTTTATTATTAATTATATAATAAGATCTATTTGTGTAACGCTTTATGTAAACCAATTCCAAATATTCCTAAACTTCAACTTATTAATTCCTTAACCCAATTATAGATTTACACTGTGGTCACCGACTATATATATATACATGCATTTTAATACCGTTAATATAAATCCTAGAAATTCAAAGGTAACTAAAAACTCAGTTCATAACCATAAAATAATACCACCTCATATAGTATTCTATTATTAGTATTATGTAGAGGTTTAGTTTGACCCATTAATTCCTTCATATTACATTTTCTATAAGGTATTTTATTCCTTTTATTTGTTAATTTATCGTGTATATATATATACCCTTCCTATTATATTTCTCACAAGGAATGTTATTTCCTTTATCTATTTTTATTGTATTTATATATATAAATATATATATATAACTACATATATTAAGATTTATCCAGAATATTCTTTAAGAAATTCTATTGTATTTAATTATATTTAATATCTTTTAGACCTATCCACACTGATTTATGGTTTATCAAATAAAGTATTTCCCTTAGTTTTAATTAAACATATTAGCTTCCATATTATAATAATAAATAAAATGTAGTTTAGTTAAATTCCTTGATTTAATATAAGTTTCTATTTATTCTCTCATATAAATATATATAAATATATGTAACAATTTTTACTTCACTTAAAGTTAATACCCAAAATATTTATAAACATACTGTATTAAATGTTAATTAGTCTTATTATATTTTCCCCAACCTATAAAGTTCATTAATCAACTATACTTTAATTTTTTGATTACATTAAAAACTTTATATTATAGGTTATCCTTATGAAAAACTCATAAACACAATTTTTAAAACCCTTTACCATTGCCCAAAAATTCCGAAATTTAACATACAGCAACTATAACATTTTAGACATATTATAAAATGTTTATTTCATAAAAATATCTTTTTAATTTAGCCAAATAATTCCAGAAAACCCGTAACTTGTAAAAATCATAACTTATGTTTAAAAACTCCAAAACCTTAATAATTTACATCAAAATAAACTACATAAAATAAGGAATCTATGGTAAAAATTTCAAGTCAAAATACATTCGGGAAGATATTTAAATTAATTAAACAAGTTAGGGTTTATTCCTGGAAACAATATAAAAAACTTATACTTTAAACTCGTATGTTTTAATCGTGGCCGTCCATCTTTATTAACTGAGATCGAACGGCTCCTGAGCACCGAGTTCATCAGCGACCTCTGTTACCAAACCGAGTACTAATTCGACGATTCCTCACAATCTACAGAACGAAATCACGTGATTCTTGTTTCTATGGATTCGTAATACAATTTCGGTTCCAATGATGCTAATTTCCCCAATTTTCATGCAATATTCATCGAGTTTCGAATTCGATTCGAAGGTTAGGGTTTATATTCGAACAGAATACGATTCGGATATTAATTCGCCAAATTCTCCTAATCTAGAGCGTAATTGACACAATTGAAACATGGGTTAGGTCGAAAATACTATTACGAACTACATTATCGGAGCAATTGATCGGAAACTCACCGGAGTGTGCGAATTTGGGTGATTTCGAAATCGGAAATCTGGAAAAAACATGAACTTTGAGCAGTTCGTGGTGGCAACTTTGGAGATCTATAAAATAGTCTAGAATCGAGTAGGCCATGTTCTTGGGCTCGTTAGAAAGAAGAAACATAGATCTACACAGTGATAGCAAGCACTAATCCTAACTCGCATCACACAGAAAGAAATCGAAGTCACAAAACACGAGTTTACCTCCCTGTTTCGGTATTATTTTATGTGCTGGCAAGACCGAAACTTTAGGCCTCTATATCTCCCAAATGGTTACGAATTGGACTTGGGCATAAACACAAAAGTTGTAGAGGGATTAGAGATCTTTACAACGAGCTAAAGAAATCGAATTTTGGTTGCTTAACGAAGAAGTTATGATTGACGCAAGTTACCTGAAAACGAAGGAAATTCTGGAAATTCTGGGAACAGCTTCGCAAGGTGGCTACTTTGGCTCAATTTTCCGGTTGACTCAGAAGGATCTAGGGTTTGTATGAGTAATGGTTGAAAAGAGGAATTGTAGGAGAAGAGAGTGGCGAAGACGGCATGGAAAAATATTGAGTAATGTGAAAGTTATAGCCGTCTAAAGTTAGGGCTAAGCAAGGGAATTCGGTTACGAAAATCTGGGAAGAAATCGGCTAAGTGTGAGCGCCCCCTTACAGAGTGACACGTGGCACTTCTTAAAATTTTGATTCAAAACTTCAATCTAGCATAACTTTGGCTAGGATGATTTGTTTTTGACGTTCTTTTTATCGATCTTCATGGTTTTTCATAACCTATTTATTGGTATAGGTTTCATGACCTGGTTTGACCATTCTCAAAAAGTCAACTCTAGCAAGGCTTAATAAGCTTTAAGGTTTCTAGAATTTTATATTGACTTTTATATTTCAAAACAATGGTCCAACACTTCCTAAAATCTTTATAATATATTTGGAGTATTTAATAATTTTCCCAAGATTTATTGACTTATAAATCTTATTATTAAATTCATAATACTATATAATAATATATAATTAGGAGAAAACCCCTAAATAAATTTCACAACCCCATATATAATTTAATATCATAATTCCATATAATAATTTAATATTCCTCATTCCATAATAATTTAATACTTAATAATATTATTAAAGGTTTAATAAAAGAAATCCCCTAAATTAATTTAAATTAATTTAGGGGTATTTCAGCATATCCCCCTTAAAAGAAACTTCGCCTCGAAGTTTAAAAATCAACTAATAAGCACTCACACCGCTTCGGGTGTGCTGAAACAATAAAAGTTCCAATGAAGTTCCATACCAAACCAATCCTTTATTTCCATCCATTTCCATAACAACATTCCACTCAAGATTACTCAAAATCAAACTGAATCAGGATATACCAAGATATAGCATGATGAAAATCAAAAGTCACATACTGAGTCATGATGCAGAAACCAAGCATATACAAACACCTCTCATTCTGCCAATACTGTTCTCCCTTTGCTAATAATGCAACGAGGCATAATCCGGATGAGATAACGAAGGAGGAGTATGCCAGCATATCCCCCTTAAAAGAGCTAAGGTACGCCCTCGTACTGCTACTAATGGCACATTCAAAGAATTCAACACCTTATTAACCAACTTTGTTGTAAATTTTACTGCACCGTTGATTTTATCTATGATCGTTACATATATCTGTATCTCTTGATTGTTATGTATTTGTATTCCCTTGGTGGTTATAAAATTTTATCTTATGATTATTATCCATTCATTTAATGACTGATACAATTTATATGTCCATATATGATCATTTATCATATCAATTATATTACCAAGCTATAAACCAGGTGTAACGAGTAGTTTATAATAATATTTCAGATCATTTAATATTCCTTAATAATCTTCCAAAATCATCTTCAAGGGTTTATTAGTAAAACTTTATAAGGTAAATTTTTTTCTGTGACTTTTCAAGTTTCAATTGTTTCTATGTTTACTTTATAAAATTTACTTATTATATAACTTCACCCAAGGCAGAATTTTAGAAAGTTCGTCCAAAATCTGATTCCTTTATCTTAAAATTTATACATTATATATATATATTTTTTTAAGGTAGAGACCCTGTATAAAATTTTAGGTCAAATGCATTAGTCTAATGAAAACTCACTCACTCTTGATAATTATTTTCCTTAAGGTTTGTTCTATGTAAGTATTCTTCTGATTATTAAATCTTAGTACTCTCTTAGACAATGGTGGCTATTGGTAAATATCACTCTTAGTGTGTCTTTTAAAATTTTATACCTGTATAATGTTAAACTTCCAAGTAAACATGAGGATTTTCAATCTTTAAGTAACTCTCAATTTTTTTTATTTATTTTTTTTTATTATTTTTTTTAAGATGCTCAATACTCAAGTATTTAAGGATCAATTGATACTTAGTTTAGTATTACTCCACTCAATCTTTAAGTAACTTTTTTTTATTGATTTATTTTTATATCCAACCAGGGGTAGATGTTGTATCTTGGAGCACCCAAACTTAATCCCCTTCCTCCATATATAGGTATTTTTCACCAAAGATTTAACTCAATAAGCCCTTTACATTTATGAGTTTTAATACCGGATCTTAAGATACAAATATTGATTTGTTCATTGTGGTTAGCAATGAAATATGCCTAGCTCAAGATTTCATGATGGTAACGTCTTACCACCACTTCCCCTCAAGTTCAACACAATCCATCACCTGCATAGAAGATTATATACGGTTAGATGACAAGGCTTGTCTAGCCCCTAAACTTCTAGAAGTGGGTGTGCACCCCCACTACTTTCAGCCTAGGAGTTCGTCGCACCAGGCACTTCCCGTAGGGTGTTAGGTTTATGTGTTTTCCTTCTAAAGTTAACATAGAGTTTTAATGTGTTTTACAAGTTCAGATGTTGATCTTTTCTAATACGCTACTAGTTCTTGTTAGCTTAATAATTTTCTAGACTTAAGATTTATCTTAAACATTATTTTTAGGTAATAAATTGAAACCAACCAAAAGTATTCTTTAAAATTCTAGGAATTTTGTGTACCAGCTTTTAAAGGATTGCATTTTTAGCAATGTATTCTCCATGAGTATGCTTTTGATAAATAGCTTAATATTTGGTTTATCTCAACCAAAATCTTATCGTACTTAATATAGGGTGTTCCAAACTTATATATATATATATATTTCTGTAGTTTACTGTTGGAACGGTATAACAACACATCACACTCAACAAACATTCACAAAAGAAAAGTGTGTAAAGGAATCGTTCACAATTCCAAAAAGGGTTAGGAGTCGTGCCTTACTGGAGTCCTCACTTCCCAATTCTACCCCAGTTCCCCAATTTTAAGTGCACCTATAATCTAAGTATTTCACTCGGCTTATTTTCTCGGGTTCAGAGCGTAACTATGCTCTGATACCACTTTCTCTTTCTGTAACGCCCCTATTAACCATAAATACAGCGGAAATAAAACTCTAAGGCGATTACAGACCATCGGGTTCCAAACACCCGGCACCAAACCTCACCAATTACAACTTACAACCTACAAAAGCTACGGTCTGAACTCGAGAAAAACTTAACACAAACATAATAGAAATTAAACACATTAACTCTCCACAAAACCTAGTCCCATCCCAAATGCTCATTCTCTTCGTGGCCACCTGTAAATCAATTCGTACCTGCAAGATGAAACCAAGCAGCCCACCCCAAAAGGGGCGGGTCAGTTCCCTGGAATGGAACTGGTACAATTCTCCAAAAACAAACTTATAAAACATAACTCTTCAAAATAAATAGTAACATGAAAACAAACTCTTAAAAGTAAAACAGAGACAAAGCACTTCAAAACAATCAAGTTTAAAGAGAAAGGAAAACAAGACAATGATAAAGAACTTCCAAAACAAGTCATCCACTTAAGTAGTCACACCACATAGTTAGTAAGCATCCATTGTTGATGTTAGAACCAATTCCCGTTTGGAGTATAAAGACTCAGATAGTCACAAAGGACTAGGAATAATAAGATAGATCCAAGAACCAATAACTCAAGAGTGGAATAATTCAATTGGGAGAGATGGCCCCCACCGCCAGATATCAATGTCCATATGGACGAGGGATATACAGCCCCCTGCTGTCAGATTTCAATGTCCTGGTGGACGAGGGATATACAGCCCCCTGCTGTTAAATATCAATGCCCCTATGGGCGAGGGATATACAGCCCCTGCTGTTAAATTAAAAATGTCCTGATGGACGAGGGATATACAGCCCCCTGCTGTTAAATATCAATGCCCCTATGGGCGAGGGATATACAGCCCCCTGCTGTTACCATTGAAGACGCGCGCACGTCTAAAGAAAGATTTCCAAGATTGACCTTTTTCCAAATTCCCACTAGATCACCAACTACCCAGAGCAATACCAAAACACTCAGTCCTACAGAGTGCAGAAGCGTAAACCCTAAGCAGTCAATGTCTAACGGGACACCAAGTAGAAGAAACCAATACCCAAGTGAGTTCCACATCCAAGGCTCAGTTAGTCACACAAGCCGAGTCAGTCACACAACCATTTCCTTTTTAGAAGTTCCTCTTAAAGTCAGTTAGCGTTTTCCAAAACATTCCACAAGTCAATCAGCAAAAATAACGTAGTACGAGAAATCGTACAAACATTCCATAGAGTCCAAAACACAACAAGCTGAGTACGAGAAATTGTACAAAACATTCCATAAAGTCCAAAACACGTCAAGCTGAGTACGAGAAATCGTACAAAACATTCCATAAAGTCCAAAACACGTCAAGCTGAGCACGAGAAATCGTACAAAACATTCCATAAAGTCCAAAACACGTCAAGCTGAGCACGAGAAATCGTACCTGGATAACGCTGTAGCAGCTCTAGACAACTTGCGTAAACAATCAACAGTACTCTGAAGAATATTAAAGGTAATCTATCATCAATAACTCATACCCTAAGTCAAACTTAAATAGATTCCTCACTCTTATTTCTAAACCTCGATCATCTTGTAAGCCCTTCGCTTAATTGTTAAGTATAGCCTTCGACTTGTTTTAGAATGTTGTATAGCCCAAGGTTGTAAGATCAAGGGATGTATTCTTCTAACACTTATCAATTGTTCCACTCTTATCCACTTTACTAATACTTAACCGTAGTTCTCACATTAATACATTTATATCTTAAGTGCATTTATATTACTCAATTAGTCTTAGAATCTCAATAATAACCCTTAAGCTCAATACCTTTATTCTTACTTTAGGACAGACATCGTATTATAACCTATGATGGATTTATCTTAGAATACTATACTATTATTCCATAAGGTAATGATTAGGTATTTTATCAATATTTACTAGATAATCCTTTATGATTAAGTCTTCCCCTTAACTTAATTAAGACCTACAACCTGTATATCGGAATCATAGTGTCGTAGATGCATTTCATTACAACTTCATTGATCTTAGAATTTAGAGACAACTACTAGACTCAATTATTTTATCTCTACTTTAGAATGACTTAATATTATAACCATTTAATTATCTTGTCTTAAGATGTTCAATTACTTTCATCCTGAAACAACTATATTTTAATTAACTCAAACCCTTCCAACTCTTTTACTTAGTATCCACAAGGTATATTATTCGCTTAATTATTACCTATATAATAAGGTGTTTTAAGATAACCCTTTTTATGTACCCTTACTTACATTTTAATTTCCCAAGTATTTAATTTTTACATACATTCTCTCCATAGAGTATGTATAATCCTTTTGTACTAAATTTTAATGAACTTATGTCTTAAATACATTTTATATTACTTACAAGACCAAAGGTATCAAAGGAACAACTTAATAAATTAATTTCCTTTATTGTATTTAGGATGGACATTATATCTTAGCATAAGGTAGAATTTATCAAAGAATTAAATTCTAGTTCGTAAGTGAAATTATCAATTACTTAATAAGATAATATATTCTGAACAATCTCCATACCTTATATTCAAATGACACATTAATATTTCCAGTGTCAAAAGGTAAATCAATATAGTCTCTTATGTAACCTAGTTTCATCTAATTAAAGGTTTAAAGATTTTAAGTATCAAATTCCGATTTACAAACCTTCTTATAAATTCTAACTACTAAATACATTACTTAACTATTTACTCACATCCTGAATATTGGTGTTAAATGTATTTATATGGCTTAACTAGTTGTAAGAAACTTAAGGATTATTATTTAGATTAAATTCCTAATCATAGTTTAATGTAGTTTTATATCATAATCCCTTTTTAATGATTTTATCTTAAAATATTAAGTTACCACTCAATACTATAGATATTAAGAAATAATTAAATCTAGACTTATTTATCCTCTTCACATTTAGATGTAAAAGTAACTCATTTATTTTATTATTGTTTATATAATAAGAACATTTAAATGTAAAAGTATTTCATTCATTTTATTATTAATTATATAATAAGATCTATTTGTGTAACGCTTTATGTAAACCAATTCCAAATATTCCTAAACTTCAACTTATTAATTCCTTAACCCAATTATAGATTTACACTGTGGTCACCGACTATATATATATACATGCATTTTAATACCGTTAATATAAATCCTAGAAATTCAAAGGTAACTAAAAACTCAGTTCATAACCATAAAATAATACCACCTCATATAGTATTCTATTATTAGTATTATGTAGAGGTTTAGTTTGACCCATTAATTCCTTCATATTACATTTTCTATAAGGTATTTTATTCCTTTTATTTGTTAATTTATCGTGTATATATATATACCCTTCCTATTATATTTCTCACAAGGAATGTTATTTCCTTTATCTATTTTTATTGTATTTATATATATAAATATATATATATAACTACATATATTAAGATTTATCCAGAATATTCTTTAAGAAATTCTATTGTATTTAATTATATTTAATATCTTTTAGACCTATCCACAACTGATTTATGGTTTATCAAATAAAGTATTTCCCTTAGTTTTAATTAAACATATTAGCTTCCATATTATATATAATAAATAAAATGTAGTTTAGTTAAATTCCTTGATTTAATATAAGTTTCTATTTATTTCTCTCATATAAATATATATATATATATGTAACAATTTTTACTTCACTTAAAGTTAATACCCAAAATATTTATAAACATACTGTATTAAATGTTAATTAGTCTTATTATATTTTCCCCAACCTATAAAGTTCATTAATCAACTATACTTTAATTTTTTGATTACATTAAAAACTTTATATTATAGGTTATCCTTATGAAAAACTCATAAACACATATTTTAAAACCCTTTACCATTGCCCAAAAATTCCCAAATTTAACATACAGCAACTATAACATTTTAGACATATTATAAAATTTTTATTTCATAAAAATATCTTTTTAATTTAGCCAAATAATTCCAGAAAACCCGTAACTTGTAAAAATCATAACTTATGTTTAAAAACTCCAAAACCTTAATAATTTACATCAAAATAAACTACATAAAATAAGGAATCTATGGTTAAAATTTCAAGTCAAAATACATTCGGGAAGATATTTAAATTAATTAAACAAGTTAGGGTTTATTCCTGGAAACAATATAAAAAACTTATACTTTAAACTCGTATGTTTTAATCGTGGCCGTCCATCTTTATTAACTGAGATCGAACGGCTCCTGAGCACCGAGTTCATCAGCGACCTCTGTTACCAAACCGAGTACTAATTCGACGATTCCTCACAATCTACAGAACGAAATCACGTGATTCTTGTTTCTATGGATTCGTAATACAATTTCTGTTCCAATGATGCTAATTTCCCCAATTTTCATGCAATATTCATCGAGTTTCGAATTCGATTCGAAGGTTAGGGTTTATATTCGAACATAATACGATTCGGATATTAATTCGCCAAATTCTCCTAATCTAGAGCGTAATTGACACAATTGAAACATGGGTTAGGTCGGAAATACTATTACGAACTACATTATCGGAGCAATTGATCGGAAACTCACCGGAGTGTGCGAATTTGGGTGATTTCGAAATCGGAAATCTGGAAAAAACATGAACTTTGAGCAGTTCGTGGTGGCAACTTTGGAGATCTATAAAATACGTTCTAGATCGAGTTAGGCCATGTTCTTGGGCTCGTTAGAAAGAAGAAACATAGATCTACACAGTGATAGCAAGCACTAATCCTAACTCGCATCACACAGAAAGAAATCGAAGTCACAAAACACGAGTTTACCTCCCTGTTTCGGTATTATTTTATGTGCTGGCAAGACCGAAACTTTAGGCCTCTATATCTCCCAAATGGTTACGAATTGGACTTGGGCATAAACACAAAAGTTGTAGAGGGATTAGAGATCTTTACAACGAGCTAAAGAAATCGAATTTTGGTTGCTTAACGAAGAAGTTATGATTGACGCAAGTTACCTGAAAACGAAGGAAATTCTGGAAATTCTGGGAACAGCTTCGCAAGGTGGCTACTTTGGCTCAATTTTCCGGTTGACTCAGAAGGATCTAGGGTTTGTATGAGTAATGGTTGAAAAGAGGAATTGTAGGAGAAGAGAGTGGCGAAGACGGCATGGAAAAATATTGAGTAATGTGAAAGTTATAGCCGTCTAAAGTTAGGGCTAAGCAAGGGAATTCGGTTACGAAAATCTGGGAAGAAATCGGCTAAGTGTGAGCGCCCCCTTACAGAGTGACACGTGGCACTTCTTAAAATTTTGATTCAAAACTTCAATCTAGCATAACTTTGGCTAGGATGATCCGTTTTTGACGTTCTTTTTATCGATCTTCATGGTTTTTCATAACCTATTTATTGGTATAGGTTTCATGACCTGGTTTGACCATTCTCAAAAATTCAACTCTAGCAAGGCTTAATAAGCTTTAAGGTTTCTAGAATTTTATATTGACTTTTATATTTCAAAACAATGGTCCAACACTTCCTAAAATCTTTATAATATATTTGGAGTATTTAATAATTTTCCCAAGATTTATTGACTTATAAATCTTATTATTAAATTCATAATACTATATAATAATATAATAATTAGGAGAAAACCCCTAAATAAATTTCACAACCCCATATAATAATTTAATATTCATAATTCCATATAATAATTTAATATTCCTCATTCCATATAATAATTTAATACTTAATAATATTATTAAAGGTTTAATAAAAGAAATCCCCTAAATTAATTTAAATTAATTTAGGGGTATTTCAATAACAGATAACAAATATATATGTCTCTAATAAGTTCTAATAATTTAAGTGAAGATTTATTGTTTTTATGATGAACTGAAGAAGGAATGGAAAGGGATGAAGGTGCGGCTGTGGGACACGGAAATCGAACCCATAGACTAGAGAGGTCAGGCACAAAGCTGTAACCAAGTTGGTAGTAGAGTGGCGTAGTATTTGATTGCATGTTCTTTTGTTCGAAGATGCAGAAGCGAGGTTTGAATACAACAATCGGTTTTGAAGATGCTAATTTGTTGGTTAGAGTTCGGATTGTAATAAAAGTTAATCATGCCTTTCTATCTTTCCCTGTAATGTTTTTATTTTGCGCTCTTTGACTATGGCTATAGGCTTGGACTCGTTATATTAAGGATACTGGTTGGATACTCTTTTTCCTTCCTAGGCTTTTTCCTACTGGATTTTATTTAGAAAAATTTTAATGAGGCCTGCACTTACCCCATCCGTCTGGTTTCCACCAAGTTTTTCTTTATTCTAATAAATGACCAAAGCCTTAATTATCAAAAACATCATGACTAGATCAACTATGTTGTAGCACATCTTTGTGTGTAACACCCCCGTTAATTACGCCCCTAATATAATATTAACTAACACGAATCGTAGCAGAAAATAAAAGCGTCACAGCAGAAAATTTAAAACCTAATTGTCTAAAACCCGAGTGTTACCGCCATTGCTCGCCCATGCGAACAACGAAGCATCCATCTCTACAACTAAACTAATATTACTACCGTATCCACTGTGATGACGAGATTATAAGCTTAAGCCGAATTACAACATTTCATATCCAACATAATCACTAGTGAGCAGCCTACCCATCTATACCGACAGTTCAAAAGCGGGATACTAATCCTAAGGTAATCTCGAGAGGTATACTGCTAACTAGCTATCCAAAAATTTGACAGTGAGTTGCTATTAAAATCCCGAAATGATATCGCAAATACAAAATAACAGAGTCCGAATGCAAAAACAAAAGTCGATATCGTCTACCCCGGATCCCGCACTCCGGCTCGCAGCACGATCATGTACCTGTAATGGGGTGCCGTATAGACTCAACGAAATGCTGAATATGCTAAAGTGTAATCCTAGACCCTTTAGGTCACTTAGGTCATTTAGCCGTCTAAACATGAGGTTGATTACATGTTGGTTCATTTTACAGTTTATGTAAACAGCCGTAAATGACATAAATAAACAACTAGCATTTCATCAATCGTAACACCCCTACCGGTAATCACACAATTAACTCCTAACCCGTCTCCATTACCAACACACTAGCAGCGGAAATTCCAAACCACCGGGGGTGAAACAATGCCGTTAGTCACTCACGTGACTAACATGGCCAATCCAAACTCAAATCCAACAGCAATTACAATATCGGTCTGATGGGTCTTATATACCGAGTACTAGCTACAAACCAAACTATACAATCCATTCCTTGATCATTTCTCAAAGCAAATACAACTTCAATACCTTAATATACAAATACAATATCCATTCAATACTATACTGAGTCTCTACTATAATTCCCAAACTTATTGACCATGTGTCGGTCTTACAATCCCACGATACAAAACAGATACAACTTATTAAACGACTACCCATGCTTAGTAACAACCCCGTCCTACTCTCGAACGGCGATCCGCTTCATTGTACCTGCAAAATAAAAACGATGCCCCAAGGGGCTCAGCAAAATTGCTGCATATGACTTCCGCATACCCGCTAGTACGCCGACTATTTGGCCGAGAGCATGCGGTTCATTTAAATTCAAACAGCATGCATGGCAACAATACGCTATATATGTATGTCAACACAATCAAGGTTCAATGAAGAACACAAACACTAACAAACAAATCAAGAGGTTATTTTAATTTGTTCTTTACTTAGGCTTGAGGGTTATACCTCACTATGCCTCAATTCATTCTACATTGTCACCCACTCACTTGGGTTACACTTAATCAAATCCTCTTACTCTCAATCTCAACTCAATACTCAATTACAACTCAATTCTCTCAAGTCTCAACTCAATACTCAATACTCACATGCTCAATTCTCAATACTCAATACTCAAGGGTATATGTTAAGTCATTACTCATGACCTCCGGGCAGGGTCATACACAAGACCCACCACTGGGCTTACAAATACAAAAGGGGCTATGCATTTAGCTCCTCAAGTCCACCAAGGTCCAGTTCTCTACCGGACTACTCAAATTCCCAAACTCCTCTCTGGGAGTCATTTCACAATCTCATGGATTAGCCTAGAGGTATCTCTCTCGATAACATCTATTGGCTTAGGGAATTCTCAATGTCTAGTATTCTAAGATTTAAGGTCTTACCCTACTTATCGAATACTCTCATGTTCGTGACATTGTTCATTTTAGTCGGTTCCTCTCATTGGGGTTTGACTATATTTCTAAGGGGTTTGGTGATCCCTTACCATGCTTTACTTTACTCAAGGTTCATAACTTGAACAATTATCCATCCTCTAGATAGAGGTTACTCATATACTTCCACTATTATTTATTGTGTGGATTAAATCAATTCGGTTCTTTAACCATTATCGGGAGGTTACTACTCCCATATACTTTCTCACGTTCTAGTGAGTTCATAGGTTTATGTTACCGTGTATTGGTTCGATAGTTGTAGTGTTTTTCCACATTTTATTAATTCGCAACTTGACTCTTTCTACGAGTCTGTACTCAAACAAGACTCAACTATGGGTCGCACTACAATACACAATCACATGCAAGCAACTCATTCACCATTCAACCATTTCATGAATTATACAAACTTTAGTTTAAATTCAATCCAACAAACACCAATACAATACAATACAAGCACTACCAAGTGCAAACAAACTGATTCGTGGATTTATCTTGTTAAGTGATCACACAATCAAACAAGCACACAAATCGGGTAACCAAGTTAGAATACAGAGCATGAGGAAATCATACCTTTCACCGGGGTTATCTTTACCGGGTGTTCTCACGTTCTTCGGTTCACACTTGTTCCTCTAGTCTTACTCTTGTACCACTGATTACATATCAAATGGTTCCATTAATATTAAGGCGTTGCGGTACGTACATAATTGCTACTCCCGTATTACCCTGTTATCCCGTTATTTCGGTTTAAATTAATGTACTTAGTTCCTCAACTTACTCAATCACTTCTCAAACTTGTTTACACTTCTTAGGACCTTTAAAGGTCACCAAACAACTCCTAAACATCATCTAAAACCAATACCAATCAATCCCCCATGTTCTAGACACTTTAAAACACTTTCTGGGCATTTTTGGGGGTGGTTCGGGACCTGGTCTGGGCCCAAGGTCCCGGACCAATACAGAAATCAACTCTCAGCCTATTTTCTACCCTGGTCCGGGACTTGGTCCTGGACTTAAGTCCCAGACCAATTCCTGCATTCACTCTCGGGCCTTTTTTTGATGCGGTCCGGGACTAGGTTCCTATCCTAAGTCTCGGATCCTGCTAAAAACTGTCATTAAGGTCATTTTTCAACCCCAAATCAACCCTTAATCCACCTCTAATCATTCCATAAACTTTCCACAAGTTTCCTACATAATTAAACACCTCAAAATACTACTTAAACCACCTCAAATCTTTGGTCACATGCACCACCTAATTCTTGCTCAAATTCACAACTTCAAATTCTCACATTTTGCATTTTGCACTCTTATGCATCTCTAACTTCTTCTTGCTAGTTTTTACCTCCTACCAACCTCACCAAATCAATTAATGACCATTCCAAATCATTCCTACACAAATGCACTTCTAAAACCCACATTCACTCCTTGTTTCCAAGTTATAAACACTAACTCTTTTTCTATAAATCCCAAGTTTCTCACATGCTATTTGCTACAGATTTTTACACCTTTCAAACCCATCCTTCATTCGCTATTTCAAGGCTATTAATCCACTCTACTCAACACTACAAACCCCTAGGTTCTCCAATTTACTAAGTCGCCTTAATACACTTATTTCCTATCGAAAACCATAACCTCCCCATAAACCTAACATGTCCAAATTCACCATTCTCACCAATTTTCATTCCTAATCTAGCCACACCCTTAAAGGGTCCTACCAGCACACAATATCAATCCAAAGCTCATAAAATCTCTTCAAACAACAATATAGCTCATATCTCCAATACAATGGCACTTAGGCCCTTAAATCAAACACAATTTCCACAACTCTTACCAACCCCAATTAAACACATTTTTCCTCACAATTTGGGTTCATTCATTAAATTACCCATCCCATTTTCTATAACAATTAAAACAAGGTTTAAGGTAGATTTTAACCTTAATCTTCCAAGTTTCTTTTCCATTCTCCTCTTCTCTCTTTCTTGTTCAAAATCGGCCAAGTGGGATGCATTCAATTAATCTTCTAAACCCTTAAGAAATTCTAATTCAATCAAAGGGCTTAAAACACAAAGTTAGGGTTTACCTTTTGGAGCTTTTTAAGAGGGGTTTCAAGCCTTGAATCAAAAGGGGGTTCCCACCACCATTGAAGGGTTGCAATGAAGCTCAAAATCAAGAAGAAAACAAGGCATCACAAGAGGGGAAAAATCAGTCACCAAAGGAGAAGGAAGAAAAATGAGTTATTCTTGGAGATTTTTACCTTAGGAGAGAGAGGAGACTCCAAGCTACTCATTGATGTCATTTTCTCTTCAAATGGGGAAAACCCATGGAGATGAACTTCAAGATTTTGGGATTTTGAAAAGAGAGAAAGGTAGAGAGGGATGAGGGGAGTTCAAATATGCAATTTGGAGCTTGGAGGAAGCTTGGGCAAGGAAGAAAATGGCAAGAAGCCATTGGAGAAGAAGAAGAAAAATCGGCAGCTTGGGGAGGAAGAAGGAGCCGGCTGGGAGGAAGAGAGGGAGGAAAGAGAAAAGGAAAGAAAGCAATGAGAGGAGAGAGAGGGGTACTCACCTTTTCTACTTTTTACTTTTTCCTTCTTTTTCTTTTCTTCCTTTCTTTACTAGCTTAATGTGTGTGTGAGGGGCCGTCTCACAAACTAAAACCGGCCCACATATATATATGTAAGCTGAAGCGTTTTTCGTCTTTTACATAAAATGCTCGTTAATTTACCCGGTTTAGCACTATTCACTAACCGGGCCCGTTTTCCAGAATTTTCTCGTTTCTTTAATTTTAATGGTTATTATACTCACATTAATATTTATTTATAGTTATTTAGTGAACTATAATTTTTACGGGTTAATTTGACCACTTAAAGTCACGTTTTCGGGTTTTCTCGAAAAACGTGCGCTAAAGCTTTATTAGTGTTTTAATACATTATTTGGATCCGTTTTCTTCGGGAATTGTTCCCATATATTATTTAGGCCTTATTAAGCCTTTCAAATCCATTTAATACTCTTGTCGATTTAGCGTTTTTCGCTTTTTAAGCATTTTTCTTGTTTCTTTTGGATTTATTCTTTTTACCAAAATTAATTAGGCACTGATAGGCCCTTAATATCATGTTAGAGTAATTTAATCACCCTAATTAAGTTCGGGGTATTTCAACCTACCCCCCTTAAAGAACTTTGCCCACAAAGTTAGTGAGTCTAAGATTGTTAGTCACCAAGGTACCCAATACTAAGGTTATACTCTCTCTATATCCGGTCAAACTCCAATGACTGACTGAATACATACCACACATTCACACAACATGTCAAGCATGCACAGCAACCAAAAATATCATTGTCCAATCTCTCAATGGGGGTCTATCCACAGACAATTAGGCACTAAGTCCTCCCCCATATCGAGTGATCCCTCGGTACCGTTTGAACACTTACGCTCTCTGGTTCACGGTCGTCATGACATTGAGCACTTACTCTTTCTGGCTCTACGGTCCTTTGTATCTGATCAAATTCATTTGCACCTCTAGAGAATCCTTAGGCTCCGGAGTGGGTACTCTTCCCTAACCGGACTACACATATCCGGCGGCCCTTGGACAAATACAAAACACACACTGCAAACATCCTACAGGTCACTTAGTACCCTTGATCGTCCGTTGTAGTGGTTTTAAAACTATTCATCACTTCCACCGACTCGCAACTATCTTCACCTCCATGGTTTCAACCCGATACCGGTGCCTAGCCATAAAAGATCCACTAGCGCCCGTGGGAGCGGTTTCAAAACCGATCCTCATTCTCAAGTTTGAAGAAAACCATTTGCCAAAATCATTTTGGAAATTCATTTTGAAAACTCAATGCATCTCCAAGTTCCAATTTATGTTAGTTTCACCTATTACTAGTGTGATTACTTGTGGCCACTTATAAGGAGCTTCAAGAGTCATTCAACCCCAATGTGATCAGCATTGGTGTTGAACTATCCATCCACCCCACTTTGGTGTTCGGTTTCCCTTGATCGCTAGCAAATCAAGTTCCACCTCCCACCCCAATTCACCCAATCAAATTGTCAATCATTAACTTCATTTTCTATCTTCTTACTCTTTCTAGTCATAATCACCAAGGCAATACATTTACAAATTTATAACATTCTTTACTCATTTACTAATCATCTCATCAATTGTTACTCAACCTATCTTCAACTTCTATACCCAAGAATTGCTAGAGTTAGTTTTCCAATTAGTTCTTCTATCCTCAAATCGATCACAAGTCAAGTCAATTTCTATCCTCAAATTATTCACCAATACCCCCAAATCAAATTACCTAGGGGACTCACTTCCCACTAGGTTCAACATCGGTTTCATACCGATTTATACTCATCAATTTCCTCAAACATACTCACTTCTACAAACTATTACCAATCGGGGTTCTCATTCCCCATGGAGTTTCTCTACTCCATTCACCTCAATTCTCTCACAATAAATACTCCTTTCCATTTCAAATCTCACAATCAACATTAATTACATTATGAATGAATACATATGTTTATGTAACATAACTACCAATCATCACAACAAATTCTCTTACGTTATGCGCATTGTAGTTTACGCACTATTACGTTAAACATACATTTCACGGTTTTCGCCCTACCCCCCTTAAAAAGGGATTACGCCCACGTAATCTACCATGTGTCAACATTGGGCAGTGGTCTAAGGCGTTCAGCCGTCAAGGAGTGGTTCAACTTCCATGCAGTCTATTATACAATGTATTCTGGTCAAAGGGTCTTAACCATATTATTGGTTAGTCCCTGCACCAAGAATTCTCATCGGAGTTTATTTAACTCTTAACCGGGTTCGGTTCTAGCCTTAAAGGCTTCAAGGCATTGATAATTATCCATTCATTCACTAGGTGTATTAAACCTTAGAATTTGGGCCCACTAGCTTCTGCTGCGCGACCCTGATAACTTAGGGTTTATTTGCCCTTCTCGTTATTCTAAATATGTTATACATTATCCTTTTATCCCTTTTTATCTTGGTTTAATACCCCGGATCTAAAATGGTGATTAAATTACTCTAATATGATTATTAAAGGCCTAATGGTGCCTAAAAAGTATTGGGTAAGGGAAATAAAACCAAAAGAAAAGAGAAAATGCGTAAAACGCGAAAAATGCTAAAACGCGCATTAAATAAGTATAAGAGATATATGATCTTGTTAGGGTCCGAGATGGATTCCTAAGGCTTAGTTAGGCCTAATTAGTATACGGGAGTGATTCCCAAAGAAAATAGATCCAAATAATGGATTAAAACGCTAACAGAGTTTTAAAGCACGTTTTTCGAGAAAACCCGAAAACGTGACTTTAAGTGTTCAAACGGACCCGTAAAAATTATAGTTGATTAAATAACTATAAATAAGTATTAATGGAAGCTTAATAACCATTAAAAATAAAGAAACGAGAAAAATCCGAAAAACGGGCCCGGTTAGTGAATAGTGCCAAACCGGGTAAGATAACGAGTGTTTTCTGTAAAAATGGAAAAAACGCTCCAGCTCACTAATAATGTGGGACCGGTTTTTAATATACACACACACACACACTTACTTAAACAACTAGCTAGTTTATTAAGTCACTAGATGACAAAAACAATAAAGTAAGAGGGAATAGTTAAAAGGGGTATTAGTACTCTCTCTCACCTTCTCTTCCCCCTCACTCATGATTTTCCTCCTTCCAAATTGAGCTCCTTCTCCCTCTACCTCTGCTCAAGGGCGATTCACAAGTGAGCAAGCAACTCCATCTTCTTCCTCATCTATCTTACTCATTTCTTCACCAAATCACACAAAAACACCACCGTTGGATTCGTATCGGCGAGGGCTACGTTTTCCACCCTTCAAAAGCTTGAAACCTTCATCTTCATCTCCATGGAAGTAGGCCATTTTGGAGCTTAAAGAAGTGTTTTTGAGTCTCCATCATCTTCATGATACTCCAAGGTAAAAAGAAAGTCAAAAGCTCTTCATTTCTAGCTTTCCTTGCAAAATCAAAAAAATTCCCACGTTGAATATTTTCTCCATTCCATCCGGTTTCATCATGCCCTTGTGGAGTGCTAGAACTTCATTATTTTGATTGCCAAGCTCTCCTTTTGGATACTCTAAGGTAATATCTAAACTAGATTGTAGCTAGCAATCTATACTCCTATATGAGGTGTGGAAACAAGAAAAGGAAGATAGAGCAAGAGAAAGAGTAAGAAGAGGAAGAAAACCAAAAGCAAACAAGGTAAAAAGCTCACCTTGAGTTAGTTTTTATTTGACTTGTGAATCATATGTTAGGTTGAATTAAGGACCTTGAATTGTGGTAGTCTTGATACTATAATGTTGGTTGTTGAATGGGAATGTCTCATTGGGTTTAAGTGTGAAAACAAACCTAGGAAACTAAGCTAGTCATATGTGTGAACCATGGGAATTTGATGTGTTCATTAATGTCTAAACCAAACATGTGTGAGAAGTGTTGGGAGCTGTTTTAGTGTGGTGAAAATGCTTAGGAAAGCAAGTAAGTGCTGTCAAAATTTATCTAGGAATGGATAGTCCTGAGTGTTTTATGTTAAGGAAGAAACTAGGTGAGTTAAGGGATTTAAGTGGTTGGTTAATGGTTTGAAAACCAAACTAAGAAGAAGAGTGTGTTAGGATGTGGAAATAATGTCATTTGAGTGCTAGGAATGGCATTAGGGAGTGAAGTTTGAATGGTAAGAAGAGGGTACCAAAATCTGTTACAAGGAGTAAAAGAACAAGAAAACTAGTTATGAAATATAAGTGAATTTGAGTGAAACAATCAAGAGATCGTGAAAGGACGGATGATTAGTTAAAGATGGTTTAGATGGGAAATTAGATTGTAAAACATGTGCATTTCAAGTGGGAAAGATTGGGAAATCAAATGGTGGAAGAATGGAATTGTAACAGATTTGGAAATGCCAAATCTGAAGAATTTGTAGCAGGGTCCGGAACTTAGGTCCAGGACCATGTTCCGGACCACCCCCTAAAATACCCCCGAGAGTTTCTAGTTTGTTAGGTCCGGGACTTAAGTCCCTGCCCATGTCCCGGACCACCCCATGAAAATGAGCCGAGAGTTAGAACCAGTGCTTGGTCCGGGACTTGACCTAGGTACAAGGCCCGGACCACCTGTTAAATTCACCCGAGAGTTGAAACCAGCATTGGTCCGGGACTTAGGGTAAGTACCAAGTCTCGGACCACCCCCAGAATCCTACAGAAAGTATTTTAAGGTTTCTAATGATGGGGGTTTAAATGTTAATGATGTTATAAGATGTTAAGGCCTTGTTTGGTGACATGTAAAGGCCCTAGGAAGTGTAAGAAAGTGTTAGAAGTGATTGGGAAGTGAGAACTCAAATTAACAAGTGTTAAACCGTGATAACGGGATAACGGGGTAAGTACGGGAGTAACATTTTATTATGTACCGTATGAGCCTAGTATTAATAATAATGTTTGAAACATTACCAGAGAATCGTGCGTGACCCGAGCATGGTGAGATGACACGGTAAAAGTAAAAACCCCGGTGAAAGGTATGATTTTCTCATACTCCGCGTGCTAACCGAGTTACGTTGATTTGTGTTTTGTGCCGGCTTAATCAAGATTAAAGCATGAAAATAATCCATTATTTGATTATGTATGTCTTGTTGTATGTTGAATGAGCTAACATACTTGTATGCCGGTGTGGTCTAACATAGAGTAAAGACCGACTCATAGTGAGTAACGTTTGGCTAGAGACCCATAGATCGGGTCGATGCTTATGATAACGAAAATGTAAACACACAAATTATCCGTTAAAGTATAACGATAACGCAAACATATGAACTCCCTAGAATGTGAGGAGATGTGCGGGTTGAGTAATTACCCGATAACGGTTAGTAAACCATAATGACACAATCCACGAAACAAATGAGAGTGGAAAGATAAGTGAACCTACTTCAAGAGGATTAAAGATAGTTCGAAGATGTGAACTAGTAAAGAAGGTAAAAGAGACCTAAGGGATTAGTAGCTCCCTTGAGACATGGTCGACCTCCTATATGAGGATTTTACCCGATATAAGAAGATAACCAAAGTATGAGTAAGTGAAATGTATGGGTAACTTAAGACCTAAGATTAACCGAACTTAAGTGATGTTCCCAAAGTCATTAGAAACATCGGGAGTGATGCTTCTAGACTAATATACATAATATTATTATAACTCCGAGAGAGGAGTGTATGAGAATGTAAGTAGTCCGAGAGTAGTCGGACCTAAGTAAAAAGAGATTGGAACTAAGAGAGTTCCGTGAGCTAGTTGAACCTTCCCACCATGCTAGACCTAGAGTAGGGTCAAAACCAGGGAAGTAAGACTATGCTCGTGAGCCATGAGTTTTGGCCTAGTATGTATTAAGAGTAACAAGCGTGACGTAGGAGACTTGTAGTGTCTCGAGAATCTACAAGAGCATGAGTATAGATAACCCAAGAGTGTGGGTGAGATAACGAGTATGAATAACCCAAGAGCGTGGGTGAGATAATGAGCATAAGTAACCTGAGAGAATGGGTGAGTAAAGAATAAGTAACCCGAGAGAGCGGGTGGTGAGCTATTAAATGAGTAACCAAGGCATAGAGAGGTATAACCCTCATGGCCTAAGAGTAAATTGATACAGCTAACAACCTTGTTATGTTAGTTAGGGATTGTATCCCATGGTTGATTGTTGAATCCTTGTGAAGTATACATATGTAATGCAGTACTATATGCATGTTGGCTGAATTAAAATGAACTCCATGCTCTCGACAAAAGTGGTCGGCGTACCCCGGTTAGCGCTCGGGGTATGCGAATTTCATATGCAGCGTTAAGCTGAGCCCCTAGGGGCAACGTTTTTATTTTCAGGTACACCGAAGATGTTACCGTTCGAGAGTGGGACGGGGTCGGTGGTTTGCGTGGGTAGTTAGATTTAATTACTTATGTATTGAAAGAGGTGTAAGACCGAATATGTTGTCGGCATCCATATATTGTAGACTCGGTATAGTAAAGAAATGATTGGAGTAAAGTATTTGTATTGTGTATTCGGTTGTCCCAGTTCATCAGACCGTTACGGTATGTAAGATCGGCCTGGTTAGCCATATGGGTGGCTAACAGCGTTGTTTCACCCCTCGTTGTAATTAGAGTTCCGTTGCGTGAGTAAGAGCATTTAGTGACAGTTTAAGAGGTAATGACAAGATTAACGGTTGGGGTGTTACACTTGGGAATAAGGTTTATCAATCATGTGTAGTATTCATTTACCGTGCGTGAACTCAATGAGTTATAGGTTTTCTATCCAGCTCTCTGGAATCAATGTACATACTATTGTGTACTTGATTGATTATTCACTTGGTTCTCCCGACATATTGTCGGTTGAGGTTGAGCCGCTACTTAGTTGTAGTGCTGCCACTATTGTCAGTAACTTCTGAATTATGACCTTACATTTTCTATGCTTCGGTATTTATGACTTCATACGTTTCCTTCTACCTTTTTCCACCATTGTCATCTTCCCAACTTCCTAGCTATCCCACTCGATCATTACTGCACAAGTGCAATACCAAAACATTAAATCCTACAAAGTGCAGAGGCGTAAACCCCTGGGCAGTAAATCTCTTGTGAGATTGCAATAGGAATGCACATTGTTTCCTTGTTGCTTGGTCTGTCTACCATCTTGTATTTAACAACTCCATAGCCGTGTGTGATATTTCAAATACACTGGTCGCTTGTTGCGCACCATGATCTTACTGATTTTACAGTATTGGTTTACATGGCATCTGCTATTACCTTAGCTTCTGCTCATGTATTTCCATCATTTACACAATGGTGCACCATTTATTTGGCTGATTACCGAATATGGTATTCTTCTATTCCTCTGAGCTCCTTGAGCGTTACTTACTTATACTTCATGTTATACACATACGATATTTCTTCTTAACCGATTACTCCTTGGTATCCAATAATTGCCATCAAAGCCTATTTCACATTGCTTGGCGATAATTGTATGGTCAAGCTTCCCTACATTAGATCTGCAAGATGTGCATCCTCAGACATTCACCGCTCTCGCGGTCTCACATTAGCGAGGGGTATCCCTGCTCGTTAGATATTAAACCATCTTACGGGTGCCGTTCTTGGCAACTCTTTCTATGATTCATAATGGTTTTGCAACCGTTGAATTTGTATTGGAATGGGTTCCTGGCTTACTTGCCACGTTGCCTAGAGCTTTGCTCATCTTAGGCTGATCACAAGCATTGCTTCTCCGTATACCATAAAATGGCTTGGAGGTATTATTGGGTTCCTTGATAGGATCAGTGCATCACGCTTCCGTCCGTTGGATACCCTTCAAGTGTCTTGGTATTGTTTGGTACTTTCCAATAATTCAGGGTATCCCCTGAGTAAGTGGGGTCCCTTCGGTGTTCTAACCGAGTGTTCGTTATAGCTCTGGTGCTCTTATTACGACACTTCGTTCAACTATGTTGACTTTGATACCCTTTATGGATTGCTCCTGGGTGTTGTTGAGTGATGCAATTACCTTTGGCTAACATTTAAGTATGTTCTATCTTCTCTGCATTGCGGTTCTGGATTTCAAGTTGTCCCGTTTAGGGTTATACGTCTCCCGTTCTTAGGGTAGACTACAATACTTTTCTTATGGTCCCAACCGGTTTGGTATTACCTTCAGTGGTGAACGGTATCCTCCGGTACCTTAGATGATCACTCTGGGTACTTATGGTGGTTGTTCTGGGAATCCCATTCCGTTCATTAAACATTGAGGTGTTCATGTTAGGCGTTGCCTTATTGTGTTTAGACCATGTATCCATTCCGGCTATTTCATGCTTTCGTTTCAAATTCTTGAGACATCTCCAATGTCTTTAGTCAATTACTAGTGCTTCTTGCACTTCCTAACTCTTAATCGTTCTCCTGGGGTGAGTTCTTGACTCCTTTAGCTTGTGAGCTCGTCTAGGTTCTTCGATCGTTTGAGGTATTCAACTGTTTCGGTTTGCATTTACCTTATGGTCCGTAAAACGGAGCTGACTACTTCCCGTGTTTCGTACACTACATGTATACATACACGGGGTACCTTATTGGTACGTTACCACTTACCCGACTAACTCACAAAAGGGTCTGTCAGGCCCGCAAGCTCCTTCGGAGTGCGGTCGTCCCATATCCGTATTTGGGTACACTTGTAGTGCTCGTCACATGCCTAGGTGAAGTATTCTATTGTCAACTCCTTTTGTATCATTCTATGATACTCACCATGTTTCTTCTGGTTTGGTTTTAAAAAATCTGAGGTTTAAAAGAAAAGTTTGAGGTTTTAAAAGAAAAGGTTTGTGCTTGAAATAAAAATCTAAGTTTAAAAGAAAATCTTCATGGCGTTGCCATGCCTGAGATCTCAACCAAGTTCAGCTTCTCGCTGACTGGGGTGTTTGTTAATAGGATGGTAAGGCCATTAGGCCTTTCCAAGGCTTTGTCTTTTCATCTTAGGATTGGTGATCCTATATTTGCTTCGATCTTCATGGTGGTACTTAGTAGGTACTTGTTAGTTATCCAACTTGGCAAGTGCGGGGGTAGGTCGGTTTTTCATGTTAACAAACACCGGTTACGGTGTTGTTTCCATCCAAATTTTGTATTTTTATTGGATCTCCCTTTGATCTTTTGATCTTAGTGATCAATTCCTAAGTAGCTTCTTAGTGTTCTTGGTAAGGTTGTTGTTAATTCGGGTGCTTCCCGATCCTTGTGGTACTCCATGTACCTTGCCTCATAGCTCGTTCCCACCCTTGGCGGTGGTTACCGAGGTTTATCTGATCCTTAGGAACTATGTGGTAGTCCTGTTGGTGTAAGCTTACTGATTAAGCTTACTGATTACTCTCATAGTTGTCTGAATTGTGTTATTTGGGTATTACCGCCCTTTGGAGTTGTAGGTTTGGATTTATCCAACCTTGACTATTACCATAGTCGGTTTGTATACTGTTGACGATATTGTCATGCATTGCAGTCCGCAGACTCTCTTGTCTCGGGTTTTGTTGCTTTCGCTTCACTGCGTAGTTATGCTTCCCATCTTGTTGGCTGCGCATGGTTCTTGCGACTGTGAAGCACGTCGCCCCATGGTGACGCAAATTTCACTATCCTTTATTTAGGATCTTCAATCTTCTGTCGTTAAGTATGGTGATTACCGTTGAAACGGGAACCGTCTTCGGGATTTCTGGTTCTTGGAATCTACCGTACGACTGGTTCTTTCTCTTTACAAAGTTTATTTTACAACTACCAGATCGGGTTTTCCCGAGTATGAGAGGTCTTTCCATCTCTTTGGCGTTCCTTCCCCAACTTATAACGGGGGTTGCGGAGGGTGGGATTGGTTATGTAGGTATCCAGATCACACTGGAAGTTCCTAACTAGCGTACCTCACACGCTAACACTCAACCCTTAGCCCTAAGTATCTAATTCCTAACTCGGTATTTTCTTAAATTCGGTATTTAGACCATCAGAGCGAAGTATCGCTCTGATACCACTTTTTGTAACACCCCTACCGGTAATCACACAATTAACTCCTAACCCGTCTCCATTACCAACACACTAGCAGCGGAAATTCCAAACCACCGGGGATGAATCAATACCGTTAGTCACTCACGTGACTAACAAGGCCAATCCAAACTCAAATACAACAACAATTACAATATCGGTCTATGGGTCTTATATACCGAGTACTACAAACCAAACTATACAATCCATTCCTTGATCATTTCTCAAAGCAAATACAACTTCAATACCTTAATATACAAATACAATATCCATTCAATACTATACCGAGTCTCTACTATAATTCCCAAACTTATTGACCATGTGTCGGTCTTATAATCCCATGATACAAAACAGATACAACTTATTAAACGACTACCCATGCTTAGTAACAACCCCGTCCTACTCTCGAATGGCGATCCGCTTCATTGTACCTGGAAAATAAAACGACGCCCCTAGGGTCACTTAACGCTCAATTTAGCGTTTTTCGCTTTTTAAGCGTTTTTCTTGTTTCTTTTGGATTTATTCTTTTTACCAAAATTCATTAGGCACTAATAGGCCCTCAATATCATATTAGAGTAATTTAATCACCCTAATTAAGTTCGGGGTATTTCATCAATGAAGTAACACATACACCACATACAATACTCAACGAACAATATACAATACACAATATTCAGTATACAACACACAATGTTCGAACGCGTAATTATTACCACTGGACAATCGTAGTATTTCCTTTAAATTATGTTAATCACCATTAAGTCTTACTCTCATTACCTATGGGCGTCATGTTAGGATAACCCGTAAATAACCTTACTGGACAGTAGTCCTCCCGTACACACAAGGTGCTCATTGCCAAGGATCATTTGATCCCGGGACTTCCACTTGCCTAATAAAGGCGTCCATGAATGGCCGAAGCCGTGTGCCAAAAGCAACACCCTGGTCCAACGGTCTATCTAGGCCCGTCGGAATATAGAGGGAGTCAGTCCGATACGGATATTATACTCCGGTGATCACCAATGCGCAACCAACTAGTCAAAGACTAATTGGATTTTCATACCATATACCATAAACCAACACTCTCCAATATGTGATTAATCCTTAATCGACTACCCTAAGTAAAGTCTTAGGTCATGGAGGAGTCATTACCATTAATTACCTTTGAAGTCTTATGTACTTCTCTAGAAATAATCTAGGTTATAACCATGTTCGAGTATCAAGCTCTAGAGACTGGGGATCCCAAGTCTCGTTCCTAAGTGTGTTACTTAGGTTAATTAGGAATAATGTTCTCGACTTATTAGTTTTCCGCTCGCATGAGAAATCATAGTAACATTGTCCGAAGACGTCACGCACAATAATAATCGTGTAACAAATCAAATGATTAATCCATACAACATGCATAGCACACATATCGCTCTTGTCACATAGTCAAGCAGTACCCGAACCTGAGGCTTCCCTCAGGGGTTCAGACCACACAATGAACATACCGTACACCGTCGAGTGCTAGCGTAGCAACCCCCGCGTAGCCTCTACCGCTCACAATGCTCGTATATCAACTCGTACCTCTAGTACATACATTGTTCTAATATCAGTATACAATTCAAACTCACTTAACCATCCAAGACCAAGCTTTTACTTCCATCCCATAGATAACCCTTAGTTGATCTCTTGTTCAACTGAATGTTCGTTAATCTTAGGGTTGTAGATTTCAACTACTCGTTATAGTTTACGAGTATGTATTTATTGCTACGATGTTAACACTTATTACATGGAAGCTACGTTTACAATTTGTTTACGTATTGTCTGGTTGCATGCATGCGGGAAATAATGTTATGTGTGCGCATGCATGGCATTAAAACATTTCGTTATACGGGATACTTTACGTATTTATTGATACTGGCTTGCATGAACATTTGTGTATACACCTATGTACGCATATATTATAGTTGTAGTTATACGTCATTGTTTATGCAATTTTTTACGTGTATGTAAAATGATACCGTCACGTACATTTATAATACAGTTGTCGTTATATTTACGTTTCTACTTGTAATAGCATAATCCCATACGTGACTTGTTATCCACCTTATACCCTCATGCCATCTTATAAATTCACATGTATGAATTATAGAGTTCTCCTTGTAAAAATTCCAACCATACCATATACTTCCAAAATTCACCGATTTAACCCACAATTTATGTAATTGCTTATAAAGTATTTATTCCTTATTAGCTCCCTTATAATATATCCTTTCGTACTTTAACATAATGTCACCTCATGTCACCCAAAACTTTATATTATATGCCGTCCATATTTTATTTTAAATTCCCAAACAACCCATATATATATTTTTGTAATAAAATCTCTTCCCCACACATTTTGATTATTTATAAAATCGATCCATATATTATAACTACTACATTTCTAACCTTATTAATTTATAATCTAAGGTTTTCAAACAAATATCATATACATATACTATGTATACAATTTCCGAACAACACCCATATTTTCGGAAATTCCATTCCTCCCCCACATAGTTTGATTATTGCAAACCATCCCATATTTCATACTTGTTACACTATTAATCTTATTAATTTATGATCTAAGACATTCCAACCTTATAATATACATATATATATATATATATATATATTACAAACAACACCCTTCTCTTTTCGGATTTATTTATCTGTCCCCTTATTTCCTTTTAATTGCACCTTACCCCCCTTATTTCACAAACTTCCATTTAATTTCCTAAAACCTTATATTATACACCTTGATTATTTTAAACCTCATTTTAAACTCAAAACTTACAAAATTACAAGCTAGTCCTTAAGGTTCATAAATTCCATTTTCTACCCCTTAAGTTTCAGTAATTACACCACCTTCCCTTAAACTTTATAATTGTTACAATTTAATACAAAAACTATATATTATAACCTTAGTTAATTAAATTATTAATATAGCCCCAATTTTTCTAAAATTCCCAACAAACCCCAAAGGTTCTAATATTCACATTTAATCACTATACTTTCAGTAATTACTCAAACATCCCTAATCTTTTAATAATTATTGTTTTTGACTTAATTTTTCAGTAAATACCTAAAATAACTATTCTTGTCATTTTAATTTGGTCAACCCTCATATGTGGTCAAGGTTGACCACATAAATTTTTCTTTGACCAGTTTTGTTATTATTTACGGAAATACCCCCACAATTTCCAAGTTTTATAATCAACCCCTAATTTTATAAAATTCATATGTTATACTTATTACAATCCCTAAAATCATTCCTTTTGGCTATTATTACCATTTATACCCTATATTTCATCTAATTATACTTTGACCCCATATATGATTTATTTATTTATACAAAATATTTGCACAAGGTTTTAAAATTCATTTAAGCCATGTTAGAAGCATATAATATACTCTTCTCTTTCTAATATATTTCTAGGTAATTAGGTTTGATATAATCATAAATTTTTGCACCAGAATATTAGTACAATATTTTTAATCAACCTAAAATTTTTGTATAACCATTTAATGTTTAAAATACTTACAATCGCATAGTCTAAATATATAGCTTTAAAATAACATAATAATTATTTTTAAATGATATTAAAATGTCTCTAGAATTATATTATAGCCATGGTTTTGCATATAGTCACCAATAAATTTCTTAACTCATTTCCCCACTATTTCCACACCCATTATTAACTTTAACTAATCACATACACCTAAGTTAGCCATCCTAGTTTATACCCATCATTTGTTACGTATTATCAACTTAATAACACACATGTATATACTCATTCATTGTTACCCATCAGCAACTCAATAATACCCCTATAACACTTAATCCTTTCGGTTTCTATGCCTTATTCAACTAGTAAGTTTAAGGTATTATAATGACTAATAACATCATTACCTTAGTTAAACCAAGGAAGATTTTCCCAGCACCTTCACACCAACTACCAATCTCTTCCTCGGCTTAGTTATGCATACAGATGCCACGATTATGATTTTTTTTGTATAGAACTCAAGTTAATCATGCTTACGAGCTTAAGAGTTTAGTTACGTTTATTACCTTCTACAACTTGATACTCCCTCTCTGCATATCCTTCCTTTGTCGACAGTCTATGGGTGTGCACACCCCCATTTTTTATGGTTGTATCTAGGGGTGAGCAAACGGGGTGGTTCAAATGGGGAATCGAAATAATCGTTTTTTTTGGATTCGATCACCGTTTTTTTAACCGTTTTACAAAAATTCGGTTATTTCGGTTAAAACAGATATCCTTACTTTAAAACGGGGCAGTTAACTGATATTAAACCTTAAACTTAGGTTATCCGTAATAACCGAAGTTTTTTTATATAAAAAAAAATTTATCCTTATTTTTTAACCAGTAGGAATGGGTAGATGTTATTATTTTAGTTTGATGTATTTGCTGCTCATGGTTTCATGCATCAGGCGTGATGAATTACTGAATGCTATTATTTTAGTTTGATTATTTCATTTATGTTATAAAATACGGTTATTTCGGTTATGATAGAAAATACGGTTATTTTAGTTATGATAGAAAAAACAGTTATTTCGGTTATGTTCAAATGTTCGGTTATTTTGATTAATTTAAAAAGGTGGTTACGGGGCGGTTAATGGATATCAGTATAGTTTGTAAAACGGTTAATGGTTAAAACGTTATCGGTTAAAACGGATATTATTACTGATTTCAGTTTAAACGGTTATAACCGAAATAACCGAACACCGTATTTTTTTCCAAACTTCGTTAACGGATATCCGTTCTAACCGTTTGCACACCCCTAGTTATATCAACAACAAAGAGAGCTAGTTAGTCTTTGTTCACGTAATATGTCAAGGAGTTTCAAGGTAATTTTTGGCATGATTTTTAACGTAGAGAAGATAGTAATTACCTTGTTGTTCTGCAGAGATTTTGGTGAGCTCTCGGTACACTAAAACAAGGGAAGAGTTTCAGCATTTGGCATGGATAAATAAGGGAGGAAGGAAAGCTTATACTGCCATGGTTTAGCTGAGTTTGTACCTTGTGCTTATGCTCCCTTAATGGTGTTATATGGCTGCGGTTCGGCTCAACATGAGGCTGGAGTGAAGCTTCAACTGTGAGCATCAAAGAACAGAAAGGAGGTGTCAAAAGAAGTAACATTTTCAGACATAAAAACTGAGGGAAGAGATGTAGTTTCTGGGTGAGTTTTCTCACCGTTGAAGAACCAGCACTAGTGCGGATGGAAGCATAAAACGCGGTCAAAACCACTTAAAAATGACGGTTTTGAACCGTCTTTTAAACCCCTGTCGCTTTTTGTCACCTGTCTTAAACGACAGTTCCAAAACCGTCTTTTAAGATGACTTAACAGGTCGTTTGGTTCTTAGAATGTTAATTCCCGCAATAATATTCCAAGAATGAAATTCCAAGAATAGGATATAACCTCATTTGGTTGTTATGATAGAATACTTGGAATTTAATGTTTCTTTTGTTTGGTTGCGAGAATAGTTAATATAATAGACTTAGGATAAACTATACAGTTATGAATCTATCATTGATAAGTAACATTATTATTATTATTATTATTATTATTATTATTATTATTATTATTATTATTATTATTATTATTATCATAGTTATAAGA
The DNA here is from genome assembly GCA_023374045.1 of Limonium bicolor. Classification (NCBI taxonomy): domain Eukaryota; kingdom Viridiplantae; phylum Streptophyta; class Magnoliopsida; order Caryophyllales; family Plumbaginaceae; genus Limonium; species Limonium bicolor. The sequence goes on along the minus strand of CM041778.1, from coordinate 319,069,632 downwards.
ATCCAATTAATAAATCAATAAATTTATTTGAAAATTTTCTCTTTTTTCTGATTAAATTTTGTGGATAATATATTAAATTGTCATGAAAATAAACTTAAAACTAACTAGTTCTTTTAATAAGTAAAAGCAATACTTTATTTTAACTTCATATATATTCGCTTATAGTCAATAATTTCATTATTAGAAACATTTTTCAAATTTGAATCTATAACCTTATTTTTTTAGTATTAATTAAAATATTTCATTTATTTTTACATTATATTTTAATATATAGTATATAATATAATATTTTATTTCATTATATATAACATTAAATTATGTGCCCATAACTAAATGAAATACCCCGAACTTAAATATAGGGATTAAAATTAATCTAATACGTATTTAAGGGCCTAGTGACGCCTAAGTAATATTGGTAAGGAAAAATAAATCCAAAAGAAATGAAGAAATGCTTAAAAAGCGAAAAAACGCTAAATAAGCGTTAAATAACCATAAGAGGTATGAGACCTCGGTTAGCATATTATATGGATTCTAAGGGCTTAATAAGACCTAAGTAGAATATGGGAACAACTCCCGAAGGAAACGGATCCTTAAAATGGATTAAAAACACTAACGAACATTAAAGCCAGTTTTTCGAGGTAACCGGGAAAACACGACTTTAAGCGGGTCAAATAGACTCGTAATAATTTTGGTCAACCAAATAGTCACTAATAAACATTAGTGAAGGTCTAGAGCCAATAAAATCAATAAAACGAGAAAATAGTAGAAACTGTCAAAAACGGGAAGTTGTGGGGTAATAGTGTAAATAAAATAAATTAGTGTGTCACTATTGCAATAACATTTTAAAAACCCATGTGAGGGAGTGTGTGAGCCGGCTGCCTCTTGTTCCCTTCTCTCACTTTAAGTGTTTCTAATTTGCTAAAGGACAAAGCCTTAAAGTAAGTCAAAAAGCAAATTACTCTCTCTCCTCTATTTTCCCCACACTCCACGTACTGCACCTCTCGCATTTTCTTTCTTCTGCAAGCGATTCCAGTAATGGCGATTGAGAACCCACTCTCAACAGCCCACTTCCTCCTCATCTTTGAAACCACAAATCACCTCCAAATGCTACGAAAATTATACCGTTGAATTCGTCTAGTTAAGGAGATCGTTCTACACCCTTCAAAAATCAAAAACCTCCAACTTCATTTTTGAGGGTATAATCGTTTTGGAGTCTAAGGAGCACCATTTGGAGATCCACCCTCTTCTTCATGTTCTAAGGTAAGAAAGGAACCAAAGCTCCTCTCTTTTCCAGCTTTCCTTTGTAAAATCAAAAACTCACGTGAGCACACTATTCCATTGTTCAGTCGATTTTGGTACTCCACCGTGAGAACTGGGCATTTCCATTTCACTACCCAAAACTCCATTTAGAAGCTCAAGGTAAGGCTTCCTAAAAGTTGTAAATTATTTCTCACAAGCTAGGGTTTAATACGTATGTTAGAAACTTACTAGTATTCGGTATGGGTGTGTGTCTTGTACGTGGCTGTAGTTTGGCCTAAATAAATCAAGGAAACAAAGAAGGGAAGAGGAGCAAGAAAGGAGAAAGAGAGAAAGGAAAACGAATCAAGAGCTCAAGGTAAGGAAGAGCCTCTGTACATTTTTGATGTTGGTATATGTATAAATGCATTGCTGTAGCAATGGTTTAGAAATCACCGTAACAGTAGAAAGAGTATGGGTATATTAATGTGGATGGTATTTGTAGTTTGAAGCTTTTGAAAATAAGTAAATAAATTGTTAAGTGTGAGTAGCAAGTATATTGAAGTATAATGAGGAAGAGAATGTGACAGTTTTGGAGGTTTTAAAAGATGTTTAAAAGCTTGAGAAAACATTGGATAATGAGTATGTTTGTGCAGGGAATGTATGTGTGAGATAGTGTTGTTTGATGTTGGTACTGATATGGGAATTGGAATGAATGTGTGGGCTGAGAATGTATGTGGGCAACGTTAAAAATATAGGGGAACCTCTGCCCAAATTTGTATGGAAATAGGAGGACTTAGTTGTGTAAGAGGAGAAAACTACCTAGGTAATAACTAGGTGTAATTGGAGAGTTAAGTGAGTAGTTTAGTACTTTGTAACAGATTTAGAAGAGGATTTAAGTAATGGGATGGAACTTGGGTTGAGTAAAATGCAAATGAGGCAATGAAAGAGCCATAGGAGTAGTGGGAAGAAAGGAAAAATCTGTAGCATTTGAAGAAGAACAAAAACTGTAACAGGAGGAAACTGTAGTGGGAAAATCTGTAAGAAAACATATATTGACAGAGGAATTTAGAGAGTGGATTAGGCTAATTTAAAGTGCTTAATCACTGCTAAAATATGCTAGATTATGTGTAGGAATATTGGGGAAGAAGTTGGTAGAAGTTTGAAGTTGAAACAAAGCTTTAAAACTAGAAATTTGCAACAAATTGGATTTGTCCTAGTTTGCAAACCAGTACGCAAACCAGGACCACCTCTTAAACTAGGCAGAATGCTTTCTCGCTGGAATGGTCCTGGTTTACAAACCAGTACGCAAACCAGGACCACCTCAAAAACTTGACAGAAAGTAACGCTGAAGGATGGTCCGGGTTTGCAAACAAGTACACAAACCCGGACCACCTTAAAAATACGACAGAAAGTTTTCTAAAGTGATGGTCCGGGTTTGTAAACCAGGACACAAACCCGGACCACCATAAAAACTTGACAGAAACGTCTCTGAAGAGATGGTCCGGGTTTGTAAACCAGGACACAACCAGGACCACCCCATTTTCTTCACAGAATCCATTTTAAAGCTAATCTAAGGTAGGGTAATGAAGGGTAATGATATTACAAGATAATTAAGACATAATTAATGATGTTTAAAGGTCATTAAGGCCATGAACAAGCCTAGAGAGTAATTTTAAGTAAGTAACATAAGTAAATGTATTTGAATAATAAGGAATTAGTAAGTAAACACTGGAGACTTTAGCAAAGTAATAAGTAAGGTTAATTATAGATGATTAACCACCCAACTGTATGTATATGCTAGGATTCGAATAGTTGAACACCGAAGAGGAGTCGGTGAGTCCAAATCAACGGTGCAAGGTATGATTTCTTCATGCCCTGTATCCTAATCTGGTTACCCCGATTTGTGTGCTTATTTGATCACCTAAATAAGATAAATGCATGAATCGGACTATATTGCACTTCCTGTGCTTGACTTATGTTGTTCTCGATGTTTATTGTCTTGAACACTAGTTTGTATAATTCATGAAATATATGAATGATGATGAAGTGTAATTGTATCCCGTAGTGTACTTGTATATTGTATTGTATTTTGTATGGATGTGTATATGAATAATGTATTTGTGTATGTGGCTTGGATGTTGACTTCTACTAATTCCTAACTACCTAACTCCTAACATAAGTGTGAGTAAATTGGAATGAGTAGAAGTCCGATATAGCTTCGGCCACGCGTGAGGATGAGGAGACACAAGAGGTTGGATCCGATTCCTGACTCTTAAACTGGTCCGCGGCCCAAACCCCTTAAATGGGTAGCATCCCGGATTGGTGAGTCAAGTAAATCCCGGTGGTGGGACGGAGTAGTCCCCGGGCCGGAGGTCCCGACGACTTAACATGAGTAAGTAAGTAAGTAAGTATGTATGAGTATGAGTATGTATGCGTAAGTACTGTGGAACGAGTAAAAGAGTAATCTCCACCCGATTAACCCGGGTAGACCAACATGAGCTAACAAGTATGGTGGATTGTGTATGTATTGCGTATGTATTGTACATGTATTGTGTATTGTGGATTTCGGAAAGGTAAGTATATATCTGATGGCTTGTATGATTTACCATGTATGTATTGAAGAGTATGTATTGAAGTGTATGTATGTATTCCTTGCGTAATGTATTGTAATATTATGTATAAGAGCATGTATGCATGTATGTTTGAATGAAATCAATCGCATGTATTCGACCAAGTGGTCGGCGTACCCTCACTAGTACGCGGGGTATGCGGTTATCATATGCAGCGAAAGCTGACCCCCTAGGGGGAACGTTTTTAGTGTGCAGGTACCCGAAGGATATGGTCAAGGTAAGAGACCGGTGGCTACATTCGGATAGTAGAAGGAGAATGTAAGGTGTACTAAGTGGTACACCCTTGTACTTAGGAAGTAAGTAGTTTGTGAGGAATGGGTAGTTGTAGATATGAATTTGGAAGAGGTATTATATTTGTATAAGGATCTTAGTAAACTCGGTGTATAGTATTAATGTATCGAACTTATGGAGCATTGTATGAAATGAGTATTGTAATGAATGGGAAGTTCTAGTATCTGATTTGGTAATTGGAGTATGTATCGTAAGTGTGTAGTACTCGGATATTCCGGTCCATCAGACCGATGCTGTATGTAGCAGTAGTAGTAGCTTTGTTAGTCACGTGGGTGGCTAACGACATTGTATCACCCACTGTGTGTATGTAAGTATCCGCTGCGTGAGTCTGGATTGTATAAGGAGATTGGACGGTAATGACAGTATTAGCAGTAGGGGTGTTACAAAAAGTGGTATCAGAGCGAAGTATCGCTCTGATGACTGGAAATACCGAGTTGAGGAATTAGAAGCTTAGGGCTAAGGGCTGAGTGTTAGCATTAGAGATATGCTAGTTAGGAACTACCGGTGAGTACCGGATACCTACAATACCAGACCCGCCCTCCACTAACCCTATTGTATAACTTGGGGAAGTACACCAGAGAGAAGGAAAGACCTCTCATACTCGGGAAAACCCGATCTGGCAGTAGTGAGATAATCCTACAAGAGGAAAGGACTTGACACACAGTCGATTCCAAAAATTGGAAGTCCCGGAAATGGATTCCGGTTGAACAACAGTACCCGCACTTAATGGCGGTAGGATGAGCACTCCAACCATAAGGAGGCTACAACTTACAACAACATGGGGCGACATGCTTAGCAGTCGCGGAATCTGGTTAACCAACCAGCAGCAAGAAAAGAAGCAGTAAGCGCAACGGAGCGGAAAAAGGAACAGTAACAAAACCCGAGACACAAGTCTACGACAGTAATAGCTAAATAGCACCACCAACGGTATGCTAGCTGACTAAGGACATAGTCAGGAGTGATTAACTCCAAAACTACAACGCCAAAAGATTACAATACCTGGCCGACATAGCTTACACAGCTACAAGGATATCCAAGGGATATGAACCGATAGGACTACGAGAGTAGTGCCTAAACAAGCTAAGGCTCAATAACCACGGTAAACCAGTGGGAACGAGCAACAAGGAAAAACATAAAACTAAATAAATGGTTACCTCCAAGGATTGGAGAAGTACCCCGACCAAGACAACCATGTCAAGATCAATGGGAAGCTACTTAAAGGGATCGAGTACCCCAAACATAGATCAATATGATCTAGGGAAGAGTCAACAAGACTATTAAAAACAAGTGGGAACCATACCAAGACCGGTATAGGTCTAACCAAAAACCAACAGTACCACGCACTTGCCACGACAAGTGCAGTAAGAACAGGAACATGTAGAGGAACTTTAACACACCACAGGTACATAGTAATGTACCGTGACAGCAGTGGAACAACTATAGGATCACAAATCCTGGAAGCTAGAGGAATCAAACCTTGGAAAGGCCTGACGGCCTGACCATTGTATTAAGAACATACCAGTCAGCGGGAAGCTGGACTTGGTCAAGACCACAAACATGGCTATGCCATGTAGAACTTCTTTTAACACCGCACCATTGTTCCAAAACCCAAAATTCTTCTTTCAAAACCCAACATTTCTTTTAAACCTTGGATTTTTAAACAAAACAAGAATTACGGTGAGTATCATAGATTGATACAAGAGGAGTTGACAATAGAATACTTCACCTAGGCGTGTGACGAACACTACGAGTGTACTTAATTACGGGATGTGGGACAACCGCACTCCGAAGGAGCTTGCGGGCCTGACACATAGTTAGGTAAGTGGTAACGTATCAACATGGTACCCCACGTATGTATACATGTAGTGTACGAACGGGGGTAGTCAACTCTGTTCTACGGACCATGAGTAAATGCAAAGCAGAACAGCTGGACACCTCAGGCGATCAAGGAGAAGGAACTCTGCTAAGTAACAAGTATCAAGAACTCAGAGAATCCATCTGAAGATAAGGAATGAGGATTAAGAAGCGCAAAGAGCGCCGACTAGTAAGCATAGACATTGGATATGTCTGAAAGACATCAAGTAAACACGACAGCTGGAAAGCATACCCAGCCTAAACACAGTAAGGCAAAAGCCTAACGTGAACACCACAACGATTAACAAACGGGACAGAGTTCCCAAGAACAACTACAAAACTACCAAAGAACATAATCCATCATTGAAGAGGATATTAAACCTATTCTTAAACACTAGAGGAAGGTATAAACGGGCTACCCAAGAATGGGAGACGTTGCAACCCTAAGAGGATAACTCAAACTACAATACCACAAGGCGGTATAGTAGACACAGCATATCATATACATTAGCCGGATGTAACGGCATAACTTAACAACACCCAGGAGCAATCCTTGAAGGATGAATGGATTAACAACAGTCAAACAAAGCGTCAAGATAAGAATACAGGAGCTGGAACGAACACCCGGTTAGAACACCGAAAGGATTTCACTTAATAGGAAATACCCTAAATTACAAAAAGGCACTGATTAACACCAGAATGCCTAAAGGACCTCCTATGAACGGAAGCGTGATGTCACGACTTACCATGGAGCCCAGTAATACCTCCAACCTATGGGGTATACAAGGAGTGGAAACATGTATAGGCAGCTTGCAAAGAGCATAGCTCGCAGCAATTCGGCTTAAAAGCCATAAACCAACTACGTTATGTAACTTGAACGGTTGCAAAACCCACACCATTTAATAACAAGACTTGCAAGAGATATTGTCTCATACGACGAAGAAATCAACAACTGGACCATCAATTCAAACCCAACATCCTGAGTGGCTTGTAGTAATGGCCAACTCAGTGTCACTGTCACTAGAGCATCAGTCTAGTATACAGTTGACAAGCTTTTAATTACCTTCATGCCTTCTGTAGCAATGGTAGCATAGAGGCATAAGAATCATGATAATGCCAACATTGGCCTAGTCCACACTTGGACACTACGAGAAACCCAAGGGAAGGTACCCCTCGTTAGCCAAAGACCACCAATGTGGTGAAGATGTGAACCCTTAGAAAGGCTTCCATCTATTATAACAGAGAAGCCTACGCATATAGATATTGCCAAGGGGCGATGGAATAAGGAAATGAGATTTCCAAACCATTATGACTTAAGGAGTAAGCATACTCCGTATGCACCCAAGCATGTGGTGAACCATTGTATAAACACCAACATGGTAAACCTTGTCATGAGATCTATGAGTGGAAACAAGCCTCTCAACAAGAACTTCATTTATCAATGAGAGAACGGGACTAGAAAACCCTTGAAGTTTCTTGGGATGTCCCGGTGATGTACATACAGGTAGAACTACACAGCTAGAGCCTATAACCAATGCTCAGCACTGAAAGACAATAATTGTCAAAACAATCAACGGGAATGCACACTGCATACCATGAATGACCAACGTCGAGAGAGCTTATAACCTGATGAATTACCTCATCCTTGGTCAACCAAGATACTTGGTAAATTATATCATAAATGATGATAGAATGTGAGGTAAGCTAACCTACACATAAAACGTAAACTGAAATAAGACATCTCCACATTGGGAAGATAATAAGATTCGGTATGCTACGACAACCGTCATACACACGAACACAGGAAACTCCTGGTGTATTTACACCATAAGGAAGCGGTGCCAATGACAATGACAATGGCAATAAGTAAAGAGGAACTACCATAGTGACAGAAACAGTAAAAACAATGTTGTACAATGAGTAAGAATACGGTGCGCAACGAGCGACCGCTATGAGGATGACAGGCATAAATATTCTTTCCTATCACATAAGTGACTTACTGTCAAGCGTTTACGCCTCTGCACTCTATATGACTGAGTGTTTTGGTATTGCACTTGTGCAGCTAATGATCTAATGGGATGGCTAGGGATATGGAGAATGTAAACCGTAGTAAACCTTTCTTTTCACCAACGAACATGGCACTAGCCATTTAAGCAAGTTTAGCAACAAAACGTGCGGCCTAAGGCCAAAGAAGCACGAAGTGCGTAAAGCACACTAACCATCACAAGATGTGAATTCCATTGGAATAAAAGGTGAAAGAAGATTGAAGAAAGTCACTAGGACCGACGCATAGAAATGCAAGGTCATACAAGTAAGAACACTTGTACTGAACCAGAAGAACTGGTATGATTCAGAAACTATTGACACCAGAGGAAGCACTACAACTAAGTAGTGACTTAACCTCGCCCGACAATAAGTTGGAGGAACTTACTGAATAATCGTGGAAGCACGAATAGCATGTGCAGTAGATTACCAGAGAGCTGGTTACAATCTAAAACTAATTTAGTTCCAACACGGTAAAAGAATACCGCAATTGTTTAGTAAACCTTATTTCCATAATAGACGGATAAAAAGGGTGATGTATAGCACATTAAGGATAACACGAAGGGTAAGTAACCCGAGTGATCAGGGTCGCGCAGCAGAAGCTAGTGGGCCCTAGCTAGGAGACAATATACCTGGTAAGTATAGTAGAATGGTTGTTAATGCCTTGAAGCCTAATAGGCTAGAACCGAATTAATTATGAGTTAAATAAACTCATATAGGAATCCTTGGTGCAAAGACTAAACCATGGTTACGATTAGGACCCTTTGACAGGGGTATATTATGTAACAAACCGTAAAGAAGCTAAAACGCTTCAGATTGCCCAAATTGAGTAAACCAATGTATAATAATAACATATGGTAGATTACGTGGGCGTAATCCCTTTTAAGAGGGGTAGAGCGAAAACCGCATACTGTGAATTTTATGAATAAAACACATACTATAATGTGCATAGCACAATGAGAATTGATTTGATGATTGGTACTATGTTAAATAAACATAAGTATTCATTCATATTGAAATTGTGGTAATTAGGCATGAGAGATAAATACCATAGGATGGATATACCTACCTTGTAACACCATGTAAGAGTATTAGTAAAAGAAAAGTAATGAGTAGTGGACGGAGCTCCACAAGTATTGTAGCCTTTGAAGAAGTAGTACGAAATGAATGAGAGTAGTAGATGAATGAAGTCTAGGGGTAGTGTATACCTATGTAAATTATTGGAAGTAAATTGAGGACAACTAAATTTTACAAGTATGGTAATCCCTAGTTAAATGATGGAGAGTAATGGAGGGAAGTAGTGAAGGTTGATGAAATGAGCACTTAGGTATTGAACCACGGAGTAAAGCATTTGGGAAGTAGAGTGAGGATGATTGATGGACTGATTCCATCCTTTGGAGATGTATGAATTGTATCACGACTAGAAAAGGGTAAAAAGACAGAAAATGAAAACAATTAAATTATTTGTTTGTTTGAAACTGATGTGGGAAGTCGAACTTGATCCTGATCAGATCAAGGGAGACCGAACACAAATTGGGGTGGAAGGATAGTTCAACACTGATGCTGATCACATCAGGGTCGAATGATTCTTGAAGCTCCCCTCAAGTGGTCACAAGAATCACACATAGCATAGAAGTAATGAATATAAATTGGAACTTGGAGCTGGATGCTTTAGAAAGATTTCTAATTAGCTGTTGGGAAGGATTTTTCCTTAGACTAAGAATAAGGATTTGGTTAGAAGCTTATACCGGAGAAGATAGTAGTGTAGCATATTGTATTATTCCAAGGGCAGCAGGACATAGAGGAGTCCTGTGTCGAGGTGACCTGAGTGCCTGCGGGATTGTAATGTGTATTGCATTGCTTTGGGGATAGCTCTGCACTGTATGTATGTATAAGTGTTGTAATGAGGAAGGATGGTTGATAGTAATATGGATTGGAGTAATTATTGTACATTGGTATGGTATGAAAGGAGAAACCTTGAGTAACGAATTTGGGAATTGTAAGGAGGAGGAATGTATGGCTTTGGTATTAGGCAAGTGTAAATGAGTAAGTATAGTAATCCATAACCTCGAACAACTTTGAGGACAAAGTTCTTAAGGGGGGTAGATTGAAATACCCCGAACTTAAATATAGGGATTAAAATTAATCTAATACGTATTTAAGGGCCTAATGACGCCTAAGTAATATTGGTAAGGAAAAATAAATCCAAAAGAAATGAAGAAATGCTTAAAAAGCGAAAAAACGCTAAATAAGCGTTAAATAACCATAAGAGGTATGAGACCTCGGTTAGCATATTATATGGATTCTAAGGGCTTAATAAGACCTAAGTAGATATGGGAACAACTCCCGAAGGAAACAGATCCTTAAAATGGATTAAAAACACTAACGAACATTAAAGCGTTTTTCGAGGTAACCGGGAAAACACTTTAAGCGGGTCAAATAGACTCGTAATAATTTTGGTCAACCAAATAGTCACTAATAAACATTAGTGAAGGTCTAGAGCCAATAAAATCAATAAAACGAGAAAATAGTAAAAACTGTCAAAAACGGGAAGTTGTGGGGTAATAGTGTAAATAAAATAAATTAGTGTGTCCACTATTGCAATAACATTTTAAAAACCCATGTGAGGGAGTGTGTGAGCCGGCTGCCTCTTGTTCCCCTCTCTCACTTTAAGTGTTTCTAATTTGCTAAAGGACAAAGCCTTAAAGTAAGTCAAAAAGCAAATTACTCTCTCTCCTCTATTTTCCCCACACTCCACGTACTGCACCTCTCGCATTTTCTTTCTTCTGCAAGCGATTCCAGTAATGGCGATTGAGAACCCACTCTCAACAGCCCACTTCCTCCTCATCTTTGAAACCCAAATCACCTCCAAATGCTACGAAAATTATACCGTTGAATTCGTCTAGTTAAGGAGATCGTTCTCCACCCTTCAAAAATCAAAAACCTCCAACTTCATTTTTGAGGGTAAAATCGTTTTGGAGTCTAAGGAGCACCATTTGGAGATCCACCATCTTCTTCATGTTCTAAGGTAAGAAAGGAACCAAAGCTCCTCTCTTTTCCAGCTTTCCTTTGTAAAATCAAAAACTCACGTGAGCACACTATTCCATTGTTCAGTCGATTTTGGTACTCCACCGTGAGAACTGGGCATTTCCATTTCACTACCCAAAACTCCATTTAGAAGCTCAAGGTAAGGCTTCCTAAAAGTTGTAAATGCTTTCTCACAAGCTAGGGTTTAGTACGTATGTTAGAAACTTACTAGTATTCGGTATGGGTGTGTGTCTTGTACGTGGCTGTAGTTTGGCCTAAATAAATCAAGGAAACAAAGAAGGGAAGAGGAAGAAGGAGAAAGAGAGAAAGGAAAATGAATCAAGAGCTCAAGGTAAGGAAGAGCCTCTGTACATTTTGATGTTGGTATAGTATAAATGCATTGCTGTAGCAATGGTTTAGAAATCACCGTAACAATAGGAAGAGTATGGTATATTAATGTGGATGGTATTTGTAGTTTAAAGCTTTTGAAAATAAGTAAATAAATGTTAAGTGTGGGTAGCAAGTTATGATGTATATGAGGAAGAGAATGTGACAGTTTTTGGAGGTTTTAAAAGATGTTTAAAAGCTTGAGAAAACATTGGATAATGAGTATGTTTGTGCAGGGAATGTATGTGTGAGATAGTGTTGTTTGATGTTGGTACTGATATGGGAATTGGAATGAATGTGTGGGCTGAGAATGTATGTGGGCAACGTTAAAAATATAGGGGAACCTCTGCCCAAATTTGTATGGAAATAGGAGGACTTAGTTGTGTAAGAGGAGAAAACTACCTAGGTAATAACTAGGTGTAATTGGGAGTTAAGTGAGTAGTTTAGTACTTTGTAACAGATTTAGAAGAGGATTTAAGTAATGGGATGGAACTTGGGTTGAGTAAATGCAGACAATGAAAGAGCCATAGGAGTAGTGGGAAGAAGAAAGGAAGAATCTGTAGCATTAGAAGAAGAACAAAAACTGTAACAGGAGGAAACTGTAGTGGGAAAATCTGTAAGAAAACATATATTAACAGAGGAATTTAGAGAGTGGATTAGGCTAATTTAAAGTGCTTAATCACTGCTAAAATATGCTAGATTATGTGTAGGAATATTGGGGAAGAAGTTGGTAGAAGTTTGAAGTTGAAACAAAGCTTAAAACTAGAAATTTGCAACAAATTGGATTTGTCCTAGTTTGCAAACCAGTACGCAACCAGGACCACCTCTTAAACTAGGCAGAATGCTTTCTCGCTGGAATGGTCCTGGTTTACAAACCAGTACGCAAACCAGGACCACCTCAAAAACTTGACAGAAAGTAACGCTGAAGGATGGTCCGGGTTGCAAACAAGTACACAAACCCGGACCACCTTAAAAATACGACAGAAAGTTTTCTAAAGTGATGGTCTGGGTTTGTAAACCAGGACACAAACCCAGACCACCATAAAAACTTGAGAGAAACGTCTCTGAAGAGATGGTCCGGGTTTGTAAACCAGGACACAAACCCAGGACCACCCCATTTTCTTCACAGAATCCATTTTAAAGCTAATCTAAGGTAGGGTAATGAAGGGTAATGATATTACAAGATAATTAAGACATAATTAATGATGTTTAAAGGTCATTAAAGCCATGAACAAGCCTAGAGTGTAATTTTAAGTAAGTAACATAAGTAAATGTATTTGAATAATAAGGAATTAGTAAGTAAACACTGTGAGACTTAGCAAAGAATAAGTAAGGTTAATTAGATGATTAACCACCCAACTGTATGTATGCTAGGATTCGAATAGTTGAACACCGAAGAGGAGTCGGTGAGTCCAAATCAACACGCAAGGTATGATTTCTTCATGCCCTGTATCCTAATCTGGTTACCCCGATTTGTGTGCTTATTTGATCACCTAAAAAGATATGCATCGGACTATATTGCACTTCCTGTGCTTGACTTATGTTGTTCTCGATGTTATTGTCTTGAACACTAGTTTGTATAATTCATGAATATATGAATGATGATGAAGTGTAATTGTATCCCGTAGTGTACTTGAATTGTATTGTATTTTGTATGGATGTGTATATGAATAATGTATTTGTGTATGTGGCTTGGATGTTGACTTCTACTAATTCCTAACTACCTAACTCCTAACATAAGTGTGAGTAAATTGGAATGAGTAGAAGTCCGATATAGCTTCGGCCACGCGTGAGGATGAGGAGACACAAGAGGTTGGATCCGATTCCTGTCTCTTAAACTGGTCCGCGGCCCAAACCCCTTAAATGGGTAGCATCCCGGATTGGTGAGTCAAGTAAATCCCTGGTGGGACGGAGTAGTCCCCGGGCCGGAGGTCCCGACGACTTAACATGAGTAAGAGTAAGTAAGTAAGTATGTATGAGTATGAGTATGTATGCGTAAGTACTGTGGAACGAGTAAAAGAGTAATCTCCACCCGATTAACCCGGGTAGACCAACATGAGCTAACAAGTATGGTGGATTGTGTATGTATTGCGTATGTATTGTACATGTATTGTGTATTGTGGATTTCGGAAAGGTAAGTATGTATCTGATGGCTTGTATGATTTACCATGTATGTATTGAAGAGTATGTATTGAAGTGTATGTATGTATTCCTTGCGTAATGTATTGTAATATTATGTATAAGAGCATGTATGCATGTATGTTTGAATGAAATCAATCGCATGTATTCGACCAAGTGGTCGGCGTACCCTCACTAGTACGCGGGGTATGCGGTTATCATAGCAGCGAAAGCTGACCCCCTAGGGGGAACGTTTTTAGTGTGCAGGTACCCGAAGCGGATATGGTCAAGGTAAGAGACCGGTGGCTACATTCGGATAGTAGAAGGAGAATGTAAAGGTGTACTAAGTGGTACACCCTTGTACTTAGGAAGTAAGTAGTTTGTGATTAATGGGTAGTTGTAGATATGAATTTGGAAGAGGTATTATATTTGTATAAGGATCTTAGTAAACTCGGTGTATAGTATTGTAATGTATCGAACTTATGGAGCATTGTATGAAATGGTATTGTAATGAATGGGAAGTTCTAGTATCTGATTTGGTAATTGGAGTATGTATCGTAAGTGTGTAGTACTCGGATATTCCGGTCCATCAGACCGATGCTGTATGTAGCAGTAGTAGTAGCTTTGTTAGTCACGTGGGTGGCTAACGACATTGTATCACCCACTGTGTGTATGTAAGTATCCGCTGCGTGAGTCTGGATTGTATAAGGAGATTGGACGGTAATGACAGTATTAGCAGTAGGGGTGTTACACTAAATATTTTTTTATACACTTTTTTAAATATATATGTAAATAATATATATTTTAATTAATTATAAATTATATATGAATAAATAATAAATAAATACTATAACTAAAAATATCTATGAGAGAGATGGAGAGAGAAGAAAAGAGAGACAATAAAAATAAGGAAGAAAGAGAAATTAATTTCATAGATGGTGGAAGTTACGGGGAATTCACTTGGAATAACAATTCCTACCTAATTTAGGGAATTTTCCCAGTGAGTTGCCAGATACCAAATGTTGGCATATCTTTAATTCTAGGAATTGTTATTCTATGCCTTTGTACCAAACGACCCGTAAGTGACGATTTTGGTTAAACCGTCTTTTAAAAGCTCCGGAACGTGAAAATATATATTTGAATTTCGTCTCATGCCTAGATTAATTTATAATTGTGCTGATGGCTGGATTTGAACCCGCGACCCTTGGTAAATCCCACATGTGCACTCCTAACCACCACGCTAGTGTGGTAAATTTGTTTAATTTATGAACAAAACACATATATGTAACATTTATAACATAATCTTTTAGTAATTGACATTCTAAGTGTTATTCCAATTTATGGTCACTCCCATACAGAATATAATAAGTAGTAAAACATCGTTATAAGTAAATAAGCATGGTATTATATACATACTAAAGATATTATAAGATGACAAATGCTAATTATAAAATTATATAATAAGACTAAGTTACAATGCTAATTATGAAATTATATAAATAATAAATATTTTGTTTCAATAATAATTACAATGCTAATTATAAAAGACTAATTTACTAAGCTTTTATACCTTACTTTAAAACGATTTACTTAAAACCGTCCTTTAAGAGTGCTTTGCGTGCAAATGAGCAGCACTTTAAATGACAGTTTCTGATAAACCGTCTTTTAAGAGTGCTTCACGCGGAATAACAGCACTTTAAATGAGGTTTCGGGTAAGCCGTCTTTAAAGAGTGCTTCACGCGTGAATGAGCAACACTTTAAATTACGGTTTCTTTGATAAAACCTTCTTTTAAGAGTGCTTCACATGCGAATAAGGAGTACCTTAAATGACGGTTTTAGGTAAATTGTCTTTTAAGACCTCACTTTAAATGACGGTTTCAGGTAAACTGTCTTTTAAGACAGCACTTTAAATGACAGTTCAGTTAAAACCGTCTTTTTAAGGTCTCTTCGCGCTCGCCCACATATAATTTAAGACGGTTTTTGGTAAAACCGCCTTTTATAGGCCGTATTTTTGATATTTTTTCCACTAGTGCAGATTGTTCCCCTTCAGCTGGTGTGATTTCCGCTGGGTTTTAGCTTCCAGTAGTTGATTCTTTTAGCCTTGAAAACATGGAGAATGATGAGTAGAGGTGGTGTTTCCATGTCCAGAAAACCGGAAGTAAAACATGGAGGAAGTAGCTGTTACCTTGGCTTCTAGTTATTCCTTGCTTGTTGACTTCCTTCTCTGTTTACTACCGAGGTTGTAACACCCCAACCGGTAATCACACCATTATCTCCTAACCCGTCTCAATTACCAACCATAATGCAGCGGAATTCAAACTACAACCGGGGGTGATACAATGCCGCTAGTCACCCGCGTGACTAGCTAGGCCAAATCCCAACTCAAATACAACAACAATACAGTATCGGTCTGATGGATCTTTACCGAGTACACTATACAAAATGTCACACACCGTTTCTTTAACAATTCTCAAACTAAATACAAACTTCAATTCCAATAAATACAAATACCATCTCAAATCCATTCTATACCGAGTATCTACAACTCCCAAGTTTATCTTGACCTTTCGGTCTTACAAATCCACAATACAGCAATTACAATTCTTAAACGACTACCCATAGTAATAACAACTCCATCTTACTCTCGACGGTGACCGACTAAAAGCCCTATACAATTCACTACTATCTATATTTCACTCCCAGCTATCCCTGCTTAGTTGTCGGTCTTACTGTGATCATGTCCGCTTCGGGTACTTGCACACTAAAAACGTTGCCCCTAGGGGCTCAGCTTACGCTGAATATGACTTCCGCATACCCCGTGTACTAGCGAGGGTACGCCAACTAATTGGTCGAGAGCATGCGATTCATTTTAATTCAAACAGCATGCATACAACATACATTATATATGTACATTCACAATCAAGTTCATCACTGAACACAAACACTAACACACATAAGGGGTTAGTTTAATATGTCCTTAATTAGGCTTGAGGGTTCTACCTCACCATGCCTTACTCAATTACTCATGTTCTACCCACTCCCTTGGGTACTCTTACTCACAATCTCAACAAGATCTACAACACTCAACTCAATTCTCAAGTTCTCAAGCGTCTCAAGTCACACTCAATTCTCAATACTCACTTACTCAATTCTCAAGTTCTCAAGCGTCTCAAGTCACACTCAATTCTCAATACTCACTTACTCAATTCTCAAGTTCGCCATTCAATACTCAATGCTCAAGGTATATGTTAAGTCTTTCTCACGACCTCCGGGCAGGGTCATACACAAGACCCACCACCGGGCTCAAATACAAATAGGTCTATACAGTTAGCTCCTCAAATACTCAAATGTCCGGTTCACTACCAGGCAACTCAAATTCCAAGAACTCCACTCTTGGAGTCAATTCACAATCTCAAGGATTGGCCTAGAAGTATCTCTCTCAATAGCATCTAATGGCTTGGGGAATTCCTCAATCTCTAGTATTCTAAGATTTAAGGTTTCGACCAACTTATCGAATACTCTCATGTTCGGGACATTGCTCATGTTAGTCTGTTCCTCTCTTTTGGGGTTCGACTATATCTCTAAGGGGTTTGGTGATCCCTTACCATGCTTTACTTTACTCAAGGTTCGTATTTCGAACAACTTTCCAATCCTCTAGTTAGAAGTTACTCATATATTACCACTAATATTTATCGTGTGGATTAAGTCGTTTTAGTTCTCTAACCGTTATCGGGAGGTTAGTACTCCCGTATGTTTTCTCACGTTCTAGTGTGTTTGTAGGTTTATGTTGTCGTGTATTGGTTCAATAGTTGTAGTGTGTTTCCACCATTTTATTAGTTCGCACTTGACTCCTTCTACGAGTCTCTACTCACACAAGACTCAACTACGAGTCGCACTACCATACACAATCATAATCAAGCAATCCATTCACAATCCACATTTCATGAATTATACAAACTTCAGTTTAGTTAACAAACCAATCTCAAGCATTACTATACAAACACAAGAGGGTACACACAATCCGATTCGTGCATTTATCTTGTTAGGTGATCACACAATCAAACAAGCACACAAATCGGGATAACCAAGTTAGGATACAGAGCATGAAGAAATCATACCTTTCACCGGGGTTTTACTTTTACCGGGTCACCTCTTGTTCCTCGGATCTCACTTCCGAATCACTAACCATATATCAAGTGATTCCATTATTAAGGTAGTACGGTATGTAAAATTAGTACTCCCGTAGTTAACCTCGTTAACCCATTATTCTTGGTTTAGTTTATGTGCTCTTAAACTCAAAACTTCCTCAATCACTTCCAACCTTTGTTAATACTTCTTAGGACCTATAAAAGTCACCAAACAACTCCTAAACATCATCTAAAACCAATACCATTCAAACCCCCAATTTAAAAACCCTTAAAAACACTTTCTGTGCAATTCTGGGGGTGGTCCGGGACATGGTCCTTACCTAAAGTCCCGGACCAATGCATTGTTAAACTCTCGGCTGATTTTTCACTATGGTCCGGGACCTTGTCCTGGAGTATAGTCCCGGACCAGGTACAGACTTCAACTCTCGGCAGAAAATAACATGTGGTCCGGGACCTTGTACCTAGGTCAAGTCCCGGACCAAGGTGGGTGATGTACTCTCGGCACAAAATTGAGTGTGGTCCGGGACTTTGTCCAAGGACCAAGTCACGGACCCTGCTAAAACCAGCTACACACTTGATTTTTCACCCCCAATTCAATCCATAATCCACACTTAAACTTTCCCTAATCTTTCCACAACTTTTCCACCTAATTAAACACCTCAAAACATGCACTAAACCACTCCAAATCATTGGTTTAATCCACCACCCAATTCTTGCTCAAATTCATCAAATTCACATCCTCACATTTTGCATTTGCACTCTTTTGCATTTCTAACTTCTTCTTGCTAGTTTTTACATCCTTCCAACCTCACCAAATGCATCTATGACCATTACAAATCATTCCTAGACAATTGCATTAACTAAACCCAAGTACAACTCCCATTTTCCTAAGTCTTGCACACTAACTCATTCCTAGTTTTTCCAAAGCGTTCCAATACCTTTTTGCTACAGATTTTTACCTCTCTTCTTCTAGTTCTCCAAATGCCATTTCAAGGCTATCACTCAACTCCAAGAAACACTACAAACACCTAGGTTCTCCAATACACTAAGTCATCTTTAAACACTTGTTTTTCTACCAAAATTTTGCCATAACCTCCCCATAAATCTTATATATCCCAAACCACCGACTCTCACCAATTTTATTCCTAATCTAGCCACACCCTTACAAGGGTCCTACCAGCACATAATATATCCTCTAAATTATCCAAACAACAATATAGCTCAATATACCACAATAGCTCAAAAGCTTGGCACTTAAGCCCTTAATTCAAACCAACAAGTCACAAGTTTTCTCAAAATCAACTAAACACATTATTTCTCACACTTTGGGTTCATTATTCAATTTAACCAATCCCAAATCCTAAAACAACTAAGACAAGGTTTAAGGTAGATTTTTACCTTAATCTTTTCCAAGCCTCTTTTCAATTCTCCTCCTCCTCATCTCCTTCTCCAATTCGGTCAAGTGGGAATGGAGTTGCCAAACTCCATCCCAACATTTAAGAAACACAAAAATACACTCAATTAATTATCTAAACCCTTAAGAAATTCTAATTCAATTAAAGGGCTTAAACCCAAGGTTAGGGTTTACCTTTTGGAATGTTCAAGAGGGGCTTTTGCCCATGAATCAAAGGGGAAACTCCACCAACATGGGAGAGTTGAATTGAAGCTCAAAATCAAGAAGAAACAAGGTGTGAGAGAGGGCAAAATCGGCCAGCTCTTCAAGATGGAGAAAAATGAGGTTTTTCGTGGGAGATTTTACCTTAGGAGAGAGAGGAGACTCCAAGCTCCAAGATGATGTGCTTTTATCTTCAAATGGGGAAAACCCATGGAGGTAAACTTCATCCTTTTGGAATTTTGAAAAGAGAGGATGATAGAGGAGGATGAGAGGAAGAAGAATATGTGATTATTTTTGTGATTGGAGCTTGTATGTAGCTAGAGCATGGAAGGAAAGAGGGAGTAGCCATGGGATGAGCTCAAAACCGTCAAACCAGAGAGAGGGAGGAGAAAATTGGTGGGAGGAAGAAGAGTGGAAAGAGAGGAAAGAGATGGGGAAAAGAAATAAAGGAGGAGAGAGAGGAAAAAGGGGTATTTGTACCCTATTTACTTTTTGCTCTTTGACTTAATTAATTAGCTAACTAGTCATGTGTGAGGGGGCTGTCTACATTAATAAAACCGGCCCACTATTATAATACGAGCTGGAGCGTTTTTCGTCTTTTACAGAAAACACTCGTTAATTTACCCGATTTAGCACTATTCACTAACCGGGCCCGTTTTCCGGAATTTTCTCGTTTCTTTAATTTTAATGGTTATTATACTCCCATTAATGTTAATTTAGATTTATTTATTGAACTATAATTTTTACGGGTTCGTTTGACCACTTAAAGTCACGTTTTGGGTTTTCTCGAAAAACATGCGCTAAAGCTTTATTAGCGTTTTTAATTCGTTTTATGGATTCGTTTTCTTCGGGAATTGTTCCCATATATTATTTAGGCATTATTAAGCCTTTTTAATTTCATTTAATACCGTTCCTAAGGTTGTATTTCTCCTAGGGTCACTTAACGCTCGTGTTAGCGTTTTTTGCTTTTTAAGTGTTTTTTGTTTCTTTTGGATTTATTTTCCTTACCAAGATTCATTAGGCACTAATGGGCCCTCAATATCATATTAGAGTAATTTAATCCCTAATTAAGTATGGGGTATTTCAATCTACCCCCCTTAAAGAACTTTGCCCACAAAGTTAGTGAGTCTAAGATTGTTAGTCACCAAGGTACTCAATACTAAGGTTATACTCTCTCTACAACTGTCAGACTCCAATGACTGACTGAATACAAACCATATATCCACATAAAAGTTCAAGCATGCATAGAAACCAAAAATATATTTTTCACAAATATCTCAAAGGGGGTCCATCCGCAGACAATTAGGCACTAAGTCCGCCCCTAAATCGAGTGATCCCTCAGGTACCGGTCACGTTTGAACACTTACGCTCTCTGGTTCACGGCCGTCATGACATTGAGCACTTACTCTTTCTGGCTCTACGGTACTTTGGTTATGATCAAAATTCATTTGCAACTCTAGAGAATCCTCAGGCTCCAAAGTGGGTACTTTTCCCTGACCGGACTACTCATATCCGGCGGCCCTTGTACAAATACAAAACACACACTACAAACGTCCTACAGGTCACTTAGTACCCTTGCTCGTCTGTTGTAGTGGTTTCAAAACTATTCAACACCTCCACTGACTCACAACTAGCTTCACCTCCATGATTCAACTGGATACCCGTGCCTAGCCATGAAAGATCCACTAGCGCCCGTGGGAGTGGTTTCAAAACCAATCCTCATTCTCAAGTTTGAAGAAAATCATTTGGGAAATTCATTTTGAAAACTTCCATGCAACTCCAAATTCCAATTTATGTTAGTTTCACCTATTACTAGTGTGATTACTTGTGGCCACTTATACAGAGCTTCAAGAGTCATCCAACCCCAATGTGATCAGCATTGGTGTTGAACTATCTATCCACCCCCACTTTGGTGTTCAGTTTCCCTTGATTGCTAGCAAACCAAGTTCCACCTCCCACCTCAATTCACCCAATCAAATAGTCAATCATTAACCCATTTTCTATCTTTTAATCTTGCTAGTAATAATCACGCAACTATACATTTACCAATTTCTATAATTCATTTATTCGCTTACTACTCATCTCACCAATTGTTACTCAATCCTATCTTCAACTACTATACCCAAGAATTTCAAAACTTAGTTTTTCTATCCTCCAATTACTCACAAGTAAAATCAATTTCTATCCTCAATTTGTTCACCAATACAATCAAATCAAATTACCTAGGGGACTCACTTCCCACTAGGTTCAACATCGGTTTCATACCGATTTATACTCATCAATTTCCTCCACATACTCATCAAACTCTCCAAACATACTCATTTCCCAAATTATTACCAACCGGGGTCCTCATTCCCCATGGAGTTCCTCTACTCCATTCACCTCAATCTCTCCTAATCAATATTCCTTTCCACTTCAAATATCACAAATACTCAAGTTTACACAATGAGTGGATACAAATGTTTATGTAACATAAGTACCAATCATTCAAAACAAATTCTCTCGCGCTATGCGCATTGCAGTTTACGCACCATCACGTAAAACATACATTTCGCGGTTTTCTCCCTACCTCCCTTAAAAAGGGATTACGCCCACGTAATCTACCATGTGGCAACATTGGACATAGGTCGTAGGCATTCAGCCGTCATGGAGTGTTCTAACTTCAATGCGGTCTATTATACAATGTATTCCGGTCAAAGGGTTTTTACCATATTGTTGGTTAGTCCCTGCACCAAGAATTCTCATCGGAGTTGTTTAACTTTAAACCGGGTTCGGTTCTAGCCTTAGAGGCTTCAAGGCGTTGATAATTATCCATTCATTTACTAGGTGTATTAAACCTTAGAGTTTGGGCCCACTAGCTTCTGCTGCGCGACCCTGATAACTTAGGGTTTATTTTCCCTTCTCATTATTCTAAATGTGTTATACATTATCCTTTTATCCCTCTTATCTTGGGAATAAGGTTTATCAAGCAAGCGTGGTATTCTTTTACCGCACGCAAATTAAATGAGCTTCGGATTCTCTATCCAGCTTTTTATTGGTTATTCACTTGATTGCTCCGACTTATTGTCGGTTGCGGTTGAGCCACTACTTAGTTGTAAGGCTTCCTCTGTTGTCCATAGCTTCTGAATTATGACCTTGCATTTTCTATGCTTCGGTCCTTATGACTTCGTACGTTTCCTTCTACCTTTTACCACAATTGTCATCTTCCCAACTTCCTAGCTATCCCACTCGATCATTATTACACAAGTGCAATACCAAAACACTCAGTCCTACAGTGTGCAGAGGCGTAAACCCCTGGGCAGTAAATCTCTTGTGAGATTGCAATTGGAATGAATATTGTCTACCATCTTTATTCATCAACTCCATCTCACTATATGACTTATTCATATGTATTGGTCGCTTACTGCGCACCATGTTCGTATTCATTTACGACTTGATTTCCATGGCATCTGCTATTTCATTAGCTTCAGCTTATGCATTTCCACCATTTATGCCATATTTCCAAGCTCCTTGAGCGTTACTTACTTATCTTTCACGTTTCCATCTAACCAGTTACTCCTCGGTTTTCAATAGTTGCTATCAAAGCTTATTTCCCATTGCTTGGCAATAGTTGTATGCTCAAGCTTCACTACTTTAGTGGTTCTGAAAGAGTTATATTTCAGACATTTACTGGTGACATCCTCTCCTTTGGGACATTATGTGTTCACCGCTCTCGCGGTCTCACATTAATGAGGGGTATCCCTACTCGTTGGTTGCTAAACAATCTTACTGGTGCCGTTCTCGGCAACTCTTCATATGGTTTTCTGTGGGTTTTGCAACCGTTAGATTATATATTGTACTAGTTTCATGGCATACTAGCCTCATTGCCTAGCGCAGCCCATCTTAAGTTGTTTCCAAGTGTTGTTCTCCTTATACCATCAGATGGTTTGGAGGTATTACTGGGCTCCATGATCGGATCAGTGCATCATGCTTCCGTCCGTTGGATGACCTTTAAATATTTTGGTATTGGTCGGTACCATTTATTTAATATAGGGTATCCCCTGGTAAGTGGGATCCCTTCGGTGTTCTAACCGAGTGTTCATTATAGCTCTGGTGCTCTTATTACGACACTTTGTTCAACTATGTTGACTTTGATACCCTTTATGGGTTGTTCCTGGGTGTTGTTGATTATGCCGTTACATCCGGCTAACATTTGAGTATGTTCTGTTACTCCGAATTACGGTTCTGGATTTCAAACTGTCCCGTTTGGGGTTATACGTCTCCCTTTCTTAGGGTAGACCATTGATGTTTCAACTTATGTTTATAACAGGTTTGATATTAGTTTCGGTGGTGAATGGTATCCTCTGGTACCTTAGATGATCACTCTGGGTATTTTATCCCGTTCATCGAATGTCGATGTGTTCTTATCAGGCATTTGCCTCATTGTTCTTAGACCGGGTATCCATTCCGGCTGTTTCATGCTTTTGTTTCAAGTTTTTGAGACATATCCAATGTCTTTAGTCTATTACTAGTGCTTCTCGCACTCCTTAACTTTAGTCATCCTCCCAGAATAGTTCTTGACTCCTTTAGATTGTAAGCTTGTCTGAGTTCCTTCGATAGTTCGAGGTATCCAACTGTTCGGGTTTGTATTCACTTTATGGTCCGTAGAACGGAGCTGACTACTTCCCGTGTTTCTTACACTACATGTATACATGTGTGGGGTACCTTATTGGCACGTTACCACTTACTGACTAACTCACAAAAGGGTCTGTCAGGCCTGCAAGCTCCTTCGGAGTGCGTTCGTCCCACATCCCGTAATTGGGAACACTCGTAGTGCTCGTCACACGCCTAGGTGAAGTATTCTATTGTCAACTCCTCTTGTATTGTTCTACGATACTCACCGTAGTTATTCAGGTTGGGTTTTTAAAAATCTGAGGTTTAAAAGAAAAGTTTGTGGTTTTGAAAGAACGGTTTGGGTTTTGAAATAAAAATCTTGGGTTTGAAGAAAATCTTCAGGGCATTGCCATGTCTGAGGTCTTGACCATGTCCAGCTTCTTGCTGACTGGTATGTTCATTAATATGATGGTCGGGCCGTCAGGCCCTTCCAAGGTTTGGTTCTTCAAGTTCTTAGGATTATTGATCCTATACTTACTTCCATCTTCATGGCGGTACTTTTAGTAAGTACTTGCTGGTTGTCAAAAGTCTCCCTATTTGCCTTTTTGTTGCTGCACTTGCCTTGGCAAGTGCGCGGGTACGTCGGTTTTTAGGTTACCGAATACCTTTTACGGTATTGTCTCCATCCGTATTTGGTGGTTTCATTGGATCTTTTGTCCATTCTTTGATCTTAGTGATCAACTCCCCGAGTGTCTTCTCAGTGTCCTAGACAAGGTTGTTGTTAATTCGGGTGCTTTCCCAATCCTTGTGGTACTCCATGTACCTCGCTTCGTTGCTCATTCCCACATTTGGCGGTGGTTACCGAGTTTTGACTAATCCGAGGAAATAAATCCTTAGGAGCTACGTCGTAGTCCTTTGAGTTATGTCATCTAAGTATTGATGCCTCCTGGTGTTATAGGTTCGAAGTTTATCCAACCTCGACTAATTCCTTAGTCGGTTGTATGTTGTTAGGTGTATTGTCAACGTTTGCAGTCCATAGACTCTCTCGTCCCGGTTTTGTTACTCTGCCTTTTCGCTTCATTGCGTAGTTGTGCTCCCCTTCTTGTTGGTTGCGCATGGTTCTCATATATTATTTAGGCATTATTTAGCCTTTTTAATTTCATTTAATACCGTTCCTAAGGTTGTATTTCTCCTAGGGTCACTTAACACTCGTTTTAGCGTTTTTCGCTTTTTAGTGTTTTTCTTGTTTCTTTTGGATTTATTTTCCTTACCAAGATTCATTAGGCACTAATGGGCCCTCAATATCATATTAGAGTAATTTAATCACCCTAATTAAGTATGGAGTATTTCAGAGGCTGAGGAGTTCAAGCTGGTTTTGTTTTTGTCTACTACAACAAAAATGAGCAGAGGATGGGATAGGGTAGAAAGGCTGAAGCAAGGTGCTGGAAAGAAAAGGAAGTCGTGAGAAGGAAGGAGGATAGAGTATTACTGTTCTTCTTTGTTCCTTTTCTACTGTTGTTGCGAGACTGAGCCAGGAGAGATGTTTGCTGGCGTGGGAAGAAAGGAAGGAATGGCTAGCTTGTACAGTCGGGAGAAGTGAAGGAGAAAGGTAGCAGTAGTAGCTGGGATTGTCGCATGGAAGTGGAAGGAATGGCAGCTCTCTGATATGAAGAGATGGGGCTAACGGTAATGTGGAAGAATGTAGGGAAAAGGTTGAGACATGATGTTGTACTAGTTTGTACTTATATTACTTGTTTAATTCAATCTAATGATGTTTTCTTTTCTTTGTTGTGCAGGTGAGCAGCCGGTTACATGTTGGAGGGAAATTTTAAAAATTTTCCCCTTCTAGTATTATAGCATAATTGTACATGTGTATATATATAAGTGACAATGTTAATGTGCAACTTAGTGACTTATCACATTTTTGTTTTAGAGGTATGTATATGAGTATATGTTTGTGTCTATAATTTGTTTACGGTATATAAAATATTTATATACTTTATTATGGTATACTAGTAGTATTTAATTTATGTACTAGCATGTACATGTGCTATTATTTTTTTTTTTGGAGTTTAATCTTGTGTCCATTTGGACATGTGATATTTATATACTTTATTATTGCTCACGATTTAATTTAATCTTCATTAATTTAGAGTAGTAATTATTCGGGGTATTTCAGTCTACCCCCTTTAAAAGGACTTCATCTCAAAGTCATCCAAATCGGATATGTACATCACTACCCAATGAGTCTCAAGGTTCCATTCCGTCCAGTCCTATCAATTCTAAAGTTCTAATGTAATCCATTCCATTGAACCTCCAGTCTCCAATCCAAACCAACACACATATACATATATATGTCACAAGTCCTGAAGGACATCCATACACAATAGCTCAAGTGCTCTAGGCACATACATATCACAAAATACATCCCAAGTGCTTAATGCACATACACAAAATCAACATACATCACGAGTGCTTAAAGCACATATACATAACAACCAACATACACACCACAAACAACCAACATACACACCATAAACAACACCACAACAACATAGAATGGTTAATATGCCATGGGCTCTACCCCTTTAAAAAGGGTTGCACCCCGTGACCCTCGAAGTATCAAATAGATGCTAAGAGAAGAGCGTTGGATACTTCTCTCGCATGGAGTCCTCTAACTCCCATGTCGCCTCCTCGATCTCATGGTTCAACTATAGAACCATGACCAACCTAATGGTCTTGTTCCTGGTCTCCCTAGTCTTGGAGTCTAAGATGCGAATCGGGATCTCCTTGTATCTAAGTGCAGGGTCTAGCTTGAGTCGCTCGGGCACTAATATGTGTACGGGGTGAGGGACGTATTGCTTCAGCTGAGACACGTGGAACACATCATGCACTCGTCTACGCTTGGCAGGTAAGTCTAACCTGTAAGCCAAAGGGCCCACTCGCTCCGTGATAAGGTACGGCCCTACATACTTAGGGCTAAGCTTGCCCTTCTCCCCAAATCTGAAGATGCCCTTCATAGGCGAGACTCTGAAGGAGACTATGTCGCCAACTACAAATTCAAGTGCTCTCCTCTTAAGATCTGCATATAATTTATATCTATCTTGGGCAATCTTCATGTTCTCCTGATTTGCAGCACATCTTGCTTTATCTGCTGAAAGTAATTAGGGCCTAAGACAATGTTCTCGCTGGCTTCATCCCAGCAGAGAGGGGTCCTACAAGGTCGGCCATGCAACGCCGAAACGGCGGCATCCGAATGGATGCGTGATAACTGTTGTTGTAGGTGAACTCAATCAGGTGTAGGCGATCTATCCAACTGTCCTGGAAGTCTAGCGCGCATGCTCTCAGCATGTACTCAAATGTCTGGATGGTCCTCTCGCTCTGACCGTCTGTCTGAGAATGAAAAGCGGTACTCAGCTTCAGCCTGGTACCTAAGGCCTCCTGAACCTATCCCCAAAACCTCAAAAGGAAATGAGAATCCCTATCTGACACTATAGTCTTAGGTACTCCATGGTGCCTAATGATCTCTCTCTGGAAGACGTTTGCTAACTTCAGGACCTTCCAGGTGTCCTTGATGGGTAGGAACTTCGCCACCTTAGTCAATCTGTCAACAATAACCCAGATGGTGTTCGTGCCTCCCTTAGCCGGGGGAAGGCCGACTACGAAGTCCATAGACAAGTCCTCAAACTTCCAATAGGGGATGGGCATCGGCTGCACCAGTCCTCCTGGACTCCTGTGCTCGAACTTGACTTTCTGACAAGTCAAGTAGCGATTAGCGAACTCCGCTACATCCTTCTTCATACCACTCCATCAAAAATGGACCTTTAGGTCCTTATACATCTTCGAGGAACCTGGGTGCACTAGTACAAGAATGGCCTGTTTTGGCGCCCCTATTTCGGCGGTTGTTAACAAACCGCCGAAATAGGTTGGTTTCTAAAAAGGTCGGGAACCTATTTCGGCGATTCCTAGTCAGGAACCGCCGAAATAGGCCATCTTTAATAAAAAAATAAAATAGACCTATTTCGGCGGTTCCTTACTAGGAACCGCCGAAATACGTGTTTTTATTTTTTTTTTCTTTTTTTATTATATCACCTATTTCGGCGGTTCTTCATTAGGAACCGCCGAAATAGGTATTTTTTATTTTTTTTAAATAAAAAAGGACCTATTTCGGCGGTTCCTAACTAAGAACCGCCGAAATAGGTCCTTTTAAAACCCCCCCTCAACCCAATTCATCGTATTTTCTCACCGATTTCACTGCTCCCCTCCTCTCTGTTGCGAACGGCGAACGCCAACCTTGCAACCGTCGACCTCGCCGCCCGTGGGTGCCGCCGTCTTTGCCGCCTCGTCGCCCGTGGGTGCCGCCGTGGTCTTCGCCGTCGCCGCCTCCCAGTTCGAGTCCGACAACAGCAGCAGCAGCAGTTGCGAATCAGAGAGGAGAGGTAACTCGATTTTTAGGGTTCCAATCAAGTATTTGTTGTGTTGTATGTGATATTAAGATTGTAAATGTGTATGTGGATGTCTAAGTTTGTGGTGTGTATAAGATTTATGTATATATTCAGTTTAAAATAAGTGAAAATACATGTGCTCATAAGGTGTTCAATGAAATGTTTAAATGAAATTTTTGATTTTTTTTACTCATTTTGTGTGTTTGTGCCTTTGTAGGGAGTAATTACTAAGCTGCTGTTGTAGATTGAACTCGTACGGGGCTGAAAACAGTTCACTTGTGAACATGTAATATAGTCAACTTATGTCTTCATTTTTCAGTCCATTATAATTACAATCCTATATTTACGACCAAGGAACATACACAACTACTGAGTTTCTCTTGTATCTATATGTATTTGTGTCTCTACAGATAAATACTTAAGAAGCTTCTTAACCATTTCATGGTAGATTGAAAGCGGAGCGGAGAACAATTCATTTATGAACCGGTAATATAATCTAACTTGTCATTTTTCTCTTTTGTACTTTGTATTTGATTTCCACAAATTATTGGAATTTGGTTTGATGAATAAATTTGGCATAAATTAGTTAGGTTTATGAAAGAAATTTGTGTTGTTGAATGATTGGTGAATGCTTAATAATAAGCATGGTTGTGTCCTTGTAGAGGGAAAACACTAAATGGGTTCACCATATTGAAGTCGTACGGGGCTGAATACATTTCATTTGTGAACCCGTAATATACTCAACCTACATTTTCATCTTTTAAGCTCATTATGTGTAATTTTTCAATCCTAATTACAAACAATTTTCATACGTAAAATAATGAGTTTCTATTCTGTCTATAGAGAAGTGGTTAAGAAACTCTCCTCAGTCATTGCACGGTAGATTGAAAGCGGAGTTGGAAGAACCGGTAATACAATCTAACTTATCTTTTTCTTTTTTTTTACTTTGTATTTGATTTCCACAAATTATTAAAATTTGGTTTGATGGATAAATTTGGTATTAGTTTGATTTGTGATGGAAATTTGTGTTGATGAATGGTTGGTGAATGCTTAATAATAAGCATGGGATAGGTAAAATTATGCAAAAGTCATGCCGATTTTTTTTTAACAAAATCTCTTCGTAATTAATATTGTTTGATGTATGTGTATATGTCTAACAATATCTAATTTTTTTATCAGGTCTCACTACATTCAAGTCCGTGAATCACCTCTCTTGTTTCCCGCCTTCTTCCATTACTGTTGCACTTTCCTCCTCTGTGCACAAGTAACTAAACCTTATTTTTTGTTTAATAAATGAAATTATGTATTTAAATATAAGTGCTGGTACATAATTAGCTTCATTCCATATTTGTTGATGCATTTCTTTTGTAATTTATTTTTTGTTGCTCCCTTGCAGAGACATATCAGAAGTGGTATTGCTGCATCTCTCGCACAGAAGCCTACCACTCAGGCACCAGTCTCCCCTCTCCATAAATCCTTAAAAACAAGTATGTATTTTAACTCTGGATTCTGTTTTAATCTCTAAACCAGTTTGAACTTATACAGTGGAGAATTGAAAATGTTGGTTTGATGATCTGAATTTGCAATTGGTTTTCAGTTAGCTAGTAAAGAATTGATTTATTTTAATTGTTGGTTGCTGCCATTGTTGGAATGTTTATGGTTGTGATGACTTTGGTGAGTGCTGAATAATAAGCACGGGATGTGTACAATTATGCAAAGGTCATGCCGAATTTTTTGTAGAAATAGTATTCGTAATATTGTTTTAAACACCGGTTTCTGTTTTAGAAGTGCAACAATTTGTTAAATTTAAAATGCTAGTTTATTTTGTGTTTGCAACCTTAGAGTTAGGCTAGACTACTTGACAATCATCCCAGTCATGCTCCATTAAGAAATAAACATGTGCAACTTAATACAGACCATATTCTATAAACATTTTAGTTTCACAAAGGCTATAACTCACACCTGTGATCTGTTGCACATATAGTATGGAGCGTGACTGGATGTATGGTGATAGAAGGGAACATTTTGACAAGATGCTGCTGAAAGAGTTTTGCAAAGCTGCAGTGCAACACAAGGACAGGGCAAAGGCGGAGAAAATTCCATGTCCTTGTGTTGATTGTGGTGTGGTTAGACAATATTCAAGCATCAACGTCGTACAATTCCATCTGAAGACCCGTGGTTTCATGCCACATTATAGAAAATGGACTTTTCATGGAGAACCTGTTGAAGATAATGCTTCAGCTTCCTACAGTTACGATCGGTGTAACTCAAGAACCGAGCAGACATTCGATACTACTAACGAGTCAGAACTCCTAAGCGCTTCCAGAGTCAATGTTGACAGTGAGTCTACTTATCATGATGAGCAAATGGACGAGATGCCTGATAACGTTGAGGATAATTTTGTCGACCGGCCGGATGAGTATCAAAGGTTGTTGGACGCATCCAAGACGGCGTTGTATCCTACTTGCACTAAGTACACGAAATTGACAGCTATATTGAATTTGTTCAACCTGAAGGGAAGATATGGATTGAGTGACAAAGGTTTCACGATATTCCTCGAGCTGATTCATGATATGCTACCGGATGAGAACGGTCTCCCTACCACCACGTATGAGGCAAAGAAATGGGTGTGTCTAATGGGAGTAGAGTACCAAAAAATTCACGTGTGTCCAAACAACTATGTGTTGTACAAGGGTGAGTATGAACATCTGGACAATTGCCCGAAATGTTCGTTGTCCTGGTATAAGCATAAAGATGGTGAGTACTCCTCCGTTTAGAAAAAAAGCCCTCCAGCAAAACTACTTCGGTATTTGCCGATTATACCCAGATTCAAACGGTTGTTTGCGAATCCGAAAGATGCAAAGAACTTACGATGGCATGCGGAGGGTAGAAAGAGTGATGAGAAATTAAGATATCCAGCAGATGGGCCTCAGTAGAGAAACATCAACAGACGGTACAAAGAACATTTCGGACATGAAGATAGGAATCTGAGGCTTGGGTTATGTACTGATGGAATGAACCCGTACGGCACATTGAGTAGTCAACATAGTACATGGTCTATTCTGCTAGTGATCTACAATTTGCCCTCATGGTTGTGTATGAAACAAAAGTACATCATGTTATCTCTCCTGATATCTGGTCCCAAGCAGCCAGGTAATAGCATTGATGTGTACCTTGCACCTCTGATCGACAATCTAAAGCTATTGTGGAATGAGAGGACCGTGGTATATGATGTTTATGCAAGAGGGAATTTCACGCTCAAAGCTTTGTTGTTCTGTACCGTCAATGACTTCCCTGCGTATGGGCACTTGTCCGGTTACACGGTTAAAGGAACATTTGCATGTCCCATATGCAAGGAAGACACTTGTTCGGACCGTTTAAAACATTGTGGGAAGAATGTTTATATGTGTCATCGACGTCTTCTCCCCGAAGATCACCCTTATCGAGTAACGAAGAGAAAGTTGTTCAATGGTCAAGCCAAAACTCGTGTGGCCCGTCTACCTCTGAGCTCTGAGGAAGTGCACAAAAAGGTTAAGGACATTGCAAATGTATTTGGAAACACATCAAAACCGGCGAAAAACATTTGGAAAAAGTGTTCTATCTTTTGGGATCTACCTTATTGGCGTCATCTTCCTGTGAGACACTGCTTAGCCATCATGCACATTGTGAAGAACGTTGGTGAGGCAGTGAGTGGGACTTTACTCGATATACCCGGCAAAACAAAAGGCGGATTTAAAGTCAGAAAGGACATGCAAACCATGGGTATACGAAAGGAGTTACACCCACAAGAGAATGGGAACCGAATCTACCTACCTCCTTGTTATACCCAAAATTTCAACCCCCCCGGAGTAGTCTCTAAGGCATACGTGTTACAAAGGACAAAAGGGGTCAAAAAGCACCAAGGCGGGATTTTCCTAGGACATTTTCGGGATTTTCTATTTTTCATATGACTTGTTCACAACCTCCAAACACTCCCAAATATCATAGTCATTATGAAAGGTATTTCATCATAATATTTATTCTGGAAATTAAGCTTTTAATTCATATTATGAGCTAATTTCTTTAATAATTAACACATGAAATAACCTCAAAATAGAATAAAGGGTTTCCAAAATTAAAATAAAATTGTCACATGGTTATCATGACTACATACAGTCATAAACCTGAAATTATTTTATTTGGAACCTTAACCCAAATTTAAAAGAGAAATTCAATCATTTTTGCAATTTTCTCTCTCCTCTGGAAAATACCGAAATCAAAACAAAACGTCATGAAATTTTAATACACGATAGAGGATGATATTTAGAGATTAATTCCGTTGGAATTTCATTATTTCGACTTTCCAATAATAAGTTATGAATTATGAGAGATTCCAGATTGTGAGATTTTTATCAATCGGTTATTTATCCAAATAACCCGATTCCAACTCTCAAAATTCCTAAAAATCATCCTTTATCTTCAGTTAAAATTTCATAATTTTTCTCGGCCTGCAGCATATTCTAAAAAATCAGATTCCCTTAGAGCACAAAATCAGGGTTTCAGATAAAAATCTTGTTCTATCAACATGGCCTTGCTCTTTCTATAAAAGGACCTTCCAAAAACGACCTAGGGCAGAGGAGAACACTTCCAAAGTCAGAAAACACAGCCACAAACTTTCTCCCCACGTTTTAACACTTCCAAGCCTCAAATCAATACCGAAACACTGCAGAAATCACCCCGAAATCACCAAAAACTCATCCTTTCTTCTCCTATTGAGCTTCCAAGCACCAAAAACACACAAAACCACCACAAAAACAGAAGAGAAACGTCCTTAACAGCATAAAGAAGAAGGAGTCAGAAGCACAATTCGAAGTCAATCCAAAACCGGCATCAACGAAGCACCAAAAGATCCCCGTTGTGAAGAGTCTCATTAAATCCGAAGGTAAAACAGGTTGAAGTCATGTTTTTCTGACTTTGTTCAACTTTAACTACTCTGTGTTAACATTTGGAGTCGAATTGACTTTTTATCGCTTCTGAATTAGCGTTTGTTTTCGTTTCTACCCAATAACTTGTTTGCTAAGTTTCGTGTTAATTCGAATTCAAATTGTAAACTTTCAATCACTAACGTGTTTAGAATCTTTCAGGCTACCTACCCATAAAATTTGAGCCAGAAACACCGCCGGGAGCCGCCCAAACGCCGCTGTCCGAGGGCGGTCCGCACCCACGGACGCTATGTCCGGGGTCCCGGACGCCCTGTCCGAAAGCCGGACGCCCCCGGACGGTGGCGGGATATTTTTATTTTCAAAATTTAGGGTTTTATAAAACATGTCCGGGCCCACGGACGTCCTGTCCGTGGCCCCGGACTTTTCAAAATCTCGTTTCTGTTTAAATTTGACTTTTCTGTGTAATTAAGTTAACTAGGGTCCGTGGGTTCGGACATTAGGTCCGTAGCCACGGACGAAAACAAAACTTGACCTAATTCTGCCTCCGAAACCCTAGTTTAGGTATTTTAATTTCCACTTTAATTTTCTGTCAAAAAATGTTAAAAAATAAAAAAAACAGAAGCGCGCTTAGGTTAAAAACGACTCGTAATAAGCCGTAATTAAACTAAGTAGAGGAAAAAACGACTTCCAGGGGTAATGAAAGTAATTGAACCCTAATTAAGTCGAATATCAAGCCCCCAAACCCGAACTCTCCTTTCCTAATTTGATCTAGGTTAAAATTAGGTGGCGACTCTTAATAGGTTCCAGTGAGCTAGCTTAGGTTTTAATAATTTTTGTTATATGACATAGTTATTAATCTTAGGTTATAAGTGGACCTAAAACCCGTTAGATCCTAATCAACTTTAATCAACATAGGATAGGGTTTAAAATCGAGGCTCACAGACTGGCGACTCTGCTGGGGACAAATTTCTTAATATTAACTTGTTTAATTTTAAGAAAGAGGGCTTAACTCGAAATTGTTTATTTATGGCTTTATTACTTTGTTTGTTTACTTTTGTGCGCACTTTAATTTTCTGCTCCTTTTGCATCATATGAGAGCGAGGGTCCACACAAACCAGTTTCACCTCGGGGCCCATCTAGGGTCCCCTGTCAGGGACTCACACCTTTTAGGTGATGTGAATAAGCGGGGGAAAGGAGGAGGGTGTCGTCTAACCACACCCCCTTAATACCTGGGCCTTAGCCCCAAGCGTTTTCCTGGCAGTGTCCTTACCTAGCCCATTGTTTGGTCAGTCAAAGACCCGGCCGTAGACGCACACCTTCAGGTGATGTGAAAAAAGTGGGGAAGCCCAAAGAGAATAGCGTGCAAGCCCTATTCCTTTGTGGTGACCTGGGCCCAAGCCCCAAGCACCTCTCCGGATCGATCCATACCCATATTGATTTAACCGTCAAGTGAGGACATGTTGAATTTGTGTGGGCCTTGTTTGCTTGTGTGATCGGTCCACTACCCGACCTAGAAATTGATAGGAGTTTCCCCTACATCAACTTAGCCCAACCCGAATTGGCGGCTCTATTGTTTGCGGCCCAAAGGCCCTGTTTGATTTAATATGTGAATCATTTGGGCTTCGGCCCAAAAGTTTAGACTTAGGTGATTTCTCTCTTTCGGCCCAATTTGAATTATCAATTTAGTTCTAGGCCCATGAAAAACAAATCCACCTAAAGCAATCCATAAAAATCCATCAGGCCTTTCCATTTCAAGGCCCATTCTAGTCCAGGAAGACTTCTTACTTAGGTTTTGACCCACGATCCTAGACACGGGTATCATCTTCAGGCCCAGTCATAATTACTCGGCCCAAATTCCAATTCACATCCAGAACATGGTTTAGAAATCACTTCGGCCCATTGCGCTTTACTTTTAACCCAAACACATTCTGGCCCAAGCGCCCAATTCTCAGAACATTTCAGCCTAGGCACCAGTTCACAGCTCATGAATCATTCCGGCCCATGTGCCTCTCTTCCAACTCATCTCGGGCCTCAGTGCCAACCCACAATTTTCAAAACATTCCAGCTCATGTGCTTTTCTTGCAGCCCAAACAAGTTTTAGCCTAAAACTTCTTTGCGGCCCAGAATTTTTAGCTCGGGTCACTTTTGTTTTCCAACAGATAAGCCCAAATCTCAAAGAATGGGAGAGGGAGGAAATCCAATCAACATGGATGCCCAGTTAGCCAAAGAATTCAATGGGATGCTGGAAAAGATTGAGCGCATGGAGAGGGCCAACAAGCCAGCCGGTTTTGACTACTTTCCCACTGGATTATATCCCAAGGTTGATCTCCCTCCAAGGTTGAAATTGCCAACACTTCCTCTATACAAAGGTTCCTCCGACCCACAATTTCATTTGGCAATGTTCGATAGGGAAATGTCCATCCTTTCGCTAAACGACATGCAGAAGGCCAAGGTATTTGCTCACTATCTTGATGAGACCCCTCAGCATTGGTACATAACTCAAAGGATAAATACCAAGACCTACGAGGAGGTATGTGAAGCTTTTCTGCATCATTTTGAGTACGCTAGAAGTTTTGGAGTCACCAGGGCTGATCTTGCAAGCACACAACAAACAGAAGGTGAATCAATGTCTGATTTTGTTAAGCGTTGGAGGATGAAGGCAGCCGCAATGCTCACACAGATGGACGAACAAGAGCAAATCCGAATGGTAATTAAAAGTATGCAGAAGCAATACAGTGACGAGCTGAAATTCACATACTTTCCTAGCTTCAACATGCTGATGGGACAAGTTAATGTCCTAGAAGAAATGATTCACCAAGGGGAGTTAAAACTTGGGAACTCAAAAAACACCGGGAATGGCTCGAGGACAGCAGCCTGTATCCAAAGTGGCACCCGAAAGAGAACTAGGCAGCATGAGGTAAACACCGTTCGACAGATAAAAGGACCAGGACAAATCGTTGGGGCAATGGAATTATCCCGAAAGAGCTCCCGTCAGAGAGAGTTCACAAACATCGGTCAACCATTGAGCCAGGCTTTTGAAAGACTCCAGGAACAAAACATGCTGCAACCTCTCACCCCTCGACAAAGAGACCCTCAAAAAGGAAGGAATCTGAACCAGTATTGTCAGTATCACCAGCTTCCCGGTCATGACACCGACAACTGCAAAATTCTAAAGCAGCACATCCAAGATCTTATCAATCAAGGTTTTCAACTCCCCGAGTAGGAATCCCATGTCAAGCACCATCAGAGAATGCTATCTTCAAGTGTTTTCTCCGATTTCTTCTCTTTACTAGTCATTTTTATGTTTTTCCAATGTTTGTAGTAGTTAGTTTCCTTTATCATTTTCGGTGGTTTCTCTAAGTCTGTAATTTCCAACATTATCTCATGATTCATAAATAAAATCATAGTTCCATTTTCACAATTCCTGTACAAACCATTTTTCATTCATCGAAAAAAGAAAGAACAAAAATGCTTTCCAGGGAAAAGGATCACGGAGTAATCATTTCCCGACTATGGAACAGAACGATTTATCTCTTGTTTCTAAAAGTTGAACATGCCACGCTAAGGATCACAACTCACCCCAAAACATCCAAAACAACCCACGAAGCGGTTCCAAATCCACATCTATCGAATTGTTGTCATAAACCCCAAATCAATACTGAGGGCAATCTGAGTTTAGAATCGTTGTCTTCGAATCTTTTGGTTAAGCTTGTGAACAAGTCTCTAAGTGAAGATCTCGCGAGAGTGTCTTGAGTGGTAAAACCATGAGTGAACGAGCGTATCATTCTTACACGACTCCGGTGAGTCCACATTCAAAGGTGAGGTAAACGGTATAACTCCGACCGAAGGAGATAATTTGTAAATTTACCCTTAGACCTGCGAAAAGTAACAAAGAACGGATACACAACTATCTGGAATGACGAAGCACCTAGGTACAGCACCACATAGCCAAAAGCTTGTAAACCCTATCACTAAACCCTAGGCACCCCCGTTGAGCCTTTCGTATAGCCCTTTTCGTTGATGATGTCAGTCGATCAGATTTTCCCCAAATCGAATACAGTATGCAGCCACCGTGACCAAGGGAAGCAAGGATCCAGGTTCTCGGATAATGTTTCATTAATCCAAAGAAGAAACAACCGCTATCAGCATGAGACAAGCAATCCGCAAATGGTCCCAAAGGAACAGGATCCAAAGAGCTCACATCCAAACAGCTCTCGAAGCCCAAAACCGGGAAACACAAGAACCCCGAAGGTAAAGTCAAGAAAGGATAAACAAAGAGGCAAACCCGAAGTGCCTCGAGGAAATCCGAATGACAAAAAGAGGAATGGTGTAAAGGACGACTTCAAAAGTCCAAGTTCATAAGCTCAAAAGCAACGTCAACACAAAGCAGCTAGACGACTTCAAGACAAGGAGGATGATTCCGATAAAAGAAGCAAGATGCAACTTTGGTCACCCCTTTTAACTCCACATACCTCAAATATCTCTCCATGGTCCCGTTGTCTTTCATCACACCCCATGGCCATGTTATAAGCTTTAAAGACTTCCGACTTGGTAGTTGTGTATCCAATCACGTGAATGTAACAGATCGAATGCGTAAATTCATCAAGTATCAAATTCAATGGTCTAGAAGTTGTGACCGTAAGTGAGAAACGAGTGTAAACACCAAACACGTCGAGTGTAGGTTAGGAAGCACCAAATCAGAACATAAGCCCTGACCCTGTGAGGACGAGACTCATTCACACGTTTGATCAAAGAAAATACTGGGGGCAATCGATCGGAACGATCGATTGCCATGAACTCTAGCTCATATTGTCTTAAGGGAAAAATACTGGGGGCAATTGTTAGTTCCAACAATTGCTATGACAACACCAATTGGAACCCAAAGCTCAAACCACCACCCTCCCACCACAGGCACACATAAGCCTTTACCTTCACTTCAAACACCACAGGCCCACATAAGCCCTTACCTGCATATCAAACACCACAGGCCCACATAAGCCCTTACCTTCACATCATACACCATACCTCACCGGCGGCATGTTCATCTATTAGGAAATAAGTTATAAATCCGAAGTCTATAGTTAGAAAATGATAATTTCACTTTCCTTTTCAGTAAACAGAATTTTCTTCGAACACTGCCACGTTTGGCACCTCTTTCAACAATTTCTTGTCTTGAACAACTTTCCTTCAAACACTTCGGTTTCATAAACCTCATCATGGCCACATTTGGCACACTTTCTAGCAATGTCTTGCTTTGGACAATTTTTGACCCTTAACATTGCCATGTTTGGCACATTTTCCAACGATTTCTTGTTTTGGACAAATTTCCTACATACACTTTGATTGTATTTTGACATGCATATCATCTTTGCCACGTTTGGCACTTTCATAATCAACTTTCATCATGATCATTTGCATAAAGTTTATCTTGCATCCATCCGTATGAAACTCCTCATCATAGACCAGAGATGCAGATTCTCAGCTGAAGGTACAGATTCTTCAGAGATGCAGATTCTCAGCCAAAGATTCAGATTCACCAGAATAGATGAACTCAACCTCAGACTCCTCATGAACCCAATTTCCTACCATTCCACTTAGGCACCCATAGGTCCTACTTTACATTCGTCAATTTAGGCACACATCACATCGATCTCATTACATCTCTTCTCAATTCCAGGTTCCCGACACCTTATAATGCTCGGCGTAATCCATTCAACTCCAGGTTCCCGACACCTTATAATGCTCGGCGTAATCCATTCAACTTCAGGTTCCCGACACCTTATAATGCTCGGCGTATTCCAGGTTTCCGACACCTTATAATGCTCGGCGTATTCCAGGTTCCCGACACCTTATAATGCTCGGTGTATTCCAGGTTCCCGACACCTTATAATGCTCGGCGTATTCCAGGTTCCCGACACCTTATAATGCTCGGCGTGTCCCATTTAATCTCAGGTTCCCGACACCTTATAATGCTCGGCGTATTCCATTCAACTTCAGGTTCCCGACACCTTATAATGCTCGGCGTATTTCATTCGCTTTCAGGTTCCCGACACCTTAGAATGCTCGGCGTACTTCATTCCTTTAAAGGTAGTCAACGCCTTAGAATCGCTTGACATTATCTCATTTCCACATTTTAGGTTGTCAACACCTTAGAATCGCTTGACATTATCTCATTTCCACATTTTAGGTTGTCAACACCTTAGAATCGCTTGACATTATCTCATTTCCACATTTTAGGTTGTCAACACCTTAGAATCGCTTGACATTATCTCATTTCCACATTTTAGGTTGTCAACGCCTTAGAATCGCTTGACATTATCTCATTTCCACATTTTAGGTTGTCAACGCCTTAGAATCGCTTGACATTACTTCATTTCACTTTACTTATAGGTAGTCAGCGCCTTAGAATAGCTCGACACAATCTACATATAGGGTCTTTTAAGACCCCAAAATTTTGGGGTATCACTCAGGCATCAACTAGTCTTTTCATCTTCATTACAAAGCCTAGTTGACGGGGGGCAATCTGTTATACCCAAAATTTCAACCCCCCCGGAGTAGTCTCTAAGGCATACGTGTTACAAAGGGCAAAAGGGGTCAAAAAGCACCAAGGCGGGATTTTCCAAGGACATTTTCGGGATTTTCTATTTTTCATATGACTTGTTCACAACCTCCAAACACTCCCAAATATCATAGTCATTATGAAAGGTATTTCATCATAATATTTATTCTGGAAATTAAGCTTTTAATTCATATTATGAGCTAATTTCTTTAATAATTAACACATGAAATAACCTCAAAATAGACATAAAGGGTTTCCAAAATTAAAATAAAATTGTCACATGGTTATCATGACTACATACAGTCATAAACCTGAAATTATTTTATTTGGAACCTTAACCCAAAATTTAAAAGAGAAATTCAATCATTTTTGCAATTTTCTCTCTCCTCTAGAAAATACCGAAATCAAAACAAAACGTCATGAAATTTTAATACACGATAGAGGATGATATTTAGAGATTAATGCCGTTGGAATTTCATTATTTCGACTTTCCAATAATAAGTTATGAATTATGAGAGATTCCAGATTGTGAGATTTTTATCCAATCGGTTATTTATCAAAATAACCCGATTCCAACTCTCCAAATTCCTAAAAATCATCCTTTATCTTCAGTTAAAATTTCATAATTTTTCTCGGCCTGCAGCATATTCTAAAAAATCAGATTCCCTTAGAGCATAAAATCAGGGTTTCAGATAAAAATCTTGTTCTATCAACATGGCCTTGCTCTTTCTATAAAAGGACCTTCCAAAAACGACCTAGGGCAGAGGAGAACACTTCCAAAGTCAGAAAACACAGCCAAAAACTTTCTCCCCACGTTTTAACACTTCCAAGCCTCAAATCAATACCGAAACACTGTAGAAATCACCCCGAAATCACCAAAAACTCATCCTTTCTTCTCCTATTGAGCTTCCAAGCACCAAAAACACACAAAACCACCACAAAAACAGAAGATAAATGCCCTTAACAGCATAAAGAAGAAGGAGTCAGAAGCACAATTCGAAGTCAATCCAAAACCGGCATCAATGAAGCACCAAAAGATCCCCGTTGTGAAGAGTCTCATTAAATCCGAAGGTAAAACAGGTTGAAGTCATGTTTTTCTGACTTTGTTCAACTTTAACTACTCTGCGTTAACATTTGGAGTCGAATTGACTTTTTATCGCTTCTGAATTAGCGTTTGTTTTCGCTTCTGCCCAATTACTTGTTTGCTAAGTTTCGTGTTAAATTCAAATTCAAATTGTAAACTTTCAATCACTAACGTGTTTATAATCTTTCAGGCTACCTACCCATAAAATTTGAGCCAGAAACACCGCCGGGAGCCGCCCAAACGCCGCTGTCCGAGGGCGGTCCGCACCCACGGACGCTATGTCCGGGGTCCCGGACGCCCTGTCCGAAAGCCGGACGCCCCCGGACGGTGGCGGGATATTTTTATTTTCAAAATTTAGGGTTTTATAAAACATGTCCGGGCCCACGGACGTCCTATCCGTGGCCCCGGACTTTTCAAAATCTCGTTTCTGTTTAAATTTGACTTTTCTGTGTAATTAAGTTAACTAGGGTCCGTGGGTTCGGACATTAGGTCCGTAGCCACGGACGAAAAAAAAACTTAACCTAATTCTGCCTCCGAAACCCTAGTTTAGGTATTTTAATTTCCACTTTAATTTTCTGTCTAAAATGTTAAAAAATAAAAAAAACAGAAGCGCGAGCTTAGGTTAAAAATGACTCGTAATAAGCCGTAATTAAACTAAGTAGAGGAAAAACAACTTCTAGGGGTAATGAAAGTAATTGAACCCTAATTAAGTAGAATATCAAGCCCCCGAACCTGAACTCTCCTTTCCTAATTTGATCTAGGTTAAAATTAGGTGGCGACTCTTAATAGGTTCCAGTGAGCTAGCTTAGGTTTTAATAATTTTTGTTATATGACATAGTTATTAATCTTAGGTTATAAGTGGAACTAAAACCCGATTAGATCCTAATCAACTTTAATCAACATAGGATAGGGTTTAAAATCGAGGCTCACACTCCTGCATGCTACACGCTCTCAAAGGCTGAAAAGATTAGTTTCTGCAAATGTCTGCACTCGGTAAAAGTACCGTCTGGGTACTCTTCAAAATGGAAGAACATTGTATCGATGAAGGATTTAAAACTTTTAGGCATGAAATCTCACGATTATCATGAACTGATGTTACATCTTCTTCCGGTCGCAAATCGAGGGATATTGCCATCAGATGTCAGCAATGCTTTAACTCGGTTATGTTTCTTTTTCAACGCTGTTGCTCCAAGGCAATTGACGTAACCTCTCTAGATGATCAACAACGTGAAATTGTTGTCACATTATGTCCACTTGAGATGTATTTCCCACCATCTTTCTTTGACATAATGGTGCATCTAATTGTGCACATCGTTCGAGAGATACAGTTTTGTGGTCCGGTATACTTACGATACATGTACCCTTTTGAACGGTACATGGGTATTCTGAAAAGAAGAATGAATAATAGGTATCGACCAGAGGGGAGCATTGTTGAAGCAACAGTGACTGAGGAAGTCACAGAATTTGTGACCGATTATTTGAGTGAGGCAGAGTCTATTGGTATCCCAAAACCATGACACTATGTGATGGAGAAATATGTGACTACTTCTACCACTTAGGCAGTGTACCTAATCGTTTGCGGGATAGTGGATTCGTGGGGTTGTGTATCTTGGGGGACCCTCGAGGTGGATAATGGACAATGAATTAAATTACTGAGACTTCTAGTAATAGATTTTATCATTTTTTAAGGAGAGAATTAACAGCTAACAAAATAATAAAAATAGAAATTATAAATCTTTTTGGTTTTGAGAAGATCCCGGGTTGTTCTGCTCACCTATTTATCAATTATATTAATATAAACTTTACCACTTAAGTAATAAAACTCAGAAAAACTGATAAATAATTCGTTGACGACTAAATCTAATGAACCCTAAACCAGTTGCTAGAACTAGCAGCAGACTAATGCTTAATCCGGACACAAACACAATCGCATAAAGAACAGCTTCTATTGAGGACTAATTAACCTATAGGCCGGATCAGGCTTCTAGCTGTTAATAGGTTTAATTCCTATGTCTTGTTATCTATCTAAGCTCTTGCGTGTTGATTAGAAAAATATAAAATATTGCTTAATAATTGATCAGAGAATTAAAGCAGATGAAGAACTAGAATTAAACTACTACTTTAGATAAAATCATAGTGGAAAGCTTAAACATAACATAATTATAAAAATAGGCTCG
This sequence comes from Limonium bicolor, assembly GCA_023374045.1. Taxonomy (NCBI): domain Eukaryota; kingdom Viridiplantae; phylum Streptophyta; class Magnoliopsida; order Caryophyllales; family Plumbaginaceae; genus Limonium; species Limonium bicolor. Next base: position 319,026,500 of record CM041778.1, on the reverse strand, counting down.
CATCCCAAACCTGGGAGGGCTTGAGTTTATTAATTAAACAAACTATATAAAACAACGTTTAAAACAAAAAAGAGAAATGGTAGAGTAGAGAAAACTTCAGCTAGCAAGCGACTCTGAATCCTATTCCGCCTCTGTATCCACGTCGTCCGTAATAACAATAATAATAAATGGTAGAGATTTGGTTGGTGTGGTGGAAAAGACAAATAAAAAAATGGAGAAAATGGAGAGAATAGAAATTGATGTGGTCGATGGATAGGTGTGCGAGTGTGGTGAGTGAGTGCTGAGAGTGATGGGACTGGTGTGGTGAGTGAGAGCGTGGTGAACGAAGTGTGGTGGGCTTTGGATAAAGAAGGGATGAAAAATAATGAAGAGAGCGTAGTTTATTATAGGAAAGGAGATAGAAGCAGACAGAAGTAGGCGGTGCAGGTTGGTGAGCAGGATCGTGGAGATTTGCCGTCAGAGAGAGCGGGTCACGCGTTGAGTAAATTAGGCGGCGTCTGTAATTAATGAGGGAGCAGCTCGAGTGCGGCGCCGCGAAGAAGGAAGGAAAACAGGAAGAGAAAGAAGAAGAGAAAACACTGAATTGGTCTCGTCTGCTCGCGCTGTGTCGTGTCCGTCGATAAACAGGCGGATCCTCCTGTTCCGTCGCTTCGCGGGTTGCGCCTGTGTGCCGCCTCGTATCAGGCGGTCAGCCTTCTCGGTCCGCGCCTTAACAGGCGGGGACACCTCTATCTTGTCCGCGCCTTAACAGGCGGACACGCCTTGTGTCTGCGCCTCTTCTGTCAGCCTCGTTTGCGGATGTATATTATATATGTATTGTTGCCATCTTCAACGGCTCCAGTTCTTCGTTATAAAGTCCGTTTTATCGCCGTTTGTGTTGGTGGAAAGCTCATGAGACATATATACATTACATGGTTTTTCCTACATTTAACACATAAAATATATCATTCATATCAAAACATAATCTAGGAAAATCATATGATAAGTGAAAAATACGACACAAATGGCTATGAAAACTAGGAAGAATTAAAGCCCTAAAAGTAGAGGATTCTTGCTTATCAAAACGTCCTCACACTGCTTTTTCTTGTCCTCAAGCAAATAGAGAAAAATATATCTCTAAGGGCCGTAGTGTCAAACCTTAGGATTAAACAAATGCAAAACAGGAGCAAGACAAAGTGACGATCAAAAGAATAGTTCTGCTCCTGGTTGTAGGTTTTCGCAAACAGTGAAAAGAAATTTTTTAAAGCCTGGATAAGTTAGACTACAAAATCTGAATGTAGATTAACTTGGGATCTTCCACCATTCTTTCCTTTAAACCTTTGGATGACAAGGTGGTGTGAAGTAACGCCTTTCCGCGATACCTTAACACCATATCAGATCAAAAAACAAAAATTAAACTGCAATTAACTCTTTTCGTATGCAAAACATTCTTCTTCAAGAAAATATATACAACACAATTGAATGATTGCGAATTGCAGAGTTTTCCGTAACCCAGACTTTTCTCTCTATCCTTGTAACGGTGTTGGGCCAACTATCCAGATTCACGAGACCTTAGGTAGATAGGTGTTAAGCACCCCTAGGATTAATAACCGGATAGACGAGGCCTGCTTTGTTAAAATTTTGATCAGGCGGAGTACTTGCCTTATCCTTTCTTTCCAAACTTTCATATCATTTCAAAATCCCAAGATAAACTAATTCAGCTCCCCAATAACTTAATCCACCAATTTTTTTGGGAAAAAGATTCATTTGAATAAAAACTATATACAAACAAACCTAAAGCAGAAAGATTCTGAGGTGGTCACCTGGCTTCACTTCAAAGTTTATGCAAAAATTTTCACCCAAGAATTCAACATTTATAAGCACTCAGAGCAGTGATTCCCTCAATGCAAAGAAGACAATTAAAAAACATGTGTGGCATTAAGTGCAACTGGCATATTTTCAGGGAAGGTCTCTACTTCCTCAAACTTAATAGGAGCAATGTCCTCATTGTTCATAAAATAATCAAGAAAGACATTTCAAAATATGCCAGACGCATGAAGATGAAGAATTTCATTCAGGACAATCATGGACTGATATAATAATAATCATTAAGCGTGATAGATTGGACACACAAAACATTTAAAATGGTGAAACTGAGGACTCCCCGGGTTCGATCCCGGCAACGGCACCAAAAACTTGATGGAGAAATATGTGATACTTCTACCACTTAGGCAGTGTACCTAATCGTTTTGCGGGATAGTGGATTCGTGGGATTGTCGTACCCTTGGGGACCTCGCTGGGATAACTGACAATGGAATTAAATTTACTGAGACTTCTAGTAAATAGATTTATCATTTTTTAAGGAGAGAAATTAACAGCTAACAAAATAATAAAATAGAAATTTAAATCTTTTTGGTTTTTGAGAAGCATCCGGGTTGTTCTGCTCACCTATTTTATCATATGTATAATACTTTACCACTTAAGTAATAAACTCAGAAACTGTAAATAATTCGTTGACGACTAAATCTAACGAACCCTAACCAGTTGCTAGAACTAGCAGCAGGACTAATGCTCTAATCCGGACACAACCAATCGCATAAAGAACAGCTTCTATTTGAGACTAATTAACCTATAGGCCGGATCAGGCTTCTAGCTGTTAATCAGGTTTAATTCCTATGTCTTGTTATCTATCTCAGCTCTCGCGTGTTGATTAGAAAACTACTAATATTGCTTTAATAATTGATCAGAGAATTAAAGCAGATGAAGAAACTGGAATTAAACTATACTTTAGATAAAATCATAGTGGAAAGCTTAACATAACATAATTATAAAATAGGCTCGCATCCCAAACCTGGGAGGGCTTGAGTTTATTAATTAAAACATAACTATAAAACAAACGTTAAACAAAATAAGAGAAAGGGTAGGAGAAAACTCCAGCTAGCAAGTCGACTCTGAATCCTAGCTCCGCCTCTGATTCCCACGTCGTCCGTAATAAAACAAATAATAAATGGTAGAGATGTGGGTGTGGTGGAAAGACAAATAAAAATGGAGAAATGGAGAGAATAGAATTGATGTGGTCGATGGATAGGTGTGCGAGTGTGGTGAGTGAGTGCTGTGAGCGAGTGATGGACTGGTGTGGTGAGTGAGCAGCGTGGTGAACGAGTGTGGTGGGCTTTGGATTAAAGAAGGGATGAAAAATAATGAAGAGAGCGTAGTTTATTTATAGGAAAGGAGATAAGAAGCAGACAACGGAGTAGGCGGTGCAGTTGGTGAGCAGATCGTGGAGATTTGCAGTCAGAGAGCGTCACGCGTGAGTAAATTAGGCGGCGTCTGTAATAATGAGGGAGCAGTTCGAGTGCGGCGCCGCGAAGGAAGAAGGAAAAACGGAGAAGAAAACACTGAATTGGTCTCGTCTGCTCGCGCCTCTGTGTCGTGTCCGCTCGATAACAGGCGGACTCCTCTGTTCCGTCCGCTTCGCGGTTGCACCTGTGTTGTCCGCCTCGTATCAGGCGGTCAGCCTTCTCGTGTCCGCGCCTTAACAGGCGGACACCTCTACTCTTGTCCGCGCCTTAACAGGCGGACACGCCTTGTGTCTGCGCCTCTCTTGTCCGCCTCGTTTGCGGATGTATATTATATATGTATTGTTGCCATCTTCAACCGGCTCCAGATTCTTCGTTATAAGTCCGTTTTACTCGCCGTTTGTTGCGTTGGAAAGCTCATGAGATCATCTATCCATTTACATGGCTTTTTCCTACATTTAACACATAAAATATATCAATTCATATCAAAACATAAATCTAGGAAAATCATATGATAAGTGAGAAATACGACACAAATTGCTATGAAAATAGGAAGAATTAAAGCCCTAAAAGTAGATGTATTTCTTGCTTATCACTATGGCAGGTTTAAGGGTAAAGGTGTTATTGGTAGAAAGATCGTGCAAGTTTCACGTCAACTTATTCATCAAGCACATTTGTTTGTCTTACAACATCTTGAGGTTGTTGAACCTTATTTGGAAACCCATATGATTGAGTTAAGGAATCAAAATCCTTTGAAAGACCACATTTGGCTGACAAAGGAACAAAACCGAGTTTTTATCCAATGGTTCAAAGATCATGTGTTGACATTAGCATCATCAGATCCAGAAGCTGTAAGCGAAGAGATTAGATGTTTGGCAATCAGACCTGAAACTAATATTACATCATTTGAGGGGTATGATATTAGTGGGTATACATACTACACTGCACGCCAAGATGCAAAATCGATAAACCAGAATAGTGGGGTAAAAATTAAAGCTGCTGCCACTGAGTACCACAGCGGTAACCGATCTCAACCAGTTAGTAACTCTAGTTGGTATTATGGTATCATCGGGGACATCTGGGAACTAGACTACGACATTGATATTGTGCACGGTGAACCACTCCGACAGTACCATGCACGAGTGCTTCTGGATGACTTTGTTGCAGAGCATGCTGATGTCAGTTTACCAGTGCCGATCCCACAAAGACCTACCTTGCGTTCCGCACAAACTGCGACAGTGCAGTGGCCTGTACGATTGGTCAAACTCCCTGGACAGGTATTTACTCTTAACCGTTGCTATAAAACTATTGGTGTACCACCTTGCATCCATATACTTAATTAGTTAATATCATAGGATATGAGCCGACCGAAGACTGATAAGGGAAAAGGAAAAAGAATTGCTACACCTGTGCAATCAAAGGCATCCACAAATTACACGCTTAGACCTGCTTTGGTGGAGAAAAGAATATTGACTGGCTTGTCGACTAATATGCAGATTCTGCACTCATCATTGTTGCTGCTACCACCTCATTGTGATTCCCTCACTGTGGAAGATCACGAGCGGATATTTCACTATCCAGTTCAAGGAGAAGATACACATCGATTTGAGATATATATGTCCGACTTCCAGGAGTGCTTCACTAGAGATTGGTTGAATGTCTCGATTATCAAGTCAGCTATCATGTGAGTGACTTCTGCCTTTTATATTTTGAATGCATTGATCGGTGATGAATTAGATGTTTGAATAAAAAGTTAATGACTAATGATATTGCCTCATAGGTGGGTGCATAATAAGGCGATCAATGTCTATGACGATCACAGATTCGGATTCCTGTGTCCTGCTATGTGCTGTGAAGTCCAGATGACAAGTGATATGGAAGGCCTTATGCAATATATGACGAATGCTATCTTTGAATTTTCTAACAAGTCATTTATTATGCTGCCATATCATTCAGGGTATGATATTTGACTATTTCACTTAATATTATCTAAAACATATAGTTTGTGTTAATTAGTTATTTAATGATTTCAACACATTGTGTAATTTGTGGACAGTCGACATTGGTCATTGCTTGTGCTGGTGTTGAAGTACCCACGAGTCCTGCAATTTGACTCACTTGGTAAGGGTGTCAAGAGACCGAAGATCGCCAACGCAATACTGAGGTAATTAGTTTGTTATCTTAAACAACAATTGTTATTACTTAACATTAACTATTTCATAACTTGCTACTGATGCTTAAAACTATATTGCTGAGGTATATAGTTCCATGAGAGCTGCATTATCTCTTCAGAATAAAACAATGAAGAGTAACATCCCTTGGAACATTGTCAAGGTACTCTCTTAATTGATAAATTTGTGTGATAATGTTTAAACTTGTTTATAAATGTCAATATGTGTGTTTATATAGTGTCTGGTGCAGCCTGGGGGTTCAGAATGTGGATACTATGTCATGAGATTCATCAGTGACATAGTAGGAGCGTCGAACCTTTTACCAGAGCACTCATTAGACAAGGTAACATTCTTTGAAAGTTTCAGTTATGCTCTTTACATGTTGTTAGACTTGTACGTTATAGACTAATGTTCATTTTTTTTCAAGGCTTACGAAGAAGTGCTCCAAGGTGGTCAATATGATGATACTCAAATTGTTGAGATTCTCGAGGAATGGACGGAGTTCATCTGCACAAGTTTAATGAATTGTTGATGACCATGAAGATGTTTTGTGAACTTTTTTGAGTATATAATTGTAATTCTGTACACTTGTGGATGGTGTAATGGTAGACTTGAATTGTAATGTGGTTTTTTATTTGTAATGAAAGTGTGTAATTAAGTGTAATTGCATTAGTTTGTTAACTCTCAAATTGTGGCGCGTCGTTGATATTAATTGGGAGCTTTTATAACTTTTTAGATGTGTGCAGGAGCTCCCTGTGTGGATGAAGCTTTATTACAGGTCTCATTGAACCAAATGGTGAATATATATAAATATGCTGGGATGGAAAAAAAAAAAAGGGGGGGGGGCTATTTCGGCGGTTCTTAGCTTAGAATTACCGAAATAGATACAAAAATAGGCCTATCTCGGCGGCTCTTAGCTCACAACCGCCGAGATAGACTCATGTTGCCTTCTGGAATTGACCGGTGCTGAGACCGACCATGAGTCTATCTCGGCGGTTGTGAGCTAAGAACCGCTGAGATAGACGTCGTCAGAATTTGATTTTGGCGCCCACCTATTTCAGCGGTTTTATTTACAACCGCCGAGATAGGTATACCTATTTCGGCGGTGGTAAAACTGCCAAAATAGGTGCTCACACATATTTCGGCGGTGCTCACTTCGGCGGTTTACAACCGCCGAAATAGGCCCCTTGGAACCGCCGAAATAGGCCTTTTTTCTACTAGTGGTGGATGGATAAGGATGAGCAATGGGCTTCCTACAGAATCTTCTCTTTTAACTCTGGGCTCGACTCTGGATTGCATAATCTGCCATTTAATCTGATCAACCCGTTGTCACTGAGTGTGAAGTCATATTTATACCTCTAAAAGATGCCTTCAACTAACGGCTGTCGGATGGTCTGTATGTACTGGTTGTCATCCTGGGCACAGTGTACTTCGTCAACTAAGCTGCTGCTAGCTGAAATGGCATATAAGGAGTGAGCTCTCCTGCTCAGGGCATCAGCTACTGCATTCGCCTTCCCCTCCTTGTACTTCAGGTCAATGTCGTAGTCCTTCAGGAACTCGACCCATCGCCTCTGCCTCATATTCAGCTCCTTCTACGTGAAGAGATGCTGAAGGCTCTTGTGGTCGTAGTAGATAGTCATTGTGACTCCGTACAGATAATGACTCCATATCTTCAATGCAAATACTACCGTGCCTAACTCCAAATCATGTGTAGGGTAGTTCTTCACATGCTTCTTCAGCTGACAAGATGCATAAGCAATGACCTTGCCATGTTGCATGAGTACACACCCTAATCTCGTGCATGAAGCATCACAATACACCTCGAACCCGTCGGTCCCCTCAGGAATAGTCAGTATGGGTGCCAACGTCAGTAGGTCCTTCAGTGTCTGAAAGGAGCACTCACAATCGTCTGTCCATATAAACTGAGCGTCCTTCTTCATTTGTAAACAAGAAATTGAAGACAAATAGAAATAACTAAGAAAAATATCCTAGAAAATCTATAAATAAAAAAAAATGCCCATGGGTTGCAAAATAAATCCCGGTCAATGAGTATAGTGAACTATAAACTACTGGGGTCGAATCCACGGGGACTTTGTGATTAAATCTAATCTTAGGAAAACAGCAAAATGGAAGGGTTGTCGGTTGTTTTGGTTTTGTGAATTAAAAAACGAGAAAACTAGTAAATTTTTTAGCAAATAAATTCAATGAAAACTATGTGTGAAATGGAACTCTAGGTCTGGTTATCTTTTTCGACTGTCAGATTATGCAATTCCTGTTGGTTAGTTTGAGATTTCGATGAGAAAACTTCCTAAAACTTTTCTAGAGACTAAATCCTAGCCTCAAGAACTCGCTTAGCAGAACGTACTAGATCTAATACATATTTAGCATAACATGAATAGACGAAATGAGCACGAAGAATTAAAGTTTGCACTTGAGGGAAAATCTAACCTATCCAGTATAATTTTCCACAAGTTTAAAGGTTAATCGACCATTCGATTTTATCACAAATCTCTCTTAAAACAGAATTCACAAAGCAATCAACAAATTTGCTACTTTTATTGAAAGCGCAAAAGATAACTTAACCTGCAACAATCGACAAAGATTCTCAAACCGACTAATGGTAGGAATTATAAAATCATTTCAGTCAGATAACCATCCCCGAAGTCTAACCCTCTTAGCCAAGCATAATCAAAGAAGAAATACAAGAAGAGAGAGTAGAAATCATCTTGTTATTAATTCTGAAATTTGCCAGATGAAAGGTTGAGCAGTTGACCGAATCTGGAGCAGAATCTTCTTCTCCGGTGTTGAAGTGGTGGCGGCAGGGCTTGAAGAATGAAAGAGGCGCGACGTTGAGCTCGATTCTTCGTTTGAGCTCCGATTTGCTCCCCGTTTGCGGCGTTGGAAAGCTCTTGAGGAGAAATATGCATTTTCACCATCATTTCCGGCTTTTAAAATATAAATTTGCATCAGCTCTTGCCCAAAGTAAGAGTCATGAAAAGCATACAATAAGTGTGAGAAAGCGCCCAAAAGGTTGCATAAAATAAGAATTTTGCACCAATAAAACAATGTCGATTTCACACTTATCAAATCATCCCACACTTAGCCTTTTGCTTGCCCCCAAGCAAAACTCTCAAGCACAAGTAAAGCCAAGCTAATGGAACTCAATAGAAAAGGAAGAGCACCGAAGAAAGGTATTGCTAGCTTTACCAATCAAGGGGGCAATTCAAATTATTCAAAACAATTCATTTCCATAAACATGAAGTCAATCGGAGTTAACAAATGAGAAACAAAACCATAAGAGCCTTGCCTTTAACCTTGAGCCAATCCCCTTTTTTTCCTTCACAAGCCATAGAAATGACAAGGGGCATGAAATAAGATCATATTCCATCATACCTTTCAATGCCACAAACTCTTGACCATAAGAGAAAATAATCTATATTCAGCATAGCATTTGCAAAAATATTTCAATTTAAGTGCTTTCAATTTCTTTCACCACAGACTTTTCTTTCCACCCAAGTAGCGGCTTTGGGTCAACTATCCTAGATCACAAGGACCTTAGGTAGCTAGGTGATGACGCCCCAAAAGACTTAATAACCAAGTGGACGAGGCCTGATTTTGGATCAGAATTAGAACTAGCATGCCTAGGATCAGCGGAGTGCCTCGCCTTGTTCTTCTCTAACCATTTCAATCTAGTTCATTCCAAGACTCAAAGCTAAAAGCAAGGTTCAGATGGTGAATATTCTCAATATGTTTCAGCATTTCGAAAACAAAGACTTCAATTTAGCAATTAAAAACTAGAAAATTTTCAAAATTTTGCACCCCAAGATCAGCTAACCAACTAAACTTCCTCTATGGCTTCCTTTCAAGATGAGCAACCATAGTTAAACTTTAACAAATGCAAGAGAAAAGAGCTTAGAGACACACACAAAACAAGCGGCGAAGGAGCTTACCCCACCCCACACTTAGAGTGAAGAAATGTTCTCATTGCTTAGGAAGAATTAACATTGCGCAAGCAATCCAATAGGGGAAACAAAATTACACACAACAGATCAGAAGGGAGCGTGTAAAACATAAAAGAGTAGAAAAGTAAAGAATACTCCCCAGAGTCCGCTCAGGGTGCGTAGCAAGGCCAACCCCACACTTGAGTTCAGCTAAGCGATGAAGTAAGCAAGATGATAATATTATCTACAAAGCCAGAAGAACTCAAGTGGAACCAGACAAAATCATTAGTAGAAAAAATAAGAGCCAAGGCTCTTGCAGTAAGCATAACATCAACCAACACACCACAAACTAAAAATAAAATAGTAAAATAAACAACTAAACTAAGAAAGTGAAAAAGAGACACAAACCGGTGGGTTGCCTCCCACCAAGCCGTTCGGAGTTAGAGTCTCTGGCTAGACTTCACAAGATAGCATCAAGGAGGGCCGCCACAGTAGCTAGCAAGGGCTTTCTTCAGTCGGAAACGCCATTGCAAGTGCGGCTTCTTCAAAGATTCAGAACTCGGTGCTGGAGTAACATCAGAAACAATAACAGAAATAGGTGTAGAAGAAGAGGAACTCTTAATCAAGGATACCTCAGGTGCAGAAGGCTGAGCAAAAGCAGAGCCAAGGTACTTCTTTAGACGAGCACCATTCACCTTGAAGACCTCTCCAGACTTGTTATCGAGCTCGTAGGCACCATAGGAAGTGACTCCCACAACCTTTAATGGGCCGGCCCAGTGGGACTTGAGCTTTCCAGGAAAGAGATGAAATCCAGAGTTATACAGCAACACGTAATCACCAACTTTGAAATCTCTCCTCAAGATCATGGATTCTTTTAGAGCGTTCCTTGTAGATCCTAGAGCTGCCATAAGCTTGCTCCCTTAATTCCTCTAGCTCAGACAATTGAAACTTTCTCTTCTCTCCAGCAGCATTCAGATCAAAATTCAGGGCTTTTAGAGCCCAATAAGCTTTGTGCTCTAGCTTTACTGGGAGATGGCAAGACTTCCCATACACCAGCTTAAAAGGAGACATCCCAATGGGAGTCTTGAATGCAGTTCGGTAAGCCCATAGAGCATCATCTAGTTTGACATACCAATCCTTCCTCGAGGAGTTGACTGTCTTTTGAAGAAACCTTATGAGTCACCCCATATTTAGTCATTAAGGAATCAAAGGCCCTGTTGCAAAAGTGAGAACCACCATCACTGATGATAGCTCTGGGCACTCCAAATCTTGTAAAGATGTTCTTCTTAAAAAATTTAACCACAGTTTTAGCGTCAGCAGAAGGACACGAGATTGCTTCGACCCACTTGGAAACATAATCTACAGCAACAAGGACGTAGTGCTTTCCATGAGAAGAAGGAAATGGGCCAGTGAAGTCAATACCCCAAACATCAAACAACTCTAAAGAATTCCCTTCTGAGGCATCTCATGCCTTCTTGAAATGTTCCCTATCCTCTGGCAATTATCATAGTCAGAGCAGAAGTGGTGGACATCCTTGTGTAGAGTGGGCCAGTAGAAACCACACTCCAACACCTTAGCAGCAACACCTTAGCAACTGTCCTGGTGGGACCATGGTGACCACCTGCCTCTCGAGAATGGCAGAACTCAATCACACTTTTGATCTCTTCATCGGGAAGACACCTTCTAATCAAACCATCTGCATACACCCTAAAGAGATAGGGGTCTTCCCAAACATAGTGACAAGCTTCAGACAGAAATTTCTTCCTCTGGTTGTAGCTTAGATCATGATGAATCAAACCAGAGGCAAGATAATTAGCCAGTCTGCATACCATGGCTCTTTAACCTTCCCAATCACAAAGATTGTCTCATCAAGGAAAAATTCATTTATGGGGACCCCGTCATCTGGAGTCTCAAGCCTAGACAAATGATCTGCAACTCCATTATGCTTTCCTTGCTTATCAACAACTTCCAAGTCGAATTCTTGGAGGAGCAAGATCAATCTCAGGAGTCTGGGCTATAATCATTCTTTTAGAAGAGGTACTTCAATGCAGAATGGTCTGTGTGGACAATGACCATACTTCCTAGTAGATATGGCCTAAACTTATCAAGAGCAAATAGCACAGCAAGTAACTCCTTTTCAGTAGTGGTGTAATACTTTTGGGCTTCAGATAGAGTCTTACTTGCATAAGTGATAACCCTTAGAATTTTGTCCTTCCTCTGACAGAGTGCAGCACCAACAGCATAATCACTGGCATCTATCATGATCTCAAAAGGAAGAGACCAATCAGGAGGAACCACAATAGGAGCAAAAATAAGCTTACTCTTGATAGTCTGGAAGGCTTTCAAACACTCCTCTGAGAATTAAAATTTCACATCTTTCTGCAGAAGATCGGAGAAGGGCTTGGCAATTACGGAAAAATCTTGGATGAACCTCCAATAGAACCCTGTGTGACCCAGAAAAGATCTAACATCCTGTGAGCCTCGATTTTTAAACCCTATCCTATGTTGATTAGATTGATTAGGATCTAGTCGGGTTTTAGGTCCACTATAACCTAAAATTAATAACTATGTCATATAACATCAATTATTAAAACCTAAGCTAGCTCACTGGTACCTATTATGAGTCGCCACCTAATTTTAACCTAGATCAAATTAGGAAAGGAGAGTTCAGGTTCAGGGGCTTGATATTCAACTTAATTAGGGTTCAATTACTTTCATTACCCCTAAAAGTTGTTTTTCCTCTACTTAGTTTAATTACGGCTTATTACAAGTTGTTTTAACCTAAGTGCGCGCTTCTGATTTTTTTGTATTCTTAACATTTTTTGATAGAAAATTAAAGTAAAATTAAAACTACCTAAACTGGGGTTTCGGAGGCAGAATTAGGTCAAATTTTAATTACGTCCGTAGCCACGGACCTAATGTTCGAGACCACGGACCCCCAATTAAATTATATGATTACAAAAATAGAACTAAAATAAAAACGCAAACTTGAAAAGTCCGGGGCCACGGACAGGGTGTCCATGGGCCCGGACATGTACTGGTAAAAACCCTAAAACTTGAAAAATTGAAAAATAAGAAATCCCGCCACCGTCCCGTGGGTGTCCGTGGTCATGGACAACCCGTCTGTGGTCCCGGACCATGCGTCCGAGGTCATGGACCACCCACGGACAGTGGGTTTTTGATGGTTCCTGTAACAGCCCAGTCTTAACCCACATGTGTGATATTGTCCACTTTGGGCCGCAGCCCGCACGGTTTTGTTCTCGGGGTACCATCCCCAAAAGGCCTCACACAAGGGAAGAGTATCCCCACACCTATAAGGCATGGTTCGTGCTCTCTCCCGATCGATGTGGGAGGTGACCCCTACACTGGGTATCACACTCTACCCCCCTTGGGAGCCCAGCGTCCCCGCTGGCACACCGACCTGGGCCTGGCTCTGATACCATCAATAACAGCCCAGTCTTAACCCACATGTGTGATATTGTCCGCTTTGGGCCGCAGCCCACACGGTTTTGTTCTCGGGGTACCATCCTCAAAAGGCCTCACGCAAGGGAAGAGTATCCCCACACCTATAAGGCATGGTTCGTGCTCTCTCCCGATCGATGTGGGAGGTGACCCCTACACTGGGTATCACAGTTCCCGACAGTGTTCTGGCTCAAAATGTATGTACTTGTAGCCTGAAAGATTTAAAGATGTTAGTAATGGAAAAATTTCAGTTTGAAGTCAGAATAATGACGAAACTTAACAAACAGGTTAAAGGGCAGAAACGAAAATGAACAACTATGCAGAAGCCGGAAAGAGTCGGTTCGAACCCAAATTTCAATAGAAAGTCGGAAAGGTCATGGGCAGTTAGAAAACTAAGATTCCTACCTGTTTTACCTTCGGATTTGAGGTGCTTCTTAACGTTCGGATTCTTCAGGAGCTCTGTTGATCTCGGTTCTGGATTGAGTTCGAACCCAGCTTCTGACTATTGGTTATTCATGATGTTCTTCTCGTTTTGGTGTTGTTTTGGTGAAGATTTGATGATTGATGGTGTTGTGGAAATTGGAAAAGGTGTTTTGTGGTGATTTTGTGAGATTTCAATGGAATTTCGGGGCTCAGATGTGTAAAAACGTGGGGAGATTGTGATGGCTGAGTTTCTTGAGGTGTTAGGGTTCTTGGAGTTCTGATTTGATCAAGGGATAAGGCTCCTTATATAGGCTTCCTTAAAGATAGAAAAATCCGGTAAAAACTGAGATTTACTGACGTTTTAGCTCAAGGGCTTCCAAAAGGAATTCGACTATGAAATTTTAAACATGGGTAAAGGATGATATTTCTGATTTTTCCAAAGTGAAATCGGATTTTTTGGATATTGGAATATTTTTAAATTCAATTTCTCGTCAGATTCAATCAGAAATTGCTAGAAAATTTTGGAAATTCGAAAAATCAAAATTCCAACACCATTATGTCCAAAATGGCATCCTCTATAATGGGTTAAAATTTAGAAGCATTTTTAATTGATTTGACCCTTCTTTAGAGGAGAGAGAAAGCTCATAGGGGGCTTAGGAGCCTTGAAAAATTATGAAAAATGCCCCTGGAGATGACTAAGCTATCCCTAGTACTCTAAAATGTGTCGATTGAGCTAGGAACCCTCGCTACTCGACCAAACTAGCCTATTAGTAGAGACTCTCTTCTGGGGGATTAAAATTTTGGGTATAACAGATTTCCCCCCGTCAACTAGGCTTTTTAATGAAGATGAAAAGTCTAGTTTATGCCTGAGTGATACCCCAACATTTTGGATCTTAAAAGGCCCTATATGCAGATTGTGTCAAGCTATTCTAAGGCGTTGACTCCCTATGAGTGTGAATGAAAAGATGTCAAGCGATTATAAGGCGTTGACAACCTAAAAGATGAAGTAATGTCAAGCGATTCTAAGGCGTTGACTACCTATAAGATGAAGAAATGTCAAGCGATTCTAAGGCGTTGACAACCAAAAAGATGAAGTAATGTCAGGTGATTCTAAGGTGTTGACTACCTATAAGATGAAGTAATGTCAAGCGATTCTAAGGCGTTGACTACCTATAGATGAAGTAATGTCAAGCGATTCTAGGGCGTTGACTACCTATAATGAGTGAAATGTGCTTAATGTGATGATGAATTGTATGAACCTATTCTGAAGTGTGTGTAAAAGGTTAAGGACTGAGAGTGCCAAACAAGGCAGGTGCTAAGGAAGTGGGTAAGACTTATGATGAGCTTGAGGGTGAGTTCTTCTACTCAAGCGAGAATTTGTATCTCTAAAGAATCTGCATCTACGGGTGGGAATCTGTATCTGTAAAGAATCCGCATCTTCATGGTGAGAATTTGTATCTCTGAAGAGTCTGTATCTATGGGTGAGAATCTGTATCTCTGAAGAATCTGTATCTATGGGTGAGAATTTGTATCTCTGAAGAATCTGTATCTTTGGATGAGAATCTGTATCTCTGAAGAATCTATATCTTTGGGTGAGAATCTGTATCTCTGAAGAATATATTTCTTCGGGTGAGAATTTGTATCTCTGAAGAATCTGTATCTTTGGGTGAGAATCTGTATATCTGAAGAATCTGTATCTGTGGGTGAGAATCTGTATCTCTAAAGAATCTGTATCTATGGGTGAGAATATGTATCTCTGAAGAATCTATATCTTCGGGTGAGAATCTGTATCTCTGAAAAATCTGTATCTTTGGGTGAGAATTTGTATCCCTGATTTGTGATGAGGAGTCTCGTACGAATAGATGCAAGGTAAATTTTATGCAAATGATCATGATCAAAGTTGATTATGAAAGTGCCAAACGTGGCAATGATGATGTATATGTTAAAATACAATCAAAGTGTATGTAGGAAACTTAACCAAAACAAGGAATCGTTGGAAAATGTGCCAAACATGGCAATGTTAAGGATAAAAAATTGTCCAAAGCAAGACATTGCTAGAAAATGTGCCAAATGTGGTTGTGATGAGGTTTATGAAACCGACGTGTTTGAAGGAAAGTTGTTCAAGACATGGAATTGTTGTAAAAGGTGCCAAACGTGGCAGTATTTGAAGAAAATTCTGTTTACTAAAAAGGAAAGTGAAATTATCATTTCTTGACTAAAGACTTCGGACTTGTAATTTATCTCTTCGGAGATGAACGTGCCACCGGTGGGGTATGGTGTATGATGTGAAGGTTAGGTCACATGTGAGCCTGTGTAGTGGTGAAGGTGAGGGCTTATATGGGCTTGTGTGGGGTGATGTGATGGTAAGGGCTTATATAGGCCTGTGTGGTGGTGATGTTGGTGGTGCTCAAGCTTTAGGTTCCAATTGGTGTTGTCATAGCAATTGTTGGAACCAACAATTGCCCTAGTGTTTTCCTTTGAGACAATCTGAGCTAAAGTTCATGGCAATCGATCAGAACGATCGATTGCCCCCAGTATTTGCCCCCAGTATTTTCTTTTATTAAATGTGCGAACGAGTCTTGTCCTCACAGGGTCAAGGCTTATGTTTTTATATGGTGCTTCCTAACCTACAGTTGGCGTGTTTGGTGATTGCACTCGTTCCTCACCTACAGTCACAACTTCTAGACCATTAAATTCGTTGTTTGATGGATTTACGCATTTGATCTATTACTTTCACGTGATTGGACACACAACTATCAAGTCAGAAGTTTTTAAAGCTTATAACGTGGCCATGGGGTGTGATGAAAGACAACAGGACCATGGAGGGATATTTTAGGTATGTGGAGCTAAAGGGGTGACCAAAGCTGCACCTTTTGTCTTCTCTCAGAATCATCTTCCCTGTCTAGAAGTCATCTAGCTGCTTCGTGTTGACGTTACTTTCGAGCTTCTGGACTTGGACTTTTGAAGTCATCCTTTACACCATTTCTCCTTTTTTTGTCATTCGGATTTCCTCGAGGCACTTCGGGTTTGTCTCTTTGTTTTATCCTTTCTTGACTTTGCCTTCAGGGTTCTTGTGTTTCTCGGTTTTGAGTTTCGAGAGCTGTTTTGATGTGAGCTCTTTGGATCCTGTGTCACTCTGGGACCATTTATAGATCACTTTGTCATGCTGATAGCGGCATTGCTTCTTTGGACTGATGTGAATGTTATCTGAGAGTCGGGCTTCTTGCTTTTATTGGTCACCAGGTCGGACATTCATCATTGGCTGGGTTATTTTGTGGAGTTCATAATATAGAAAAGGTATATATGAAAGGCTCTGCGGGGGTGCCTAGGGTTTAACGTCATGGTTCACAAGCTTTTGGCTATGTGGTGCTATACCTAGGTTGTAACACCCCTCATAAACAAATGCGTAATAGTCACTCACGTTAACAAAAAGTAAAACGTCTCACAGCGGAAAAATAAACAACGACATTAAATTCACTCAGGTGTCACCTGCCATTACTCGCCCACATGAGTAACGAAGCAGTAATTAAATTCAACGCTAAACAACAATACTACTCAACCGCAGTGACGACGAGATATCTCCTATACATCATACTAAGTCCACATCCATAACAGTCGACAAGTGAGCATCTACCCAAATCCCACATGAATACAACCGTATTGTTATACCTCTACAGGCTGTTGTCGTTATACAATAAATTTCTTACACAATAATTAAAATGACCCTAGCTACCCTGTTCCCACACTTCGGCTTGAACGAAGATCAACAACCTGCACAATAAGTGTAGTCTTAGCGATAGACGCTGAGTATGCCGGATCTGGACCCTATTGGTCACTTGTCATTTTTAACCGTCTTGATATTAGATTGATTTCATGCTTTATCATTTTACAGATATAATAAATACGGTAACAACATGCATGATTATACAAATATACACAGCATAATCACACATCATACAATACGGCAGCATTAGTAAATCGTACGTCGTATTTTATCATCATCATGTATTACAACATTCGGCCCCCCGGGCCCTCACATATCATTTGTTTTAGTTAGCACTGTCGGGCTTCAATTAGGACAACCCGAAATATATTCACTTGGACAGTAGTCCCACGTACACATAAGGTGCTCACTGCCCTGATCATCCGAAGACTCTGGGACTATTTCACTTTGCCATTGTAAAGGCGTCCATTTAGGTGGCCAAGGGCCTGGTGCCAACGGTAGCACACTCCGCCTGACGATCTATCTAGGCTCATTCAGGATTAACTAGGGTAAAGCCGATACGGGATAACCCAAGAGATCTCTACGCGCGACCAACAGCCAGTGACTGTTTGGATTAAGGTACATCATCACATTCATTCACACTCCACTGTTAGCTTCGTTAGTTAGGTAGTCAGTTACATTTTTAGTTATGGAGTACATCACTTAATTTGTTGGCTGCCCTATGGGTCTTACGCATACCTAGAATTATTCTAGGTAGTATTCACGTTCGAGTCAAAGCTCTAGAGACCGACAATGTCGTGTCCCGTTCCTAAGTGTTTTACTTAGGTTTTAACTACATACTTGTAATACTTAACATATTAGGTTAAGTAACGGTGGTCACAATCACACATTTCGCATATGTAGTTTTGTATAAGTCGATCTATAGTCGACGTAGTATTAGTCCCGTAGGACGTTCGTGCATAAATAAATAATGCAGTAAACATGGCTACTCATCACACACATAAATCACATACATACATTCACACAAGTTATTTATCAAACAAATCCGAGCCCGAGGAATTCCTCAGGACAACCCGGATCAAACCCCTTTACATACCGTACACCGTGTCAAGGCCGCGCAGTGTAGACCACTAAGCTTTCTCGAGCGCGCACACGTCTGACAGGCGATCTAACAATACGAAGAACGCTATATGTCAATCCACATGACATTAAGAGTCGGTATTTCCGAATAACGTCTGTAATCCCGATACTACGCCCCCGGATTTCCAACTGTTACTATATAAAGTATAGTCATCTTAAAAATTCCTTACTCGTAGTAAGTATTAAAATTCAGTTTAGCAAAGACGTCGGTTTCTATACGAACGTCGTCATTAACGTTTTCTAGCATAGGAAGTATATTTCCTACTCATAGTATTTTATGGGCGTTGCGTTTTATATACCTCCGCTCGTTCTCGTATTTTTAAATCAACTTATATTGTATGCATAAGTATTGTTATAACATATTGTTGCGTGCATGGTTATTGCTTATATCCAATGGTTGTATGCATTCCATGCAGCGTTACTTCACAAGGTATGTTAGATTATTCTCTTGATATACCTTATGCTACACAACTACTCATTTATGTAACGAGTAGTATTCATTTAAAACCTTATGACTTTATAGTATATAATTATACTATTAAATTAGCATTTATTATTTTCTATTATGTGGTTTGTAAACCATAATATTTATGCATATTATTGCGCCGGTATATATACAGGTGTATATATATACATTAATTTCTTAATGAAATGTGAAACTTATATTATGCACATGTTATACCTTATGCAAGGTTTATTTAACCATTGTAAAATCATATATTAACCATAGTATCTATGTCATTGTATACTATAGTTTTTATCTTCATTTTTGATATATATATATATGCATGCGCCAGCATGTATAGTTTTATATACTATACTTTAGACCACAATATTATTTAGCGTCACACTTATATCATGATAGTATATAGCATGATTATCTTATGTGTCATTTAACTTTATAGCATATAGTTTTGGTAACTAATATTATTACCAAAAATGGCATGTATATATAACACACATTTACCTCTTTATTCTTATAATTTCCATTGATTACAATATAGCCACATACCTTATACCATGTTATAAATACCTTGTTTTATAACATCAAAACTTTGTATTAAGATATAATCTATAGTTTTGTAATATTTCCCTTTTATTGCCGAATAGGCATATATTTAATATTTCATTTCCTTTCAAATCCCATACTCTCCAATTATTACAATTTCACCACTATTTTATAACATACCTAATTTACCATATACTATAACATTTAAACCACATAATATGTATATAATATGGTCTTAAAATTTCCGAAAATACAAACAGCCCCCTTAGGTTCTGTTTTCTTTTGTTTCAACCCCCAACTTTCCATATCTATACTTTCACCACAAATCTTATAATATTTTTTTTTTGCATAACGTATGTTATATCATCCAAACATTACATTATTTATGACATATGGTTTTTATATAGTATTTCTCATTATTACCGAACAGACCAAGGTCTGTTTGGCTTATTTTTTTTCTAGCAACCTTATTTTCCTTATTTACACATTAGCCACATATATTATCATAATGTGTGTATATGTATGTGTTATACTATATAGTTTTAATACTCATTATTGATATAACCTATAGTTTCTTACCATTATTTGCGCACAGCTCCATGAACTTTTAAACATCTTATTTCCGCCCACAAATCTTTTTCCTTATTTTCATTTTGACCCCTTCCTATATAATATACTTTCTTTTTGTCACAAAACCATATATTATACACTTTTATTAATATACCCACTTATATAACTCCAAAAATTCCCAAATTTAATACTTAAGATATACCATCATATTAATCCAAACTACACCTCTACTTTTCGGTATTTATGTTTTATACCCCCTTAAGTTTTATACATCCAACATTCCACTTATAATGTTAACATAAGTTCATAAATTAATTATTTATGACATTAAATTTGGTCAGACCTCCTAATATGGCCTATGTTGACCCAATAGTTTTTGGTTTAACCAGGAGTTCGTATAATTACAGTTTAACCCCTATAAATTTCATAAATTATATTTTTGTCTCAAAACCTTATTAAATTTTATATAATTCATGAAATAAGGTTTTAATGCATAGTCTTCGGTTATTATTTATAGTTAACCCCAAAATTTACTTAAATTACAATTAAACCCCATATCATTACGGTAATATTTATTCTTGTTCTAAATCCATTTAATCAATTTTTTTTAACTTAACATAACAATTAAATCAAATGGCCTAAAATGCTTGGCCTTATTACAATAATTAACATAGAATATAATTGCGCATAAATGTCTTAAAGACTATATTGTTTACGGTTTAATATATAGTTTTTCTTTAATGTTTCCTAAAATCATTAATTGATCCTTATGACTTATTATGTCATCCAAACTTTATATTACCAACTGAAATGTTATAAAACATTATAATATATAGTTAAGTCATTTAAGACTATGTTTGGTCTGGTTTCACTTCCCTTGCCCCCATCTTTTTTATAAATTATTTTTGACCCCCAAATTATATCCTTGACCTTATAGGTCATTTATACACTAAACTAACCAACCAAAAATGTTATTGAACACTTTTAATACAGAATTTAGTTACTAAACACCTTCATACCCCACGGCCAACAACTATATATAACCTAAATGCCTCCAACACATTATAATGCTACGGCTTGTATATGTATACAACTAAATAACATATAAACCATATAGTATACTAGGTTTAGAATACCTACAATGGTTTCCAAGCAACCAACCTTCCAACAGCTTCCAAGCTCTCGGCTAGCTTGACAAAATTCCTTAAGTTAGTTTTTAATGTAACCTAACACATAAGCTTAATTAGTACAGCATTTAGAAGTTGATTTATACTTACTTTGCTAGTTTTTATTCACATCCCTGGGCTTCTGAAATTCTACAGAATTTTCCTAAGGTTAGAATGACCTTGCGCCAGTCTCACATGCAAGGAAATAATGTCATATATCAGCCATGTAGGCACAGTTATTATGGGTTGATCTATGTTTGTAAAGTACATGGTACTTACCTTATTTGAGCTGGGTTCAAGGCTTACTTGCCCTTGGTTTGAATGGGCAAAACATTTTAAACTGGTGTTTATTCCCATAGCTATACTTGGTAGAACAAGAAGGAAAACAGAGGGGGTTTTTCCTTACCGAAGGCTTGTTAGATCAAGGGAGATCGTATGAGTTTGCAACTGCATGATCTGGGACGCCTCCTCTCTGATTTTGCATGAAGAAAACCAAAGATTTCAAGCTTGAAAATTGGGGGCATATTTCTGGTAAAGGAGAAAGAGTGGTTATGGGGAAGAACTTACCGTACGTCTGTTACAGCAAGTAAGTTCGCTTGGATGCGTTCCTTCACAAGGCTGGTATCAAAGGCGCTCTCTCGCCTGTCTTTAGTAAGCAACAGCGGGTGTTAACCTACGCTTACATCAGTACATATTACTGGTGAAACAGAGAGGAACTAGGCAAGTTTTTTTTTCTTACCGTGAGCATTGTCCGATAAGGTGTTACTACTGCATGTCTCATGGCATTCCTCCTCTCTGTTTTTACATGAAGAGAGCAGAAGAAAGAGCTCATGAGCAGTTAGGTATGTCACCGGTATAACCAGAGGTATAAATGGCTAGTTTTGTGTAGATTCTATACCTTGCAAAGTTAGCTAGGTAAGCTTCCCCCTTCTTCTTCTGATTTTTACATGTGAAGGTAGCAAGGAAAGAGCTGAGAACTCCCTCTGTTTCTGGTACGTGAAGGGGCAAAGTTTGAGTTAGGAAACTGAGAGTATACTACCGTTAATACAAGAGGAGAATGGCATGGTTTTGTTTTTACCGAAAGGAGTGAAAATGGAGCTTTAACCTGGATCTTCTCCTTCACTAAGTGTTGGGCATTCTTCCTTTGTTTGTACGTGGAAGTAGTAGTGCACAAACTGGGGCACTACTACTGGTATTTACGTGACGAAAAGCAGGAGAAGAAGAAGCTTGTTACAAGCTTGGAAGAACTGGAAATAAACCGGTAGTGTAGTAGAGATAGGGAGGCTGGGCATTGTTCTCGGTGGAAGAACAGTATGGAGAGGCAAGGACTTCCGACTGGAATTTTTTTTGAGTCGAAGATACTCGCCCACTGCAAGTAGTAGCCTCGGTTATGGAGCAACAGAGAAGAGTTGGAATGCTCACGTTTTGAAGCAGGAAGAAACGACCGATGGAGGAAGAAAAGAAGTACTGAAAAAAAAGAAGAGAGCGAGAGGGAATCGGTATGGTATAGTAGGTGGGGGTTGGTAAGTGTGGTCAAGGTGGGAAATTGAGGTGGTCTCCCGCCTGCACATGCTGTCGGATATTTTTGTAGTAGTAGTATGGGTTGATTTGTCAATACATATATATGGTGTATATTCATGACAGAGGAGTACTCAATATGTATGTGTGTTCGGTGGGTATTGTAGGTGCTGCAAGTGGATGTGGGTCAAGTTGCCTTGGAATATATTGAAGAAACGTATGAAACATAGTGTAGTATACCAACGCCATTAACAAGAACAGAGATAGAATCGAGAAAAACATGAGAAGATGAGAGTACAGACGCGATTAGAAAAGGGATTCTTCATCTTCACTTTGGTTATACAGTAACCGGTATTTATACACTAGACATCTCTGTACAAATATTTTGCTTTGGTTGCCCTTTTTCTGAAATCAAGACGATGGTTTCTCTTTTTTTTTTGGTTATGTGCGAGACAGATCCTCGAGCTAGGCTTAAAGAGTATGGTCTCGACTGATTTAATCAGATGGCACCGTGACAACAAAAGGGCCATGTCTCAGTTGCATGACCAGAGTCTGGGTCTGTATTGGGACTAAAAAAAATCGGTAAGCAGGATAGAAGGAGGAAGGATGCGGTACTACAAAGGTAGGTTTGCTTCTGTTGTGTTTCTTTTTTTTTTTTTGCAATTACTCCAGTGGTGTCAATACTAGTTTAATTAGGTTGGTATTTGTTATTGAATTTGAGCACAGCTCAACCGGTTAAGGCTTCAGGAATGGTACGAAAGGTCTCGGGTTCGAATCAGCATGTTTGCTCTTTTTCTTTTTCTTTTGTATCAGCATGTTTATGCCTATTTCTTGTATATATGTGACGGTATTAAAATGTCGCATTACTAGTTATGTGTACATATATATATGGGGTTATTTTGTTATGTCACGTTATTGATTATACTTATATACGGATACGACTATTTTATTTGTCGTGTTTTAGCTATATGTTTTCGGTCATATATACCAATGCGACTATATCATCATGTCACGTTACTAGTAATATGTACAAGGTTATAATATTGTAATGTTGTGTATATGTACAAATATATGTACGAGACCGTATTAATATGTAACGTCGTCATATTTTCAGACATGTATATGCTCGTACAAAATTTAATTGACCGTACGTTCACAAGTTGTTACATGCCTTACTGTAATTAATTATATGTTTAAATCATGTTTAATTAAGTAGAGGTATTTCAATCTACCCCCCTTAAAAAGACTTCGTCCCGAAGTCGCTTTACTTAAATATGTGTAGTAATAACTACCCATATAATCCCATAATGAATATCTATGTGATATTTCATGTACGCATATCTTGTTGTGCTAATACCGCACATAGCTCTCAATTGTGGTGTTAATTCAAACATATATGGATATAGGCGATCCATCAGCACCATCATTTCCTATCAGTTCTACCAACCCTGACAACCTCCCTGAGGTGTCCATACTATATCATTATTCCAAATTCTGTAACTAATGATTCATTGCGTATCTAGGTGATACCATATGTAATCAATATAAGATAATATGAATATGCATATCACAAATATCATAAAAAGTACTACACATATGGATGTAACCACATCGTTCCAAACAAGTACTTCATAAGACACATACATACAAATGCACAGTACACGCAAACAATTAACAACGTACGCCCTGCGTACCTAACAACACCAACAAAATGACTAAACAATAGCAACAAACAACGTATGCCCCGCATACTACCAGTTCACTGCATGCCTCACATTCGAAACAACAAGAACAAACATCGTATGCCCCACATACCCACAAACATACCAACAAACCACTATATGCCCCGCATACGAAACAACAAAATTCAGTGCAAACATGTGCACAGACAAGAGGCTCTACCCCCCTTAAAAAGGGTTACGCCCCCGTACCCCACAAGTATTCAACATCTACTCCATAAGGAGCGCTGGATACATGGCTCTCATAGAGTTCTCTAACTCTCATGTGGTATCTCCCACCTTTGGAGTAGATTATTCTCATATTGGAGAGATGGGTATGACTCTAGCCCCTTCGGGCTCCAAAACATGTAAAGGGTGAGGCACGTGTTTGTGCTCTCTCCCGAATTCGTTCTAATGGGCCCACTTGCTCCGTACAGAGGTGTAGACCCGTGAACATAGGCTCAGTTTGATTCCTTGTGTTGTTGTGTATCCCATTGTTAGGATTACTAGCATCTTCGTGTATCTTCTCTCGTTGACTTCTAGCTTGAGTTGTCATATGACATTGGCTATTATTAGTATTTAGTGCTCTTTGCACCTTTCTTTGTAATACCGTACTAGCCTTCATGTCTACTTAGATAAAGATTGTCATCCATGTCTCCTGGTGGTTTTCTTCCGGAGTAACACATTGTTCGTGTTGATATATATTATACCTTCTTCCCGTATGTCGGGTTAGCAATAACGTTGGTATGGTTCTCCCTGCTTGCTGTCAGGGAAATCCATATGTTGTGCTCGTATTAGAGTTTTGCAACTTCATCTTCCATTTCCCATTATTATCTGCGTGTTTTACTCGTCTAAGTTTGCCCACGTAATTATTATTGACAGTTGTTCGTGTTTGTCGCTTCCACGCGCATCACATTTCAGTCGATTCGACAGTTTGTTAGTCATTATAACGTTTATGTTAGTCATTATAACGTTTATGTTGTTAAATTATCTATAGTTAACGTTTTGTTTTTAAATTATTGAGTATACGTTTGTTCCATCACTTGGTAGATTCCTCTGGATTGTACGAACTTGCATGCTCCTTATGAGGGTTTACGTATTATTCATCCATACAGTGGGTTTCCTGTTCCTGTTATCAGTCGTCATCTTCGAAGGGTCTCCTTGTCTTCACTGTGTATCGTCCGCTACTCTGTGTTGTAGGTTCTTGGTTTCTCTAGCCCGTTGGTTAGCTGCGGCTCTTCTTGTCCATCTTCAAGGTAATCTGCATCACTGTCCGTAGCACGGAGTTGACTACTTCTCGTGTTCCTAACACTACTTGTATACCTGTGGGGTACCGTACTGATACATTACTACTTACCTGACTAACTTATAAATAAGTCTGTCAGGCCCACATGCTCCTATCGGAGTGCGTCGTCCCATGTCTCGTTTAGTAAACTGGTAGCGTCCGTCACACCTATTGTGAAGTATTCTATTGTCAACTCCCTTCTGATGGATGTCCTTGTTGTAGCTCGATGTTAATTGGTCCCATGTCGGTTATCTTGTCGTAGGTCTAATGTTCTGGTGGATGGTGGTAAGAGTGGTTAAAAATTATTTTTGTTCCCTGGACTCATGTCCTCAGTAATACCTAGAGGTAGACTGGTTGTTAACAATTAGACGTTAGCGCTGGTTCGTCTGTATGGCTGCAATCGATCATGTAATGTTCGTGCTGAGCTAGCAATGTCAGTTCTCCTATCTTGCTTTCCATGGGTATTATACATATCCTTCCTCCAGTTTTAATCATTATCACATTGTAGCTATATTTCCCGATACGGCGTGGGTAAGTTTCTCATACTTGGGTATTCACATTGGTTCATTGTTCCTTTTAGTTGGGTGTATTGTAAGATTGCATGATTGTTTAAGCAACTCAGCTCTTTACTTCTGACCGTTCTCATTTGCGGTACTGCATTCACAAGGGTAATGCCATTCTCACCATATTATGCTTGTCCATTAGGACTAAACATTTATCACTATTAGTGATTAGCATTACATGCTGGTATATACTCCTGGTATTCAACTAGCAATAATGTCTTTGTTGTTACTTATTGTTTAGTGCTAGTTACTTGCAACTACTGCAGTTATTTATATTTTAAGTGCGCGGTTTGGCGCCTGCAAGTTAATCATCTCTATAACACCCCAACCGCTAATCCTTCCATTATCCGCTAATCATTCCCATTCTTACCTTACTCGCAGCGGAATACTTACTTACTCCCGGCGGGTGATACAACGCCGTTACCATCCAATGGTTAACAAGGCTACTACTACTTACCGTTTCGGTCTGATGATTAGAAATACCCAAATACATACTACTTACTTTACAATACCAAATACTTACTTACATTTGATTACCGAGTATACTGAATATATGAATTACATTCCATGACTACTTCCCAAAAATGAAGAGTTTATACATCCTCTCCTTACTATCCAATCAAGATTTCAATATTCAAAAAGTGTACCACATGGTACACCGGCTACTCAAAATGGCCTAGCCGTGTACAACTCGGTACACTATTCCAGTCCTACTGCTACATCCCAAAAAGAATCACATCACGTCCTTACCCTACCGTCACACCTCGCGGGTACCTGTGGAGTAAAAACATTCCCCCTAGGGGGTCAGCTTACGCTGCATATGATAACCGCATACCCCGCGTGCTAGCGAGGGTACGCCAACTAATTGGTCGAGTACATACGGTTCGTTTCATTCATACGTACATACATGCTTTATACAGTACAATACAATACATTCCATACACAAGGCATACACACATACAATACATACAAGGAAGAGAATTCAAGTCAACCTTTAATACTTACCGAATACTCACCGCATTACGGAGATACAATTCTCCAATACATACAAAGGTCTTGTTAGCCTCATTACACACTCGGGTTAATCGGGTGTTCAATACTCTTTTACTCCGGGTCAATGACTTACGATAGTCAAGACCAATACAAATACAATACTTACTTCTTACATACTTTACTTCCAGTTAAGTCGGTATGACCTCCGGGCAGGGATTACTACATCCCACCACCGGGCTTTAGGGTGGCCCACTAATCCAGGATGCTACCCATTCAAGGGGATTGGTCCATGGAAAAGATTATAGCCAGGATTCGGATCCAACCTGTTGTGTCTCCTTATCCTCACGCGTGGCCGAAACTATATCGGGCTTCTACTCATTCCATTTTACTCATTACTCATGTTAGGAGTTAGATTATTAGGAATTTGTAGAAGTCCATACTTACTTCCATACATACATACAATACACAAGTACTCATACTTACACATACACTTCATTTCCATTCATACATTTCATGAATTATACAAACTAAATGTTCAAGAAGATTCAACAAGAACAAAATAGTTCAAACACAGTTAAGTGCAATATAAGTCCGATTCGTGCATTTATCTTATTGGTGATCACATAAGCACACAAATCGGGGTAACCAAGTTAGGATACAGGGCATGAAGAAATCATACCATACACCGTCGTATTCGCACTACCGGTTCCTTGGAGATCAACTATTTGATTCCTATACATACATGGAGTTGTATGAGTAATGATCTATGATTGATCTAACTTACTCCTTTATTGATACTTTTAATATTTACTTACTACTTCATTACTTTCTTGCTTGGTTACAAAACCATTCTTTTCTTTACTACTTCTTAAACTTGTTTCCTTACTCATTTACTTACTTTCTTACTCTTACTACTTCATTAATGGTGTATTACTACATATATATGCATACATGTGTATAGGCATATATATATATACATACATATGATCACTACAGTCATATTATAAAAACATTTTTTTTTGTATATGTTTGGGCCGTCCGACCCACCGTCCGGCCCAACATCTGGGTCGGACCATTCCAGTAAGTTTTCGTTCTCTGAAATTCATCCGTCCGACCCAGCAATGTTCTGTCCGACCCATACACCTCTGGGTCGGACCATTCTAGAAAGTTCCGGTTCTGTTGCCCAAGCTATGTCCGACCCACGTCCGACCCAACCTCTGGGTCGGACGAAGTCAGAAACTTCGGCACACAAAAATTTTTCTTGTCCGACCCAGCGTCCGATCCAGGCTGTGGGTCGGACAGTAGCAGAACACTGCTACAGGCTTTGTTTTTCAATTCCTTTCTTACCCATCTCTTCCCCAATCTTCCTACATGTAATCCCACATGATATAATGCCATTTAGGCCTCCTAAAATACCTTAATCCATTCACCAAATCCATTACTCAAACCTAGTTATACTTACACATTTTTCTCATTCTATCCCAACACTTGCATCAGTTTTCATTCTCCCTTTGTTACAGATTTTGTTTCCTCTTCTTATGCTACAGATCTTCATTCAAACTTCTATCCTCCGTTACTCCCTCAACTAATGCTACTCTTAGCATCTTAAATACACTAGTTCACTTCTAGTTACATCCCATTAACCAACTCTTTTCCAAATCTGTTTCAAGACATTAAACTACTCCCATTGCACTCTCCACATACACCTAGTCACTACCAAGGTTGTTTTCTCATCTTGACCATTCAAGTCCTCAAATTCCTAGATAAAATTTGACATAGTCTCCCCTATATTTTTAACATTCTCCACACATTATTTCAGCTCACATATGCATATTCTCACAACCTGTTTACACAACACCTCTTATACACATTCCCACACTACTACAACAACATAATTTCCTGCACACATACACATTCACTACCCAATGTTTTCCCAAGTTTTAAACATCATTTAAAACTTCAAAAACTGTTACATTCTTTTCTCCAATACATTACTACATTACTACTCTACTACTTACATTTCACATTGTTAGATACTTAAAAAAAAATCTGTTACAATGTAATACACAAGCTAGCCCAAGGTAAGAGCATTTACCTCGTTTGCTAGTTTTTTCCTTCTTTCTTTTCCTTCTCTTCTTTCCTTCTTCGTGTTCTCGTTTTTTAGCCAAAGAATGGGCAATGCTACAGCAACCCATATCAATATACACAAACACTTAGCATCCATTTTATACTAACCCTAGAATTTAGGTGTTTTAGGGTTTAGACAAGAGTACTACCTTCCAATGGATGAATGGAGTTCTTGACTAGCAAGAGAACAAGATTCCTAGCCCAACAAGAGAGCCAAAATCGGCTGGAACAAGGAGGACCAAGCATTCAAAAACTAAAAATTCTTAAAATGCTAATGAGAGCTAGAAATGATGGATTTTCGAACTTCTTTTTACCTTAAGATGATATGGAGGTGAAGGTGCTTCTAATGGTGGCCTTGAATCTTCAAATGGAGAATACCCATAAAAATGAAAGTTGAGCTTTTGGATTTTTGAAAGGATGAAAATGTTCTCCTTTTAAAGGGGATTCCAATGGTATGTTTTTATAATTTTTGGACAAAGGATGAAGGCACAACAATGGAGAGAAGGTGAGGTTTGTGGGGGTTTTCTTCAAATCTCCATTGTCATCGCAGGAGGAAGAAGGAGAAGTAGAGAGAATAGAGAGGAGGGAAAACGTGAGGGGGAGAGGGGAGTGAGGAGAGAGAGTCTCCTTTTCTTCCTTTATTTCCTTTGTCTTCTTGTGAGTTACAAAATAATAAAGGGAGTGAGTGAGAGGGAAGCTGGCCGGCCCCCATATGCACACACACACAGATTTTTAATTTTTATTTGTAAAGTGGACACACTAAGTTTGTTTATTTGCATTCTCACCCCACAACTTCCCAGTTGTTACAGTTCCTACTATCCGGTACCCGTTTTCCGGAATTTTCTCGTTTAATTAATTTTATTGGTTCTAAAGCTCCACTAATATTTATTAGTGACTATTTAGTTGACCAAAATTGTTAGGAGTCTATTTGACCCGCTTAAAGTCACGTTTTCCCGGTTTCCTCGAAAAACGCGCTTTAAGGTTCGTTTATGCTTTTAACCCATTTTAAAGGTCCGTTTTCTTCGGGATTTGTTCCCTCGTATTTATTTAAGTGTAATTAAGCCTTTAAAAATATAATTAGCCTAATTAATCACTGTTTTTAATTACGGGGTATTTCAATCTTCCCCCCTTAAGGAACTTTGCCCTCAAAGTTGCTCAAGGTTTACGGTTTACTACTTCTACTCATTTGGCAAGTCAATTGCCACAATACATTATACTACCACCTTACAAGGTGTTCACAATTCTTACACTACCAGCATACACAATTCAGATACCATGCAACATACTCAGTTCAATTTCCATACACAATACTCAATCCATACACAATACTCCATTCAATTCGCACCTTCCACAATACATTCACAATACACTTCACAACATCATTCGTGTCATATACCGTACAACACAATGCATTACTGATTACATACATACCATACACATACCATACTCATCGTACTACATACCGAATACTACTAGCACTACTTGTGCCAATAAAATACAATTAGCACTACATGTGCCAACAAAATACAATTACAATACATACGTACTACGCAATGCTAACCCGAAGCAATGCAAAAGCAAAAAGGCTCTACCCCCCTTAAAAGGGGTACACCCCGTACCCTCCGTACTATACGGATACTAGACATCTAGTCTACAAATAGATTCGGGTACTTCGCCTTCATGGCGTCCTCTAATTCCCAAGTCGCTTCCTCGACATCGTGGTTAGACCACAAGACCTTCACCATTCGTACAGATTTATGGCGAGTGTCTCTTGTCTTCGTATCAAGGATTCGCAATGGAGTCTCGACATATCTCATCGTCGGCTCTAGGGATAAGTGTTCGGGTTCTAATACATGAGAGGGATTGGCTATGTATTTCTTGAGTTGTGATACATGAAAGACATCATGAACACGCACCAATTCTTCAGGCAATGCTAGCCTATATGCTACGGCTCCAATCCTCTCGGTAATGGCATACGGGCCTACAAATTTCGAGCTCAGCTTGCCCTTCTGGCCAAATCGAAAGACACCCTTCATAGGTGAGACACGCAAGAACACTTGGTCGCCCACGGCGAACTCAAGGTCGCGTCGTCGCACATCCGCATAGGATTTCTGTCTATCTTGGGCTGCTTTCATATTTGCTCGGATTTGTTGTACTTCAGCTTGTACTTGTTCCAAATACTCCGGTCCTATGATGACCGCTTCACTTGACTCATCCCAACACAACGGGGTACGACAAGGTCTACCTTACAAAGCTTGGAATGGCGACATCTTAATCGAAGCATGATAGCTGTTGTTATACGAAAACTCGATAAGATGAAGCTTCTCGATCCAGCTCCCCTGGAAGTCTAAGGCACATGCCCTAAGCATATCCTCTAGTGTTTGGATGGTCCTTTATGTCTGACTGTCGGTCTGTGGGTGGAAGGCGGTGCTAAGCTTCAACTCAGTACCAAGCGCTTCCCGTTGCTCTCCTCAGTATCTCGAAAGAAATCTGGTGTCGCGATCGGATACAATAGTTTTCGGGACTCCGTGGTGTCGGATGATCTCCTTGTTGAATAGCTCCGCGAGCTTTGCCACCTTCCAGGTGTCCTTCATCAGTATGAATCGGGCAACCTTGGTGAGGCGATCGACTACTACCCAGATCATGTTGAGTCCTCCCCTAACAGGTGGGAGTCCAACAACAAAATCCATAAGATATCGTGGAATTTCCACTCTGGAATGGGCATGGATTGCACCATTCCTCCCGGTCTTCGGTGCTCGAACTTCACTTTGTGACAAGTGAGACACCTCAGAACATACTCAGTCACGTCGGATTTCATTCCTGACCACCAGAAGTACCTCTTCATGTCCTTGTACATCTTAGAGGCTCCCGGATGGACATGCAATGTCGAACAATGTGACTCGCGCAGAATGCGATCCCTTAGCTCAGCATTGCTTCGGGGGACGCATAATCTGCCATTCAATCGGATCAGACCATCTTCATGCAATTTGAAGTCGTACTTTCGGCTCTCGAAGGTACCTTCGGTGATTTTCTATCTGATCTCTGTGAAGTAAGGGTCGCTCAGGTGAGCGTCTTGCACCTCGCCAACCAAGATAGAAGAAGCGAGTAGCGAATGGAGCGAGTGTGCTCGACGACTCAGGGCGTCGGCTACAACGTTTGCCTTCCCTTCTTTATACTGGAGGTTGATGTCGTAATCTGATAGAAACTCCATCCACCTCCTCTGTCTTAGATTCAGTTATTTCTGGGTAAATACATACTGCAAACTTTTATGGTCGGAGTAGATGGTGATGCTTACCCCATAGAGATAGTGTCGCCATATCTTCAAGGCGAAGACAATGGCTCCTAACTCTAGATCATGTGTCGGGTAATTCTCCTCATGCTTTTTCAGCTGGCGGGAGGCGTATGCTACTACCTTGCCATGCTGCATGAGTACGCATCCCATGCCCTTGCCCGATGCATCACAATACACCTCAAATCCCTCTGTGCCCTCTGGAAGTGTAAGAATTGGCGCTGAGGTCAATGAGTCTTTTAGTTTCTGGAAGGATACCTCGCACTCGCTTGTCCATACAAACGGTGCATCTTTCTTCATCAATGACGTCATGGGCTTAGAGACTTTTGAGAAGTCCTTTACAAACCTCCGGTAATAACCGGCTAAACCGAGAAAGCTCCGGATGTCGGTAACAGTCTTAGGTCTAGGCCATGATCGCACTGCTTCGATTTTGGATGGATCTACTGAAATGCCCGCGCTCGAGATGACATGACCGAGGAATGATACCTGATCTAGCCAACACTCGCATTTGGAGAACTTCGCATACAGCTGGTTCTCGCGCAGTGTCTCAAGTACTCTTCTCAAGTGGTTTTCATGTTCCTCTGCTGACTTCGAATACACAAGGATGTCGTCAATGAATACTACTATTGAAGTGTCCAGCTGATCACTAAATAACCGATTCATTAGGTCCATGAATTTGGCTGGTGCGTTAGACAAACCGAATGGCATCACTGTGAATTCGTAGTGGCCATATCTTGTTCGGAATACTGTTTTCTCAATATCTTGCTCTTTGATGGCAATTTGGTGGTATCCGGATCGGAGATCAATCTTAGAAAAGACGGATGCTCCCTTCAACTGATCGAACAGGTTGTCGATGCGTGGCAATGGATACTTGTTCTTCACAGTGACCGCATTCAATTCGCAGTAGTCGATGCAGAGGCGGAGACTACCGTCCTTCTTCTTCACGAAGAGGACCGGTGCTCCCCAGGGTGATACGCTCGGGCGTATAAACCCTTTGTCGAGTAGATCATGTAGTTGCTCTTTGAGTTCTGCCATTTCTGCTGGTGTGAGCCTCGATTTTAAACCCTATCCTATGTTGATTAAGGCTGATTAGGATCCGATTGGGTTTTAGGTCCACTTATAGCCTAAGATTAATAACTATGTCATATAACAATAATTGTTAAAACCTAAGCTAGCTCACTGGAACCTATTATGAGTCGCCACCTAATTTTAACCTAGATCAAATTAGGAAAGGAGAGTTCGGGTTCGGGGGCTTGATATTCAACTTAATTAGGGTTCAATTACTTTCATTACCCTTCCTAGGTCGTTTTTCCTCTACCTAGTTTATTTACGGCTTATTACGAGTCGTTTTAACCTAAGTGCGCAAGCTTCTGTTTTTTTGTGTTTTTAGCATTTTTTGACAGAAAATTAAAGTGAAATTAAAAGCTACCTAAACTAGGGTTTCGGAGGCAGAATTAGGTCAAATTTTGCTTACGTCCGTAGCCACGGACCAAACGTCCGAGACCACGGACCCCAGTTAACCTAAATATACAGAAAAGTCGAAATTAAAGGAAAACGAAAATTGCAAAGTCCGGGGCCACGGACAGGCTGTCCGTGGGCCCGGACATCATTAGAAAAACCTAAATTTTGAATTTTTAAAATCCCGCCGCCGTCCGTGGGTGTCCGTGGTCTCGGACAACGCGTCCGAGGTCCCGGACCATAGGTCCGAGGTCACGGACCACCCACGGACAGGGTTTTCAGAAGGTTCCGAGGGTGTTTGAGCTCAAATTTTATGGGTGTGTAGCCTGAAAGATGTACAAGACGTTAGTGATTGAAAGTTTTCAATTTGAATTCGAATTAAGCACGAAACTTAGCAAACAAGTTATCTGACAGAGGCTTAAAAACAAACAGCAATACAGAAGCCCACGAAGGTTAGTTTGAGCTCAAATTTCGAGGCAAGACAGATAATAACGTGGAGAATTAGGGAAGCTGAGTTTCTACCTGTTTTACCTTCGGATTCACAACGTTTCTTCACACCGGGATTCGTCGAGTGCTTCGTTGATGGCAGACCCGAAAGGATTTCGAACCAAGCTTCTGGTTGTTGGTTGTTCTTGCTGTTCTTCACGTTTTGGTGGTGTTTTTGTGGGGTTTTGATGACTATTGGTGCTTTGGGGATTGGAAAACGTGTTTAGATGGTGATTTCGGGGATTTTGGTATGATTTGGGTGGCCGGGTGTTGGAAAACGTGAGAGAGAGAGAGGAGGCTGCCTTTTCTGACTCTCTAGGGTTCTTGAGTATGTGAGGTTCTGATTTGATCATGGGATAAGGTTCCTTATATAGACTTCCTTAAAGATAGAAAAATCCGGTAAAAACCGAGATTTACCGACGTTTTAGCTCAAGGGCTTCCTGAAGGAATCTGATTATGAAATTTCACACATGGGTAAAGGATGATAATTCTGATTTTTCTAAAGTGAGATCGAATTTTTTGGATATTGGAATATTTTTAAATTCAATTTCTCGTCAGATTCAATCAAAATTGCTAGAAAATTGGAAATTCGAAAAATCAAAATTCCAACGCCATTATGCTTCAATGTCATCCTCTATCACGGGTTAAAATCTCAATGCATTTTGAATTTATTTGACCCTTATTTGGAGGAGAGAGAAAGCCTATAGGGGGTTTAGGAGCCTTGAAAAATTACGAAAATGCCCCTGGAGATGACTAAGCTGTCCCTAGTACTCTGAAACGTGCCGATCGAACTGGGAACTCTTGCTACTAGCCTATTAGTAGAGACTTTCTTCCGGGGGGGTTGAAATTTTGGGTATAACAGATTGCCCCCCGTCAACTAGGATTTGTAATGAAGATGAAAAGACTAGTTGATGCTTGAGTGATACCCCAAAATTCTGGATCCTAAAAGACCTCGTATGCCATTTGAAATCTAGCAAGTTGTGTCGAGCTATTCTAAGGCTGACTACCTAAGGTATAAAATGATGTCAAGCATTCTAAGGCGTTGACTACCTAAAATGATGCAAATGGAATGTCAAGCGATTCTAAGGCGTGACTACCTGAAAGACGAAGTAATGTCAAGTATTCTAAGGCGTTGACAACCTAAAAGATGAAGTAATGTCAAGCGATTCTAAGGCGTTGACTACCTATAAGGATGATATGATGTCAAGCTATTCTAAGGCGTTGACTACCTATAAGGATGCTATGTTGTCGAGCTATTCTAAGGCGCTGACTACCTAAAGCGATGATATGCTGTCGAGCTATTCTAAGGCGCTGACCACCTAAAGTGATGAAAATGACGTCAAGCTATTCTAAGGCGTTGACTACCTAGAATGTGAAAACTGGATGCAAATGCAAGAACGCTGAAATGCTAATGATGCAAATGATGCTGATGCTGATGATAATGCCGATGATGTTGATGATGCTGATGATGTTGATGATGCTGATGATGCTGATGATGCTCGGATGCTTCTGGGGGACCGAAACCCGTGCCGATGCTCCTGGCTGGACCCAATGTGGACTTATTGCCATCGCCCCCCAAGCCGGTGTGCAGGGATAACTCCTGGTAAAAACCCTGGGGACTTATTGCCTTTGCCCACCATTCGTTGATCCCAAAAATAAGTTGACATCGCAAAAGGAGGATTTATTGCCATCACCTCGCCAACTTTCTGTCGCCAGGTCTTGTGACGCGCCTGGGTAATGCAGCTAGGTCTTATGACGAGCCCATATGAATGAATGCAATGTGTTTGATGAGAGTGGGTAAGCTAAAAGGTAATGCTAGGTCTTACTACGAGCCTAAGGGAATGCAACTAGGTCTTATGACGAGCCTAAAGGAGGTTCTAGGTCTTATGACGAGCCTAAAGGTATCTAGGTCTTATGACGAGCCTAAAGGTGTCTAGGTCTTATGACGAGCCTAAAGGTTGGTTCTAGGTCTTATGACGAGCCTAAGGATGGTTCTAGGTCTTATGACGAGCCTAAGGATGGTTCTAGGTCTTATGACGAGCCTAAGGATGGTTCTAGGTCTTATGACGAGCCTAAAGGGTAGTTCTAGGTCTTATGACGAGCCTAAAGGTTGGATCTAGGTCTTATGACGAGCCTAAAGGTTGGTTCAAGGTCTTATGACGAGCCTAAAGGTTGGTTCTAGGTCTTATGACGAGCCTAAAGGTTGGATCTAGGTCTTATGACGAGCCTAAAGGTTGGTTCTAGGTCTTATGACGAGCCTAAAGGTTGGATCTCGAACTAAAAATAAGTTAGGAGGATAATGGTCTCGTGCAAATGTTAAAAACTGATCACTGGAGTGCCAAACATGGCAATGATGATAAGATGTATGCAATCAAAACATATGAAAGATACTCGTTCAAAACAGGAATTTGTTGGAAGAGGTGCCAAATGTGGAAGTGTTTGAAGAAAATTCTGTTTACTGAAAAGGAAAGTGAAATTATCATTTCCTGACCATAGATTTTGGACTTGTAATTTATCTCCTAGGAGATGAACATGCCATCGGTGGGGTATGGTGTATGATGTAAAGGCAGGGGCTTATGTGGGCCTGTGGTGTTTGATGTGCAGGTAAGGGCTTTTGTGGGCCTGTGTAGTGGTGGTGTGGAGGTAAGGGCTTATGTGGGCCTGTGGTGGAATGGTGGTGGTGACGTTTGAGCTTTGGGTTCCAATTGGTGTTGTCATAGCAATTGTTGGAACCAACAATTGCCCCCAGTATTTTCCCTTAAGACAATCTGAGCTTGAGTTCATGGCAATCGATCGGAACGATCGATTGCCCCCAGTATTTCCTTTTATTAAACGTGCGAACGAGTCTCGTCCTCACAGGGTCAAGGCTTATGTTTTTACGTGGTGCTTCCTAACCTACACTCGGCGTGTTTGGTGTTTGCACTCGTTCCTCACCTACGGTCACAACTTCTAGACCATTGAATTCGATATTTGATGAATTTACGCATTCGATCTGTTACTTTCACGTGATTAGACACACAACTATCAAGTCGGAAGTCTTTAAAGCTTATAACATGGCCATGGGTGTGATGAATGACAACAGGATCATGGAGGGATATTTGAGGTATGTGGAGCTTAAATGGGTGACCAAAGCTGCGACTTGTGTCTTCTCTCAGATTCATCTTCCTTGTCTTGAAGTCGTCTAGCTGCTTCATGTCGACGTTGTTTTCGAGCTTCTGGACTTGGACCTTCGAAGTTGTCCTTTACACCATTTCTCTTTTTGTTATTTGGATTTCTTCGAGGCACTTCGGGATTGCCTTTTTGTTTTATCCTTTCTTGACTTTTCCTTCGGGGTTCTTGTGTTTCCCGGTTTTGAACTTTGAGAGCTGTTTTGATGTTAGCTCATTTGATCCTGTGTCCCTCTGGGACCATTTGCGGATCGCTTCGCCATGCTGATAGCGGCATTGCTTCTCTAGACTGATGAGAATGTTATCTGAGAGTCGGGCTCCTCGCTTCCTTTGGTCACCGGGTCGAACATTCATCATTGGCCGGGTTATTTTGTGGAGTTCATAATATCAAAAGGGGATATATGAAAGGCTCAGCGGGGGCGCCTAGGGTCTAACGTCAGGGTTCACAAGCTTTTGGCTATGTGGTGTTGTACCTAGGTGCTTCGTCATTCCTGATAGTTGTGTATCAATTCTTTGTTACTTTTCGCAGGTCTAAGAGTAAATTTACAAATTATCTCCTTCGGTCGAAGTTATGCCGTTTACCTTACCTTTGAAAGTGGTCTCATAAGAGTCGTGTAAAAATGACACGCTCGTTCACTCATGGTTTTTCCGCTCAAGACACTCTCGCGAAATGTTCACTCAAAGACTTGTTCACACGTTAAAACGAAACATTAAAGATAACAAACCTAACTCAGATTGCCCCCAGTATTAACCTAGGGTTTATGACAACAATTTGACAGATATGGATTTGGAACCGCTTTGGGGGTTATTTGGACGCTTTGGGATAAGCTGTGTGGTTTGGTAAGGCATGCTCAAAATTTCAGAAACAAAATACAAGTCTTTGTATTCCATTGTCGGGAAATAATTAATTCATGAACCATTTTCTCAAAAGAAACTTGTGTGAAACAAAACCTTCTTTTTTGTGTTATCATTTAGACTTGAAAAGGTCATTCATTTGTGAACATGAGGAAGAAGATGATTCAACAAAATCGATGCCTCTTATTAGTGGTTTGAAAACGATCATTCTTTGAAAAATATGAGAGGTGCATTTGAAATATGTTATGGCAGGTTATGCGGTAGAATGCATGGGAACCCTAAAATTTATGTTGAATCCGAATCCTGCTGAACCATCTGAAGTCGGCATGCTGAAGACTCGAGCTCTTGACCGCCGGGATGTCGCTAAGATGACTGTGATCGACTTCTTCTTGGACTCTTAGTAGGCTCCACGAAATACTTGAACTAGGAGTGCCTATGGGTTATGTAGGAGGAACTAGGGCCTGAATCTCTTCCAAACTGAGAGTGAAGTGCATGGGCTAGAGTGATCCCTAGGTTAGAACGGATGTGTGGGCCTGAACACCCTTAACGTGGAAGTGGAGCAAATGGGCCGAAGGAAACCGCATGGATTATGAATGGGCCTCTAGGCCGAGAGAGAAACCTTGAAGCCTAAGATTCGTTTGATGACCCTGTTGGGCCTTGAGGCCAGAAACTAGAATGAATGGGTTGCACAAACTATCTGGGGTTTGAATGTTTTATGTTATGGGCCGAAATTTTGGATTGAGAGCAAAGTTCGTGGGCCAAAACTATGAATTGGTCTGTGGGCCCAGATGAAGTGAGTTATGAGTGTGGTACTCAGAATGTTTTGAGAATTTGGCACCTGGGCCGGAATGTGTTTGGGCTAGGAATAGGGCGCATGAGCCGAAATGATTTTTAAACCATGTCCTAGATGTGAATTGGAATTTGGGCCGAGTAATTCTGATTGGGCCTAGAAGATGATACCTATATCTAGGACTTTGGGCCAAAGCCCAAGTGGAAAGTCTTCCTGGACTAGAATAAACCTTGAAACGGAAAGGCCTGATGGATTTTCATGAACTGCTTGAGGTGGATTTGTTTTTCATGGGCCTAGAACTAAATGGATAATTCGAATTGGACCAGAAGAGAAATCACCTAAGTCTAAGCTTTTGGGCCGAAGCCCGAATGACTCACATATTAAACCAAACGGGACCTCTGGGCCGCAAACAAATAGAGCCGCCAATTCGGGTTGGGCTAGGTTAATGTAGGAAAAGTTCCTATCAATCTGTAGGCTGTGTAATGGGCCGATCATACAAGCAAACAAGGCCCACACAAATTCAACATGTCCTCACTAGACGTTTAAATCCAAACGGGTATGGATCGATCCGGAGAGGTGCTTGGGGCATGGGCCCAGGTCACCTCAAAGGAATAGGGCTTACACGCTATTCTCTTTGGGCTTCCCCACTTTTTTTTTCACATCACCTGAAGGTGTGCGTCTACGGTCGGGTCTTTGACTGACCAAACAATGGGCTAGGTAAGGACAC
Organism: Limonium bicolor; assembly: GCA_023374045.1. Lineage (NCBI taxonomy): Eukaryota > Viridiplantae > Streptophyta > Magnoliopsida > Caryophyllales > Plumbaginaceae > Limonium > Limonium bicolor. The sequence continues at coordinate 318,986,640 of CM041778.1, read as the reverse complement.
TGCCAGGAAAACGCTTGGGGCTAAAGCCCAGGTATTAAGGGGGTGTGGTTAGACGACACCCTCCTCTTTTCCCCCGCTTATTCACATCACCTAAAAGGTGTGAGTCCCTGACAGGGGACCCTCAAACGGGTCCCGGGGTGAAATTGGTTTAAGTAGACCCTCGCTCTCATATGATGCAAGGGTGCAAAAATCAAAGTGCGCACAAAAGTAAACAAACAACATAGTAGAAGCCATAAACATTTTCAAGTTAAGCCCTCTTTCTTAAAATTAAAACAAGTTAAAATTAAGAAGTTGTCCCCAGCAGAGTCGCCAGTCTGTGAGCCTCGATTTTAAACCCTATCCTATGTTGATTAAAGTGATTAGGATCTAATCGGGTTTTAGGTCCACTTATAACCTAAGATTAATAACTATGTCATATAACAATAATTATTAAAACCTAAGCTAGCTCACTGGAACCTATTATGAGTCGCCACCTAATTTTACCTAGATTAAATTAGGAAAGGAGAGTTCGGGTTCGGGGGCTTGATATTCGACTTAATTAGGGTTCAATTACTTTCATTACCCTTTGAAAACGTATAATTTGTCACTCACATCTCACAAACGAATAGAACACCGAAGATTATAGTGGTTCAGCCAATAATCCGGCCTACATCCACTTCTAGACAATCTCTTTATTCATTTCTTTATGGTTACAATACTAGGGAGCTTTTCTAGAGGTTTCTCTCTCTCCTAATGTTGTGTCCCCCTCAAATGAGCTCCTTTATCTCTATTTATAGACTTTTTCTAGGGTTCCTAGGCTTGCCAACCTGTCATATCTTACCAGGCTGTCACTATAAATATCTTATCCTGATTTCTACATCTTCTGTCCCAGGCTATCCGACCGGGCACAGGCGCCCGGTCACTATCTACTCCTTTTTCTTAGTTACTTAACTGGCCGGAGACGACCGGTCACTATCTTGGCTTACTTTGCAGTTTCGGCGACCGGTCACAGGCGACCGGTCGTTTACTTACACTTGCTTTATACTTTGCAACCGGTCATGGCCGACCGATCGCTGCACGCTCTTTCTTCACTCCCTCTTCTGGGTGTGGACTTTTGATGTTACCTTAGCCTCTTCACGCCTTTTTAGTACTTGTCTATATTTTCTCCTCTTCAGCGCCCGGTCATAGAATGCCCGGCCGCAGAGCATGAGGCGCGGGATGTGACGCCCGGTCTATGAGGTTTAGATCCCGATCCAAGGGTCGGGCAGGGGCCCGGACTTGATGCTTGACGCCCAAACTATAGTCTGAACATGATTTTGAAGGAAGCCCGGGGTCTTGGCCGGGGCCTGGGATCTAGGCCGTCTGGTTCTTCTGTCTCGTCATATTTTGCCCTCTTCATCAGTCCCACAAGTTCTACTTTTTGGCACTTTAAAAAAGTGGAACTTACAAAAAAATAAAAAATTGCATGCCTTCTACCTTTCCCTTCTCCTATCTCCTAGTCCCACAAGTTCTTTTTCTTTAGCTTTTACAAAGGAAAATGAACTTACAAAAAGTTGGTACAATTTGGTACAATCAAAAGTCCCACAAGTGTCTTTTCTGCTGAATCTGACAAATTGGAAATTCTAGGACATAAATCTTCGAGATAATATATCTTGATGGATGAATCCCCTGATGTTCTGATATACAATATGTAAGGATGCCAGAAGTCCGGAAGTCCATAATAAGGTCTTCATGCAGAAGACCAACCGTTCCCTTTGAAGGGTAAGTATATAATGATCCAATCCTTGCTCATACTAGCCAAAGGACGATGATTTCCTGAAAGGGAGAAGAGAGAGAGAATATATTTTCCCATCTTTGCTTATGTTAGCCAAAGAATGGTACTTCCTTTTAATAATATTTCCCAACTTTGCTTGTGGTAGCCAAAGGATGGTACTTATGATCATACCCTTCTAAAGTGTTTCTTTTAGAAGGTATTGGATCGAGGTACGGTGTGGCGTCCCACACCTAATAATTCACCCATTACAGGCGACCAGAGCTCCTGATGGAGCCAAGATGGGTTTCTTTTATTTTCACTCTTGACCGGGTGCGACAACCCAAGCCAAGGTGTTTCAGGGCATTGCATCCTGCGGGACATAGCCCAGGTGTTTCTTTCTACGGGACATAGCCCGGGTGTTTCTTTCTACGGGACATAGCCCGGGTGTTTCTTTTATCATAAGGCCTATGAAAGCGCCATGGATTCTGATAATACCTTTGAATTTTTGCTGACACAGTTGTCTGTAGATTTCTTGGCGACTTTGCCGGGCACAACGTCTCAACCCAAGGTAGCTCTATGGCCTTCTTTTTCATACTTTCCTTTACCTCAGGGGGTGATCAATCCCTGGAATAGTACCTGCACTTTCTTAAAAAATTATTAGCATTCATGGGTTCATAAATGCGTGGGTCATGCACGATCCTTTAACCATACTTATGCAAAAAAGTATATGGTGCATACTGCAACCAGCTTAGATATGGGGAAGTAGATCAACCTTCCAGGGATATACCTAAACATTGCCTCTTTATTGTTGAATCAGATTAAAAGATGTTGCCAAAGACTTTAGCCACACCCAATTGAATCAGACACAAGTAATACCCTTGTTGTTGAACAACTCGGTTTTTCTTCAGAGCTTGGTGTTACAGAAAGTATTAATAGCAGCTAATTTTGGAGACCTGAAATTGTAGCTGTTAGAATAGAGATCAAGTTCCCTGGCGGCAAAAAACATTGATCTTTCAGCGTATATTACTTTAGTAACCTGGAAGTATGAATATCAAATACAACATGGCCGTAAAACCAGAATTTAGAAGGATGGGCTCGTTAACCCCAAAAATATAACAGACCCATGTCAGATCACAGCCAGCCAAAAGCAACTGTCATAATATACCAGGATTGTGCAAGGGATATAGTAGTTAGCACAAAGCTGTTGAAACTATTTTCTTCTACAACAAAAAATAAGCCGACTGAAACAAAATCTTTCTCTTATGTAATTATATGCAAACATGCTTACATAGTAATCTAAGGTGTTTCTAAGTTTAAGCATTTTTCAAGTCAGAAGTGAAATTGTATATCAGGAAGAACAGAGGTACAGAAGTAACAGAAGCAAATTTACCTGAGCAACATAATATATTTGGATAATATAAACACAGTTTCAAGAAAACAGATTTCAGCGGTACACCCTTCTAGTGTTTAAGGATTTGTTGTACCAGTTTGTCTGTTGCGTATTGATCAGCTGAGAGTAAAGGTAACCAGGGATTCAAAAGTAAATCATGTCATAATACTGCTGCTGTCTAACTGCCAACCTAGGAAGTAGACACTCATTTTAGAAGAGTGTGCAGCATGACGATCAATATTGCGAAACATGATATAGCATCATGAACGGAAAACAATCAAAATCTGGTTTTGCACTACATTCGCAGCCCATAATAGAAGCATATAAAAAGTAAAGCATGGTTGAAAAATGCTTTTTAAACATGGATCCTTCCAAACAGAAAATGAAAATTGAAAAATTAGGCTGATCTTTATAGCATTTACAACATTCTGAGCAGGTCATGCACTTATGATATGTTTGACATTTAAACACTGATCAAATACGTCCTGGCACGTGTAGAATGATCGTCTTCATTGTAAAGTATCATGGCAGTTTCAGGTTCTTTAATCACTACCGTACTAATAATAGGAGAAATTCAGAGCGGATGTATGAGATTGTTAATATGAGAAACCGATAGATTTTAAACAGGAAGCTATCAATTCAGTGATTCAACATGCTATTTGTTACTAGCTCGCCCTTGCTGCTACTAAAATTTCAGTAAAAGTAAGATTAGTAAGGTTACCGTTGGTGTATAGAGAAGGAAGGAAAAACGGGTGATGATTTTTTGTCTTATCAATTCAAACTTCCTTCAGGTCTAAACTTGCTTTTGATCTTGATCGTACTCTGAATCAGATTGCCAGCATCATTGGATAATGATAGCTTCTGGATGATGGAGGCTTTCGAAGAGACCGCTTATTGTTGCCTGACCGTGGGTTTTTTGTATGATAGACCTTACAGCCTTCCCTTCGTTCATGCGGCTCTCGCATACGGGGTGTCATGACAATTTATCAGATGGTAAATAGTTTTAATCGTTAGTCCAATGTTTAATTATAAGTACAGAGGAGGTGCAAGTTAGTTCTCAAACTAAAACTACTACATGATTAAGCAGTGAGAAGCTGAATATAGGACTCTTTACTCAGTCTAAGTAATATTTACTTGATGCAGTAAAAACGGAGGCAACTAGAACCTGCATACCATTATGCCCTCAGTTCATAAACACACAAAAACAAAGCTTATAAAATCAAACTGTAAACAGACTAAACTCCGTTTAGTTTATGGTTTATAATAGCTCATAAGTATTCAAGTATAGTGTCAAAGACGTTTATGCACAACAATACATTTCAAATCCTGCTGTCAAGCTATAACAGAAGTAAGAAAACAGTTGGATGAGCTTATGACATTAATCAATCAGCGGCCAAACAACCTTATGATTTAAGAACGAGGAATTTCAGAAACTGGTAGCAAAAAGAGCTTGCTATTCCCATTACTTTAGCTTTAGCAAAAGAAATAGAAGCTGGGAAAAAGATTTAAGCAGATTAGACAAAAAGATTTAAGCAAAAACTTAGTTTTAGCCACATCTCTTATCCATAGGAAAAGTTAACTATCAGAGAAGAGCTAAGCGTTCATATACTTTTGAAATTTTCAAGGCCAGCATAGTCTAGTGAGTAGTAAAGTTGTAACAGTTTCGGTAAAGGAAACCTTTTATGAAATGATAGCATAAGTGTCATAGAATATTGCTTCAGAATGAAGTATTTAACCAGGGATTTTAAAGGTTGTTGAAACCACTGTAACAGTTTTTTTTCTAATGCAGTGAGAATGAGAGCATTTAGAGCTTGCCTTCCCTCATATCCTTGGTAGATAAATGACATGAACAGAGCTTCGCAAAGCTTGAAATTTATACAAATCATTGTGCATGATCCTAGTGTATTGATAAGGAAATTACGATATATAACTCAGGTAGAAAGCATATCTTCAACTCAAGTTTATACCGATTCTTACTTTACTTTGACAAACAGGTGCTAGGTAAATTAAGATTGGAGATTACCTTGTTATGCTTGACTTGATTAAGGCTAAAGCGTATGGATATACCTCTATGATACCTCTTCAAGAGAAACTCCCCTGAAATACTCTTCCAGTAATCTTTGGGAATTGAACTCCTTTGAGCGGACAGGTAGGCTTTTGACTGTTGACAACAGTGTCCTTACATTTTTTTGGATGTTTTGCATTTCCCCCGGTCTAGTGTGTGCAGGAATGAATTTCCAGTAGCGACAGTAACTCTTGCAGCAAAATCTGTTTTTGAGGGGAATAAAGAAGGGAGGATAATTATAAGCTTACTCCACAGTGGGGATGCCCCTCCCTTGCCAGGATTATGTAGTTCCTTATGCCACCACACCATATGTAATCTCGGGCAGAAAGCAGTTCAAAAAACAGTCGTGCAGCAGTAGGTGCTCGTTGTGGTTCATAGCGATGGGTTCAATCGTGATCATTACTCAGGTTTAGGACAAGCAGATGCGATGCGTCATTCAGATAATACTGGAATTTTGCTATGTTCCATAGTTAAGTGCAATCCTGACTTTAATCAAAGGCAACAGCAGAACTGGGAGTTTATGCTGACTATTCTGACATTCGTTTTTCTGCAGGTGCACTGCGTTGGTGTAGAGATCGAACTTTGCTGGATTGAAAGTCTCCGGCCCGCCTGTCTCTTTAGGTGGTGATTGGAGACAGATACGGAAGCACTTATGTAAACAACACACAAGTAGAGAGGCTATCGCAGAAGAACTGTCAAAATATTATGAAGTGGCCGCTATAATTTCTAAATGCAGGAGCATGGCACCAATGTCCTACAGGCCAGTCAATTCCAAGTAAGGAAACATTTTTTATAACGAGAAATGAAGCAGCAAAGGAATCATCATCTTAAGCAGCAAATTCAACAGTTTAATTGAGCTGACAGCAGTATAATGCATTGGTGCTACAATCTGTACATAATTTTGAAGTAATGTGCAATATCTATAGATCACAATCTCATAATGTATCTATCGTCAAATTCTGATGAACACACAACACGGCATGCTCAACTTATTCAGTAACACAAATAGCATCGTGAAATACTTATTACAGTCTGTACAGGTTCGTGAAATGCATAGTTTTAATGATTTGATTCCTACTTCAGTGAAAACTATTGGCAAAATGATGGCATGGTCTACTATATTTTAATAAAGGTTCGTAATCGAGTTTTTTGAAAGCCACGTAAAAACTGGTTCGATCATGCCCACACAACGGAGTAAAGAGGAGCTGAAAATTGAAGAAGATAAAGCATTCTTTGAGAATTTCGGTCGCTGAGATAGATTTTCTGCACAATAGCCAAAAGAGAGGCAAGGCGGTATAGCTTTTAAGGTAAAAACTACCATAATATCTTAATTAGGTAGCAACAACAACGCTTGGATGTGGAGTAGCACACACCAGCACACCAGATTCCTTCAGCTTAAGAGACACCTTCGAACAGGCTGAATTTTGTCGGAATAATATAAGAAAAAACATCTGAACCTTAGGAACTTCTGAAACAGCAGGAAACTAACGACAAGAAGATATTTATAATTTTATCATCTCAGTTCTAGTAGAAGGATAAAAGCAAGGCAAAAAATCCAGCAGCAAGTTGCATAGCTTTTAGAAGGAATGCAGGCTAAGAGCAAAAAATAGGCAGAGATCTCCGTTTTAGATGAAAACAAGATTATTTGCACATACTCTTTATTGAATTTCTGCAGTTTTCCAGTTTTGAATAAGCACTCAAAGATGCAGAGGCATAACATATATAGAAGTAACAGCAAAATATATTTATCAGGAATGGTATCACAGTAAATCCTTTATTTATAGCCCTAGCTCATTATCAAGCTTTGATGACACCATTAAGGTTCAGAGAAATTACCTTGAATCTGCAACTGTTGTAAGCTTGCTTCAGTTTTGAATTCATACCTTTAGGATGAGCGTAGATGTTTTCCCAGTGGGGTGATAATTTCGGCGACTTGCGTCTACAGAGAAGTGGTCTTTGTCTTGTTGAATACTCTTCAAGGATTTGAGTCAATTTGATGAATCGAACGGGATGCCGCCTTCGTCGTTGATGCTTCGCTTGCTCCAGACCTTGATCATAGTAGGCTTTCAGTTACTTCCCCTGAATTGAGAGTGACACCAGGAATGGAGAGGAGAGGTCGCGCCCGGTCACGGTAAATTTGCTCCCGGTCGAGAGGAGAGGTCGCGCCCGGTCATAGTGAATTTGCTCCTGTTCTGAAGGATGCCCGGCAATGCAGCCCGGTCATGAATTCATTGTGCACCACGTTTGGCCGGAAGAAGATGCCGCCCGGTCAATGTGCCCGGTCGATGCACACGACGCCCGGTCGAAAATTCTGTCTTAGCTCAAGATTACGCCTGGGTCCAAATCCAAATCATGGTGCGACTACCCTCGATCGTCGCTTCACTTGTAGCCTGGCTTTACAAATTGGATTGCCCGATTGGGAGCAGCCTGTGCCGCTCCAGGGTGTAATCGAAGTAGTTGGACTCAGTCCTATCTTTAGTAATCAAAGATGGCGAATTTAATCAGTGAGCCTGCGGTTACTGGCACACCGCATGGATGTCGCTTCTCTGCTCTTTAGCTTGTTCAGCCTTCGCCCGGCTCCTCGTGATGATGCGCCTCCCGGTCACTGAAGGAGAACACCGCCCGGTCATGGAACACCGCCCGGTCGCCTCAATGTCGCTTTTAAGAGTCTTGTGTTGCCCAGACCAAAATACCATCCATTCTGCCTGGAGCGCCTGGATTAAAATTAGAAACAGCGTCATGGACTAGAAGCTAACACATCATTCCTTCGGGACCACTGCATTGGTCTGATCTTCCGAGATAAACCTTCATCTAACAATCTTCCTTGTCTAGCCCTATACTCTGCGATTGTGGAACCACCGCAATTGCGTACTCATCCTTCGTGAGTGCGTTTCCGGTTGCCTTCCTACCTTAGAACAAGACATAACTAGCGTCAAATTTCGACTGCTTTAAATAATATGTAATTATCGCAAGATTGACAATATGTAGCGTATTAGGTAGCGAGAAAGGGAAAACGAGATTAAAGGTTTCTCAATTTGTATTTGTTGCTGGTGGTTGCTTGTTCGTCGATGAGCTCCGATTCTGCAAATGAATTGTGGCACCGATTACCACACCGAAGCTTAGGATAATCGGACAATTTCAATTGAAACGGGGATTGGCATCGCCGACTGTCCCTCGACGATAACTTCTTCTTTTCTGATTTTCGATCTCCTTGTTGCTCTTCGACCTTCAGTGAGAGGCGTACAGATGGGAGAGCGTCAGACTTTACGACCGCATTTCGCTCCTATGCTTCGACATATCTGAGATCTACTGCTCTTTGATTTTGGCGACGTCCTCAACAGGAGCGACTACCTCAATCAATTACGAGTTCTCAAACCAGATCGTGGTAAGCTATTTTTAAGATTTTTGCGCGAATGGACTTCTCCGATGATCTTTGAAGAATTCCTTCCGCCTTATTCCGCTGTTGATAGTTCTCCTTGACTGCGTCCTTTCTTCCCCGGGATCGTCCCTCGTCAATACTAAAAAAGCACGAAGTTTATCGCAGAATTTTTTTCGATCTGTGGATGAATCGTGGTTGATGTTCGTTTCCCACAGACGGCGCCAAATGAAAACGTATAATTTGTCACTCACATCTCACAAACGAATAGAACACCGAAGATTATAGTGGTTCAGCCAATAATCCGGCCTAAAATGAAAACGTATAATTTGTCACTCACATCTCACAAACGAATAGAACACCGAAGATTATAGTGGTTCAGCCAATAATCCGGCCTACATCCACTTCTAGACAATCTCTTTATTCATTTCTTTATGGTTACAATACTAGAGAGCTTTTCTAGGGGTTTCTCCCTCTCCTAATGTTGTGCCCCCCTCAAATGAGCTCCTTTATCTCTATTTATAGACTTTTTCTAGGGTTCCTAGGCTTGCCGACCTGTCATATCTTACCAGGCTGTCACTATAAATATCTTATCCTGATTTCTACATCTTCTGTCCCAGGCTATCCGACCGGGCACAGGCGCCCGGTCACTATCTACTCCTTTTTCTTAGTTACTTGACTGGCCGGAGACGGCCGATCACTATCTTGGCTTACTTTGCAGTTTCGGCGACCGGTCACAGGCGACCGGTCGTTTACTTACACTTGCTTTATACTTTGCAACCGGTCATGGCCGACCGATCGCTGCACGCTCTTTCTTCACTCCCTCTCTCTGGGTGTGGACTTTTGATGTTACCTTAGCCTCTTCACGCCTTTTTAGTACTTGTCTATATTTTCTCCTCTTCAGCGCCCGGTCATAGAATGCCCGGCCGCAGAGCATGAGGCGCGGGATGTAGCGCCCGGTCTATGAGGTTTAGATCCCGATCCAAGGGTCGGGCAGGGGCCCGGACTTGATGCTTGACGCCCAAACTATAGTCTGAACATGATTTTGAAGGAAGCCCGGGGTCTTGGCCGGGGCCTGGGATCTAGGCCGTCTTGGTTCTTCTGTCTCGTCATATTTTGCCCTCTTCAGTTGTCAGATCAAATTGTCTTGACAGTGGTGGATAGTTTGTTAGTAATCAGTTTGAATAGGGTTTCGAATTCAGAAAATGTTTCCGACTTGTTCTTAAGAAAGAGTACCCATGTCCAGCGTGAATAGTCATCGACGATGACTAGAGCATACTTCTTACCACTCTTGCTTTGAACACGCATTGGTCCACATAGATCCATGTGTAGCATGTCCAGTGGAGATGATCTAGACATATCTGTTTTACCTGGAAAGCTTGCTCTAGAATGTTTCCCTTGTACGCATGCAGGACAGAGGATGTCGGTCTGGAAGAAGTTTGTCTGAGGAAGTCCCACTACAAGATTTCTGTTTTTGATTTTGTTTAGTAGTTTGCCGTGAGCATGACCTAGACGAAAGTGCCATAAGGAGATATTCTTGTCCTGTACACTAAGACAAAGAGTACCATCTAGGTTAGGGTTTTCAAGAGATAACTTGTAAAGATTGTTCACCCTTATACCAGTGGCTTTCAGAAGACCTGTTTGCTCGTCAAAGATTTTGCAGTCAGAGGCCGAGAAAATAACAACATTAGAGAGATCACATATTTGAGAGATACTTAGAAGGCTGTGTCCAAGTTGATGGGATCGGGGTGCTGACCGAGTAGGTCTGAGGTGTTAGTCTCAGACCAACCCTACTTGGAGATAAGTAATCGCCAAGGAGATAATGCGGAAGCGTTTTGTGTAAATTGACAAGATAGGATTCTGCTTGTATTGAAATTCAATGTGAATTACAACCTAGCTTCCTATCTTGGGATTCGACAGAGGTACTCTGTCTCATCCAACACTCACTCTACTCTCGGCTTAGATCAATGCGTAACAAGGAGTAAAGGGGAGTGTTCTATGTGTGCTCTCTAGGTAATAAATACCTAAGCTGATTGACTAGATCTCACAAATATCTCTCGAAATGCTTCTCTTAATATGACTCTCTCGCTCTCTCTCTCTAAATGTGGAAGTGAAAGCTCCAACGATTACAAATGATTCTAGGGGCTTAAATACTGATAATACCCAAAGTTTCTGCTCCCATTACGTGTAAAATGACGTTTCCATGACCTCCCACCATCTCCCACTACGCATTGGGCGGGAAATATCTCAGCAGCTCTGTAGTGGGACTCATTCTGGCGCTCTTTCAGCTTGACCGCCTTGATTTTCGGGCCTGATCATATTTGAACGTGTGTGACAGTTATCTACTTGTTTTTCTCCACATTCTAACAGTAGAGGGTCGCCTTTCATCTTCTAGAACTTTCCATGAGAGTCTTGTGTCGCAAAACGACTCCTTCCGCGGTCAGACTCATTCATCGCCCAGACTTGCTCTGATGCTATTATCAGTGATATTTCTTCTGTCACCAGACTTACTCTGTTGCCATAATCAGCAAAACCTTGGGTTCCAACAAATTCCCCCTTTTTGCTGATGATGGCAAAGGGAACCAACTCAGTCAAGATGAGATAAAGTTCCCCCTTAAGTTGAGCATCATTTATAAGATGATATGAATGCAAACCGCTTGACAGATCGTGTTGGTTGACAACCAAACTACATCTCTCGAGACTCTTTGTCTGT